>OV121089.1:9682229-10340729 GCA_921293015.1 Phorcus lineatus | reverse complement strand
TTTCATTAAGTAAGCTTAATTACTAATTCAAAACGATTTAGTAATTTCTGAAGCCTTCTAAATTGTATTAATAAGCTTAATAAATCGAATTAGTAAGCTTACTAGTTCGATTTAATAAGCTTACTTAATAGCGATTTAAGTCTCAGTTGGCACCCCATATTACTTGAATTGAATGTAAGCGTAACTACTAAATGAAGTAGTATGCTTATTAAATCGAATAGTAAAGCTTATATATACTTATTGATTTAGCAATCTTCCTAAATAGCTGTCCGAATAAGTAAGCTTATTTATTTGAATTAATAAGCCTACTTATTCCATTAAGTAAGCTTACTAAATATAGCGATTAAAGTCTCATTTGGCACCTAATAAATTACAACATTTACAAAACATTTTAAAGAGCCACTCCGTGAGTTGTTGCAGTCATATATGCCAAACTTAATCCATTGTGTCATTTGATCGCAAAGTATCGACTGTTACCAAAAAAAAACATTTTAAAGCTTATTGTTTTTTACAGTGACAATATGAAGGTAGAAAGTCGCAATTATGATCGAAAACTGGACAGTGGAGCGCGTCAAATAGCCAGGCGTAATTTTGGAGACTTATCTAAAACAGCGAGGGGGGAAGTTTGGAGTTGATTGTGTTTGTTAGATTATATAAGTTTCGTAGTATACATGTGCATTGGACGTGATATATCTACACCTCTGTGCATTTATAAGGCTGTTTAAAAACTTTCATGAAAAAACAGTATTTGTCATTTGTCTTTTGACATGAAAAGTTAAGATGTGTTGATTTGCTATCACCACGTAAGACATTTAGGTTCGTACCAAAGGTAAGTCATATGTTATGAAAATCACGGAGTGGCTCTTTAAGTGAGTTCTTTCCTAATGGTTGCTTTCATAATGCTGTTAGTGCAAGATCGTGTCAACGCTCAAGGCCAGTAGTTGTTATATGATAGAATAATGTATTTACCATATATAGCAACTTCCGAGCAACTTCCGTCAGTTCCGAAGCTGTTCAACTGGTTGAATATATAGGTCAAAATTTAAGACAGTGCTCCAATTTACATTTTCATATACATGGTGCAGAGTAACTGCTAAGTTAAGTTATATTATCTCTATAACCAAGAAAGATTACTCACACTGTCACACAGAGACATAGAAAACCGTAAATTTGCTGTCAATTTGTTTCTTGAAAATTGTGTCAACACGAGAAAAGTTGATTACGAAGGGAGGCAACTCTAGATTTCGACATCGTGAGAACGGCAATTCACTAAATGAACTGAAGATAATTTGAAACGGTTACTTTGAACGAGACTATAAAGACAAATTTGATTTATTTTTAAAGATTTTTTATATTAAAATAATGAATATGATAACGCCTTTTATGATGGATGTTGATGGTGAATGATAATAAATCACTGACACGATAGATCATGAGACATGTGATAATTCAAATATACTATCTAAAAGATTGATTTGAATGTATAAGTGAGATGTGGGGTGTTACAATTTGCATGCAACACGACTGATAGTAAATCCTTTTTTCCCGACACGAAAAAATATTATATATTAATTTATATTGTTTATTCAAATTATTTGACGTGGAACGACTCTAACTTAAACAGCTTCAGTATGTCCTAATTAAAAATATTAGAAAATGTAACGTTCAAAGTTGGTCATGTCAATATGGCATTCGACCCAAATTTCATCAAAACTCTACCATTTCGTCCGTTTAGCTTTATTGTATGTACTTTGAACAATGATCCCGCTTACTGTTAAGATTTTGCTGCCTTTGTGGTGCCGAAGCTTTGTTGTCAAGATTACCAAATAATTATTAGAATATTTTGTTTGTCAATACAGGACATGTCAAATTTCGCTGATGATACCACAATAAGATGTTATTTTGTAGGAATGCATCGGAATAGATTTTTTTATAATTAAGACATTATCACATTATTGGTTTTTTATAACTCGCGCTGAAACAATCGTTTCTAGGCAAAAGTAACACGTGCACATGTGCTCATATTTAAAATACGTCACCACTTATGCTTAACCACATTGGTAATAAATACGTGTCCTACCTTTATAATGTCATAACACTCATTCCCTTACTGATTCCATAGCAATGAGATGTGAAGTTAATGGTGTCGTTGCATTAGAATTTATTACCCATAAGTTCTCAAGAAAATGGGACGTTATAAAGTTTATACAATCCAATACTGATATGTCAGTGAGTTCGAAAATTTGAAACCTTTAAACGACAATATATCATCTCCTCTTTATCCGTTAGGTCATTTAAAATACCCTATTTATAGTGTAATAGAATTAAGGGTAATTCCATTTCAAATCGACCAAAATCTGAGGATTCCCCCAGTTGATGTCATGGATTTTAGAATTTTTAGTTTTAATAGATGGTACTCTATCTTCATTGAAGGGGAAAGTAGGAATTTTGATTATACTCAAAATAATGATGTGATTGGCATTGTGTTTTAGGAGATAGGGGTCTATCAAATGTGATGGTTTTGAGATAAACCCCTAGTATATTTCGTTGTCTCTTACAATTACAGATTTTGACTCTGAGATTTAGAATTTCTGTGTCAAATTGACATTAGAATGACTGATCCAATAATATAATATTTTATTGAAGAAACCTGTATTTATATGGTATAATGACAAGACAAAAAACCTCAAATTTCTTTGCAAAATTTAGAATTTCTGTTGTTTTGGTCATTTTCTCTTTCCTTATTTTGGAAATGTAAGTTTTGTGATGCAACGTTCCTTCTATGATTAGTCTCCCCGGGGTATCAAGAGGTGGATGCTAGAAATTAGTGACAATTTGTGTTGTTGTCTTGTCACAATGGCTTACTTTATGTACCTACTGTTTAGAATAATGTAAAAAATACGCCAATTTTAAAGCTGCCTGTAGAAAAAGGCGCACCAGCTAGAGGCTTCATTTTTGGCACATTTGTAGATTATTGTCTATTTTATAAAATATCAAAATTTGGCAGAGGTAAAATTTTCTGTTCATCTTCTGTAGGTGATTAAATAAAGCAACCCTCAGATCATTTTACGGACGCTTCACATTGGTTGCCTTGTTCATGTTTGAGAAATTTTGAATGTTGTTGTGAAGTGATTTCATGATAACTTACTTGATTTAAAATCCAATTGGATATCAACTAACCATATAAAATGTCCTGAAGCAAATTAATTACTTCCGAAATGCTTCGAAGCAAACTCTTTAAATTTTTGGCAAATTGACTTGTTAGTCCACCGGCCCAGAGGGGTCCCCATGCACCCCCCCCCCCCCATGGCAGAATGAAACTAACTTTTTTTGAAGCCTTGACATGTCTATTATGCAAATTTGACTGGTAACAGTGTATAAACTGGGACGAAATGTGTCATTTTTACATATTTCCATGGGTACCCCCCTCAGCCACTTATTCTCTGAAGCGTCACACCAAAAGGTGGATGTCCCCATATCTTTGGTTCTAATTATCATAGAACCATAATCTTGGTATCTAAATGTATGTTTATAAGGTCACTGAATCCATTGACAGACATTTCAGATAGCTACCATAGGTCATTTGTACGAAATTTTAGCTTTCCATTACAAAAACTCATCATTCATGACTTCGACCGGTAACAATTCTATTTTCTCTTCTCTACAATTAATGTATATCATTTTATTTTACATTATTTGCACTGATAGTATAATTATGAGTACCTGTAACCATTTTGTGTACTTATGTGTACTCATAACCCACAAATTAAGTGTCCAAAAGCAAACCAAGGGACCTACCGTTAATCTACTATCGTTGAAATACACCAACTTGGCCTTGGAAATTTTTTATTTTTTCCTCTCTACAGTTAATGTATATGATTTTATTTTACATTATTTGCACTGAGAATAGAATATTGAGTACCTGTAACCCTTTTGGGTACTGATGTGTACTTATAACACATAAATTAAGTGTCCAAAAGCAAACCAAGGGACCTACCCTAATCTACTATCATTGAAATACACCAACTCAGCTTTGGAAAAAACTATTTTCTCTTCTCTACAGTGAATGTATATCACTTTTTTTACATTATTTGCACTGAGAATAGATTCTTGAGTACTTGTTACCCTTTTGTGTACTTATGTGTACTTATAACACATAAATTACGTGTCCAAAAGCAAACCAAGGGACCTACCGCTAATCTACTATCATTGAAATACACCAACTCAGCCTTGGTAAAAAAACTATTTTCTCTTCTCTAAAGTTAATTTATATTTTTTTATTTAACATAATTTGCACTTAGAGTAGAATTATGGATACTTGCAACTCTTTTGTGTATTTGTGTACTTACATCAATCAAGGTTAAGTGTCCAAAAGCAAACTATGGGACCTAACATTAATCCACTATCATTGAAATACACCAAATCAGCCTTGGAAAAAACTAACAATTTTGTATTTTGAATGTGTTGTTTTACTTCTAAATCATTGGGGATTTAAAGGGATAGATTTAAAGGGCACAAAGAAGAAAGATAACACATAGGTACTAATTCTGTCATTACACACATCACAGACATGTACTATAGGAGTACATTCTTGCAAATTATTCATTTTCAATCTCCATATGACTGTTTGATTCAGTTGCTTTTTGGACATCAAGAACTTATCAAAATTCTAGTTTTAAGAGAGAGCATCATCATCAATAACATCACCATACACCACACACCTAAACAACGTTCATTATCATCCTCAAAGCTGTCACGTTGCAAGGCCTTGATGTCGACCAACTCTCTAGGAAGAGCGCACTGGCTCTAGCTTCCAATCCACAAGAGTCGAACTATGACTCTCATCAGCAACAAGAACAATAGACATTGGAACAGAGATGTATTCCATAGAGCCTCCTGCTAATTGAAATGCAACGTATGATACTCTAGGCTTTTGATGGTATCATGATAGTGTCCATGTTACATTGTTTGACTCATCTTCACAACAATAGACATTCAGTTGCAGACAGCCAACTCTATCAACATTTTTTGTCAGGTCCACCACAGCAAAATAAATCCTTATAGGTCTTTTATAAGTGATATGTACATAAGGAAGACAAACTTTATCTTAAAATTCACGTTCCTGAGCACATGATTACTCAATCAAATCTGATGGCACAACCTTATAGTCACTTGATCTGACAATGAAAACTTTGAAGTCACCGTAGGAATGAGCAACTTAATGCTGTAATTTTATCAATAGATATATCAAACAAAATATGTTTGCATCTCTAGACAACAGAACTGCAGTGGTTACATAACAATCCGCAAACGGCCTAAAGTTACTATCACGCATATATGATGTATCCATGTGGTTAAGTTGTGCTTTCTTCAGCAAATCAACACAGAAGGTGCATTATAGTAATGTAGGTTTCAACATTCAGTATGACCACATTTGATCTGGAAGTTTCAATGAAGGCATGTCCTTACACATGGCATAACAATGATAGATACAAAAACCATATAATAGTCATAAGAACATTCCGAGTGGAATGAGCATATATAAGGATGCGTGGCAAGTAAATGGATGGAAGTTGTTTCTCAGACATTCTCATCCCACTTGAAGCTGGACTCATCGGATTAGGCTCATTGCAAGGTGTTTTTTACTTGCTATTTTCAAAGTTTATCTTGTCAGATCAAGTGGCTCCTAGGTTGTGCCATCAGATTTGTTTGGTGAGCAAGGTGCCTTCATATGTGCATTTACTGGAAATCCATATTGTATCACATTCTCATATGATTAATCTTGATAATTAGGTTTCCTCACTATTGTTTAATGTTTACTTGTTGTGGTCATATGTACCACAATTCATATATCCTACAACCAACCTGATGGAGTAACCATGTACTCAGGAACGAGAATTTTAAAATAAAGTTTTTAAGCAGAAAAGTTTGTCTTCATTATGTACATATCACTTATAAAAGCCCTATAAGGATTTCATTTTTGTTCTCTATGGTGGACCTGGCATAAAGAATGTTGATAAAGTTTACTGTCTGCAACTGAATGACTATTGCTGTGAAGATGAGTCAAACAATGTAACATGGACACTATCATGATACCATCAAAAGCCTAGAGTATCATACGTTGCATTTCAATTAGCAGGAGGCTCTATGGAATACATCTCTGTTCCAATGTCTATTGTTCTTGTTGCTGATGAGAGTCATAGTTCGACTCTTGTGGATTGGAAGCTAGAGCCAGTGCGCTCTTCCTAGAGAGTTGGTCGACATCAAGGCCTTGCAACGTGACAGCTTTGAGGATGATAATGAACGTTGTTTAGGTGTGTGGTGTATGGTGATGTTATTGATGATGATGCTCTCTCTTAAAACTAGAATTTTGATAAGTTCTTGATGTTCAAAAAGCAACTGAATCAAACAGTCATATGGAGATTGAAAATGAATAATTTGCAAGAATGTACTCCTATAGTACATGTCTGTGATGTGTGTAATGACAGAATTAGTACCTATGTGTTATCTTTCTTCTTTGTGCCCTTTAAATCTATCCCTTTAAATCCCCAATGATTTAGAAGTAAAACAACACATTCAAAATACAAAATTGTTAGTTTTTTCCAAGGCTGATTTGGTGTATTTCAATGATAGTGGATTAATGTTAGGTCCCATAGTTTGCTTTTGGACACTTAACCTTGATTGATGTAAGTACACAAATACACAAAAGAGTTGCAAGTATCCATAATTCTACTCTAAGTGCAAATTATGTTAAATAAAAAAATATAAATTAACTTTAGAGAAGAGAAAATAGTTTTTTTACCAAGGCTGAGTTGGTGTATTTCAATGATAGTGGATTAATGTTAGGTCCCATAGTTTGCTTTTGGACACTTAACCTTGATTGATGTAAGTACACAAATACACAAAAGAGTTGCAAGTATCCATAATTCTACTCTAAGTGCAAATTATGTTAAATAAAAAAATATAAATTAACTTTAGAGAAGAGAAAATAGTTTTTTTACCAAGGCTGAGTTGGTGTATTTCAATGATAGTGGATTAATGTTAGGTCCCATAGTTTGCTTTTGGACACTTAACCTTGATTGATGTAAGTACACAAATACACAAAAGAGTTGCAAGTATCCATAATTCTACTCTAAGTGCAAATTATGTTAAATAAAAAAATATAAATTAACTTTAGAGAAGAGAAAATAGTTTTTTACCAAGGCTTTTTTGGTGTATTTCAATGATAGTAGATTAGCGGTAGGTCCCTTGGTTTGCTTTTGGACACATAATTTATGTGTTATAAGTACACATAAGTACACAAAAGGGTAACAAGTACTCAAGAATCTATTCTCAGTGCAAATAATGTAAAAAAAGTGATATACATTCACTGTAGAGAAGAGAAAATAGTTTTTTCCAAAGCTGAGTTGGTGTATTTCAATGATAGTAGATTAGGGTAGGTCCCTTGGTTTGCTTTTGGACACTTAATTTATGTGTTATAAGTACACATCAGTACCCAAAAGGGTTACAGGTACTCAATATTCTATTCTCAGTGCAAATAATGTAAAATAAAATCATATACATTAACTGTAGAGAGGAAAAAATAAAAAATTTCCAAGGCCGAGTTGGTGTATTTCAACGATAGTAGATTAACGGTAGGTCCCTTGGTTTGCTTTTGGACACTTAATTTGTGGGTTATGAGTACACATAAGTACACAAAATGGTTACAGGTACTCATAATTATACTATCAGTGCAAATAATGTAAAATAAAATGATATACATTAATTGTAGAGAAGAGAAAATAGAATTGTTACCGGTCGAAGTCATGAATGATGAGTTTTTGTAATGGAAAGCTAAAATTTCGTACAAATGACCTATGGTAGCTATCTGAAATGTCTGTCAATGGATTCAGTGACCTTATAAACATACATTTAGATACCAAGATTATGGTTCTATGATAATTAGAACCAAAGATATGGGGACATCCACCTTTTGGTGTGACGCTTCAGAGAATAAGTGGCTGAGGGGGGTACCCATGGAAATATGTAAAAATGACACATTTCGTCCCAGTTTATACACTGTTACCAGTCAAATTTGCATAATAGACATGTCAAGGCTTCAAAAAAAGTTAGTTTCATTCTGCCATGGGGGGGGGGGGGTGCATGGGGACCCCTCTGGGCCGGTGGACTATGTGGCTCTCGGGAGAAAGCTTGAAGTATCTCAGGCTGATGTCAACGTCAATTTTGGAGATGACATGATCAAAAGGCAGTGTCACCTTTGCCTTTCGTCTTGGAGTCTTGAACGTTTGGGGCTCGATTCTACTTGGAATCAGAACATCAATGATCATGTCCTCGTTGTTTTCATCTACGGATATGACATTTCCAATTGTCCAATCATGATCGATCACGAGAGCAACGTAAGTTCCTGGTGTTATCTTAGTTTTCCTTACTTCTTTCTTTCTAAACGTTACTAATGTCGATTCAGTGCTCTGTGACACACGTTTAATGGCCAGTTCTGTTGCACCTATCGGAATGAACGCATGGTGGCTTCTTGTCCCTGGAACTGTTGAGCATGATGAAAAGCGCAAGTCTTGGTTTTCAGTTTCTTACTCAATCTCTTCCTTTGAAACGAACAATATTTTTGTAGCAGGAATGGAAATCACTGCCCAATCAAACAGCTGCTGTGGCGTTGTAATTTGGTTTTGGAGAGGTGCTTGAAGACTTGCTTTTGCTGCAAGTCTTTTAATTGTCCCTCCTATTCCGTCACAAGCATTTTGCCATGGCTTGTTGCAAAAAAATGCCACTCTGCTTTGAGTCCAAAGTCTGCTTCATGAAAACAGAGATTGACAAATTGTAATGTTTATATTGACTTGCTGCTCCATCACTGAAGTACATGATCTTTCTGATCCCCGGAAGGCAAGTTTTCACGTGGACCGTCACACAGTCATGCTTCAAATGGTCACTGATGACTGCTACTCTCAAATGCTTCAGTTCGTCATTTTGTCTGTGGTATACGACTACTGGGTGAACATTGCTTGGGAATTGTCCCAGTGGAAACCCTGGACTGCGTCTTGTACAACAAAAGGATAATTTTCCGCAAAGTCCAGAAGAATTGTTGCAGTTTCGTCATCCAATTGATCTTTGAGCCTCGCCATGAAGGCTGACTGAGATTTTGCAGTGAAATGATGAACTGTCAATTCATCAATCTTTCGTAAGAGGACATCAAGGAAATCTTGAGGACTTGAGCATGTTATAATTAGGTTCGTTCTATCGGTATGTACCCAAACTTTATGGAAGATTTCATCCTCTTCATCTAGACCTCTTTCCTCGAGATGTGACTGGATAACACTTTTCAATGCATTAATACCAGGACAGTTATCACAACGGTACAACATGCATTCTTGTGCCTGGGTGTTGCATACAACCTTCTGTAGAAGTTCCTGAATATTTAAATTCAACCCTGGCAATGCAGCAAGCATCAGTTTGACATTTTGATGTATCTTACATACACACACTGAATGTGTACCAGGAGCTCAAGAAGAAATACACCATTTCGGTCTCAGTTCACAAAACTTTGAAAATGAAATTTTGTAGAGATTGCTCGTCTCTTCTTTAAAAGAAACATAGAGTTCTTTAAGATTTCCTAAGAGTAATCTTTTCTGTTTGTGAACCTTTTCACCATTAATGCGAACACTAACAAACTCCTTCATACCTGGACACATTCGAGAAATGTTGTCATTTTCTAAATACTGTTGAACTTTCGATAACACGTCTTGAGGAAGAGGGTAGCCAGTGTAGGATCTGGGACTTGCCATAAATCCACATTGTTTCATGAGAGCTCTGCTTTGCTTAACCATATATCTGGTTGTACCAAATTCATTCATAGTTTGTTCTATTGTCCAACATGAAGGAAGCATTGTTAGAATTTGCATTTTGACAGATCGTGAAAATGATTTAAATTTTGTTTTCATTTCTGTTATCAGTTCATTGAAATCTCTGCATTTTGGACATTTGGTTGAAGATGGATAGAGTTCTGATGGGTTCATATCAAATGTTTTTGCAACTTTGGTGACAACTGATGATTCTACTTGGGCAACTTTCCGTTTGAGATATGTCTCACGATCTCTTTTACTGATTGTCTGTGGATGAAAAGGGGTCAATCCTTCTGCAGTCAATCCAGGATTGAAGGGTTCCAGTTGCTCACTGAGCTCTGTAACATTCTGTTCAACTTCGTAGTTTGGCTCAAGATCGGTCACCTCTGATTGTTTTCGACCAAGTTCGATATAACACGAGGGACACAACTTCTGGCCAGGTTTAACCCTCTTAGAATCAAGATCATTAATGGCCGTTGCTTTATCAGGCAAAACAACTTTCAGACCCTTTTTGCGAACGGTGTTCAAATGCTTTTCGAATGGGTCCACACAGGATGTTTGGTAAAGAGAATACTTCTCCAGGAAGTATGTATGATGATGAAAACATACAGTATCTGTGTCAGTGTTGTTCACCATATCTGCACGAGCACACAGTAGACTGCGTTCATTTTCTGTAAGATTACCAATTGTCAATAAACCTGTTCGTTTTGTGTATGCACTTTTATGACAATCTGTTTTGGTTAAGTAACCAATTGAATATCTCTCCAACGCCATATTTTGAAACACAGAAATGTGATACAAAGAAATTATAGTGATAATCAAAGTGATTTGTTAATATTGATTAGTATCCATTGCAACTAAATGATCACAACCATCCCGGCTTTAAAATAAACTTCTTAATCAATGAACTAAAGATTGATACCCAGCATCCGTTTAATCAATTGTCAATTATTAACTAACCTGTCAAACTAACAAGTTAACAAAACAACGAGACACTGGCAAAAAGCGATTGAAGTGAATAGAAAGTGATAAAAGAAAGGTATGTTATTCTCCCGATCCGTGTCAGAGTACTAGAAAAGAACCACACCACAGTGCCTCGTATGTCTTTCATTTGTGCAATTTTGTTTTCCGCGAAGCAGGTTACGTTTGGGTACATTTTCTACTTGTCAGTCAGGAAATTGATGATCACCTAACATGACAGAAGCAATGTATTTTGAAATATGTAGTTGACAGAAACATTCACTCGAACGTACCTTCCTTCGCAGAAATTGTTTGCCTATTGTCTCGTTAAAAGGTGAGTGATTTGGGGTTTAATTGCTTTGAGAATATTTCATCTTTTAAGCACGCGAATGTTATCATCCAAAGGAGGGTGAAGGAATGGAAAGCGAACGGAAAAGACGGAAAGAAAGATTAAATTGTATTGTTTGCATCCTACAACGAAGGAACAATACAAAATGAAGCACCCTTAAAATCCCTATTTGACTTTTAACGGGCTATATCTTTTAACATTTATTTCTTGAAAACAGGAAATTTTACCCTCGGGATTTTTTTTATATGTTAGAGCTAATATAATGAGGAATAAACTGTAAAAATTTCATGACTGTGTGAGGTGCGCCTTTTTGCACAGAGACAATTGAATATAGTAAAATTTCAGTGTTTTGCTGAGGGTGGGTATATTTAAATTCACTCAAACTAAATACGGATGGATGAAAGAGTATAGGAATTATGGAATGGGCTGTCTGATTATTACTTTCAACCTTCATACACGTTAATATCACTCAAGCCCTCACATCTTGTTGATATATCTTAAGGAAAAGGGGCCATTTTCTGAAATTGCTTGAAATTTGACCCAATATGTAATATGCAAACTAAAGGTTATTTCTTAAATGTCTGAAAACCATGTGTGTACGCCGCTACAGTATTATATCTACAACACATTGACAAAAAAATAACTTACAGAAGTAAACAAAATAAAGTTTTGTGAACAGTTTTATGAAAGTGGTGTATTGGCGAGAATTGCGTTGTGTGTCACAAATTTAGTCCCCTTACGGCAAAACCAATGCAAACTGAAAATATTTTGTATTGTTTTTGTAATATCCTGTATATGTATTCTGTTTGGTGTGAAAACGAAAAAAATCGGTGACATCAACTGGGAGGCTTTGGTCGAATCGACATGGAATGACCCTTAAGACAAATAAAGTTGATTTCAAAGACCTGCTACGTTACATTATCAATATATTTTGATAATTGTTTTAAATGAATATGTTTCATGTGTAATGAAATATTGTTAAATCAATACACTCATATTGATTCAGTCCCATAAGACAGAATTCCAAAAAAAAACCCAGAATAAATCACAACATTAATTAACTGATCAATGCTGACCACCCCTCATTAATCAATGGACTGACCCAACCATCCTTATGTTCTAGTATCGACACAATCTGAATTAGACTAAATTCAGTCTATGAAATATTTTAATAATTTACTGTACCTTCATCCATTATATTTTTTTCGGGCTCCTAAAATGTGTATGCAGTCAAATCTAGACTTGCTGAATTAGGGCATAGGCTGTATTAAAGGCTTCCTATTATACTGCCATGAAGCAAGACTAGATTTGAATTAGTGATTCCTAAATGATATCAACTAAAACACCATCCACTTCTACAATTCTACCAATTCATACTTATTTGCTGGTGTCTTTTTTCTACAAAATGTGCTTAATCTCTATTTCATATCCTATCACTATTACAGACCATTTAACATATTGTAGCTATGACAAGAATAATTGTTTTCTTCCTAAAATAACCCTTTACAACAAGTTTTTTTTTAAAATTTCTTATAATAAAGACATTATCACAATGATCTCTGTTAATATATATATGGGTTATTTTCAAAATTGGCATAAATAAATTGGTTTTTGATAACTCGCGCTGAAACAATCGTTTCTAGGCTAAAATAACATGTGCACATATATGTGTTAACAGAGATCCTATGTGAATTTAATAAAGTGGTGCTTCATGTTATAAAGTTTATTTATATGTTACTAGCATCCATCGAGTGAAAAAAAACAACTGTTGTATCTTAATGGTGTCTTTGGGGAATTGTCTTATATATCTGGGCCGTTCCAATATTTCCAAAGGGTAGAGCCCATGTTACACATGATTGGTCAACCATGAAAAGTGCTGTTTTAAGCTTTCTGTCTTTTGGGAATTCTGTCTTTTGGGACGATACCCTCATATTATTGTGATTTTGTAACGTATATGTAATTAAAGCATTTACACCCCATATGCGTCGTGCCATGGTATAAATGTCAAAATGTTTTTATTATTTTTTTTTTATTCTATTTATTTTGTGTGGTCAAAATGTCAAAATGTTATTGAGATGTAATTTATGTCCTAACATTCAGATGTCGTCCGGGACAGGGAAAAATTGTAATATGAATTAAAAAATTTAAATATTGTGGTAACATCTTCTTTATTTAACATAAATCTTTGTCTACATCAAATTTTATTGATGAAGAGTGAATTACACAAATGCACAAACTTGAAGGAAAATCAAGACAATTCAGAAAAATAAGTAAAGCCACATTGACTCTTTACGTTATTATATTTGAAGATGTTAACCATTACTTTAAAAACCATAATCATACAAGTTGAACTGTAACATGCACTATATAGACAGACATTTACAATATGTTAAGCGCCACCCGTTACAATAAAGTTTTATATGGTTTTTACGCCGTTATAAAGAGTATTTCACTTATATCGCTGCTGCTAGTATTATTGCAGGGAGCAAGCCTGTAACACTATTGTGGCTATGCATTGCGGTGAAACCTGCGGATCGGCTGGAACTAACGAATCATGGGTGGTGTTGCGCTGAAATTCAGTGTAGCATTGCACCCAAACCTTACTGTGTGTAGAAAAGTTCTCTACTGCAGACAAAGTTGCCGAGCCCGTTGCGGGATTCGAACACCAAAAAACCGAAGCCGAACGCGCTAACCACTTGAGGGTTTGAACTATTGAATTAATCTTCACAATTTCTGGTACAAATTAATGTCATGAATGCTTTTCTGAGAGACCGAAACCATTATATTCGTATTATTATAATTCCTTTTATCGTTGTTATTTTCATTTAACAGTATGAAACAAAACATACTTAAATGAAACTAACATAAGTAAACTAACATCTTGAATATCACGACTTTTGTTATCACGAAGTTCCTAGGGAGTAAAAATTAAAACATCTATAATTTTCCCCGAAACAAACAAAAGTTAAAATGTGTCACCTTGATTTGATTGGTATCGATTACCATGTTTGCCTATCTGCCCAACCAAATTAATATAAGAGAAAAAAAATTGTTGTCTCACTTTTTTTTTGTTCATAAATGGTCAAGCTTAATTCTGGTGTCATCTGCAAATCGAAAATGGTCCTATCTAACTACTTTACAATATCTATCTGATATACTAGATAACAAAATATCTGAGTTACGCTGTTTACACTTGCACACTCTCTTACGCATATTATTATTATCAAGTATTAATTCTCAATACCTTTATGAGTTCTCGTGTGGTTCTTCAGTTGATTTGAATAGGTAAATATTTTATCACACACGTCACATTAAAATGTGTTTCTTCTTTATGGAATTTGCTTTGCAACTCTGGGTTACATGACTGTAATCCAATACCAGAAACCTTACACGTTACATTTAAATTTTATCTATTTACTTGATATACGAATGAACAAAAGTTTCACCACACATATTACATCTGTTGTTTCTCTCCTTTTTAATGTATGTTTGGGTTGATATTTCAAGCAAATGCACTAAACGTTTGAAAAATACAAGTTAGAAAAAAGTTTAATATACTTTAAATTTTAGGAACGGTCATCCTTAAATGGAATTGTGTTGCGAGCTGTTGTTGACTTCCACAACTGTAACGATTGGGCAGTCGAACACTCTCATTAGACTTGTGAAAGCTCCCTTGGTGCATGTGTTCATACCAACGCGACAAGCGCGACAGACAGACACCCACGTAGACAGACAGACAGATATTTTATTCATGTCTCACCTCATACAATAAATATGAATATAAGATACAGTTTATACAATGTCACATTCAATTTTGACCAATTTGAATATTGGAGAAACGTTCATCATACATTTACGCAAGGTGGAATAATAGTTATTCAAAATAGAAATATACAATAAAAAGGAAAATAAAACTTTAAGATGTATACACATTGGTAGTGTTTTTTTTATCACAGGTTTTTGTTCATAAAAACGATAGTTCTTGGAAGCCAAGATAAACCACATTTTTCAAATTGCTCAAACATGAAATAATTGTTTTACATTTAGATAAAATTCTAATTGAAATAAAACAGATGCAAGTTTTGGGAGGCGATTTCTAACTAAACTCGGGTCATACTTTATTTCAGCTTTTTTTAATGCTACCTGAAAAAATACATGAAACCTTCTCTGTGTCACTTTAAGGTTTTTTCATTTGCGACTCCACCAATCAAGTTATTCTGAAATATATTTGTAAGAAACATATTTAAGTGGCTAATCACGTACAGACGGGACTGTCCCTGCATATTAGTTTCCTTTCAAACCTAGGTCGTGTCATTTTGACATACTACCTCGATATATGGTCTGTCAAAGAACTATGTGTATGTTCTTTTGCAATCGCAGGTGTGAATATTGAAAGTAGGATTTCCTGAATTTGCCACTGTATAGAGTATATACCTTGTATTTAAGATTTTCTCGATAACTCTCACGCATAAGGCATTCTAACATTGATTCTCATAATCTGAGATGATGACCGTAAAAAACATTATGTTTTTTAGATTTATGTATGACAACATCACTGTAGTTTCATAAAATTTTCCTTTTTGGTTGTGTGAAATTAAACCTGCCAAGATCATAAACAAAAATAAGCAGGCGAGGCATTCTAACATAGATTCTCATAACCTGAGATGATGACCGTCAAAAACATTATGTTTTTGAGATTTATATGTATGACAACATCAGTCGTGTTGTCATCTCTCTTCGGGGTACGTTCTCGAGCTTCTCCTCAGGTTACTGGATTGTGTAAAGAAGTTCACACCTACAATTGAATGGTTTCTTCACTGTATGACTTTCGATGCTGGTTTGGATATTGTCAGAATACGATTGTTTTCTTAAGAATGAATGATGTAACATGTTTTGCTTAAAGAGCCACTCCGTGATTTTCATAATATCGTGTACATCTAAAAAAAGAGTGAAGCAGAAATTTAAATTCATTTATCTATAATGTTTGATGTAAATTTTAGTTTCTAATTCATTTCATAAGGTGTAAGTGGTACTTCACCATATACTAGTATCAAATTTTCCATTTATCGTATTCCCCAAAACAATGCAAAAGATAGTTAATTACGTTCAATGTTTGACTAGAGTTCCAAGACCGCCGTCATAATCAAATTGTTTCATGACCTTAAAGAGCCACTCCGTGATTTTCAAAACATATAATTTACCTTTGATACGAACCTAAATGTTATATGTGGTGATCTAAAATTAAAAAATCTTAACTATTCATGTCCAAAAGACATGTATGTAATATGACAAATACTGATTTTCCATGAAAATCTAAAAATAGCATTATAAATGCAAAGAGGTGTATATATCACGTCCAATATACATGGATACTAGTTATATAACCTAACAACCACTATCAACTCCTATCTGCCCTCCTGGCTGTTTTAGATAAGTAAAAAAAATTACGTTTGACTATTTGATCCGCGCGCCACTGACCGGTTTTCGATCATAATTGAGATGTTCTACCTTCATACTGTCACTGTAAAAAAACAATAAGCTTTAAAATGTGTCTTTCTGGTAACAGTCGATACTTCGCGATCAAATGACACCATTGAGTAAGTTTGGCAACGCTCAAGTGTGAGTTGCCATGTGTCTCTTCCTACTGCTAGATGTTGAAAATTGCCTGTCACAATCACTACATTTGTACGGTTTTTCTCCCGTATGACTCAAAATATGTATCCTTAAAGCCCCGGACTCTGCAAATGATTTATCACAATCATGACACTTAAACGGTTTCTCTCCAGTGTGGAATCTCAGATGTCTCTGCAGTCCTCCTGAGGTTGTAAACGATTTCTCACACTCGCCACACGTATAAGGTCTCTCTCCAGTGTGAATTCTCACGTGCCTCTGCAGACGAGTTGCTGTTGTAAATGACTTCCCACACTCTGCACATTTGTATGGCGTTTCGCCAGTGTGAAGTCTTATGTGTTTCCTCAGTTCCGCTGATAAGGCAAACGTATTATGACACTCACTACACTTGTATGGTCTCTCTCCAGTGTGAATTCTCATGTGTGTCTTCAGATTTCCTGATTCTTGAAATGCTTTACCACATTCGCCACACTTAAATGGTCTCTCTCCAGTGTGTACTTTCATGTGTCTTGCCACACATCCCTTCTGTGCAAATGCTTTTTCACACACAGAACATATATAGGGTTTCTTCGCATTGTCACTCATCTTCTGCTAATGACAGGGTTCGATTATTTATCATCCTTGAGACCTTATATAATTTTATTGAGAAGTTGATGGTAAATGTTGTTATACTAAAACGACTTCAACTAATATTACGGCTGTTGATCTATGTTGAATACCTAAAAAGAAAAATTCAAGTATTAATACAAAATTCATATCGTTAAAAAAAACTGCCAAAACAAATAGAAACCTGTTTTAGAATATGTAGCACATCAAATGACCTGTTTAAAAAAGACTCCAAATTATTTTTAAAGATATGATCCCTACGCCATTTGTTGTGCCATTTGTTGTGCGTGGCCATTAAATAGTACTCAAAGAGTGCATGACGTCATGGAATCCTGGTAGTCCTACGAGTTATCCCCCAAATATTTCAATGAATATTTATGAAAAAGGCTCGATTTATAAGATATATGTATACTTTATCATGAGATGCAATATATGTGGTTCATCACTTTTCATTGCCATGAAGGTTTTATCCTTCAATGACCTGACAACTGAGCCAGATGCTGTAATGTATTCCCATGACAACACCACAGAAAGATACTTTCCTTCCACTGTCATTGGAATGCAATGCCAGAAAGATATATCTCAGACCTTATAATTACGACAATTGATATTCTGGTACCAAAAACATTGCAAAGACACTGTTTGTGAAAATCCCGGCCCGTTATTGTGGTAGGCATTCCCAGAAGATGGGTTTGAATCTGTTGTTGGCCAAACGCGTTATGAAATATATTGTCAAGACACAAATAAGATCTTCTTTAAAGGTTACAATCAATAATAAAATAACTTCATGAAAACAGAAAATTCTTCTTGATTTTTATTAACTTGCAATTTGAAAGCTATGAAGTTGTTATAGACTACAATAAGTTTTTTTTTCAAAATAAAATGTTTTGACTCCAGTAAAATGAATTTTAATCATATTGCAAATTCTGATAGAGGCCATGTACATTTTTTTTACTAAATACTACTATTGAATAATAAAACAGAAATAATATCAATCATTTAGTTTACTATAAATTCGTATTGAATTCTCTTTCTAAAAACAACATCCTATCGATGGACTCGCGCCCGTCATTTGCTTCCTTAACGGTCACCTTATTTTTTACTTTTTGTAATTCATTTATTTTATATGATTATATAAAAATATTTTCCAACATTTCTGACACATTTCGACAGAGATCTGAAAGGATTAAAACGATATATATTTAATGGCTCATTAAAATTTAAAGAAGACAGTAACGGAGATCCTAGGGCTAAAAAGCTAGTATGAAATGAACATGATCGACGTAAGCTGGGAAAAAATCTTCTTGCAGTCGAATACTATACTTTACCGGGCTCTGGTCATTATCAACTGCAACCAGTCACTCCTGCTAGACTGGTGATCGAAAACGGGACATTATTCAGCAGAAAACAGACAATGATGTGGATGGGCTTCAACAATCGATACACATGGCTGTAGAAAATCTTACTTGTGATCGTTCAATATGATCATATTTCGTCAATATATCTAAGTTCCATAATTAATGATCAAATGTTTGGGTTATTTGTCGCAATTTGTCCATTCGAGTTACTTCCCTTGATTAACAAAAGCAGATCAATGAAACGGCAATAGTCCAATTCGTGATTCACCAAAACCGGCATCACACTGAAAGGAGTGGATTTGTGATTCTCAGGGTATCGACACGCCAAAAATCTAACCTAGCAAGTGATTTGAGTTAAACACAAAAATATATGTTCTTTCTTTTAAATAATTGGTAATAATAAATTTGAAATAAATAGATTTTCTCGTAAGGATTTAGATTTCCATTGATTGAATAGCAATATTCGATAAGCTGTGCACAAAATGAACAAAATTAGGACTGTTGAATGATTATTTGAAACCGTCGATGTCACTTAGGGAAAAATCCATTGCAAGTGTCGATTTTGTGCAAAATGGAAGTAGGCTATTAATTGTTGAAAACGGCTGAACCAGGAATGCCGCTATTGAATTTAAGTTGCATCTTATACTTCCGGTCCTTTATAATTAATTGTATCGCCTGAATACGTATACATATTTTCGAAAACATTACATGGCATATTACGGTTTGGTACCAATGTGCCTACATCCCAATGTGCCTTCAAAAAATGTGTATTCACTTTGGGACTGTAAAAACACCCCCTTGTCAGAAGGTAGGTCAACAGTTGATAGTTATTCGTTAGTTACAGTTATTCGCTTGTCTGCTCATCGATACCCACTGTAAGCATGTGAAATTATGTATTCTTCAGAACTTGCTAATCGTCATACATATGCATCTTCGGTTAAGCATATCTTGCATACCTATTGCTTTGGCTACGTCTGGATGTTAGCTATATACCCAACTTGCATTGCGTCTAAGAGGACAATTGTTATGGAATTATTCAACCTGCTCACTGTTACCTGTTAAAGAATCTTTCAAGGTAAAGCATTATCAGTAAATGTTAAAGGAGAATTGTTTTGATAAATACACAAACGATTTTCCACTAATATAAATAATTTTATATGGACATCCTTCTCCGACCATTCTCACAGAATCTGAAATATCAAAATCAATTTGCAAATTCATAGCCGACTCCATACGTTTTGCTTAAATGCTCATAATATGTTATTGACTGCAATTGTCACAAATGCATTTCATCATCATTTCTAATACACATTGGTTTGTCATAATTTGATATTATTTGTACCATGTTCGCTGTTATTGTTGTCATGTTCATGTTCCATAGATATTTGTTGTTGGAGCGGCCCTCGCATAAGTTCTGTTGAGCTTGTTGAACAATCCAGTTCATGTAATTTTTCATGTAATATATATCTTAAAACCACACTGGAAGTGCGTCGTCATAGGATGCAAGGGACCCTGTAGTAACATAGTTACTCTACTTACATCAGTGCAGCCAAGCAGCATGACGTGTAAAACTACATGTGTGATAGGAATATTTTTTCAATGAAGTAATTATCAAACTTCATAGCAGCGTGACATGTGTAAAACTACATGTGTGATAGGAATATTTTTTTCAATGAAATAATTATCAAACTTCATCAAATAAGAAAGTGTTTTCTTCAGCTTAGCTGCTGATCTAAATGGTTTACCACACTCGTCACATTCGTATTGCTTCACTCCCTTGTGAATTCCCATATGTTGCGTCACAGATCCTGAAGTTCTAAATGATTTACCACACACCTTACATTTGTATGGCTTCTCTCCCGTGTGGATTCCCATATGTTGCGTCAGAGATCCTGAAGTTGTAAATGATATACCACACACCTTACATTTGTATGGCTTCTCTCCCGTGTGGATTCTCATGTGTACATTCAGAACAGTAGTTGTTGTAAATGCTTTACCGCATACAACACAACTGTGTGGCCTTTCTCCTGTATGAATACTCCTAATATGGCTCATTAAGTTACCTAATGTTGTAGATGTTTTACCACACTCGACACATTTGAAAGGTTGCTCTCCTGTGTGAATTCTCGTGTGTACATGCAGGTTACTTGCAAGTGTAAATGTTTTACAACAAACTTCACATTTATATGGTTTGTATGGTTTTTCTCCTGTGTGAATTCTCATGTGTGTCTTAAGGCAACTTGGTAATTTGAATGATTTTCCACACACGTCACATTTGAATGGTTTCTCCCCTGTATGGATTCTCATATGAATTATCAAGGTATTTTTTTGTGAAAATGTTTTACCACACTCGTCACATTTGTATGGTCTTTCTCCTGTATGAATTCTCATATGGTAGATCACGTTACCTTTTACTGTAAATGTTTTACCACACACTTCACATTTGAATGGCTTCATTCCTGTATGCATTCTCATATGAATAAGCAGATAACTTGCTGATGTGAATGTTTTACCACACTCTTCACATTTGTAAGATTTTCTTCCTGTGTGGATTCTCATGTGTGACTGAAGGTGACTTGATAACGTAAATGATTTACCACACTCGTCACATTTGAATTGCTTTTCCCCCATGTGAAGTTTCATGTGTGTTGAAACTTGATTCGAACATGTGAATGCTTTACCACACACACCACATTTGTATGTTTCTTCCATTTTGGGAATTCACACGAGTTTCCCAAATCGAGATGGTAGCATAAATGTATTTTCACGCTGACAACTTATATGTCCTTGTTTCTCGTGGTGCAATTCACTATTTGAGTTCGAATGAAATTTGGATGTGATGTCAAAAAGGCTTTGGAGTCTCATACACCTGATTTTTCTTACTTGCCGTCACTTCATTTCACCAAGTCTCCCAAATTTCATTTGTTTGACAAATAACCTACAAATAGAAATTAGTTTTAGAGGGAACATCATTTCATGCCTCGACCACAAATGGTTATTTCATAAGGATTGAGCCACTGACGAAAGAATTAAATTCCTGTAAATAATTTTGTAAATATATATGCGTTGATAGAACTGACATACATCACAATGGATACATTATGAAAAAAGAGTTATCTTATTCATTAATTCGCACAAAGATATAAAATTACACAGAGTACGTTTCATATATTTTATGTGGAATAAACAAAAGCAAATGTACCCCGACAACATAATATTCGTCCCGTTAGAGACATCTATTTGCAAACATAATATTCGTCCCGTTAGAGACATCTATTTGCAAACATAGAGGGAAAATATTAGTCTAAGACCAGTTCAGCACTATTTTGATATTAATCCAACAAGATGCGCATGATAAACATACAAACGCCAAAAGAGAATTAGGACTACACATGCAATGAAGATGAATATCACTTTCTCAAGTGTGTCCCATGTATATAAACTTTCAATAGGTATGTCAGCCATATTTGTAGAATTCATTGAAAATATATTCCTTTAAGAAAGCTTTGTCGTCGTAAAAGTCGTTAATACTAAAACGTTTTATGCCCATTGTAACTATTATAATTAGTTATATTACACGGATTTTGAATGTCCCTATCATTTTCTTGGATTAGTACACACGTACTGCATTATCTGTTAACCGGACACATATCCATAGTGTAGGCCTACATTCGTACTATCATTTGAGACCTTGGTTCCTGTTATGATATCCATATCTACAATTAAGTAATTTGAAGACAATATTTTCAACCATGAATCTCTGTCTCTACAAATACTCACAAAACCAGCTACCCAAACAATTAGACTCTGAAATGAAAATTGCATGAGTTAATCGAAAAATTAAAAATCTTATTATAATGAAATGAAAAGGAGACTTAAATTTCTTCATTTTCAGAAATCAAGTTTTAAAGTCTTTTATAGACTTGCTTAGGCTTCTACCTTATTTCAGGGTCTGGCCTACAGACAGAGGCGAAACTTCCTTGCAGCACAAAAAGCAAGTGCTTACGTAGCGACTATACTAGCGTGGCACGAACAAGGACCAAGTCGATAACGCTGACGACACAGTGCCCCTTTTGTGTTAATTTCTCTACAGTAGCGAAAAGATTGGTAACTCTGATAATCAATAACGCCCTATAAAGTGTTTTACAAGTATCATTGACTATATCTATGATTATTTTACCAGAATTATATGCATTGCTTTTTGTAATCCCTCAAAATCCCTTCGTCCAAAGCTTGGTTCTGCTTCTTCCGTTCACAATTCTCGGAGTTTGCTCCCCTGCCAAACCGGAGCAATAGCCGGACACATCCCATTCATACGATTACACGAGTTTTAACACCACCCCACTCCATTATATTTATATATTTTTTCAGTCAACAGAGGTAAGGCACCGGGATATAGCGGTCTGCCAATTGAGTTTTTTAAGAATGCTCCTAAACTCTGCATTGAATTGTTACAGTTACTTTTTAATTCAATTCTGAAAACGGGTATTTATCCGGACGAGTGGTCTAAAGGTGTTATTATACCAATTCACAAGAAAGGTGATACAAATCTTCCATGTAACTATAGGCCTATTACTCTGTTAGAGGTATCTGGTAAGATATTTTCTAAGGTCATTTGCAATAGGTTGGTGACTTGGACAGATCATGAACAGTTATTTATTCCAGAACAGTCAGGTTTTAGGCAAGGCTTCCAAACTACTGATAATATTTTTGTATTAGACACTATAATTTCGAAATATCTTGGTCTTCATAAGGGTAGAGTTTACTGTGCTTTTTTAGATCTTAAGGCAACTTTTGATTCAGTTTTTAGAAATGGATTGATGTTTAAGTTGTGGCAGTCTAAGATCCAGGGTAGAGTATTCAGATTGTTAAGAAATATGTATTTTAATGTTAAATCATGCATTTCATTAAATGAAGGTTTCACCTCCTTTTTCGACTGTATGTGCGGTGTCCGACAGGGCTGTCAGCTGTCTCCATTTCTTTGTTCTCTTTATGTTAATGATATTATTGACTTCTTGGGAGATGATAATCAGAGGTGTATAGAGATAGGAGTTCTTCAGATTTTCATGTTGTTATTTGCAGACGATATGGCGATTGTAGACAGTACTGTCATAGGTCTTCAAAAGAGGTTAGATAAATTAAGTAGATATTGTAATAAATGGCAGCTTAAGGTTAATGTTCAAAAAACTAAAGTAATGGTATTCAGAAAGGCCGGAAAGCTGAGGAAATATGATAAGTTTTTCTTTAACGGTGGTCAGTTGGATATTGTTAGTTCTTATAAATATCTTGGTGTACACTTTTCCAGTTCAGGTTCATGGTACATTTCACAAAAGATTCTCTCAGAGCAGGCTTTGAAAGTTCTTAGAATTATTCGCTCTAATCTGTATAATTGTATAAATCTTCCATTTAAAGTTTTATTGCATATTTTCGATGTCAAAGTTTTGCCGATTCTTCTGTATGGTACAGAAGTTTAGGGATTCCATCCATCTTCTGACGCTGGCCGAGTCTATGATAATTTTTGTAAAGATGTTTTGCATCTAGGTAGAACAACGCCTAATTTAGTAGCTCGAGGTGAGCTAGGTAGATATTCTCTCCGAGTTCATCAATATGTAAGAATTATCAAATATTGGGTAAGGCTCTTGTTTCAGCAGGATAATGTAATTCTAAAAAAAGCTTATGATTATCAGTATAGTTTGGCAGAGGCTGGAAGGAATTGTTGGGCCTTGAATGTTAAACAGTTGTTGTTCAGATATGGTTTCGGTTATGTGTGGTTAAATCAATTAAGGTGTTGGACATATTAATGTTTTTATTTCTTTATTTAAGGAAAGGTGTATTGCTATTGATAACCAAATTTTTCTTGAAAGTATTTCAAACTACTCTAAACCCCAGTTATATAGCACTATCAAAATTGAAGTTAAATGTGAAGATTATATATCGTTGGTTACTATACCAGTGTATCGTATTGCATTGTGTAAATTTCGATGCTCCAACCATAAATTGTTAATTGAGGAGGGAAGAAAGATCGGCCTACCTCGCAGCCAAAGACTATGTCCATTTTGTATCGTTCAAGTAATTGAATCTGAGTATCATTTTTGTATGGAATGTGACTTTTATGATAATCTTTATCGGAGCCTGCTCCCTAAATACTACACTACTGTTAGTAAATTTCTGCAGTTGATGTCATCACGAAATAATACTATTGTTAACAATCTGGCTAAATATGTATTTCTAGCATTCAAGAAACGATCCAGTTTCCTTTCATACAACTAGCAATGTATATCATTTTATGGCGCTTCAACTATATTTAATGTTATGATGTATGTTCATGTATAATGGGCCGGTGGCCCCTTTACGGAAATAAACACAGTTTCATTCACAGTCAACAGAAATAATAAAAATAAAATTGAATGTATTATTGACCATGGATTATGTGAATATGATATCCATATTTTAATGTATTTGGCGTTCACACAATTTTCTAAATGTAATGTAGGCATGTAGTGTATGGTGAGTGACACATTATTGTTGATATCGTCGTAAGAATAGCTAAGTGGAAGTCAAATCCTATCACATTTGTAGGTCATACATCATAAATGTACATCCAAAGATAATTTCCTGGGTCCCGTTGCACAAAACTCTAAGGTAGCCTTAAGTCACTAAGGTTAACCTTGAATTTAAGTGGTTCATCAATTACGACGTCTGCCAAATGTTTTCACAACAATCAAATTGGTTTAACTAGTTTGTTTGTTTTTTATGACACACAGGTGGCCGTTATGTAATCCTATCGCATTCAATTTCAGTTCTTGATTTAATGGTCTCTAATTATACCTTTTGAATTTTAACGCCTTGGACCCGCCAAGCGGAATATATGTCCTGTCATAGTGGCGTAACTCTTGGCATTCGACTGGTACTTAGTTTATTGTCACGGCGTCCAGTTGAACCAATAAACTTGTAGAATATATATTCAACCAATAAATTAAGAGAAGGAGATTTGGCTCATGCACCTCTAAGGACGATGACACACATTTAAAAAAGTACATCGTGAATAACGGGACCCAACCTTCTTTAGGACTACATAGGATGTTTCTAACGCTTGCGTCAGGTATGTTTTCATGTCATTTAATGTTAAATTCAAAGACAGAGATATTGCAACACGGTGTGAGATGTTATACTAGATAAGAATATGATATGTGTTAGTTAAATACAAACGAATATTCCAATAAGTACTAAGTTGTCATGAAAGTGAAGTGAAACAAAATTATTTGTTCTATAGTCATTAAAAAAGTTTCCACATTGTCTCCCGTTTTTTACAAAAACCTTCATTTTTTCGAGACAATTTATAACTTCATATCGATAAATACATGTTGTAACACTACGTGATATCCCATTGTAATTGGATCTCTCACCGACCAAGTTCTTTACCTTTTTGATGTAAACCCACCCAAGAAAACCGCGTCCAAGGATTGTCACAGTCTAATTAAGATGGATTTGACGACTGAGAGGGAAAGTTGATATCATGAAGCCGTTATATATCGTATTTTGGAATTCTTTCGGTCATGCTATTGCCTCTATTTTGCTGTTGAATTAGCTTAAAAATACAGAGAAAATCAAAGGGCTGGGCTTTCAGCTGCCCACTAGCACGTCACACACTGGGCGTGGCTTCGAGTCATGCTTCGGTGATTTTGTGTAAGCGTTCGCCAGTCTCATTAGGCGGCTTTTTGTAATTCATTTATTTTATATGATTATATAAATATATTTTCCAACATTTCTGACACATTTCGACAGAGATCTGAAAGGATTAAAACGATATATATATTTAATGGCTCATTGAAATTTAAAGAAGACAGTAACGGAGATCCTAGGGCTAAAAAGCTAGTATGAAATGAACATGATCGACGTACGCTGGGAAAAAATCTTCTTGCAGTCGAATACTATACTTTACCGGGCTCTGGTCATTATCAACTGCAACACTAGCAAAATGTTGGGTTTTTTTGAACTGAAGTTATCGCTTAACGTTGCAAACTAACAATACGCGAACCGCGCATATCTGACTGTCCAAACCAACCGCCAGAATATTTTTGCGTACTATATCATGGCCAGTCACTCCTGCTAGACTGGTGATCGAAAACGGGACATTATTAAGTAGAAAACAGACAATGATCTGGATGGGCTTCATATTTAACAATCGATACACATGGCTGTAGAAAATCTTACTTGTGATTGTTCAATATGATCATATTTCGTCAATATATCTAAGCTCCATAATTAATGATCAAATGTTTGGGTTATTTGTCGCTATCTGTCCATTCGAGTTACTTCCCTTGATTGACAAATGTAGATCAATGAAACGGCGATAGTCCAATTCGTGATTCACCAAAACCGGCATCACACTGAAAGCAGTGGATTTGCGATTCTCAGGGTATGGATACGCCCAAAATCTAACTAAGCAAGTAATTTGAGTTCAAAAGAAAAAGATATATTCTTTCTTTTTGAATAATTGGTAATAATGGATTTCGTAAGGATTTATATTGCCATTGATTGAATAAAATATCTATTATTCCGTGTAAGCAATATTCGATAAGCTGTGCACAAAAAGAACAAAATTAGGACTGTTGAAAATGGCTGAATGATTATTTGAAACCGTCGATGCCATTAAGGGAAAAATCCATTGCAAGTGTCGGTTTTGTGCAAAATGGAAGTAGGCTATTAATTGTTGAAAACGGCTGAACCAGGAATGCCGCTATTGAATTTAAGTAGCATCTTATACTCCCGGTCCTTTATAATTAATTGTATCGCCTGAATACGTATACATATTTTCGAAAACATTACATGGCATATTACGGTTTGGTACCAATGTGCCTACATCCCAATGCGCCTATACATCCCAATGTGCCTACAAAAATGTGTATTCACTTTGGGACTGTAAAAACACCCCCTTCTCAGAAGGTAGGTCAACAGTTGATAGGTATTCGTTAGTTAGAGTTATTCGCTTGTCTTCTCATCGATACCCACTGTAAGCATGTGAAATTATGTATTCTTCAGAACTTGCTAATCGTCATACATATGCTTCTTCGGTTAAGCATATCTTGCATACCTATTGCTTTGGCTACGTCTGGATGTTAGCTATATAGCCAACTTGCATTGCGTCTAAGAGGACAATTGTTATGGAATTATTCAACCTGCTCACTGTTACCTGTTAAAGAATCTTTCAAGGTAAAGCATTATCAGTAAATGTTAAAGGAGAATTGTTTTGATAAAATAAATAATTTTATATGGACATCCTTCTCCGACCATTCTCACAGAATCTGAAATATTAAAATCAATTCGAAAATTCATAGCCGACTCCATACGTTTTGCTTAAATGCTCATATTATGTTATTGACTGCAATTGTCACAAATGCATTTCATCATCATTTCTAATACACATTGGTTTGTCATAATTTGATATGATTTGTACCATGTTCGCTGTTAATGTTGTCATGTTCATGTTCCATAGATATTTGTTGTTGGAGCGGCCCTCGCATAAGTTCTGTTGAGCTTGTTTAACAATCCAGTTCATGTAATTTTTAATGTAATATATATCTTAAAACCACACTGGAAGTGCGTCGTCATAGGATGCAAGGGACCCTGTAGTAACAAGCAGCATGACATGTGTAAAACTACATGTGTGATAGGAATATTTTTTTCAATGAAATAATTATCAAACTTCATCAAATAAGAAAGTGTGAAATGTCATGTTGAGTAAAATTTGGTAATTAATTGTCATTATCAAACTTCTCTCAAACAAATTTCGTTTTACTTACTTCAAGTTGATCAAGTGGATGAGTCCATTATCAAACATAGGTTGGAGGAACCCAATACCAGACCACTCATGCATGGATTTGTTTTGATAGCATTGTAGGCAAACTGGGATGTAGGCACATTGGGAACATACCCATATTACCTGTGTGAGAATATTATCTGCATTATCTGTGCACGGTTAACATCAAATAAATGTTGGTGTTCCTGACTTCAAAGGGACTCAGAGTATGTTGTTTGGTTCAAATATGTCTAACTTTATAAATAGTTTGATTTAATCGAGAAGGAGTGGTAGTCTCTCGAAATCACCATCTTATTGCTGATCAGTTCAATATGGAGACCATAAGCAGGTTTAAGTTATAATTTTTGATCGAAAACCGGACAATGGAGCGGGCTAACGATTCAAACGTAATTTAGATAGTATTTTTGCTCTAATTTCGGCTAAATGAAGATTTATGTAACATGCTTTGTGCTACTTAAAGCGTTGCTGCTCCGCGCTGAAATTCGTAGGTTGACTTTGGGACAGCACCATGACTAGAACACTCTATACAGATTCTGACTGGACCATCGTTCAAGTTCAGTTGCAGAGCACTAAAGTGCTGCCGCGTTGAGAATTATAGTCAGTAATTGAAACTAGCAATTTACTAGTTAGTTATCTCAGTGGTAATTTGCTAGTGCAGTACTCGTCAACATAGAGTTATCCCCCCGCTTACCCTACGTGTTTTTGTAGTTTCACATTTAGACATTTCAAATTCTTTCCTTCAACGAAACAGTAACATGAAAGTCTGACTTCTGTTCTTTTTATGCCAAACTATCTTGCGCATACCATTAAGGAGCATTTCTCACCATCACATCTTACTACAGTAAATCATATAACTGAATGAATTAACGAAATATTTTAAAAAACTTTTAATCTTTTATTCATTTGAATCACTGCATATTGAATTTGACAATTCCAATTGGAAAATTCATTTTAGTGTAGTTTATTAGAATTAGTCCATAATCAATATGGTTTTGTTTAAATTTTTAATTCTATCAGACAATATAATATGGTTGGTAGACCCAGCAATGATATTACTTGTAAAAGTGAGAAAAATGGTTTGTGGAAACATCTGTTATATTTCTATCTTAAGGTGTTTAAAAATACTAAATACCATAATACACTGTGTCGAATCTGTTGTTAATACAAGGACTTGTTCTTGTTAATGCTTTATGACATTCGATACAAGTGTGTGGCCTCTCTCTTACCACATACATGCATTCGAATGGCGTCCCCCCTGTGTGCATTATCATACTTTTCTGCAGATCAAATGCTGCTGTAAATGTAATATCTCAAACCTGACATTTTATGGTTTCTATCCTTAATGAACTTCTCTGTGTTCCTTCAGCTTAGCTGCTGATCTAAATGGTTTACCACACTCGTCACATTCGTATTGCTTCACTCCCTTGTGAATTCCCATATGTTGCGTCACAAATCCTGAAGTTCTAAATGATTTACCACACACCTTACATTTGTATGGCTTCTCTCCCGTGTGAATTCCCATATGTTGCGTCACAGATCCTGAAGTTCTAAATGATTTACCACACACCTCACATTTGTATGGCTTCTCTCCCGTGTGGATTCTCATATGTCGCGTCAGAGATCCTGAAGTTGTAAATGATTTACCACACACCTTACATTTGTATGGCTTCACTCCCTTGTGAATTCCCATATGTTGCGTCACAAATCCTGAAGTTCTAAATGATTTACCACACACCTTACATTTGTATGGCTTCTCTCCCGTGTGAATTCCCATATGTTGCGTCACAGATCCTGAAGTTCTAAATGATTTACCACACACCTCACATTTGTATGGCTTCTCTCCCGTGTGGATTCTCATATGTCGCGTCAGAGATCCTGAGGTTGTAAATGATTTACCACACACCTTACATTTATATGGATTCTCTCCCGTGTGGGTTCTCATGTGTACATTCAGAGCAGAAGTTGTTGCAAATGCTTTACCGCATACAACACAACTGTGTGGCCTTTCTCCTGTATGAATACTCCTAATATGGCTCATTAAGCTACCTAATGTTGTAGATGTTTTACCACACTCGACACATTTGAAAGGTTGCTCTCCTGTGTGAATTCTCGCGTGTACCTGCAGGTTACTTGCAGTTGTAAATGTTTTACAACAAACTTCACATTTATATGGTTTGTATGGTTTTTCTCCTGTGTGGATTCTCATGTGTGTCTTAAGGCAAGTTGGTAATTTGAATGATTTTCCACACACGTCACATTTGAATGGTTTCTCCCCTGTATGGATTCTCATATGAATTATCAAGGTATATTTTTGTGAAAATGTTTTACCACACTCGTCACATTTGTGTGGTCTTTCTCCTGTATGAATTCTCATATGGTAGATCATGTTACCTTTTACAGTAAATGTTTTACCACACACTTCACATTTGAATGGCTTTATTCCTGTATGCATTCTCATATGAATATGAAGATGACTTGCTGATGTGGATGTATTACCACATACCTCACATTTGAATTCCTCTTCTCCACTAAGAATTTTCCTGTGTGACTGAAGGTGACTTGTTAATGTAAATGATTTACCACATTTACCAGAAGTGCATAGCTTTTCTCCAGTATGCATTCTCATATGGTGCATCAAGTTACCTGATCTAATAAATGTTTTACCACACTCTTCACATTTGTAAGATTTTCTTCCTGTGTGGATTGTCATGTGTGACTGAAGGTGACTTGATAATGTAAATGATTTACCACACTCGTCACATTTGAATTGCTTTTCTCTCTTGTGAAGTTTCATGTGTGTTGAAACTTGATTCGAACATGTGAATGCTTTACCACACACGCCACATTTGTATGTTTCTTCCATTTTGGGAATTCACACGAGTTTCCCAAATCGAGATGGTAGCATAAATGTATTTTCACGCTGACAACTTATATGTCCTTCTTTCTCGTGGTGCAATTCACTATTTGAGCGTGAATGAAATTTGGATGTGATGTCAAAAAGACCCTGGAGTCTCATACACCTGATTTTTCTTACTTGTCATCACTTCATTTCACCAAGTCTCCCAAATTTCATTTGTTTGACAAATAACCTACAAATAGAAATTAGTTTTAGAGGGAACATCATTTCATGCCTCGACCACAAATGGTTATTTCATAAGGATTGAGCCACTGACGAAAGAATTAAATTTCTGTAAATAATTTTGTAAATATATATGCGTTGATAGAACTGACATACATCACAATGGATACATTATGAAAAAAGAGTTATCTTATTCATTAATTCGCACAAAGATATAAAATTACACAGAGTACGTTTCATATATTTTATGTGGAATAAATAAAAGCAAATGTACCCCGACAACATAATATTCGTCCCGTCAGAGACATCTATTTGCAAACATAATATTCGTCCCGTTAGAGACATCTATTTGCAAACATAATATTCGTCCCGTCAGAGACATCTAGTTGCAAACGTAGAGGGAAAATATTAGTCTAAGACAAGTTTAGCACTATTTTGATATTAATCCAACAAGATGCGCATGATAAACATACAAACGCCAAAAGAGAATTAGGACTACACATGCAATGAAGATGAATATCACTTTCTCAAGTGTGTCCCATGTATATAAACTTTCAATAGGTATGTCAGCCATATTTGTAGAATTCATTGAAAATATATTCCTTTAAGAAAGCTTTGTCGTCGTAAAAGTCGTTAATACTAAAACGTTTTATGCCCATTGTAACTATCATAATTAGTTATATTACACGGATTTTGAATGTCCCTATCATTTTCTTGGATTAGTACAAACGTACTGCATTATCTGTTAACCGGACACATATCCAAAGTGTAGGCCTACATTCGTACTATCATTTGAGACCTTGGTTCCTGTTATGATATCCATATCTACAATTAAGTAATTTGAAGACAATATTTTCAACCATGAATCTCTGTCTCTACAAATACTCACAAAACCAGCTACCCAAACAATTAGACTCTGAAATGAAAATTGCATGAGTTAATCGAAAAATTAAAAATCTTATTATAATGAAATGAAAAGGAGACTGAAATTTCTTCATTTTCAGAAATCAAGTTTTAAAGTCTTTTATAGGGGATTCTCATTATTTATGCATGCATACGATCTATGACCTCCTCAAATCCAAACCGAGGCTAAGGCCGCTTTATACTTCCTGGATAGCGAAATGGCTTCATCTTGATAGTACGCTTCGCTGTGTAATCTGAATTTCCTTCGGCTAAACATGGGTGTATAAGCATGAATTAAAAGAAAATCAGTCAATTTCTGTTGTGAAAACATGTCGAGTGATAAAAAAACGGCAAAATGAAGGGAAATTCATCCAGGGATAGCCTCAAAACTTTGTTTTGGATAGTTGTATTCGTGGTATTCGTGTATTTCCTGCTAATGTTGATACATTTAGCTAATCAGCATTTTAATAAAATCAAAAATAGGCCTACAAGTAATAGGAATTTCCTAATCAATTTGATCAATTTATTGTTTGTACATACAGTCAATGAATACCCTCATATGACCCTGTAATAAGTATTTGAATCTCTTAAATTCAGAATAATATCGCAGTGATTATTTATTGAATGATTAACATTAATTAATGTTTAAACTAATTATGTGATCTTATCTGCGGTATATATCTTAGGTATTTATCATGAAAAGGAAAGCTGATCTTTTTTATTAGAAATATTTGGCTACTGCTTTTATGTAGCTTGATTTATAAATAATAATATTAGGCCCAAAAAGTAGAGGACTTTGGGAGTTATTAAAGCTAGAATATTTTATTTATTTTTCAGCTTAATTAAAAGTTATTCGCGACCTCATCAGAAACTAACAAAATTATGTATTTTAATCATATTTCAAGGAATAGTAATATTTCACATTTGGTCTTGTTTGTATCTCTATGCCCCCTGAATTGAAATTCTAGTTTGTTTACATTGAGGCCTGTACTGAATGACCAAATAGTAACGTAAGTGGGCACGTTGAAACGGCTGAAGGTTTTACGTAGAGATCGCTAAATCTGTATCATTTTCCAGCTGTAAACGAGTGTGTGTAATGAAAATACTTCTTGATTTTTTTCGGAAATGTGAAAAATATTGTGAGTATTTCATATCCATATTTTGCTAAACATTGAAATATTTCAACTGACAGAGCAAAATGACGGTAAACCTAGCATATCGGTCGAAAGAATTCTATCTTCAAGTAAAATGATATTCTAATCTCTGCTACACCAAGAAATGTAGAAGCTTTATCCGATTATGGTCTTTCTGCAGTTGAATTTAGCGAAATGTTTTACAAACAAAGCATAATTTCGAAAGGATACTGACTTGACAATGCTGTAGGAACGTAACTTCCGGGTTTCGAAGCGGCCTTAGCCTCGTTTTCGAGTACGTACACTTGGTTTCTGATACCTCATAAATATTCATGAGGTAATATTAAGAATCCCCTATAGACTTGCTTAGGCTTCTACCTTATTTCAGGGTCTGGCCTACAGACAGAGGCGGAACTTCCTTGTAGCACAAAAAGCAAGTGCTTACGTAGCGACTATACTAGCGTGGCTCGAACAAGGCCCAAATCGATAACGCTGACGACACAGTGCCCCTTTTGTGTTAATTTCTCTACAGTAGCGAAAAGATTGGTACCTCTCATAATCACAAGTATCAATGACTATATAAATGATTATTTTACCAGAATTATATGCATTGCTATTTGTAATCCCTCAAAACCCGTCGCCCAAAGCTTGGTTTTGCTTCTTCACATTTCTCGGAGTTTGCTCCCCTGCGGAACCGGAGCAATAGCCGGACAAATCCCATTCATACAAATACATGAGATTTAACATCTCCCCCCCCCCCCCCCCCTTTCCTATCGAGAAGTGAGACCAGTCCTTAACTTAAGCCCATTCAATTGGGAAATCTCCTCTGTTCAATATAGTATTGAATTAAACACCAGTCTTGGTTGTTGTGTTGTTCAATTCAACAGCCGTATCTAGATGATGTGGCACAACAGAAACATGTTCATTGAAATATTTTATTTAAGAGTGTTATCACCATCACCGTCTGTTGTGTTGAAATAAGAACCCTTATTTAGAAGGAGTGATGCAACATCGACATGTCCCCTCCATTTTGCAATTTCAAAAGGTGTGAAGCCATCTCTGTCTGTTTTGTTAAAATCAGCTCCCTTATCTAGAAGAAGTGCTGCAATATCAACATGCCCATTCCAACACGCTCTATAAAGAGGCGTGATACCATCTCTGTCTGTTGTGTTAAAATCAGCTCCCCTTTCTAGGAGAAATGCTGCAATATCAACATGCCCATTCCAACATGCTCTATAAAGAGGCGTGATACCATCTCTGTCTGCTGAGTTGAAATTAGCTCCTTTACCTAGAAGGAGTGATACCACACTAGCATGTCCGATCCAACATGCTGCATGCAGATGTGTGACACCAGCCCTGGTTGCTTGGTTTAAATTGGCTCCATTGTCCAGGAGGAGTGACACCATATCAACATGTCCATTCCAACATGCTGTATGAAGAGGTGTATCACCTTCCCTATTTGTTTTGTTCAGATCAACTCCCTTATTTACAAGAAGTGACACAACATCAACATGTCCCTTCAAACACGCTAAATCAAGAGGACTATCTCCATCACTGTATGGTGTGTTTAAAACAGCTCCCTTATCTAGAAGAAGTGAAACAACATCAACATGTCCATTCAAACACGCTAAATTAAGAGGTGTATCACCCAAATTGGTTGTCAAGTTCAAATTAACTCCCCTATCTAGTAGAAATGATACAACATCAACATGACCTTTTACACATGCCATATGAAAAGGGGTTATACCAGTACTCTCTATTGTTTTAAAATCAGGTATCTTATCTAGAAGAAGTGACACAACATCAACATGACCGCTTTCACATGCATAATGAAGAGGAGTTATTCCCATTTGATTGATGCACAAATCTATTGCCTCCTGGACAACATCATCGAACTGCAAAAGAACTTTTACTATGTTTGTATGTCCTTCCTGACAAGCTATATCTAAAAGTGATATGGCTTCATCGTTAATTCCTAGTGATGTTACTGACGCATTTGCACCTTTTTCAAGCATTATTTTCACAACAGACCCATCTCCATCTACCCCATTTTGGCAGACATTAAGAAGAGGCGTCCGATCTCTGTTGTCTGCTATATTTACATTTGCATTTCTTATCAACAATATCCTTATGATTTCTTCATAACGCTTTTGGGTAGACACCAACAATGGTGTTTGATTATCAGCATTTTTGACTTCAAGGTTGATGTCCTTGTATCTTTGAAGAAGATATTCCAGAGAAGATACGGACGAGTGTTCACAGCAACCAAACAGTGCTTCACTCTGCTCCTCCTCGGTCAACTCCATATACTCATGGATGTATCTCAGTACCTTGTCCGATCCGCTCTTCGTCATCAGGAAAAGAAAGGATTTGTTTGAATTTCTATCCCGGATATTAAAAAGATCCTTCATCTTTTCAGATACAGTGAGTACATCATTCGAGACAAACAAACATTCCATGAACCTGAAAACAAAACTTTCATCATAAAATGAAGAATGTAATAATACTTGTTCGATGTTTCTGTCTTCAAATTCTTTTTGAAATCTTTTGAGTATTAATTTGTCAAAAATACCGTCAACCAATATTGTGAGGTGACTTTGAATCTTGTTTTCCTGTGTGAGACCTTTCACTCTAACTCTCTCATTGAGGAAGGACAAACTGCAGTGAGCTATAACAAAAGCAGGAGCTTTCTGACAAATGATAAAAGCAGCACTATCATAGACAGAAGGATGATGAAACTCAATCGTTCTACCATTCAAAGCCAGATAAGTGTCTTTCAATGACTCTGCTATACAGGAATATTGGTATTTTCTTTCAAAATCCCCAATGCTTTCCAAATCTAATGATCCGTCGTTCTTTAACATTTCTCTCAATAATGGTCCTGTCAGAGAATCCTTCATTAAAGATTCCATTGATTGTTGAAGAAAATCCAATGGCTTTGAAAAGAAATGCTTTATGTTCAATTCTTTGTTTTTTGAGAACATATCTGCAAACAATCTGCAACAGTGAGGAAAGCCATGGGACAGGTCCAAGTTGCACACTTCCCTTACAAGTTTGCTGTCAATTGTGATATCATATCGTGCTGCATGACACTTCCATATCTTGATTCTTTCAGAAGCCTCAGACTTCATCACCTCAGTTACATCAACAACATTGTCTTTCTTAATTACCGAATGTTTATATCTGCCCAGGTCTTCACTTGCTTCTTTCAGAACACTAGATCTACTGATCAGGATAACTGTCAGTTCAGGTATCTTTTTGTTTTGATTGCCAAATGAATTCTCTTTGTCTTCTTGCTTGTGTTCTGATAAAGCAAACACATCACTGAGGACATTCTGCCATTTTTTCATGCTTCCAGAATCATATGTCAGAGCACCAAAGACATCATTCATCAAAAGCACAGCCTGTTTAACGTCCTTCACCTTGAAGTAGTCATCAGGAGTCTTTACATCAAACACCTCCCTACCTCTGTCGTGGAGATGTTTCAGAACCAGATACCCAGCTGTAGTTTTGCCCTCGCCAGGACAGCCTTTGACTGTTACAAATGGTCTTCTATGGGCGATCTTGTTGAGGATTCTCTTGGTAACTTTGGTCATCACCATACCTTCTGTCCACGTTTTAAATGTTTTCTCAGTCTCATCTGGAAAACAAACGCAAGAAATCAATAAGGGGCAACGGGCTTTGTAGCTCATCAGCCTTTTATTGTTGTTGTTAAAGACTTAGATCTCAGGGGGAAATATACATCACCATAATTGTCAAGTGCAAGATGTTATAACACGAAATTGGAAGAGAGTTGTTTTAAAAATAATTTTAATAATGATACTTAGTAGAAAACATATTCCTTAAAAAATAGCAGTTATGAGTTATCATATCTTAATTCATTTACCCACTCTAATTTTCTCTCTCTTAAAACTTGTATAAATACTCTCTTTTGGCACTAAACGAATTCATTTTTCACTAACATCCTTCAGCTATCTTCTGACTTCCTCCCTTAGGCGTCCACCAATCTCAAATTGATAAATAACGGAAATTGCAAATACATTGCGTTTCTATCTGTTTACAGTCAGTCCTAAACGTACAAATTCAAATTGAGATATGAAGGGATTTCAGGAAAAGTACGGCTTGTGCATGCAGCTGTTTTGGAGAAGGCAAAAACGTTGTACGATTGATGGCCGACGGACAAAAAACATAAGTTAGAAACCTTATCAGTTATGGAATCTTTACACAAGGTTTCAGGTTTGTAGGACTTATGCTTCTGAAGATGAAAACAGGTAATAGGTTTGGTAAGGGTCACACAGACACCAATAATTGATGGTTGTAGAGAAGACGTTGAAAGGTTATGCAAGGACGACGGAAGGATTGACGTAAGGACGACATAGTATGAAACTTCCACCTACTTTTCAGTTTCTGCAAACGAGAAGGTGGACCTTGGGTTTCAGGTTTTCTGGTCTTCTGTGGAAGATTTCCAACATGCACGTCTCCCCCGAAAGTCATTGCTGCGGGATTGTGGATGTCCGTTCTTGTCATGTTGAAGTGAACTGCATGGAAGATGTACAGGAATGTACAATATCGATCGTTCAATGAAATTTTCAAATTATCTAAATCTACTGAGTATTACTTAAGCAGAACTTTAACGTTGTAATTAATACCAAAACTATGATATTTTTTGTAAGATAACAAATCTTTATTTATTATAAAAACATAAAAAAAGATCATAAAATCATTTTCCAAACTGTAATGACCTGTTTACACTATAACAAACTGTTGAATTTCTTGGTGGTTTTTATTGTTTCTGTAAAGTCTTTTTTTTTATCTATTTCCCCAAATTAAGAATTCAATTCCAACTAATAATTACTGATATCAAATAGACTTGGCTTGTCTAGTGATAGCTTAGGGATAAGACTAAATGGTAGCATATATCACCAACATAAACTTGACACTCCTGTTAATACCTTCTTTAGCACCAGTTAGTTCCCGCTGCACTGTCTCCATGGAAAAAGTATAGTCCGAGTCGTTTGCTTTCTTGATTAAAGCGCCAGTCATCTCAAGTACCTGATCACCTGTTGGCCATACTAGTTGATAAATAACTGAATCTCAATCTCAATATATAATACACAAACAAAGAAACGCATACCTGAAAGATTTACCATGTATAATTTTAAGGGATTTGGGGCAGGACTTTACTAGTGCTAAAAATAAGTCATAAAAATACTAAGCAAAATGTAAATCAGAAAGAAATGACAATCTTTCTTTTTCAAATTCTTTATATCATGCCATAAATTGCAAGACTTTAAAGCAAAATAGCAGTTGAACCTGAGGCCTCCACTGTAGTATCTTCTGTTCTAGTAAAAACTGACCCCCCCACACGACGTAGAGAGCTAGAGCCAGAACTGGATGGAACAAGACTTGATGGTGTTTTGTCAGACTTTGAACTGGATAGAACAAGATCTGATGGTGTTGTGTCAGACTTTGAACTGGAAGGAACAAGACTTGATGGCATTGTGTCAGACCCGGAAGTGGATTGTATAAGACTTGATTGTGTTACGTCAGACCCGGAATTTGATGAAACAAGACTTAATGAAGAAACAGGAGCCTTTGGTTTTGGATTGAGCGTACAAAGTCGATCACAGCTTGCTTCTGCAAAGGAATGTCTCGTGTCCAAAGTCGCTGCTTCATGGCAGGATGTAGATGCTCCTTCATCTGAATTTCCTTCTTTTAAATCTGATATTGATGCACTTATATTCGATTCTTGACCAGACGCAACGGTTGACTCTCGTCTGTCAACTATTGACACCGTTTCTTCTTCGTCTTCAATGTCTGATTCATAGTTGACATCTTCACTACTTATTTCCTCAAAATTGACTTCATCATCTGTGTCTGACTCCATGGTATATGTTGTGCAATATCTGAAACAAAGCCAAATAGAAAACTTTAGAATAGTCCGCTAGAAAAGTTCACCAAAACAACGGAGCCGACCAAATGGCAAAAGAATATATACGATGTTATTGAATAAGTTTAGTTTTCTAAAAACCTAACATTTTTAGAAATACCTTTGAGACTGTGTCTCTCATCCTTTCAAAACGATTCCTTTTTTTCTGTCGCTAAAACAATTGCGATCCATCAATGTTCTGACCATCATACCTTATAACATAAATCTGCTGTTGAGATCCTCAGGAATAAAACGTTTTACTACTAGATTTATTTTTTATCAAGGCATGTGCATAGCCACTTGATTGCATCGGAAAGGAAAAAAAAGCCCTAAACAGGGTAAAAAGAGAGTTTTTGGGGCACCGCAAAACTAGTGCAATCCCGAAACTGTGGGCTCTGTCCTCCCCGTTGCGCCTTCTTCACAGAAGTAATAGAATATGGACTTCGTTTTTTCTAAATATACCACAAAAGACAAATAATTTCCATGGGTTCATCTGGCTGAGTTCACACAATACTGATCATGTTTTAGTTTCAGACCTTATTACCTTGAACATGTCCAAAAACATCCGAGGGATTATTATCACTTAATTATTAATTAAAGATATCAAAAAGCTATTTCTGATTTTAAAATGTAAGTACGACTTTTCATATGCAAGGTCATACAATTTACGATCACTTTCTATTGAATATAACAATCATGTAATAGTTAAAAGTTTTAATGTTTGACTTTAAGCATTTTTGTTATGCATAATTTATGACCTCGCTGTTATTTTGACAAACGGTAGTGACTGAAAACCCGTTTCAAATTTTGGTACTTCTCCTTATATGATATAAACCAAATAAGAGTCTCATAACACCAATTCTTTTCAAGTTATTGTTTATAAACATTTTTTATGGATTTCATAACTCGCGACCTTTACCCTAACTTTCAATGTGTACATTTAAAAAAATGTTATGAGATTGCAGAAAAACTCAGTCGGAAAAAGTTATAACTAAATACAATGTGAGGGGGCAGTGGCGGTTGAAATCGGGCAAAAACTGTTAAGATGGAACTGCTGAATATACCAGGGCAATGAATATGCATATATATATATATATATATATATATATATATATATATATATATATATATATATATATATATATATATATCGTATGGGTGAAGTGTCAATTAACAACATTTTTGGTGAAACAATCTTATACTGTTTGAAATATTACCTTATTAGCCCGTCATACGACTTGATTTCTATACAATTTAATTAAGACCTCTTTTCTAAAATCGTCAAGGACAACGACCTGCTTTTCAAATTGATTACGTCGCTGGGAAATGTAAAGGGGATTTCCCTTTTGCATACTTCACTCTATAAACTGGTAAACAAATAACGACAGTCCCTGATTCCCTCATATCTGGGTCAGGCATATGTAGGTCACAGGGCTATTGTTTGTGTACTCGTAAATATTTGTTTCCAGTTACATCCAAATGTTTTAGATAGAAATTACAACGCTCTGACATTCTCTGTGAGTGTCTAACCGTCTATGTGTCTATCTCTCTTTGTTGATGCCTCTATTTTTCTCGTACATACATTCATTCTCTCTCTTTATGACGATTAATTCTATCAAATGTGAGATCATTCGCAGATTTCAATTTTGGATCAGTTCATGTCCATCTAAAAACCTATTCGGAACTAAAACCAGCTTAACCTGAAATCTGAAATCATTTCCTTACCTGAGAGCTCGTGATCTTGTTACAAGGACATCGACGTTTCAACATTCACTTCAACAGTACAAGTTGCTGCTTCCCGGTTTATGCATGAGTGAGTCTATACAAACGGGTTGGATTTGAAATGATCGGTGAGGTTATCTGTGAGTTCGAATAACTGCCCTGGTTGTAATATTCGAGTGGACTGTTTTGATATGAGCGCATGCATGAGTAGATATCACATGGCTTCGTGTAAGGGTAAGGGAAAGTGACAATTATTTAAAATTATGCACTTAAATGATTGAGAGGGATATGGCAAAAACTTGTGTTACTAAAATATTAAAAATTAAGAACGTTAAAATTAATCTGAAAACCCCGATTACCTTTATTTAGTATATTATATTATATTGATTTGTATGTTCTTTAATAACCATTTATTTTGACAATAACTCAATCATGACGGGAAAAGACATGTTTACCTTCGCGAATTATATTAATTTCGTAAGTTAAGATAACGAGAGAAGATCTTTAACAAAAACATAAACAGATAATTTTATAAGCACAGAAACACCAACTATGGGAAGTTTATTTTATCAGTAAATATTCATAAAATATAATCATAAATATATAATAGCGTTAATACATTTATAAACAAATCAAGCAAATAACAGAGACATATCATGACAAAGCTTTCCCTAATCTGCGCTAATAAAAATTATACAATAATTCATCTGTCAAACGGTAGAAGAGATACAGTCCGAACACTGTTTTTATTTCTAGGACATGCTATTTTAAACAATTCCTTTGTCTCAAATTCGTTGTGGTTACACCGATACAAAGACGATTGTCTACTGGGCTGCTAGTGTGTCTCCCTCTCTCAATCTCAAGCTGATCGGCACGACTACATCTACTTTAGGTTTCCATTTTCTTTGTTCTTTGCATTTGGCAGGAGGTAATTACATTCAAATGAATTTTCAATTTGACCAAGGATGTGTAGTTTATTTCATCTGTCAAACTGAAGTTGATTAGTTTCCTGTAGATGCAAGTTCACAAATTTAGTTTTTATTGTTCCGTAAATTGGTGAGAAGAGTTATTCAAAACGCTTGAAGATGGGAACGATGGTAGAATTTGCTCATTTAGCCAAACGTTCTGTTATCACAATAGTCCCGTCACTTTCACAATGAACTTTGTTCAATACAGGATTTTTAATGGGGGGGTTCTGGGTGTCCCATTGAAGTATTTATCTCTGTCTAAAACGACTCAGTGAATTTTTTAAGGGTTCAACCCTTATGAATACCAGTGTACAGTATTACCTGTACGTCATTTCTATAAGTAAATCAAGTCGGGAACTACCTTTTGTTTTGACACCCCTATACACCCTGACAGACTTTTCGACTCGGAAGTTGGAACGCAAAAAGAGATAAGGGCAATGTTTAAATTACTACAATAAACACAGGAGACGTTTAACAAGCGTTTAAATCATCTGGCGCAAGCCGTCGGTTTTAAATTATATTTGCAGGTGTTGAATTACGACGACTCCCTGATACTTTACAAACGTTATTATCTATCTCCTAATAATTGTTCGACTGCGATACGAGCATAAATACAATATTTGGTGATGTTGACATAAAACATTCCCTTTTTGGAGTTTCAATGAATCTTCACGCATCTTCCTGAAGTAAATCATTTACATACTTATATAATTTTATTGCAAACAACCTTGATGAAGGTAAAGAGGTACGGGCTGTATTTTGCGACATTAGTAAGGCATTCGATAAAGTTTGGCTAAAGGCATAATTACAAAACTAAAACATTATGGTGTCGATGGATCACTCTTAAATTGGTTCGAAAGTTATTAAGAAAATAGATTACAAAAAGGTTGTCATCAGTGGATTCTGCTCCGATAATAAAACTGTGCTTGCTGGTGTCCCACAAGGTTCCGTATTGGGACCGCTACTCTTTCTTGTGTACATCAACGACATAGTGGATGGCATAGAAAGCTTTATCCGCCTTTTTGCAGATGATACGTCAATATATGTGATTGTAGACGATCGCGATGCTGCGGCCTCTTGTCTTAACTACGACCTAAACCGAATCTCGAACTGGGCAGAAAAGTGGCAGGTTAGCTTTAATCCACAGAAAACAGAAACTGTAAACTTTTCTAATAAGCACAAACCTAATGATAATCCGACCTTATACATGAATCAAACTCCGATAAAAGAAGTTCAAAACCATAAACATCTTGGCGTAACTCTCCAAAGTAATTGTTCTTGGAAAAGCCATATTGAAGATATTGTAGATAAAGTAAGTCCAATGATAAATTATCTGCGAAGTTTTAGATATTGTCTTTCTAGGAAAACGCTCGAAACAATGTACAGTTCATTTGTGATGCCGATTTTTGACTACTGTTGCCATATTTGGGATAATTGTACAAATGAACAAAATCTTCTTCTCGAACGGCTACATCTAGACGCACTTCGTACCATTTGTGGCGCGGTACGTGGCACCAGTCATGAAAAATTATACCAGGAAACCAAATTTAAACCTTTGCACGAAAGAAGGTATAAAGTTGATAAATTTTCACAAAATGTTCTACAATCTCGCGCCGGATTACTTATGCGATCTCGTTCCAAAATCTGTCTCTGACAATAGTCAATACAACCTGAGAAATAATGCTAAGTTACAAACCATACACTGCAGAACAAAACTATATGAAAAATCCTTTCTACCAGACACAATCAAACTTTGGAACTCGTTGCCTGATGATGTTACAAATGTCAATACGATCGGTGAATTCAAATCTCTTATTAAAAAATCTGAATCCCTAAACTATTTTGACTTGAATTACGGCAGTAGATTTTGTCAGATTGTCCATAGTTGCCTCAAATTAGGTTGCAGTGACCTGAATGCTGATAAAGTTAATAGATTTATATCAAATAGCGCTGAATGCGCATGTGGATATCACAACGAAGATCTTCTTCATTATCTATTTACTTGCGAACTCTATACAGATATAAGAAACAATGCTTATTTCTATACAAATGGATACAGCCTCCAAAAGGTTTTATATGGGATCTATCCAACAACCACAAATGAAAATAAAAAAATCATAGAGTCACTTCACCAATTCATCTGTAAGACCAAGCGTTTCGATAAATTATTGTAAGTGAAAACTTTAAATGAAGGCAACTGCAGACTTTTTCTTAATTTCTTTTGCTAATGCACACATGTCATTATGTTCATTTTATTTTAGTTTGTTTGGTCCTTGTGTATTATGTTTATCATGTCATGTACTGGTGAGGTATTCACATAAGCAAAGTTTTGCTTGTTTACCGAACCAGATTCTTTTTGAATAAAAATATGTTTAAACCAAATCATTTACCACACTCACTGCAGTGATTCGTAATAACGCAAGTCTGAATTCTCATATGGCAAAAAAGTTTATATTGTAAAGATATTTTTTCTTCCTCACACTCATGCAAACAGCATGTGGAGTTGGCCTTTTTGAGTCCTTAGTGTTCAGCGCCGCTTGGGAAAAATTTCGGCAATATTAGCCTTGTATTGTATACAAGGCAATAATCGTAATGTTTAGGTCGCATTTTCATCTGTAATACATGCATACAGAACGAAATAATAGATGCTTATTAGGTCGTGTGTATGTGTTTATATTCATTTATATGGATGTTTGCTATTACTTTTGTGTATGCTCATACTACGCTGAAATATGCGCATCATATCATACTGAAAAAATTTAGCTCATCAGGGGTATATAATATTTATCATTTGATAAAACAAACATCAAAATAGATTGTTCAGTCTGAAAAGGAGTCTTTCACGGAATATTTACGTTTTCTTTGATATCCTTAGATAGCTAAATGGTTTATTACGTTGTTACTCCATTGAGCTTTTGAGGCCTTTCATTCACCAAATGGCCATGAGGTAAGGAGTGTATACTCATGATCATATCTTTCTACGCCCTTTCATTCATGAAAAGAAGATAATAGTATGATTTTAGTGTTTAGCTATCATGACCCTTGCATGGGGCCTCAGCGTCACCATATCTACAAATTTAGTTACAATAATCAAAATTGAATACATAAAATTTGCTCTAGATTCTTTGTTTTGTTTTTTATTTTCACTTTAGAAATCAGGTGCAAAGGGTAAAGGAAGTTTCCACTCTCGTGAATTGAAAATGAAGGCTTATGTATTAATTTTAACACTGTGAGCATGAGTAGCACCCATCTGCCTGACTCTCAGTGACAACTTCTCATTAAAATAGAGTAAAAATATCTAAAATCTTTCTTTCTTTTTTTCAAAATATTTTATTATATGACATCGATGGAGCATGATTTGGTAACCAATCCAGCTGGATTCGGACATATTCCATCAGGGTTCCTCTCCACATCGGTCTGAAAGCAGCCTCAAAACGTTGTCATAAGAGGACCAATCACATCATCGCGTTTGAAATAACGATAGCGGCAATCAAAGGTAATGAATGGTTAACGGGAGTTACTTGCCCCTAGATAATGATAACGAAGGCTTTTGTCATTGTCATTGTCTGTGATTGGCTAGTTGAGATTCCGTCAAGGAGGCTGCTTTCAGACCGTCAGGAAAGCCCTGATAGATTACGTTCGAATCCCGCTAGAGTCAATATTTAAAAACTTTAACTCCTCGGACCACTGTCGATTTTACTCAGACAGGTTTTTTTTCTCTATTTACTCTCGATATGTGTCATCGTATAGCTATGTAGGTAAGTGTGACTGTAAATCTTAAGGTAACAAACTTTGGCAAGAACATGATAATTATTGTATGATTTGTAACAATTCAATGCATGTTACAAACCTGTAATTTTTTTATACGCTTCGTCTCCAGACAATAAACTTTAACTGTCTGTTCCTCTTTAACTTTCATAAAAAATGAATTTGCCAAATCCCTTCAATCACTTAAGTGTATTTCAAGTACTTTTCAAAGAAAACAGGTTCCTTTAGCCTCAGACATAGCCATGATATCTACTAATGCATTCAGTCCTATCCTATCAGGATAGCCGAATATCATTACCCGAACACTCGTACATGACTTCACCAAGCATTTACACGTCAAGATTCAACCCATTTGTATAGACTCAAACATAAGCCGGGAAGCTTTCACCTGTACTGTTGAATTGAAAGCTGATATATTGATGTCCACGTAACAAGACTCACAGGTATTCAAATGTTTAAGATTGTACTGAGACTTTAGGTTCAGATTCGAAAAGTTAAGTAGATGGACATGAAGTGATACAAAATTAAGATCTTTGAATGATTTCACATTCGTCAGAATCGTCATAGATAGAGAGAGAGAGAGAGACAGAGAGAGAGAGAGAGAGAGAGAGAGAGAGAGAGAGAGAGAGAGAGAGAGAGAGAGAGAGAGAGAGAGAGAGAGAGAGAGAGAGAGAGAGAGAGAGAGAGACAGACAGACACAGAGACAGACACAGAGACAGAGACAGAAAGTAGGAGATAAATACATGCATAAATAAAGAGAGAAAGGCAGACACATAGTTTAATAGACGCTCACAGATTATGACAGAGTGTTGTGATTTTGATCTTAAACATTTGGATGTAACTAGGAACAAAAATTTATGAGTACAATAGATATAGCCCTGTGCCCTTCATATATGCCTGACCTAGAAATGCGTGAATCCTTCACAACAATTTTGAATAGAGTATATGCCAGTCTACACAAGCAGGGACTGCCGTTGTTTGGTTACGAGTCTAAATACTGAAGTGTGCATAAAGGGAAACCTCCTCTACAATTCCCGATAGTTGTCATTACTTTGAAAAGCAGTTTGTTGTCCTTGACGATTAGAGAAAAGAGGACTAAATCTGTATAGAAAACTAGTCGTATGACGGGTTGAGAAGGTAAATATCTTACTGAGACAAACATTACAAGATTACTTCACCAATTTGTTGTTCATTCAGACAAGCACGGCCGGGAGACATCGATAGAAGTCATATACCATAAGGCATTTCACGTACAGGCATATCAAGCTCCGATATACTCAAGTGACATCGGTAAGTATAATTCATAACGAATTCATAAATGACCTACCTCTCATTCAACTCTGGAATTACATCAATGTCACCTTTTTAACTAAAGCTACGTTACTTCCATTAGTGAAAGGCGAGTTTTATGGCGTCATCGCAAGACGGATGTGCCCAGATCGCGGTAAAAAATCTTCGTTCAATATGCGACCTCCTTTCTTATGGTCCATTTTAAAAACACAACAAATGCACATGTTTCGCTTTGACACGTGCATTTGTTTTTTTGTTTTTTTAAATGTATGTTTATAACATCATATATCAGAGCTTGATATGCCTACGTGAAATGTCTTGTTATGTATTGTATATGACCTGAATCAAGTTTCCCGTGCTTCTGTTCATTTACGTATCACCTATATGAGAGATACAGTAGACATTGTCCTGGTATATTTATATATCAGCCAAGCCTTAAGTAACAGATTTTGTCTGATTTTCACCAACACCGCCAAAACCGCCACCGCCTCTCATTGTATTTAGCTTTAACTTTTTCCACTTTCTGCACCCAGATACATTCTTCGTTCCCGAGGGGACATGTTATGACATGCACGCATTGGAAGTTAAGGTCAAGGTCGGCGGTAATGAAATCAATAAGATACATTTTGTGAATAATATCTTGAAAAATCGGTGCTATGAGGATGTTATTTAGTATATGTCATTGTTGAGGAATCCCTTAATTATGAAAGGTTCTTCACTACAGTTGGTCAAATGTAAAAATAACAGCGCAAAGTCATAATTTACGCATGGTTTTGCAAAAATGCGTTATAACAAATATAAATGATTGTGTTAATTTCTTTTCCCTATTTGAAAAAAAAGATTGTTGCAACCCTATTAAGATTGTTTTACCCTGTCTAGGGCTATTAATTATTTTTCGATGGTGATGATATTGTGAACCTTAGAAATGATAAAAAATAGAATACATGATGAACATTAGAACCAACTAATAGCTCTAATTGTTTTCGTTTATTGTTGATTTCCATATTTGTGTTATTGTTGTAATAAGGGGATTCAAGCAGAACTTTAATTCAAGTTTCTTTACAAACAAAGAACTACATTTAAAGGTTTTTCTACAAATATTAAACTTTAAGAAAACTTATCTTATCTGCGAATATTGTATGTTCTTTTGCTACCTTGGTGGTTCCCCTTTTTTGTTAATCTTTCTGCAGGACTATTTCAATTTTCTTAAATTTGACCTTGTTTCAGATATTGCACAACACATACGATGGAGTCAGACACAGATGATGAAGTCAATGTTGACGAAATAAGTAGTGAAGATGTCAGCTATGAATCAGACATTGAAGACGAACAAGAAACGGTGTCAATAGAAGACAGACGAGAGTCAACCCTTGCGTCTGGTCAGGAATCGAATATAAGTGCATCAATATCAGATTTAGAATCAGGACATTCAGATGAAGGAGCATCTACAGCCTGCCATGAAGCAGCGCGTTTGGACACGAGACATTCCTATGCAGAAGCAAGCTTTGATCAACTTTGTACGCTCAATCCAAAACCAAAGGCCCCTGTTTCTTCATTAAGTCTTGTTCCATCAAGTTCCAAGTCTGACACAACACCATCAGATCTTGTTCCATCCAGTTCTAGGTCTGACACAACACCATCAGATATTGTTCCATCAAGTTCCAAGTTTGACGCAACACCATCAGATTTTGTTCCACACAATTCAAAGTCTGACATAACACCATCAGATCTGGTTCCATCAAGTTCCAAGTCTGACACAACACCATCAGATATTGTTCCATTCAGTTCAAAGTCTGACGAAACACCATCAGATCTTGTTCCACACAGTTCAAAGTCTGATACAACACCTTCAGATCTGGTTCCATCAAGTTCCAAGTCTGACGCAACACCATCTAGTCTTATTCCATCCAGTTCTGGGTGCAGCTCTCTACGTTTTGTTGGGGGTTCAGTTTTTACTAGAACAGAAGATACTACAGCGGAGGCCTCAGGTTCAACTGCTATTTTGCTTTAACGTCTTGCAATACATTGCATGATAGAAAGAGTTTGAAAAAGAATGATTGTCATTTCATTTTGATTTCCTTAATGCTTAATATTTTGTTGACTTATGTTTAGTACTAGCAAAGTCAAACGTCGGAATAAATCATGGTCTGTCGACAGGAACACTCTTAAGTTTCGATGCATTTTGAAATCAATATTTACTGCTCAAAAACGTGCATACCAGTGCATACCAAATGTCTGTTCATGTGGTGTGAATCATACTCTGTGATGAGTGTTCTCCTATTTCCGAGTTTAAATCCTTTGCCTTTCAACATGTTTGCCAAAACGCAGGAAATTCAGCTCTAATAAATACAAAAATTAAAGTGAGAATTTGAATCGGTTTCTTTTGTGTACATAATCAATGCATTTTTTAATTGAAATTGAGGTTTTCTGATGGATTTGATCAATTGATGGTTTCGGGATTTTTTTAAACAAACTAATTTTTCCAGTAACTGATTTTTGTCAGAGCAATGCAATCAGCCGTTCAAATAATGTTGAGTACAAGTAATGCGCTGTTGTTGTTTTTCCTGTTTCTGAGATTGGCTACATCAGCTTGAAAAATAATCCTTTGTCTTTGGTGAAGATGACTATGAATGACCACCTATTCCGGTTGCAGTAATCTCTCAATGTTGCTTATGTAGCAGGTTGGGAAACTTGATAAAACATTAAAACATTCCAAGATGTATAACTGATCTCTAATCCAAACTGCAAGTAGCCAACGCAATGCAAACGTTTCTCCTAATGAAAGCCACCTAAGACTGTTTAGTAACCTGGACAATAAAACATGTCATTTGCTCTGCCAAATTTCTGATTACTAGACAATCCAATCCTGACTTAATTCAGTCTATCTGGTACCAGTTATCATTGAATTTAAGTCTTATTTCGAAGAAATACATCCAAAAGACTTTACAGAACCAATGAAGAGCAACTAGAAATTCAACAGTTGGTTTTAGTGGGAACACCTTCGATGTTGTTAACTCTACATGAACGGGTCCGCACAGTTCGGAAAACAATTAATAATGATAAATTGATATAGATTTGTTTTTTAGTACCTCTATCAGAGTTTTGGCGTAAATTCCAATGTAAAAGATGTTAACATCCTGCTTAAGTAGTAATGAGTTAATGAAAATAATTTGATACGTTTGATAATAATAATCGGTCTATATTGTACAATGCTGTACATCTTCCCTGCAGTTCACTACAACATGACGGTCATCTACAAGCCAACAGCTGTGGCTATCGGGGCAGACGTACATGTTGGACCTCTTCCACAAAAGACCAGAAAACCTGAAACCCAATGTCCAACTTCTCATTTGCAGAAAATGAAAAGTAGGTGTACGTTGCATATCACGTTGTCGTTCCGTCCATCCTTTCGTTCGTCCGTCTATAACCTTTTCACTATTTCAACGTTTTCTCCACAATCAATTCATTTATAGATTTTGTGTCCCTTAGATCCATACCATATCTACTTTGGTTTTGATCTCCATAAGCAAAATTCCTAAAGACCTGAAATCGTGTTTAAAGATTTCTTAACTGATTGGGGTTCTCATGTATTTTGTGATCCTGTGGCTTATGATAAAGGCCACGAGGGCCATGCTATATTGATCTGTTTACAACTTCTTCTCCTGAAGCAAGAGACCTTGAAAGCTGAAAACATGTCTACACTGTACAGGGTCTTTAGCTGACGAGGATTCAAATTCATAGATATGGTGACCCAGTGACTCCTGATAAGGGCGAAAGAGGCCACAGCGTAAAACTTGTTTTTTTTACTATCTTGCTAATCAGACCTGAAAGGACAGATTTGCTTTGGCATGGCCCCGGGCCTGGCGTCCGTCGGCCATCAACCATAGAACGTTTTTGCCTTCTCCAAAACTGATGCATCCACAAGCCGAAATTCTACTTTAAACCTAATATATATAGCGGATGCGAATTTTTATGTTTGGGACTGATGGTAAACGCGATATCTGTGCTTTTTCCATAATATATTAATGTGAGATCGTACGACAATAAAGGGGGTAAATTAGAGGATACCGGAAGGATTTTGGTGAAAAATGATATATTGCTAATTTAAAGCCTGGCTTATGTTATTTGTGAATACGTTTAGTGCTTACAGAGAGTATTGCTACAAGTTTTGAGAGAACAAAATATAAGAGTGTGTTAATGAATAACATATTTTACTCTTAACTGCTTTTTTAAAGAAATCTGTTTTTTACTTTGTATCATGATTAAAGGAGTATGATATCGTTATAAAAATTCTCATCCAATTTCGAGCTACAGATGCCATGGCTCTCTTATTGTCTGTTTACATTTGTTATCCAGATGAGACTGAGAAGACATTTAAAACGTGGACTGAAGGTATGGTGATGACCAAAGCCACCAAGAGAATCCTCAACAAGATCGCCCAGGGTAGACCATTTGTAACAGTCACAGGCTGTCCTGGCGAGGGCAAAACTACAGCTGGGTATCTGGTTCTGAAACATCTCCACGACAGAGGTAGGGAGGTGTTCGATGTAAAGACTCCTGATGACTACTTCAAGGTGAAGGACGTTAAACAGGCTGTGATTATGTTGAATGATGTCTTTGGTACTCTGACATATGATTCTGGAAGCATGAAAAAATGGCAGAATGTCCTGAGTGATGTGCTTGCTTTATCAGAACACAAGCAAGAAGACAAAGAGATTTCACTTGGCAATCAAAAGAAAAAGATACCTGAACTGACAGTTATTCTGATCAGTAGATCTACTGTTCTGAAAGAAGCAAGTGATGACATGGGCAGGTATAAACATTCAGTACTACAGAAAGAAAATGTTGTTGATGTAACTGAGGTGATGAAGTCTGAGGCTTCTGAAAGAATCAAGATATGGAAGTGTCATGCAGCACGATATGATATCACAATTGACAGCAAACTTGTAAGGGAAGTGTGCAACTTGGACCTGTCCCATGGATTTTCTCACTGTTGCAGATTGTTTGCAGATATGTTATCGAAAAACAAAGAATTAAACATTTCTTTTCAAAGCCGTTGAAATTTCTTCAACAATCAATGGAATCTCTAATGAAGGATTCTCTGACAGGGCCATTATTGAGAGAAATGTTAAAGAATGACGGATTATTGGATTTGGAGAGTATTGGGGATTTTGAAAGAAAATACCATTACTTCTGTATAGCAGAGTCATTGAAAGACACTTATTTAACTTTGAATGGTAGAAGGATTGAGTTTCATCATCCTTCTGTCTATGATAGTGCTGCTTTTATCATTTGTCAGAAAGATCCTGCTTTTGTCATAGCTCACTGCAGCTTGTCCTTCCTCAATGAGAGAGTTAGAGTGAAAGGTCTCACACAGGATAACAAGATCCAAAGTCACCCTACAATATTGGTTGACGGTATTTTTGACAAACTACTACTCGAAAGATTTCAGAAAGAATTTAAAGACAGAAACATCGAACAAATATTATTACATTCTTCATTTTATGATGAAAGTTTTGTTTTCAGATTCATGGAATGCTTGTTTGCCTCGTATAATGAACTAACTGTATCTGAAAAGATGAAGGATCTCTTTGATATCCGGGATAGAAATTCAAACAAATCCTTTCTTTTTCTGATGACAAAGAGCGGATCTGACAAGGTACTGAGATATATCCATGAGGATATGGAGTTGACCGAGGAGGAGCAGAGTGATGCACTGTTTGGTTGCTGTGAACACTCGTCTGTCTCTTCTCTGGAATATCTTCTTCAAAGGTACAAGGACATCAACCTTGAAGTCACTAATGCTGATAACCAAACACCATTGTTGGTTTCTACTCAAAAGCGTTCACAGGAAGTCATAAGAATATTGTTGTTGAGAAATGCAAATGTGAATGTAAGAGACAAAGAAAGAACACCTCTTTTAAATGTCTGTCAACATGGGGTAGATGGAGATGGGTCTGTTGTGAAGATAATGCTTGAAAAAGGTGCAAATGCATCAGTAACATCACAGGGGGTGTATGACGATGAAGCCTTGTCACTTTTAGATTTAGCTTGTCAGGAAGGACACACAAACATAGTAAACGTTCTATTGCAGTTCGATGATGTAGTCCATTGCATTGCTCAATTTGGAATGACACCTCTTCATTATGCATGTGAAAGCGGACATGTTGATGTTGTGTCACTTCTAATTGATAAAAGACCTGATTTTAAAAAAGGAGACAGAGAAGGTAACACCCCTTTTAATTTGGCATGTTTTAACGGACATGTTGATGTTGTATCATTTCTAATAGATAAGGAAGATGATGTGAATATGGCTCCCATATTTTGTTACACTCCGCTTTATTCAGCATGTTATATGGGACATGCTGATATTGTATCTCTTCTTCTACCTAGAGGAGCTGTTATTTACCCGTTATTCCCTTCTATGAACACTCCTCTTGCTTTAGCTTGTCATAGAAGACACATTGACGTAGTGTCACTTCTTCTAGAAAATGGGTGTGATATAAATGAAACAAATGAAGAAGGTAATACACCTCTTCATTTGGCATGTTGGAATGAACAAATTGATATGGTGTCACTCCTCCTGGACAATGGAGCCGATGCCAACACAAGAGACTGTTATGGTTTCACACCTCTTCAATCTGCTTGTGGGGATGAGCATTTTAATATTGCATCACTTCTTCTAAATAAAGGAGCTGATTACAACTCAGCAGATATGCATGACGACAGACTTCTTCATAGAGCATGTTTGAAAAGGCAAGTCGATGTTGCTTCACTTCTTCTAGAAAGGGGAGCTGACATTAACAAAAATGACAGCGATGGTTTCACGCCTCTTTATGGAGCATGTTGGAATGGGTATGTTGATGTTGCATCACTTCTTCTAGATAAGGGAGCTGACATTAACAAAACAGACAGAGATAGTATCACACCTCTTGATAGAGCATGTTTGAATGGGCATGTTGATGTTGCATCACTTCTTCTAGATAAGGGAGCTGACATTAACAAAACAGCCAGAGATGATATCACACCTCTTGATAGAGCATGTTTGAATGGGCATGTTGATGTTGCATCACTTCTTCTAGATAAGGGAGCTGACATTAACAAAACAGACAGAGATAGTATCACACCTCTTGATAGAGCGTGTTGGAGTGGGCATGTTGATGTTGCATCACTTCTTCTAGATAAGGGAGCTGACATGAACCAAACAGACAGAGATGACATCACACCTCTCTATACAGCATGTATGAATGGGCATGTTGATGTTGCATCACTTCTTCTAGAAAGGGGAACTGACATTAACAAAACAGACAGAGATGACATCACACCTCTCTATACTGCATGTGGGAATGGACATGTTGATGTTGCATCACTTCTTCTAGAAAAGGGAGCTGACATTAACAAAACAGACAGATATGACATCACACCTCTCTATACTGCATGTATGAATGGACATGTTGATGTTGCATCACTTCTTCTAGAAAAGGGAGCTAACATTAACAAAACAGACAGATATGACATCACACCTCTCTATACTGCATGTGGGAATGGACATGTTGATGTTGCATCACTTCTTCTAGCAAGGGGAGCTGACTTTAACACAACAGACGAAGATGGTTTCACACCACTCTATACAGCATGTATGAATGGGCATGTTGATGTTGCATCACTTCTTCTAGAAAGGAGAGCTGACATTAACAAAACAGACAGAGATGGTATCACACCTCTTCAAATTGCAAAACGGAATGGACATGTTAATGTTGCATCACTTCTTCTAGAAAGGGGAGCTGACATTAATAAAACAGACAGAGATGACATCACACCTCTTCATACAGCATGTATGAATGGACATGTCGATGTTGCATCACTTCTTCTAGATAAGGGAGCTGACATTAACAAAACAGACAGAGATGACATCACACCTCTCTATACAGCATGTATGAATGGACATGTCGATGTTGCATCACTTCTTCTAGAAAGGGGAGCTGACATTAACAAAACAGCCACAGATGGTAGCATAGCTCTTTATACAGCTTGTATCAATGGGAATGATGATTTTGCATCACTTCTTCTAGAAAGGGGAGCTGACATTAACAAAACAGATAGAGATGACATCACACCTCTCTATACAGCATGTGGGAGTGGACATGTTGATGTTGCATCACTTCTTCTAGATAAGGGAGCTGACATTAACAAAACAGACAGAGATGACATCACACCTCTCTTTACAGCTTGTGGGAATGGACATGTTGATGTTGCATCACTTCTTCTAGAAAGGGGAGCTGACATTAACAAAACAGACAGAGATGGTCGAACACCTCTTTATATAGCATGTATGAATGGGCATGTTGATGTTGCATCACTTCTTCTAGAAAGGGGAGCTGACATGAACAAAACAGACAGAGATGACATCACACCTCTCTATACAGCATGTGGGAATGGACATGTTGATGTTGCATCACTTCTTCAAGATAAGGGAGCTGACATTAACAAAACAGACAGAGATGACATCACACCTCTCCATACAGCTTGTGGGAATGGACATGTTGATGTTGCATCACTTCTTCTAGAAAGGGGAGCTGACATGAACAAAACAGACAGAGATGGTATCACACCTCTTCAAATTGCAAAACGGAATGGACATGTTGGTGTTGCACAACTTTTTCTACATTAGAAGCTTATTTCAACACAACAGACGCTGATCGTGATGATCCTCTTAGTTGAATGTTTCAATGAACCTGTTTGTGTTGTGTTACTTCATCTAGATAAAGGCTATTGACTTGAACAATGTTTGTACTAAATGATAAATGAGCAAATTTTTGGGGTCAACTTGATAAGATTCCGGAGTCTCAGGCTTGGTTCCGTGCTGGCACCGACAATATTTGCACCCTTCAGTGTCTCTTACAAATACCTCTCCACATCTAATGATCGGTGTTATTGATTATTTGTTGATTTCAGAAAGGTAATCGATTCTATTATGATTGATTATTCTGTTCTTAATGTTAAAAATATGCATTCTTGGCAAAGTATTTACAGTATTTTAGGATATGCATTCCTGACATGGTTGGTGATATGATCCTCTAACCTAAACATGTTTGAATGAACATGTTCTTATTATTACACTTCTTCTAGCTAAGATAGCCGCACAAAACAACATCCAGGACAGGTGACACCTCGTCATTCAGCAAGTTTGATTGTACGGTGATGAAGTTGCAAAACTTCGTCTGGGTTCATGTCAACATTTAATCTATGTTATCAATCATTTTTAGACCTTTGTCCGGAAACTGATAGTTATTGCAGTTAGATTTGAACTTTATACATTTTGACATGAAATTATTCAGCAGAAAGATTTGAACTGTATACTACATTTTGACTTGAAGTGTATTCAACATGCAGTTAGATTTGAACTTGATACTACATTTAGACTTTTACTTTTTTACTGTAGTTAGATTAGAACCGTTATACAGTGCTACAGTTAGATTTGAATTTCATACTACATTTTGACTTGAACTTTATACCGCAGTTAGATTTGATCCGTATACTACATTTTGACTTGAACTGTATTCAACATGCAGTTAGACTTGAACTTAAACTGCAGTTAGATTTGATCTGTATACTACATTTTGACTTGAACTTTATACCGCAGTTAGATTTGATCTGTATACTACATTTTGACTTGAACTGTATTCAACATGCATTTTGACTTGAACTTAAACTGCAGTGACTTGAACTTTATGCTTCTTTTAGACTTGAACTTTCAAACCGATAGTAAGGCAGTGAACAAATCCATTCAATCAATCAATCATTATTTCAGATCTCAGGCTTATAGTAGAGACATATATGGGTCACACATATATACACATTCATTTTGTATACAAAAGGTCATATATAATATTTAGTTGGATTCTTAAGTTTACCTGAACAACATTGCATAATTTGACAATTATAGTCCGGTTTTGAAAAACAAGCCCTTTTTTTGTTTAACAAAGATGAAAACTAGTCTTCGTTTGGATGGACATAATAGATTTCTTTGATGTATTTAGAGTGTATGTTATTGTACATGGGGCATATTAGAAGAAAGGGACAATCAATTTCAACTACATTTAGAGTACAGAGCTTGTTTAGTAATATTTCTCATTTGGCGTTTGTATATTTACCTTTCTCAGTTTCCATCATGTTGGATTGATATCAAAATAGTGATAAAATATAGGGTTTTTTATTTCTGTGTTTGCAAATAGATATCTTTAAGTCTTCATTCATGAATAACAGTACATTTTTCTCATAATGTGCCCATTGTGATATATATCATTTCTATAAAAAAAAAAATGTATTTATAAAATTATCTTCAGGATTTTAATTCTTCCACCAGTGACTAAATTCTTAGCAAATTCCTCATTTCTGGTCGAGGCATGAAATACTGTTCCCTTTAAAACTAATTTCTATTTGTAGGTTTTTTATCAAGCTAATGAAACTTGGAGACTTAATATTGGTGAAATAAAGTTACGGCATGTAAGAAATATCAGGTTGGTTAGACTCCGTTGTCTTCTTGAAATTGCACCCAATTTTCAGAATGTCAGAAATTTGGTCTTTTAAAACTACAAGCTGCATTTTTATTTCTACAGAACCTTGTGATTGTTTACTATTTTATGTTTTAGCCATTGTGGTAAAACACTGTCAAACTTATATGTTTCATTGACATTTTACTGTTTTTACCATAACTAAAAGCAGTGCACGACAACAGGCCTGATCCCTGACACCTGTCTATAAATCAATGAATTGAGCCATTGGCTCTGTAGATCACCAGGCTATCTATGATTTGTTTTATAATTAGTTACAGGGTCAACATATCGATATCACAGGATAAACAATTCTATTAAAATCCTCATGAACTTAAGGGTCCAAAAAAATGTCTAGGTCTTTTGCTCCATAGATAGAAGAAGAAAAAAGGTTTTTAAGGCGTGGTGTGACTCCTTTCACTCTGGGGTCACAGGGTCACCAAATCTATAAATACGAATCCCCATTGTTGAAGGAGTGCTTTTTTGGCCTCTGCTTCTTAAAAAAAAAATGAAAATAGATTTTAAAGAGCCAGTCCGTGATTTTCATAACATATTATTTACCTTTGATATGAACCTAAATGTCATAAGTGGTGATATAAAATCAAAACATCTTACTTTTCATGTCCAAAAGACATAATATACGACAAATATTGTTTTCCATGAAAATTTAAAAACAGTCTTATAAATGCAGAAAGGTGTAGATATCCCGTCCAATAAAGATGGATACTAGTCATATATAACCTAACAAACACTATTAACTCCTAACTGCCCTCCTTGTTGTTTTAGATAAGTCTTTAAAATTACGTTTGACTATTTGACGCGCGCAACTGTCCGGTTTTCGATCATAATTGCGACGTTCTACCTTCATATTGTCACTGTAAAAAACAATAAACTTTAAAATGTGTCTTTTTGGTAACTGTTGATACTTCGTGGTCAAATGACACCATTGATTAAGTTTGGCATATAAGACTCCAACAACTCAGTGGCTCTTTAAGGGCATGTTTTCTGTGGCCGAAAATTAGGGTCACCAAATGTATATATTAGAATTAGGATCCCCATCAGCAAATAAGGCTGTACACAAAGTTTTAAATTTTCTAAACTTTCTTGGCAAGATGGGCTAAATATCATAGCACATTGTGACCCCTGATCCCATTGTTACAAAGTATTTTAATCAATTTTATCTATGTCCGTACCGTAATAATATATGTCCAGAGCTGGTTCAAATTACATTTCTTAAGTTCATTTTCATCTAAAAAATGCCGAAATTATTAATCAAAGTCTTTCAATTGTAACAAAAAAAGGGCCATATGAATGTTAATAAGTTGAAATCTTGCATCCAATTTACATTGATGTTTGTGAAATTACCTACTCAGCACTAAAAGTCTATATTCATAAGATCCAAAATTATGTCTGAGTCATTGTTATTGTCATTGTACAGTTTTCAGTCACGATTCTTGACATTAATCTGTTTATGTTCATTATATTGAATTTGAATTTGTAAGATTATTAGTTTTAGAGAAATAAACATCATTGCTATCCAGTGTTTTTTTATTTAGCATGATGTATTGACGCATTAATTCATACTTACAATAGGTGCATTGTTAAGTGATTGCTTCAAACGCAACTTGACTGTATTAATGTTAAATAAATGTGGTTAAATGTCCTCAAATGAACTTGACATTGATTACTTTTTTGCCTGAAATATATGAATGATAGAGATAGATTTTTCATGAAAAAAAGAGTTTTCGACTCAGCTCATCTGGCTGTAAAAAATGTCATCAGGCTACGGCCATAGAATTACAATATCTATGATTTTGTAATCCCCATTGGTTAAGGAATATTTACTCATTTAGAGTTTCAATGCTTTGTCCTATTGGAGAATATGGTGATTCCTATTACAGTGTGAAAGTTGTGGCCTAAACGAGGGTCCACAAAGACAGAAAATCTATTATTTATAATCCAGATTGGGTGAGGAGCATGTACTAAACATTTCAGCTTTCTAGGACTTTTCCTTCTGAAGAACAAGACCAAAGTAGGTTTTGAGAGAGTGGCAACTGTGAACTTTATTAGGGCAAAATCATGAAATAAAATTCACATTAGCCAAGATGTCTATATATATTTCAAGAAGAAATAGGTTTTTATTGAGTGGCCATGTGACCCCAACTAGGGCCCAACTAGGGTGATCAAATCTTCTTTACCAAAGGATTCTGTACTCAATATTTCAATTTTCATAGCCTTTGTGGCCATTATTGGCAACAACATCACCAAATTTATAGGTGAAAATCCTCGCGAGTCAAGGAGTCTGTAAAATAGATTTAAGCTTTTGAATTCTTTTGCCTTTGGAGATGACATAAAATAGGCTTTAAAACACCTAATAATGACCACAGGGTTATTATATCGATAATTGTAATCCTCCTTAGCCAATTAATCTGTACACAAGATTTCAGACTTTCAGTCAATGGCTCTAGAGGAAAAGGCAAAAGCAAAATGCTTAAGGATGGATGAAAGAAAGCCTGCATCATGCCATGAGATAATACTGTTGAGGCTATCACCCCTTATAAGCAAAAATTGCAGTAATATTCAATTCAGAAGTATAACCATAAATTAAGATAAAATCTACATGAAATATTCTCCAAATCTGCAAGTTAGGTCTATTAGACACAAACCCCTGCATGCATTGTCAGGATGAAAGTCAATGTTGCAAAATAACCACTTGGCATCAAAGAATGCAGAAAAGCTTATATTCAAACAGAGGTTAGGTAAAGAAATGGAAGTAGTAGTGATTAGAGAGAATGAAAGACCCAAAGAGACAAATATCATAGCCACTTCCATTTTTAAGTTTTTCCCTTTCTATGCAATTTCATGTGTTCTCGCAGACTGTTTGAACGTTTCACTGTTTTACCACACTCGCCACACTGGAAAGGCTTATCTTCAGTATGTGTGATCTTGTGTGACCGCAGGGTTTTTGCTGATGTAAATGATCTACCACACTCATTGCATGTAAAGGGTTTCTCTCCTGTATGAATTCTCATATTTACCTGGAGACCAAACTTTTCCCTGAAGTTTTTATCACACTCACCGCACTTATATGGGCTTTCCCGTGTATGAGTTTTCACGTGTTTCTTCAATTCTGCTGAATAAGCGAATGTCTTATCACAGTCAACACACTTATATGGTCTTTCTCCAGTGTGAATCCTGAAGTGCTCTTTTAGTGCAGATGATTTAGTATACACTTTACCACATTCCCCGCATTTATGAGCTCTTTCTCGAGTATGAGTCAGCATGTGTTTCCTATTGGTACTCGAATCTGCAAACGACTTATCACAATGAAGACATTTATACGGTTTCTCTCCAGTGTGGGTTCTCATGTGTGTTTTAAGATGATCTGCTTTCACAAATGTTTTACCACAGACCTTACACGTGTATGGTCTCTCTCCAGTATGAATCCTGATGTGTCTTCGAAGATTACCTTTTTCCCTGCACGCTTTATCACAAAAGGCACACTTAAAGGGTCTTTCTCCAGTGTGACTTCTCATGTGTACCTTAAGCGCAGTTGCATTGAAATACGCCTTTTCGCACTTACAACACTTGAATGTTTTTTCACCTGTATGATTCACCATGTGTTGTTTCAGATTCAAAGGTGTAGGGAAAGATTTTTCACACTCGCAGCACTTGTGTGGATTTTCTCCTGTATGAATTTTCATATGTATCTGCATGCTGCCAAACAGAGTGAATGATTTCCCACACTCTCCACACTTGTACGGTCTCTCTTCTCTATGACTTCTAATGTGCTTCTTCAGGTCATCAGGGTCTGTGAAGAATTCATCACAGATATAACATGTATAACCTTTCTTTTCAGGATGGTTTCTCATGTAGCCCTTCAAAGCTTTGGATGATGTGAAAGTCTTAATACATATCCTTATATCCGCACCAGGGGAAGAGTCCAACTGGTTTATCTTGCTACTATCTGATGTTGTTAATGAATCACTGCAATCTTGGTTGTTTACTTCTTGGTGAACTTCATCCTCATTAACCATGTCATTTTCCTCCTCCGATAAGACAATGGCATTTATTGATGATTCGTGTTTTCATCAGAGTGAATTCTTAAATGATTCATAAGGTCATTGTCTTCAGTAAAGAACTTATCACATACACCGCAATACAGAAAACTTTGTCTTTTGGCAATGTTTGTATTTGCCTCAAGGTGGATAGTTTCCATGTTTGACCACAACTCTTAAGATGCCTCTAGTTGTTGTACTTCTACTAGTTTTCATGAGTTGTAAGTTTGTCACCCTACGGATAAAGTTTCATATTTTTCTATGAAAGGGACTTCATTAACTTTACCTTAACAGGTGGAAAACGGGCTTCCTGAAAACCTCAATGGTTTATGACCTTTGACCATCATGGATATGTCGCTATTTGATGAGTTCCAATCTTTGATCTTCATGGAAACCTCAATATTTGATGAGTTCCAATCTTTGATCTTCATGGAAACCTCAATATTTGATGAGTTCCAATCTTTGATCTTCATGGAGAAGTCAATATTTGATGAATTTAATCTTTAATCTTCGCAGAGACCTCAATATTTGATGATTTGTAAACCACACGGAGACTTCACTTAATGATCAATTTTAAGAGTTAAATTCATTGTACCACAATTGTTGAAGAATTCTTATGTTTTATCTTAATAGATACCTCATTTGTTGGTCACTTTGAATGTTAAATCTTCATGGTAACCTCATTTTTTTAAGGGCTTATCTTTGGTCTCCCTGGAAACCTCAATAGTTCATGACCTTTAATCCCTTTTTTTCCATTGAGACAACACCTGTCAATGACTTTTCATTTTTACACTTAATGGTAATCTGAGTTGTTGATGACTTTTAACCTTTACTTTTCATGGTATTCTTAATCGTTGTTGACTTTTAACCTTCTATCTTCACAGAGACCTCACTTGACGACATTTGAGTTTCAAATGTCCTGGACTCAAATGTCCTGGTAACCACAATTGTTGATGAACTTTGATCTTTGTTTTATGAGAAGTCCATACTATTGTGAATGAAGCCAGCAGGTCATCTGAAAAATTCAGTTACTAAATTTATCATTTCAAAACAAGAAGTTTAAATACAAAAAACTTTACCATGTCTAAAACACCCACACTTAGGACAAAACCAATGTGTTAATTCTCTTTTGGTTGGACTAGATCATATGTATGGACGAGACTTGATATGTACATGATGATATGCTTGTGTTATCAATATTGCTTAGTATTTCATTGTTTCGATGCAATTTTAATAGCAATGTTATTGATTTGATTTATTCAACAAAATTTTCTTTGGTTTGGTTATCCAATAAATGATATCAAACAAACTTGCAAATTTGTATATTAACATTGAAAGAAAGTGACCTATTCCTGTTTCAAAGCTGGAGTGTTCTTTAACATAATGTAAAGTATTTAAATGCTTTGTCTGGTTTAGACATATAAACCTGTTCCTCGAGCCAATGAAAATCTGTAGGTCAATATCATCGTTACTCAGTATTGTATTTTCCTTGTAATGAGGTGGATATGGAAGCAGGGTCGACGGGCAGAAGCCAGACCAAATTTGAGTCCTTTTAAAACCTGTTGTCTATCTCTCACTATGCCTTTCTTTCCGTCTTTTTCCTCATCCTGTCGATCCCTTTCTCCCTGAAATGTCCACTGTCCAATGATGTGGTTATCTCCCTTGTGTAGTAGAATCACTGACTGTTCGCGCTTAATAAAACTTGAATTTGCTCACTGACAAAAATTGCAAAGTATTCCAAAACTGTAATACAACATTATGGGGATATCTCTAGATGCCTGGCGAGCAAGGATTGGGAAATTTGTACCACCAAGAGGACTGAAACAGATAGAAAATGTGCAACCCTACCAACCAACATGAAAATGGACGCCGGGTATGGAAATGTCGAACAGGCTATTGTTGTGTTGGTTCCTCCTAATCACTGTCCTGTTGTCTAGTATTCTGCTTGATGTATGTATTTAAGGGTATGACCTTGGAAGTGAGTCCGCCGGCTTCATTGTGTTCACCTGGTGAGATTTGTGATGAGCAATCTATATATGTGACGTCACATTGTTTGTTTACACATCGAAAACTGGACAACTGGAACCTAACGAGTGAGTGCGTTGTTTATGCTACTTAGATCAGGAGACGTAGAGCTAAACCCTGGACCTACCAATAAAGACTTTGATGATCTGAAACAAAGTATTATCAAACAGATGCAGAATTCAGAGGAACGGATCTCTAAAGAGATAAATGCTACAAGAGAGGACATAAAATCCCTCAAAGTCGAAATGTCAGATCTAAGAAACGAGTTGTTGTTAAACAAGGAGGAACAGGAGGTCCTAAACAAGATATCATTACTATTCAGAAGAAGACGGACGAAATAGAAGAATATTTAGGTGACATTGAAGATAAGATAGAAGATCAAGAGAGAAGAAATAGAAGGAACAACATGGTGCTTGATGGAGTTCCGGATAGCAGGAATGAAACATACACGGAAAGTAAGATGAAGGTTCTGGATATCCTAAATAGTGCTCGTGGAACCAAGGATTTGCCCTCTCTAGCAGCTAGGGATATTGAACGAGCTCACAGACTTCCCAGTGGTAATTCAAGTAAGTCAAGACCTATTATTGTTAGAATGTGCCATTGGGAGGATAAGTGGCACTCGGTGAAACTGAGAGGAGTGCTTAAAGACAAGGATTATGGGGTTGCGAACGATCTAACCAAGTTCCAGAGGAAAGAATTGCAAAAGCTCCGATCCGAAAATCCTGACAAGCGCTATTACTTCAAGGGCAATAAACTTGTGCATGAGGCAAAGGAGAATGGAACCCAGGAACGTGCGGACCCTCCCGAGGATCGTGAACAGAGTTACGCCACATCTACCTCTCGCACCGTGAAAAAGCGGGTGTGTACTTCTTCAAAACACAGTTACTTGAACAAGTGGTACGATAGTGAATGTGAATATCTCAAAACAGAAAGGTGTAAACGATTGAATATATTCCGAAAATGTAAAACAAAACACTCTTTAGAAAATTATCATAAGGCAAGAAATGAATATAGTAACATTTGCTCAGAAAAAAGGAAAAATTATATTGAACCAAAAAGACAATATTTAGAAAATAATATCAATGATCCAAAATATTTTGGTACGAACTTAAAACACTCATAGCAACAACATCTAAATTGACGAAAGGTATAATTATTTCCATTCACTATTTTCAACTTCCAATACAGCTGCGTGCCAAAAGTTTGTTCACATACCTGAATATACTAGTGCAAATATCATGTAATTTGAGATGCCTTTGAGGTATCGTAGCGTTGCGAAAAAGAAACGTATAATATTGAAATTTGAATACACATATGCAGATCCATTCTTCTTTAAGGCAAAGGTTTATCGTCACCCACAATTACCCGTAACAGTTTTGGCAGGTCATTGAAGTGACCAGGGGTCAAAATTCCGAAAACACTAATTTTTATGTTTCTCCATAAATTCCTTTATAAGTTATCAACTTCTTAAACAATAAGTCACGTTTATTCCTAGGCACAAAGTCAATGTGAGTATGTTTGTTTTAATCTCAGAAAGTCGATATGGAACATTTTGTTCCACATGTAACGAAATCGAAATTTCGAAAATGTGACCCCTTCTGTCATAATATGCCAAAATTCGAATTTTTGCACGAGTGACCAGACAATGCCAAAATGAGTTCAAGAATGGCTAGTTCACACATGGACAGTGGGTGATCCATTGTCACTCTCTCTGAAGTTATTCTATTTACGTTGAAACGAAACACAAAATACATGATATTTGCACTACGATTCAGTGGTAAGTGAACAAACTTTCGGTATGCAGCTGTAATGATCAAAATTACAACTTCACACACATGTGATAGCTCCCTTTTTGGGGGTGTATCTACCTATTTTCTGTCTCTCTCCAAACGTCTCTACCGTACCCAAGGTCAAAATATCCCGCCTTTTATCTTCACTTTGTATTAAAAAATAAGTAACAAAATCTACTAAAAGGTCGTTTAAAGTCATCACAACCTGCCCTGGAGTAAGAATGTGTTAGCTTCACTCGCCTATTGTTTCAGCGATTTCTATTATCATGTTAAAGAAAATCCTAGTGTCTGACATAAAATATTGTACATTGATTACACCTATCGAAATATACAAAAATGTGTAAGAAAATGTTTGGATCTTTGTCAAAAATAAATGTTGATGTCTGTGAGTATTTCACAATTGTTGTGTAAATAAGGTAGATCAATCCAGACTAAAACTCAAAGCTAAAGAAAACATTCCTGCGATTTCCCCTGTGTATTTGCATTTGTTAGGGAATGCTAATCCTATATTGCAATATAAAGCTGAATTTTACAGTCCTTGGAGTATGGTGGCCTGGAGTCGAGGGAGAGATAGGCTCATTTAATTAATGTTAGTTTAGTAGGACGGTTGCTCTAAAAAGGTAAATCCTTTAAAAGCATTCAAATGCCGATAGGAAGTATTTTCACAAGAAACAAAGGAAATAAGGGCATGGAAATTTAAAAAAAAAAAGTTACTCCGAAACGAGTTTTTATAAAAGTATTTGTCATCCATTTTGTAACGTGATTTAAGGAATATGTGATTTGTGTCTGACATTGACATGTCAGGCGTATTTTCGCCTCCCTGGATATTGTAACAGTCGGAACGTGCAAACTGCGTGTTGACGCTTCCATGGACAGTTAATAACAACCACATGAGGCTAAGTTCTCTAGACCTTGCTTCCACACAGTGTGCATGATCAGTTACGGTCTGATCGATTTTTCTTTTTCCATATTTTGTGTTACAGGCAAAAATAAAGAATATTTTTAATCAAACAATCGTCACATAAATAGGATACAAGAAATCCACTGTTGGTTATTACATGTTTAAAGGCACTAGTGCACGCTTTTACGGTTTAAATTGTCTATTTTAAGGTTTAAGAGGACTTATACAATCACTTAAGCTTTCTATCGATGCAATGAAATACTTAAAATTCTTTACAATTGACCTGCAATCAACAATGAAAGAATTTAGACAGCCGCTGTCGGCTTGGACATATAACAAATCTAAGGTTAGCTGTGCACAAAACGGATAAATTATTGACACTTGGAAATGGCTGAACTAGTACTTTGTGCAGCTATTGAATTTACCAGAACTCTGAACTGAGAACAAATTATGAATTATGTTTTATGAAAGCAATGTTGTAAATAAACCGATTTGATAACACAGCATTAGCATTGCTATTAGATTGACCAAAGCGGTTGCCGTTTCCGCAAAATCTTAATATTTCCGATATCGTAGTTCATTCGGATTTATTGTAACGTAACATTAAATACTTCCGGTCTTTAAAAATCAACTTTACTACCTGAATACCTAAATATTCGTTAAATTATTACGAGGTAGATTACTTGAGTGAGGATCTTGAATAATAACGAGAGATATGCAATATCTGTGCATTCGTTGTGTTAAAGAAATATTGGCGTGCACTAGTGCGTTTAAAAAAAGAAATCTACATAACATTATTTTCCAAGTAATAAGTGTAAAGTTTACCAATTTAAAAACAAATTTCCTTCAGTTTCGGTTGATAGAAAAATGTATCAAGATAAGTCATTATAACATACAATTTCGTTTGGAATATGTTCTAACTTTTTGACGAGTAGAATGATTGCGTTTACAGGATTATTGTTCTTATTGTTCTATTGTTCACAGTAAAAAAAAATTACTAGTAAATTCTAATTTTAGTTGAACAGATTTTAACCATAATTCTATTTCCTTCCATAATCTGAAGATAGGTTCACATTCCCAAAGCATTTGGTTTAAGGTTTTTATTTCACTTTTGCAAAACGGACAAAGTGGTGATAATATATCCCATTTCATAAAGAAATTGTCTTGTTGGGAGAATATTATGAATAATTCTGTATTTGATCCATATTTGTGCTTTTCGTACATTTATTAGCAATAATGTTAAAAACTTCACAATCTCTTTCATTAAAATCATTTTGTAAAACTGTTTGCAATTTTGAAAAACTCGCCAGCCGTACAAATATCGAGTAAATAAGAGTCGCATGTAATTATTTACTCTATTTTCTTCATATAAAGTGTTAAGTCATGCGCATACTCTTACACATGACAATTTAGAACTGTGTATCATAGTGTTGAATATGAAACAAAGGCTGCAGAACTACAGAGTCTTTGGCCCTGTTTTTGGAAAGTATATTACATTGTCATAACAGAAAAAACTAAAATATGGGTATGAAAATATGCAAACCTTATTGTTTGGTTATTAATCTATTTATAATGGTAATGGAACGTACATTAATCTTGTGGTATACTGTTTTCATTAAGAAAAAAGATTGTTTGTTGTTTAATTTTTCCAAAGAAATAATTAGTTATCCTTTCACCTTGTGTCTATTGGAGACCTGGCATCTTATAATTCATGCCTCAAACATAGATTTATGACCCTGGTTACATAGCCACCTCATTACGAGGAAAATACAATACTGAGTAACGATAATATTGACCTACATGTTTTCATTGGCTCGAGGAACAGGTTTATATGTCTAAACCAGACAAAGCATTTAAATACTTTACATTATGTTAAAGAACACTCCAGCTTTGAAACAGAAATAGGTAACTTCTTTAAATGTTAATATACAAATTTGCAAGTTTATTTGATATCATTTATTTGATAACCAAACCAAAGAAAATTTTGATGAATAAATCAAATCAATAACATTGCTATTGAAATTGCATTGAAACAATGAAATACTAAGCAATTTGAGAACACATGCATATTATTATGTACATATCAAATCTCATCTATACATATGATCAAGTCCAACTTTAAGAGAATAAACACATTGGTCTTGTCCTAAGTGTTGGTGTTTTAGAGATGGTAAACTTTTTTAAATTTAAATTTCTTTTTTTGAAATGATAAATTTAGTAACTGAAGTTTTCAGATGACCTGTTGGCAATATTCACAATAGTATGGACTTCTGATAAAACAAAGATCAAAGTTCATCAACAATTGTGGTTACCAGGACGATTAAAACTCAAATGTCATCAAGTGAGGTCTAGGTGAAGATAGAAGGTTAAAAGTCAACAATGATTAAGATTACCGTGAAGAGTAGAGGTTAAAAGTCATCAACAATTAAGATTACCATTAAGTGTAAAAATGAAAAGTCATCGACAGTTGTTGTCTCAATGGAAAAAAAGGGATTAAAGGTCATAAAATATTGAGGTTTACAGGAAGATCAAAGATAATTCCTAAAAAGAAATTTTGGTTATCATGAAGATTTACTGTTCAAAGTGACCAACAAATGAGATATGTATAAAGATAAAACATTAGAATTCTTCAACAATTGTGATACCATGTTTTAAACTCTTAAGAGCGATCAACAAGTGAAGTCTCTGTGAAGATTACAATTCATCAATATTGAGGTCTCTGCGAAGATTAAAGATTAGAACTCATCAAATATTGAGGTTTCCATGAAGATCAAAGATTGGAACTCATAAAAATATTGACTTCTCAATGAAGAACAAAGATTAGAACTCATCAAATATTGAGGTCTCCATGAAGATCAAAGATTGGAACTCATCAAATATTGAGGTCTCCATGTTAAAGAACACTCCAGGGGATTTTAAATCATATATAAGTGACCCTCGATAACTATTATTTTTCGAAAAGACCTAGAAAACAGACATTTGTTTTACCCTTAAGCTCATGAGGATTATTGGTTATCCTGTTATATCGATATGTTTACCGTGTAAATAATTATAAAACAAATCATAGATAGCCTGATGAGCTACAGAGCCAATGGCTCAATTTTATTGATTTATAGACAGGTGTCAGGGGTCAGGCCTGTTGTCGCGCACTGCTTTTAATTATGGTAAAAACAGTAAAATGTCAATGAAACATAAGTTTGACAGTTATTTACCACAATGTCTAAAACATAAAATAGTCAACAATAACAAGGTTCTGTACAAATAAAAATGCAGCTTGTAGTGATAAAAGACCAAATTTCTGACATTCTGAAAATTGGGTGCAATTTCAATAATTTTTCAATTATTTTGGATAATTTTGTATTTACATACCCTTTGATAGAAATGATATATATCATAATGGGTACATTATGAGAAAAATGTACTATTATTCATGAATGAAGACTTAAAGATATCTATTTGCAAACGCAGAAAGAAAAAAACCCACTATTTTATCACTATTTTGATATTAATCCAACATGATTGAGACTGAGAAAGATAAATATACAAACGCCAAAAGAGAATTAGGACTAAACAAGCTCTGTACTCTAAATGTAGTTGAAATTGATTGTCACTTTGTTCTAATATGCCCCATGTACAATAACCTACACTCTACAAAGAAATCCATTATGTTCATCCAAACGAAGACTAGTTATCATCTTTGTTAAATAAAAAAGGCCTTGTTATTCGAAACCGGTCTATGATTGTCGATGATGCCATGTTGTACAGGTAAACGTAATCATCCAACTAAATATTATATGAGACCATTTGTATACAAAATGAATGTGTATATGTGTGACAAATTATTGTCTTTACATGAGCCTGATATCTGCAATAATGATTGATGATTGAATGGATTTGTTTTCTGGCTTATTATCGGTTTGAAAGTTCAAGTGTAAATGTAGTATGAACTTCAAGTCTAAAAGAAGCATAAAGTTCAAGTCACAAAGGCCTGTTGTAATAAAAAGTTGAGCTCAAACTGCAGTTTAAGTTCAAGTCAAAATGAAGTATAAAGTTCAAATCTTACTGCAGTAACTAACAGTTTCCGGACACAGATCTCAAAAGTGTTCATTTCGTATATGAAAAATGATTGATAACATTGATTAAATGTTGACATGAGCCCAGAAGAAGTTTTGCAACTTCATCACGTACAATCCAATTTGCTGAATGAGGAGGTGTCACCAGCCCTGGATGTTGTGTTGTGCAGCTATCTTAGCTAGAGGAAGTGTAATAATAAGAACATGTTAATTCAAACATGTTTAAGTAAGAGGATCATATCACCATAAATGTCAGGAATGCATTTCCTATTATAATGTAAATACTTTGCCAAGAATTCATATTTTTAACATTAAGAACAGAATAATCAATCATAATAGAATCGATTCCCTTTCTGAAATCAACAAATAATCAATAAAACCGACTATTGGACGTGGAGAGATTTTGTAAACGAGACACTGAAGGGTGAAAATATTGTCAGTGCCAGCACGGAACCAAGTCTGAGACTGAGGAATCTTATCAAATTGACCCAAAATGTGCTCATTAATCATTTAGTACATAACGAAAGGTGTGATGACATATCTGTCTCTGTCTGTTTTGTTAATGTCAGCTCCCCTTTCCAGAAGAAGTGATGCAACATCAACACACCTATTCCAACATACTGTATACAGACCTGAGATACCATCTCTGTTTGTTTTGTTGATGTCAGCTCCTCTTTCCAGAAGAAGTGATGCAACATCAACATGCCCATACCAACATGCTGTATAAAGAGCTGTGATACCATCTCTGTTTGGTTTGTTAATGTCAGCTCCCCTTGCCAGAAGAAGTGATGCCACATCAACATGCCCATTCAAACATGCTGTATAAAGAGGTGTGATGCCATTTATGTCTGTTTTGTTAATGTCAGCTCCCCTTTCCAGAAGAAGTGATGCAACATCAAAATGCCCTTTCATACATGCTATATAAAGAGCTGTGAGACCTACTCTGTCTGTTTTGTTAATGTCAGCTGCCTTTTCCAGAAGAAGTGATGCAACATCAACATGCCCATTCATACATGCTGTACAAAGAGATGTGCTACCATCTCTGTCTGTTTTGTTAATGTCGGCTCCAATTTCTAGAAGAAGTGATACAACATCAACATGCCCATTCCAACATGCTGTAAGAAGAGGTGTGATGCCATTTATGTCTGAATTGTTAATGTCAGCTCCCCTTTCTAGAAGAAGTGATGCAACATCAACACGCCCATTCATACATGATGTATAAAGACATGTGGTACCATCTCTGTCTGTTTTGTTAATGTCAGCTCCCTTTTCCAGAAGAAGTGATGCAACATCAACATGCCCATTCCAACATGCTGCATAAAGAGCTGTGATACCATCTTTGTTTGTTTTGTTAATGTCAGCTCCCCTTTCTAGAAGAAGTGATGCAACATCGACTTGCCCATTCATACAAGCTGTATAGAGAGGCGTGATGTCATCTCTGTCTGTTTTGTTAATGTCAGCTCCCCTTTCTAGAAAAAGTGATGCAACATCAACATTCCCATTCAAACATGCTGTATGAAGAGGTGTGATACCGTCTCTGTCTGTTTTGTTAATGTCAGCTCCGCTTTCTAGAAGAAGTGATGCAACATCAACATGCCCATTAAAACATGCTGCATAAAGAGGTGTGATACCATCTCCGTTTGTTTTGTTAATGTCAGCTCCCCTTTCCAGAAGAAGTGATGCAACATCAACAAGCCCATTCAAACATGCTGTATGAAGAGGTGTGATACCATATCTGTCTGTTTTGTTAATGTCAGCTCCCCTTTCTAGAAGAAGTGATGCAACATCAACATGCCCATTTACACATGCTGTATAAAGAGTTGTGATACCATCTCTGTCTGTTATGTTAATGTCAGCTCCCCTTTCCAGAAGAAGTGATGCAACATCAACATGCCCATTCATACATGCTGTATGAAGAGATGTGATACCATCTCTGTCTGTTTTGTTAATGTCAGCTCCCCTTTCCAGAAGAAGTGATGCAATATCAACATGCCAATTAATACATGCTGTTAAAAGAGGTGTGATGCCATCTCTGTCTGATTTGTTAATGTCAGCTCCCCTTTCTAGAAGAAGTGATGCAATATCAACATGCCCATTAATACATGCTGTTAAAAGAGGTGTGATGCCATCTCTGTCTGATTTGTTAATGTCAGCTCCCCTTTCTAGAAGACGTGCAACATCAACATGCCCATTCATACATGCTGTTAAAAGAGATGAGATGCCATTGCTGTCTTTTTTGTTAATGACAGCTCCCCTTTCTAGAAGAAGTGATGCAACATCAACATGTCCATTCCGTTTTGCAATTTGAAGAGGTGTGATACCATCTCTGTCTGTTTTGTTAATGTCAGCTCCCTTATCTAGAAGATGTGATGCAACAATAACATGCCCATTCATACATGCTGTATAAAGAGCTGTGATACCATCTCTGTCTGTTTTGTTAATGTCAGCTCCCCTTTCCAGAAGAAGTGATGCAACATCAACATGCCCATTCATACATGCTGTATAAAGAGATGTGATACCATCTCTGTCTGTTTTGTTAATGTCAGCTCCCCTTTCTATAAGAAGTGATGCAACATCAACATGCCCATACCAACATGCTGTATAAAGAGCTGTGATACCATCTCTGTCTGTTTTGTTAATGTCAGCTCCCCTTTCCAGAAGACGTGATGCAATATCATCAAGCCCATTCATACATGCTCTATAAAGAGCTGTGATACCATCTCTGTCTGCTTTTTCAATGTCAGCTCCCCTTTCCAGAAGAAGTGATGCAACATCAACATGTCCATTCATACATGCTGTATGGAGAGATGTGATACCATGTTTGTGTGTTTTGTTAACGTCAGCTCGCCTTTCTAGAAGAAGTGATGCAACATCAACATGCCCATTAATACATGCTGTATCAAGAGATGTGCTACCATCTCTGTCTGTTTTGTTAATGTCAGCTCCCCTTTCTAGAAGAAGTGATGCAACATCAACATGCCCATTCCAACATGCTGTATGAAGAGCTGTGATACCATCTCTGTGTGTTTTGTTAATGTCAGCTCCCCTTTCTAGAAGAAGTGATGCAACATCAACATGCCCATTCATACATGCTGTTAAAAGAGGTGTGATGCCATCTCTGTCTAATGAGTTGAAATTAGCTCCTTGATCTAGAAGAAGTGATGCAATATTAACATCCCCATTCTGACAAGCAGACCGAAGTGGTGTGATACCATTCCAGGCTGTTTTGTTGGTATCGGCTCCATTGTTCAGGAGGAGTGACACCACATCAACATGTCCATTCCAACATGCTGCTTGAAGAGGTGTATTACTTTCCCTAATTGTTTCATTTATATCATACCCCTTTTCTAGAAGAAGTGACACTATGTCAACCTGTCCTATATGACAAGCTAAAGCAAGTGGAGTGTTTATATGATCTAATAATAGGTAAATAACAGCTCCTCTGTCTAGAAGAAGAGTTACAACATCCGTATGTCCTTTACAAATTGCTAAAGAAAGCGGGGTGAAAGCAAATTTGTTAGCCATATTCACATCAGCTTCCTTATCTATTAGAAATGATACAACATCAACATGTCCGTTTTGACATGCCATATGAAAAGGGGTGGTACCTTCACAGTCTCCTCTTTCAAAATCATGTCTTTTATCAATTAGAAGTGACACAACATCAACATGTCCGCTTTCACATGCATAATGAAGAGGTGTCATTCCAAATTGAGCATTGCACAAATTTATTGTTTCCTGGAAAACATCATCAAACTGCAATAGAACTTTTACTATGTTTGTGTGACCTTCCTGACAAGCTAAATCTAAAAGTGACAAGGCTTCATCGTTATTTCCCAGTGATGTTACTGACACATTTGCACCTTTTTCAAGCATTATTTTCACAACAGACCCATCTCCATCTACTCCATGTTGGCAGACATTTAAAAGAGGTGTTCTTTCTTTGTTGTCTCTTACATTCACATTTGCATTTCTCAACAACAATCTTCTTATGACTTCCTGTGAACTCTTCTGGGTAGAAACCAACAATGGTGTTTGATTATCAGCATCGGTGATTTCAAGGTTGATGTCCTTGTACCTCTGTAGAAGAAATTCCAGAGAAGAGACAGATGAGTGTTCACAGCAGCCAAAGAGTGCTTCACTCTGCTCCTCCTCGGTCAACTCCATATACTCATGGATATATCTCAGTACCTTCTCAGATCCGCTCTTCGTCATCAGGAAAAGAAAGGATTTGTTTGAATTTCTATCCTGGATATTAAAAAGACCCTTCATCTTTTCAGATACAGTTAGTGCATCATTCGAGGCAAACAAGCATTCCATGAATCTGAAAACAAAACTTTCATCATAAAATGAAGGATGTAATAATATTTGTTCGATGTTTCTGTCTTCAAATTCTTTCTGAAATCTTTCGAGTAGTAGTTTGTCAAAAGTAGCATCAATCAATATTGTAAGGTGACTTTGAATCTTCTTATCCTGTGCAAAGCCCTTTACCCTAACTCTCTCATTGAGAAAGGACAAACTGCAGTGAGCTATGACAAAAGCAGGAGCTTTCTGACAAATGATAAAAGCAGCACTATCATAGACAGAAGGATGATGAAACTCAATCCTTCTACCATTCAAAGCTAGATAGGTGTCTTTCAATGACTCTGCTATACAGGAATATTGGTATTGTCTTTCAAAATCCCCAATACTCTCCAAATCTAATGATCCATCATTCTTTAACATTTCTCTCAATAATGGCCCTGTCAGAGAATCCTTCATTAGAGATTCCATTGATTGTTGAAGAAAATCCAATGGCTTTGAAAAAAAATGCTTCATGTTTAATTCTTTGTTTTTTGAGAACATATCTGCAAACAATCTGCAACAGTGAGGAAAGCCATGGGACAGATCCAAGTTGCACACTTCCCTTACAAGTTTGCTGTCAATTGTGATATCATATCGTGCTGCATGACACTTCCATATCTTGATTCTTTCAGAAGCCTCAGACTTCATCACCTCAGTTACATCAACAACATTGTCTTTCTTAACTACCGAATGTTTATATCTGCCCAGGTCTTCACTTGCTTCTTTCAGAACACTAGATCTACTGATCAGGATAACTGTCAGTTCAGGTATCTTTTTGTTTTGATTGCCAAATGAATTCTCTTTGTCTTCTTGCTTGTGTTCTGATAAAGCAAGCACATCACTCAGGACATTCTGCCATTTTTTCATGCTTCCAGAATCATATGTCAGAGCACCAAAGACATCATTCATCAAAAGCACAGACTGTTTAATGTCCTTCACCTTGAAGTAGTCATCAGGAGTCTTTACATCAAACACCTCCCTACCTCTGTCGTGGAGATGTTTCAGAACCAGATACCCAGCTGTAGTTTTGCCCTCGCCAGGACAGCCTGTGACTGTTACAAATGGCCTTCCCTGGGCGATCTTGTTGAGGATTCTCTTCGTAGCTTTGGTCATCACCATACCTTCTGTCCACGTTTTAAATGTCTTCTCAGTCTCATCTGGAAAACAAACGCAAGAAATCAATAAGGGGCAACGGGCTTTGTAGCTCATCAGCCTTTTATTTTTGTTGTTAAAGACTTAGATCTCAGGGGGAAATATACATCACCATAATTGTCAAGTGCAAGATGTTATAACACGAAATTGGAAGAGAGTTGTTTTAAAAATCATTTAATCATGATTCTAAGTAGAAAACAGATTCCTTAAAAAAATAGCAGTTATATGTTATTATATCATTTACCCACTCTTATTTTCTCTCTCTTAAAACTTGTATAAATACTCTCTTTTGGCACTAAACGTATTCATTTTTCACTAACATCCTTCGGCTATCTTCTGACTTCCTCCCTTAGATGTCCACCATTCTCAAATTGATAAATAATGGAATTGCGAAGACATTGCGTTTCTATCTGTTTACAGTCAGTCCCAAACGTACATCACACGTAAATTCACATCACTTAGATATGAAGGGAATCCAGGAAAAGTTCGGCTTGTGGATGCAGCAGTTTTGGAGAAGGCAAAAACGTTGTACGATTAATGGCCGACGGACAAAAACATTAGTTAGAACCCTTATCAGTTAAGGAATCTTTACAGAAGGTTTCAGGTTTGTAGGACTTATGCTCCTGAAGATGAAAACAGGTTATAGGTTTGGTAAGGGTCACAGAGACACCAATAATTGATGGTTGTAGAGAAGACGTTGAAAGGTTATGCAAGGACGACGGAAGGATTGACGTAAGGATGACATAGTATGAAACTTCCACCTACTTTTCAGTTTCTGCAAATGAGAAGGTGGACCTTGGGTTTCAGGTGTTCTGGTCTTCTGTGGAAGAGTTCCAACATGTACGTCTCCCCCGAAAGTTACAGCTCCTGGCTTGTGGATGTCCGTTCTTGTCATGTTGAAGTGAACTGCATGGAAGATGCACAGGAATGTACAATATCGATCGTTCAATGAAATTTTCAAATTATCTAAATCTACTGAGTATTACTTAAGCAGAACTTTAACGTTGTAATTAATATCAAAACTATGATATTTTTTGTAAGATAACAAATCTTTGTTTATTATAAAAACATAAAAAAAGATCATAAAATCATTTTCCAAACTGTAATGACAGGTTTACACTATAACAAACTGTTGAATTTCTTGGTGGTTTTCATTGTTTCTGTAAAGTGTTTTTTAAAAAATCTATTTCCCCAAATTAAGAATTCAATTCCAACTAATATTTACTGATATCAATTAGACTTGGCTTGTCTAGTGATAGCTTAGTGATAAGACTAAATGGTAGCATATATCACCAACATAAACTTGACACTCCTGTTAATACCTTCTTTAGCACCAGTTAGTTCCCGCTGCACTGTCTCCATGGAAAAAGTATAGTCCGAGTCGTTTGCTTTCTTGATTAAAGCGCCAGTCATCTCAAGTACCTGATCACCTGTTGGCCATACTAGTTGATAAATAACTGAATCTCAATCTCAATCTATAATACACAAACAAAGAAACGCATACCAGAAAGATTTACTGTGTATAATTTTAAGGGATTCGGGGCAGGACTTTACTAGTACTAAAAATAAGTCATCAAAATACTAAGCATTATGTAAATCAGAATGAAATGACAATCTTTCTTTTTCAAATTCTTTATATCATGCAATGTATTGCAAGACTTTAAAGCAAAATAGCAGTTGAACCTGAGGCCTCCACTGTAGTATCTTCTGTTCTAGTAAAAACTGAACCCCCAACAGGACGTAGAGAGCTAGAGCCAGAACTGGATGGAACAAGACTTGATGGTGTTTTGTCAGACCTAGAATTGAATGGAACAAGATCTGATGGTGTTGTGTCAGACTTTGAACTGGAAGGAACAAGACTTGATGGCATTGTGTCAGACCCGGAAGTGGATTGTATAAGACTTGATTGTGTTACGTCAGACCCGGAATTTGATGAAACAAGACTTAATGAAGAAACAGGGGCCTTTGGTTTTGGATGGAGCGTACAAAGTCGATCAAAGTTTGCTTCTGCATGGGGATGTCTTGTGTCCAAAGTTGCTGCTGCATGGCAGGATGTAGATGCTCCTTCATCTGAATGTCCTGATTCTAAATCTGATATTGATGCACTTATATTCGATTCCTGACCAGACGCAACGGTTGACTCTCGTCTGTCAACTATTGACACCGTTTCTTCTTCGTCTTCAATGTCTGAGCCATAGCTAACATCTTCACTACTTATTTCGTCAAAATTGACTTCATCATCTGTGTCTGACTCCATCGTATGTGTTGTGCAATATCTGAAACAAAGCCAAATAGAAAACTTAAGAATAGTCCGGCAGAAAATTTTACCAAAACAAGAGAGCCGATCAAATGGTCAAAACAATATATATGATAATATTGAATTAGTTTAGTTTTCTTAAAACCTAACTTTTTTAGAAATACCTTTGAGACTGTGTCTCTCATCCTTTCATAACGATTCCTTTTTTTCTGTCGCTAAAACAATTGCGATCCATCAATGTTCTGACCATCATACCTTATCAAGGCATGTGCATAGCCACTTGATTGCTTCGGAAAGAAAAAAAAGCCCTAAACAGGGTAAAAAGAGAGTTTGTGGGACACCGCAAAACTAGAGCAATCCCGAAACTGTGGGCTCTGTCCTCCCCGTTGCGCCTTCTTCACAGAAGCAATAGAATATGGACTTCGTTTTTTCTAAATATACCACAAAAGACAAATAATTTCCATGAGTTCATCTGGCTGAGTTCACACTATACTGATCATGTTTTAGTTTCAGACCTTATTACCTTGAACATGTCCAAAAACTTCCGAGGGATTATTATCACTTAATTATTAATTAAAGATATCAAAAAGCTATTTCTGATTTTAAAATGTAAGTACGACTTTTCATATGCAAGGTCATACAATTTACGATCACTTTCTATTGAATATAACAATCATGTAATAGTTAAAAGTTTTAATGTTTGACTTTAAGCATTTTTGTTATGCATAATTTATGACCTCGCTGTTATTTTGACAAACGGTAGTGACTGAAAACCCGTTTCAAATGTTGGTACTTCTCCTTATATGATATAAACCAAATAAGAGTCTCATAACACCAATTCTTTTCAAGTTATTGTTTATAAACATTTTTTATGGATTTCATAACTCGCGACCTTTACCCTAACTTTCAATGTGTACATTTAAAAAAATGTTATGAGATTGCAGAAAAACTCAGTCGGAAAAAGTTATAACTAAATACAATGTGAGGGGGCAGTGGCGGTTGAAATCGGGCAAAAACTGTTAAGATGGAACTGCTGAATATACCAGCTACCCAGCAGGCACAAGACGTCTTTTAGACGTCTAAATTAGGTCTAAATTGGCTTAGACGTCTATTAGACGTCTATTCGACGTCTTCATTTAGACGTCTAAGCCTAGACGTTGAATAGACGTCTAAAAGACGTCTTAAGATAGACCTGCACTTTCATACAATTTTATTATAATGCTCTAATATTTCAGTCTGAAAGATGTTTCCTTTGCTTATTGAATATAAACAAACCTTTCCAAAATTAGGTATAAAATATTGAAAGATTTCTGTCACTTTACATGAATATTACAATATATTTTGTAGGTAAAGAAAATATTTGCATCAAATAATATATAACACTCAAATGTAATTAATATTTATTAAAAGTACAAATTTATAAGAAGAAAAATTATGAAATGTTCTGGGTGAAGAGATTCGAACTTCAATCCAGATCGAAATTGTAGTCAATGCAGTGCTCTGGGCCATGCAGAGTTGCGACCCTTACATCAGCTTTAATTAGGCGCCATTTTCAATCCTTTGTTCTCAAAAGAGATGGGATTTCTCGATATCAACGCATCTGAAGTGGTGTTCCTTACGGATTTTTTCGTCCACAGTTTAGGTAAGACTATGTTTACTGTATATAGGACACGCTAATTAGTTTTACCTTGTCAGTAATCAAGATTCTCATTCGTCGGTATCTTTCCTTTGTTTTCAATTGTCGTGCATCTGATGGTATGTACAGCCTCTTCCAGAAATAACTTTCAGCTCGTAATTTTGTGATGCTACTTCAAAATATGTGTGTAGTGTGTTAGTATACATATTTGAAGGAAAATATAGCTTTCTCTATTTTTTTAATGAAACAAATAATTAATTCATGACCAAATTCTTTCCCTAGGTTTTCTGTTACCCGAACTTTCATAGTGGAATATTAATGATTAATACACCCTTATTAAATGCAGAGAACCTGATTCAGTGTGGAACATTTTAATTTTCAGATAACTGTCATTTTAATTCACTGCAAAAGAAACCTTTTTAGATTCAACTATTATTAGTTTCTAGTTAGTAATATATAAGTTTCATTTGGTGTCTGTGTATACGTTTATGTTTTATTAAATCAATTTTTTCTGGACACGTAGCTTACCAAATAATTAACAGTGTTAACATATATTTTGATTTGCATCTGAACGTATAGGTACAAATGTACAAAATCATAAATTGCGATAACAATTAATTGGTATTTTGTTACCCGAACTTTCATAGTGGAATATTAATTATTAAGACACCCTTATTAAATGCAGAGAACCTGATTCAGTGTGGAACATTTTAATTTTCAGATAACTGTCATTTTAATTCACTGCAATTTTCATTTGGTGTCTGTGTATACATTTATATTGAATTTTTCAGGACACGTAGCTTACCAAATATTTAACAGTGTTAACATATATTTTGATTTGAATCTGAATATATAGGTACAAATGTTGACCATGATCATGAGTTGAGATAACAATTAAGGTTTCAATTTATTTTCAGATACTTTGACAAATCTGTTACAAGGACGCAGTCAAGGATACAATTCTCAAGAACGGCGGAATTCTTTTAAGATGCTCTTCGAGGGTGCAGGAAGAAAATGGCCTTGAATCAGGACATTCATACTTTAAGAATTAATCTTCAGCTTTGGACAGTGATATGAAGATTTGACAAATCTGATTCTAAGTAAAGTTAATTTTTCAAAACATATTTAAAAGGAAATATTTTTGTATTATTACAATATATACGTTGATTGCATTAAATAGATTTTTATATTGAATAAATATTTCATCTTATTTGAGCTTTTTTCTTGCTTATTTTCAAGGCACAATTGCTCATCACTTAGTTTGAAAATGTTGAATCTATTCATAAGAAATTGTAAACCTAAACATGTAATTAAGTTACCATATCAAATTCTAAAATGGTATCCATTATTAGTCATTATATTGTTTTAAATGTGAAATAATTGGGCTTAATTGTATCCATTTTCATCTAAAATATGCAATTGTGCCTTACAAAATACAGGTTTTTGTTTGAAGCTCTGAAACCTGATGAAGTTCCCACTGCATAACATTATTATACTGGGGTATAACACAACCACTAAAGGACATGTGTTAAACTTTTTTCAGAATTCTGTTAAATATTTTGGGAGGTATTTACACTTCTAATAGAGGTTTAATGTAGGTCTAACAAACGTCTAAAAGACGTCTAATAAACGTCTAAAAGACATCTAATAAACGTCTAAAAGACATCTAGTAGACGTCTAATAAACGTCTAATAAATGTCTAAAAACGTCTAATAAACGTCTAAAAGACGTCTAATAAATGTCTAAAAGACGTCTAATATACGTCTAAAAGACGTCTAATATACGTCTAGACGTCTAATAGACGTCTAGGCTTAGACGTCTTTCTAGTCCCACAGATTAGACTATATTTAGACGTCTTTAAGACGTCTAGGCTAGACGTCTATGTGCCTGCTGGGAGGGCAATGGATATATATATATATATATATATATAATTATCGTATGGGTGAAGTGTCGCTGGGAAATGTAAAGGGGATTTCCCTTTTGCACACTTCACTCTATAAACTGGTAAACAAATAACGACAGTCCCTGATTCCCTCATATCTGGGTCAGGCACATGTAGGTCACAGGGCTATTGTTTGTGTACTCGTAAATATTTGTTTCCAGTTACATCCAAATGTTTTAGATAGAAATTACAACGCTCTGACATTCTCTGTGAGTGTCTAACCGTCTATGTGTCTATCTCTCTTTGTTGATGCCTCTATTTTTCTCGTACATACATTCATTCTCTCTCTTTATGACGATTAATTCTATCAAATGTGAGATCATTCGCAGATTTCAATTTTGGATCAGTTCATGTCCATCTAAAAACCTATTCGGAACTAAAACCAGCTTAACCTGAACTCTGAAATCATTTCCTTACCTGAGAGCTCGTGATCTTGTTACGAGGACATCGACGTGTCAACATTCACTTCAACAGTACAAGTTGCTGCTTCCCGGTTTATGCATGAGTGAGTCTATACAAACGGGTTGGATTTGAAATGCTCGGTGAGGTTATCTGTGAGTTCGAATAACTGCCCTGGTTGTAATATTCGAGTGGACTGTTTTGATATGAGCGCATGCATGAGTAGATATCACATGGCTTCGTGTAAGGGTAAGGGAAAGTGACAATTATTTAAAATTATGCACTTAAATGATTGAGAGGGATATGGCAAAAACTTGTGTTACTAAAATATTTAAAATTAACAGAAAAGAACGTTAAAATTAATCTGAAAACCCCGATTACCTTTATTTAGTATATTATATTATATTGATTTGTATGTTCTTTAATAACCATTTATTTTGACAATAACTCAATCATGACGGGAAAAGACATGGTTACCTTCGCGAATTATATTAATTTCGTAAGTTAAGATAACGAGAGAAGATAATCTGTAACAAAAACATAAACAGATAATTTTATATGCACAGAAACACCAATTATGGGCAGTTTATTTTATCAGTAAATATTCATAAAATATAATCATAAATATATAATAGCGTTAATACATTTATAAACAAATCAAGCAAATAACAGAGACATATCATGACAAAGCTTTCCCTAATCTGCGCTAATAAAAATTATACAATAATTCATCTGTCAAACGGTAGAAGATATACAGTCCGAACACTGTTTTTATTTCTAGGACATGCTATTTTAAACAATTCTTTTGTCTCAAATTCGTTGTGGTTACACCGATACAAAGACGACTGTCTACTGGGCTGCTAGTGTGTCTCCCTCTCTCAATCTCAAGCTGATCGGCACGACTACATCTACTTTAGGTTTCCATTTTCTTTGTTCTTTGCATTTGGCAGGAAGTAATTACATTCAAATGAATTTTCAATTTGACCATGGATGTGTAGATTATTTTATCTGTCAAACTGAAGTTGATTAGTTTCCTGAAGATAAAAATTCACAAATTTAGTTTTTATTGTTCCGTAAATTGCTGAGAAGAGATATTCAAAACGCTTGAAGATGGGAACGATGGTAGAATTTGTTCATTTGGCCAAACGTTCTGATATCACTATAATCTCGTCACTTTCACAATGAACTTTGTTCAGTACAGGATTTTTAAAGCTCATCTGGCTGTAAAATATGTCAGCATTGGGCTGGGGTCATAGAACCACAATTCTAAAATTTCAAAATTTTAGAATTCCCATGTAATATGTACACATTTCAGCTTTCTATGCTTCGTCCTCTTGGAGAATGTGATGTTTCTTTTTACAGTGTGACCCTCGTGGCCAAAACGAGGGTCTATAAGGACAGAACATCTGTTACTTATAATCCAGATTGAGTAAGGAGCATGTACAAAAGATTTCAGCTTTCTAGGACGTTTCCTTCTAAAGAACAAGGCCAATAGGTTTAAAGAGTCTGGCACTTGTGAACCTTATAAGGGCAATGAACATGAAATGAAATTGACATTAGCCAAAGAGTCTATACACAACAAGAAGAAATAGGTCTTTATGGAGTGACCATGTGATCCCTACTAGGGTTACCGGGGTCATCAAATCTATATGAAATCTCCATTACCAAAGTATTCTGTACCCAATATTTCAATTTTATGGTCCTTTTGGCCATTATTGTCAACAACGTCACCAAATTTATGGACGAAATACCCACTAGTCAAGGAATCTGTAAAATAGATTCAAGCTTTCGAATCCTTCTGCCTTTGGAGATGATAAAAAAAAGCTTTCAGGGTGTTGCCCCTATTACCCCTAATAAAGACCACAGGATGATTGAATCGATAATTTTAATTCTCCTTAGCAAAGGAATCTGTATACAAAATTTCAGACTTTGAGTCAATGGTTCTAAAGGAAAAGTCAAAAGCAAAATGTTTAAGGAAACAATTTAACGAGGACACATGATGGTAACTGCAATCTCGTTCAAATAAGCTCGAAATGCAGCGAGGTTCGAGCGGCAAGTTTCGTGCTAATTTCTATTAATTTAGTTCATTTAGTTAAGCTAGATTAATTAGTTAGAGTGAAGGCACAGCACACGCAAATGGATGAGGAGATTTTCCATCCAAGTTCTTTTCAACAGAATTTTTTTATATTCGAGTAACCTAAAGTAATTCACTTCTGACGGGGGATTATACAGAATATCTTCTCTCGTTAGATCGAGAGTGTAATTTTCTCCCCAAGGCTCGAGAATTTACGCATATAATTCGCAAAAGAAAATCTGTTCGTCTTGAGTTTTTGTCCAATGTGCTTAATAAACAAAATAATCAGTTAACAAGGGCAAAATGGTCTTCAGATTCCCTTTAACTTTCTGTTCCTCTTTAACTTTTTGTTCCTCTTTAACTTTCTGTTCCTCTTTAACTTTCTGTTCCTCTTTAACTTTCATAAAAAATGAATTTGCCAAATCCCTTCAATCACTTAAGTGTATTTCAAGTACTTTTCAAAGAAAACAGGTTCCTTTAGCCTCAGACATAGCCATGATATCTACTGGTTTACAGAAACGTCTTAATAAATTGTCAGATTTTTGCAATAAATGGAAGTTAAATGTTAATATAGATAAGAGTAAAATTATAGTATTCAGGAATGGTGGACGTGTAAGTAAATTTGAAAAGTTTAGTTATCAAGGCGAATTTCTTGAATGTGTAAGTTCTTATAAGTATTTAGGGGTTCATTTTTCTTCCTCGGGCTCATGGTTTGTAACTCAAAAAACATTATCGCAGCAAGCTTGGAGAGTAATTCATATTATACGCTCCAAAATACAAATTTTTTTGTAATCTCCCCGTCAATATACAGTTTAATATATTTGATAAGAAAGTCTTACCAATTTTATTATATGGCTCAGAGGTTTGGGGTTTCCATCCAGCTCCGAATGTTGAAAATATCCATGATAGATTTTGCAAACTTGTACTTGGACTTAGTCGTTTCAGCCCTAATGTGTCTGCGAGAGGAGAGCTTGGCAGGAATTCATTGAAGGTTTTTCGCTTAAAGAGAATTATATCATACTGGCTTCGTTTGATAACCCAACACAGGAATGTTTTACTAAAAGCAGCATATCTTTTTGAATATAAAAGGGCCGAAAGTGGTATGAAATGTTGGGCATTTGAAGTTAAGTGTTTACTCTATAACTATGGTTTTGGTGATGTGTGGCTCCATCAAGGTGTATGTCATGTTAACATGTTTCTGCGTCAATTCGTTCAACGCTGTAAAGACATAGATATGCAACAATGGCATTATAAAGTTATTAATATCCCAAAGTTAGATTTTTTCTGCCATGTAAAGCCTTATTTATATCCTGAATTTTATATATCTTGTGTGACTAATGCAGCTTAAAGAAAGGCCTTAGCGAATCCAAGATGCTCGGGTCATAATCTCCTCATAGAAAAGGGCAGAATGTTAAATATTGAAAGACTTAATCGATTTTGTCCATTATGTATAATTCCTTTTGTTGAAAGTGAGTACCATTTCTGCTTACAGTGTCCATTTTACGATAGCTTACGGAAACAGTTACTACCGCAATATTATTATGTCAACCCAACTATACACAAACTTGTACAACTTTTTAATAGTAATAATCATAATATAGTCAATTGTTTGGCAAAATTTGTATTTCTTGCATCCAAAAAAAGGCGTATGTTTTTCAAATTGTAATTTCCTGTTGCTACAATGTTATATTATCATGAAATGTATACGTGAACTGGGCCGGTGGCCTGTTTACTGAATAAACCATATCATTATCTACTAATGCATTCAGTCCTATCCTATCAGGATAACCGAATATCATTACCCGAACACTCGTACATGACTTCACCAAGCATTTACACGTCTAGATTCAACCCATTTGTATAGACTCAAACATAAGCCGGGTAGCTTTCACCTGTACTGTTGAATTGAAAGCTGATATATTGATGTCCACGTAACAAGACTCCCGCTCTCAGGTATGTAAATGTTTAAGATTGTACTGAGACACTAGGTTCACTTTCGAAAAGTTAAGTAGATGGACATGAAGTGATACAAAATTAAGATCTTTGAATGATTTTACATTCGTCAGAGAGAGAGAGAGAGAGAGAGAGAGAGAGAGAGAGAGAGAGAGAGAGAGAGAGAGAGAGAGAGAGAGGGACAGAGACAGAGACAGAGACAGAGACAGAGAGACAGAGAGAGAGACACACAGAGACACAGAGAGAGAGAGACAGAGACAGACACAGAGACAGAGACAGAAAGTACGAGATATTTACATGCATAAATAAAGAGAGAAAGGCAGACACATAGTTTAATAAATACTCACAGATTATGACAGAGTGTTGTGATTTTGATCTTAAACATTTGGATGTAACTAGGAACAAAAATTTATGAGTACAATAGAGATAGCCCTGTGCCCTTCATATATGCCTGACCTAGATATGCGGGAATCCTTCACAACAATTTTGAATAGAGTGTATGCCAGTCTTAACTACAACAAGCAGGGACTGCCGTAGTTTGGTTACGAGTCTAAATAGTGAAGTGTGCAAAAGGAAAAACCCCTCTACAATTCCCGGTAGATGTACTTACTTTGAAAAGCAGTTTGTTGTCCTTGACGATTTGAGAAAAGAGGACTAAATCTGTATAGAAAACTAGTCGTATGACGGGTTGATAAGGTAAATATTTTACTGAGACCACAGGGGCGTGTATCGCTTAGAAATAGCTTTAGAAAGACATATATACCCATAGACCCTACCCTACTACTATATAAAAGGATAGTAGTAGGGTAGGGTCTATGGGTATATATGTCTTTCTAAAGCTATTTCTAAGCGATACACGCCCCTGTGCATAAAGTGACATCGGTAAGTATAATTCATAACGAATTCATAAATGACCTACCTCTCATTCAACTGTGGAATTACATCAATGTCACCTTTTTAACTTAAGCTACGTTACTTCCATTAGTGAAAGGCGAGTTTTATGGCGTCATCGCAAGACGGATGTGCCAAAATCGCGGTAAAAAATCTTCGTTCAATATGCGACCTCCTTTCTTATGGTCCATTTTAAAAACACAACAAATGCACATGTTTCGCTTTGACACGTGCATTTGTTTTGTTTTTTTGAAATGTATGTTTATAACATCATATATCAGAGCTTGATATGCCTACGTGAAATGTCTTGTTATATATTGTATATGACCTGAATCAAGTTTCCCGTGCTTCTGTTCATTTACGTACTCCCTATACGAGAGATACAGTAGAAATTTCTCTGGTATATTCATATATCAGCCAAGCCTAAAGTAACAGATTTTGTCTGATTTTCACCAACACCGCCACAACCGCCACCGCCTCTCATTGTATTTAGCTTTAACTTTTTCCACTTTCTGCACCCAGATACATTCTCCGTTCCCGAGGGTACATGTTATGACATGCATGCATTGGAAGTAAAGGTCAAGGTCGGGGGTAATGAAATCAATAAGATACATTTTGTGAATAATATCTTGAAAAATCGGTGCTATGAGGCTGTTATTTAGTATATATCATATGTTGGGAAGTACCAAAATTTCGAAAGGTTCTTCACTACAGTTGGTCAAATGTAGAAATAACAGCGCGAGGTCATAATTTATGCATGGTTTTGCGAAAAATGCGTTATTACAAATATAAAAACTTTTCAATCATTACATGATTGTGTTAATTTCTTTTCCCTATTTTAAAAAATATTGTTGCAACCCTGTTCAGATTTTTTACCCTGTCTAGGGCAATCAATTGTTTTTCGATGGTGATGATATCGTGAAACATGGAAATAATAAAAATAGAATACATGATGAACATCAAAACGATTTAATAGCTCTAATTGTTTTAGTGTATTGTTGATTTCCATATTTGAGTTATTGTTGTAAGAAGGGGAATCAAGCAGAACTTTTCGAAATTTAAGTTTCTTTACAAACAAAGAACCACATTTAAAGGTTTTTCTGCAAATGTTAAACTTTAAGAAAACTTATCTAATCTGCGAATATCGTATGTTCTTTTGCTACCTTGGTGGTTCCCTTGTTTTGTCAAATTTTCCGCGGAACTATTTCAATTTTTTAAAATTTGACCTTGTTTCAGATATTGCACAACATATATCATGGAGTCAGACACAGATGATGAAGTCAATGTTGACGAAATAAGTAGTGAAGATGTCAGCTATGAATCAGACATTGAAGACGAACAAGAAACGGTGTCAATAGAAGGCAGACCAGAGTCAACCGTTGCGTCTGGTCAGGAATCGAATATAAATGCATCAATATCAGATTTAAAAGAAGGACATTCAGATGAAGTAGCATCTACATCCTGCCATGAAGCAGCGTGTTTGGACACGAGACATTCTTATGCAGGACCAAGCTATGATCGACTTTATACCCCAAATCCAAAACCAATGGTTACTGTTTATCAATCAAGTCTTGTTCCATCAAGCTCCAAGTCTGACACAACACCATCAGATCTTGTTCCATCCAGTTCCAGGTCTGACACAACACCATCAGATATTGTTCCCCACAGTTCAAAGTTTGACACAACAACTTCAGATCTGGTTTCATCAAGTTCCAGGTCTGACACAACACCATCAGATCTGGTTCCATCCAGTTCCACGTCTGACACAACACCATCAGATATTGTTCCATCAAGTTCCAAGTCTGACGCAACACCATCTAGTCTTATTCCATCCAGGTCTGGGTGCAGCTCTCTACGTCCTGTTGGGGGTTCAGTTTTTACTAGAACAGAAGATACTACTTTGGAGGCCTCAGGTTCAACTGCTATTTTGCTTTAAAGTCTTGCAATACATTGCATGATAGAAAGAGTTTGAAAAAGAATGATTGTCATTTCATTTAGATTTCCTTAATGCTTAATATTTTGTTGACTTATTTTTAGTATTTGTAAAGTAAAACGTCTGAATAATTCATGGTCTTTCGACAGGAACACTCTTAGTTTAGATGCATTTTGAAATCAATATTTACTGCTAAAAACGTGCATACCAGTGCATACCAAATGTCTTTTCACTGGTGTGAATCATATTCTGTGATGAGTGTTCTCCTATTTCCGAGGGTAAATCCTTTGCTTTTAAACATGTTTGCCAAAACGCAGGAAATTCAGCTCTTATAAATACAAAAATTTAAGTGAGAATGTGAATCGGTTTCTTTTGTAAATATAATCAATGCATTTTTTAATTGAAATTGAGGTTTTCTGATGGATTTGATCAATTGATGGTTTCGGGATTTTCTTTAAACAAACAAATTTTTCCAATAACTGATATTTGTCAGAGCAATGCAATCAGCCATTCAAATAATGTTGAGTACAAGCTGTTGTTATTTTTCCTGTTTCTGAGATTGGCCACATCAGCTTGAAAAATACTTCTTTGTCTTTGGTGAAGATGACTATGAATGACCACCTATTCCGGTTACAGTAATCTCTTAATGTTGCTGATGTAGCAGGTTGGGAAACTTGGTAAAACATTATAACATTCCAAGATGTATAACTGATCTCTAATCCAAACTGCAAGTAGCCAACGCAATGCAAACGTTTCTCCTAATGAAAGCCACCTAAGACTGTTTAGTAACCTGGACAATAAAACATGTCATTTGCTCTGCCAAATTTCTACTTTCCCTTGATAATATATGTTTAAAAATGTTTCCTAACCTTTGCCCCGCATCCCTTGAAAATATACATATGAATATTTTCTGGTATGCGTTTCTTTGTTTGAGTAGTATATATTGAGATTGAGATTCAGTTATTTATTAACTAGTATGGCCAACAGGTGATCAGGTACTTGAGATAGCTGGTGCCTTAATCAAGAAAGCAAAGGAATCGGACTACACTCTTTCCATGGAGGAAGTGCAGCGGGAACTAACTGGGGCCAAAGAAGGTATTAACAGGAGTGTCAAGTTTAGCTCCCGTTTAGCCTTATCCCTTATCCCCTATCCCTGATCACTAGACAAGCCAATCCCGACTTCATTCAGTTTATCTGTTATCAGTAATCATTGAATTTAAGTCTTATTTCGAAGAAATAGATCCAAAAGACTTTACAGAACCAATGAAAAGCAACAAGAAATTAAACATTTGGTTTTAGTGGAAACACCTTCGATGTTGTTAACTCTTAGACGAACGGGTCATCACAGTTCGGAAAACAATCAATAATGGTAAATTGATATATATTTGCTTTCTATCAGAGTGTTGGCGTAAATTCCAATGTAAAAGATGTTAAAGTCCTGCTTAAGTAGTAATGAGTTAATGAAAATAATTTGATAAGTTTGATAATAATGATCGGTCTATATTCCACACTCCTGTACATCTTCCCTGCAGTTCACTTCAACATGACACGAACGGACATCCACAAGCCAACAGCATTGACTTTTGGGGGAGACGTACATGTTGCACCTCCTCCACAAAAGACCAGAAAACCTGAAACCCAAGGTCCACCTTCTCATTTGCAGAAAATGAAAAGTAGGTACACGTTGCATATCACCTTGTCTTTCCATCAATCCTTTCGTTCGTCCGTCTATAACCTTTTCACAATTTAAACGTTTTCTCCTAAATCAATTCATTTAAAGATTTTGTGTCCCTGAGATCCGTACTAAATCTATTTTCGTTTTAATCTCCAGAAGCAAAAGTCCTAAAGACCTGAAACCTTGTTTAAAGATTGGGGTTCTAATGTATTTTGTGACCCTGTGGCTTTTAATAAAGGCCACGAGGGCCATGTTATATTGATCTGTTTACAACTTCTTCTCCTGAAGCAAGAGTCCCCGGAAGCTGAAAACATGTCTACACTGTATAAGATCCTTAGCTGACGAGGATACAAATTCATATATATGGTGACCCAGTGACTCCTGATAAGAGGGAAAGAGGCCACAGCGTAAAACTTGTTTTCATCACTATTTTGCTAATCAGACCTGGCGTCCGTCGGCCATCAACCATAGAACGTTTTTACCTTCTCCAAAACTGCTGCATCCACAAGCCGAAATTATCCTTTAACCCTATTATATTTAGCGGTTGCGAATTTGTACGTTTGGGACTGACGGTAAACGCGATATCTTTGCTTTTTCCATAATATATTAATGTGAGATCGGTGGACAACAAAGGGGGAAAATCAGAGGATAGCGGAAGGATTTTGGTGAAAAATGATACATTGCTAGTTTAAAGCCTAGCTTAAGTTATCTGTGAATACGTTTAGTGCTTACAGAGAGTATTTCTACAAGTTTTAAGAGAGAAAATTATATGAGAGTGTGTTAATGAATAAGATGTAATTACTCTGAACTGCTTTTTTTTAAAGAAATCTGTTTTTTACTTTGTATCATGATTAATGGAGTATGATATCGTTATAAAATTCTCTTCCAATTTCGAGCTACAGATGCAATGGCTCTCTTATTGTCTGTTTACATTTGTTATCCAGATGAGACTGAGAAGACATTCAAAACGTGGACTGAAGGTATGGTGATGACCAAAGCTACCAAGAGAATCCTCAACAAGATTGTCCAGGGAAGACCATTTGTAACAGTCACAGGCTGTCCTGGCGAGGGCAAAACTACAGCTGGGTATCTGGTTCTCAAACATCTCCACGACAGAGGTAGGGAGGTGTTTGATGTTAAAACTCCTGATGACTACTTCAAGGTGAAGGACATTAAACAGGCTGTAATTATGTTGAATGATGTCTTTGGTGCTCTGACATATGATTCTGGAAGCATGAAGAAATGGCAGAATGTTCTGAGTGATGTGCTTGCTTTATCAGAACACAAGCAAGAAGACAAAGAGAATTCATTTGGCAATCAAAACAAAAAACAAATACTTAAACCGACAGTTATCCTGATCAGTAGATCTAGCGTTCTGAACGAGGCAAGTGAAGACATGGGCAGGTATAAACATTCAGTAATTCAAAAAGACAATGTTGTTGATGTAACTGATGTGATGAAGTCTGAGGCTTCTGAGAGAATCAAGATATGGAAGTGTCATGCAGCACGATACAATATCACAATTGACAGCAAACTTATAAGGGAAGTGTGCAACTTGGACCTGTCCCATGGCTTTCCTCACTGTTGCAGATTGTTTGCAGATATGCTCTCCAAAAACAAAGAATTGAACATGAAGCATTTCTTTTCAAAGCCATTGGAATTTCTTCAACAATCAATGGAATCGTTAATAAAAGATTCTCAGACAGGGCCACTATTGAGAGAATTGTTAAGGAATGACGGATTATTAGATTTGGAGAGTATTGGGGATTTTGAAAGAAAATACCAATATTCCTGTATAGCAGAGTCATTGAAAGACACTTATCTGGCTTTGAATGGTAGAACGATTGAGTTTCATCATCCTTCTGTCTATGATAGTGCAGCTTTTATTATTTGTCAGAAAGATCCTGCTTTTGTCATAGCTCACTGCAGCTTGTCCTTCCTCAATGAGAGGGTTAGAGTAAAGGGCTTCACACAGGAAAACAAGATTCAAAGTCACCTCACAATACTGGTTGATGCTACTTTTGACAAACTGTTACTCGAAAGATTTCAGAAAGAATTTGAAGACAGAAACATCGAACAAGTATTATTACATTCTTCATTTTATGATGAAAGTTTTGTTTTCAGGTTCATGGAATGCTTGTTTGCCTCGAATGATGTACTAACTGTATCTGAAAAGATGAAGGATCTCTTTGATATCCGGGATAGAAATTCAAACAAATCCTTTCTTTTCCTGATGACGAAGAGCGGATCGGACAAGGTACTGAGATACATCCATGAGCATAAAGAGTTGACAGAGGAGGAGCAGAGTGAAGCACTGTTTGGTTGCTGTGAACACTCGTCTGTCTCTTCTCTGGAATATCTTCTTCAAAGGTACAAGGACATCAACCTTGAAGTCACTGATGCTAATAATCAAACACCATTGTTGGTTTCTACCCAAAAGAGTTCACAGGAGGTCATAAGAATATTATTGATGAGACATGCAAATGTGAATGTAAGAGACAACAAAAAAAGAACACCTCTTTTAAATGTCTGCAAACATGGAGTAGATGGAGATGGGTCTGTTGTGAAAATAATGCTTGAAAAAGGTGCAAATGCGTCAGTAACATCACTGGGAAATAACGATGAAGCCATGTCACCTTTAGATTTAGCTTGTCAGGAAGGTCACACACACATAGTAAAAGTTCTATTGCAGTTCGATGATGTAGTCCAGGAGGCAATAGATTTGTGCATTAATGGATATGGAATTACACCTCTTCATTATGCATGTGAAAGCGGACATGTTGATGTTGTGTCACTTCTAATTGATAAAAGACCTGATTTTAAAAGAGGAGACTGTGTAGGTACCACCCCTTTTCATCTAGCATGTATGGAAGGACATATTGATGTCGTATCATTTCTAATAGATAAGGAAACTGATGTGAATATGACTCACAGATATGGTTACACCCCGCTTTATGCAGCATGTTATAAAGGACATGCTGATGTTGTATCTCTACTTCTAGATAGAGGAGCTGTTATTTGCCAATTAGGCAGTAATACAAACACTGCTCTTACTTTAGCTTGCTATGAAGGACACGTTGACGTAGTGTCAGTTCTTCTAGAAAAGGGGTATGATATAAATGAAACAAATATGGACGGTGATACACCTCTTCAAGCAGCATGTTCGAATAGACAAATTGATGTGGTGTCACTCCTGCTGAACAATGGAGCCGATACCAACAAAACAGCCTGGAATGGTATCAAACCTCTTGTGTCTGCTTGTTGGAATGGAGATGTTAATATTGCATCACTTCTTCTAGATAAAGGGGCAAATTTCAACTCAACAGACAATGGTATCAGACCTCTTAATAGTGCATGTATGAATGGGCATGTTGATGTTGCATCACTTCTTCTAGACAGGGGAGCTGACGTTAACACGACAGACAGAGATGGTTTCACGCCTCTTTATAGAGCATGTTCGAATAGGCATGTTGATGTTGCATCACTTCTTCTAGACAGGGGAGCTGACTTTAACACAACAGACAGAGATGGCATCACACCTCTTTTTAGAGCATCTATGAATGGGCATGTTGATGTTGCAACACTTCTTATAGAAAGGGGAGCTGACATTAACAAAACAGACAGAGATGGCATTACACCTCTTTATATAGCATGTATGAATGGGCAAGTCGATGTTGCATCACTTCTTCTAGAAAGGGGAGCTGACATTAAAAAAGCACGGAGAGATGGTGTCACACCTCTTCATACAACATGTATGACTGGGCATGTTGATGTTGCATCACTTCTTCTAGAAAGGGGAGCTGATTTTAACAAAACCGACAGATATGGTAACACACCTCTTTATATAGCATGTACGGGTGGGAATGTTGATGTTGCATCACTTCTTCTAGAAAGGGGAGCTGATTTTAACAAAACAGGCAGAGATTGTATCATAGATTTTTATAGAGCATGTTGGAATGGGAATGTTGATGTTGCATCACTTCTTCAAGATAAGGGAGCTGACATTAACAAAACAGACACAGATGGCATCACATCTCTCTATTCAGCATGTTTGAATGGGAATCTTCTTGTTGCATTAATTCTACTAGAAAAGGGAGCTGACATTAACAAAACAGACAGAGATGGCATCACACCTCTATATATAGCATGTATGAATGGACATGATGATGTTGCATCACTTCTTCTAGACAGGGGAGCTGACATTAACAAAACAGACAGATATGGTATCACACCTTATCAAGTTGCAAAACGGAATGGGCATTTTGAAGTTGAATCACTGCTTTTATGCAGGGGAGCTGACATTTACAAAACAGGCAGAGATGGCATCACACCTCTCTATACAGCATGTTGGAATGGACATGTTGGTGTTGCACCACTTCTTCTAGATAAGGGAGCTTATTTTAACACAACAGACGCTGATTGTGATGATCCTCTCAGTTGAATGTTTCAATGAACATGTTTGTGTTGTGTTACTTCATCTAGATAAGGCCATTGATTTAAACAACATATAAAACATCCAAAGCTTGTGTTTTATTCGATGTTATAGGGTAGGGTTTTTAATGTTTGTACTAAATAATAAATGAGCACACTTTTGGGGTATTGCAGTAAGATTTGAACTTTATACATTTTGACATGAACTTTATTCAGCAGTTAGATTTGAACTGTATACTACATTTTGATTTGAATTGTATTCAACATGCAGTAAGACTTGAACTTGATACTACATTTTGACTTTAACTTTATACTGTAGTTAGAGTAGAACCGTTATACAATGTTACAGTTAGATTTGAAGTTCATACTACATTTTGAATTGAACTTTATACTGCAGTTAGATATGAACTCAACTTTATATGACAACAGGCCTCTGTGACTTGAACTTTATGCTTATTTTAGACTTGAAGTTCATGCTACATTTAGACTAGAACTTTCAAACCGATAGTAAGCCAGTGAACAAATTAACCCATTCAATTAATCATTATTTCAGATCTCAGGCTTATAGTAAAGACATATATGGGTCACACATATACACATGCATTTTGTATACAAAAGTTTATATATAATATTTAGTTGGATGCTTACGTTTACCTGAACATTGCATAATTTCGACAATTATGGACCGGTTTTGAATAACAAGCCTTATTTGTTTAACAAAGATGATAACTAGTCGTCGTTTGGATGACCATAATAGATTTATTTGATGTACTTAGAGTGAGGGTTATTGTACATTGGGCATATTTTAAGAAAATGATATTCATCTTCAACAACACTTTGAGTACAGAGCTTGTTTAGTCATATTTCTCATTTGGCGTTTGGATATTTACCTTTCTTAGATTCCATCATGTTGGATTGATATCAAAATAGTGATAAAATAGTGGGTTTTTTTCTGCGTTTGCAAATAGATAATTTTAAGTATTCATTCATGAATAAGAGAAAGATTTTCACATAATGCACCCATTGTGATATAAATTTCTATCATTTCTATCAAAGGGTATGTAAATACAAAATTATCTACAGGATTTTAATTCTTCCATCAGTGACTGAATTCTTAGCAAATTCATCATTTCTGGTCAAGGCATGAATAACTGTTCCCTTTAAAACTAATTTCTATTTGTTGGTTATTTATCAAGCTAATGAAACTTGGAGACTTAATTGGTGAAATGAAGTTACGGCATGTAAGAAATATCAGGTTGGTTAGACTCCGTTGTCTTCTTGAAATTGCACCCAATTTTCGGAATGTCAGAAATTTGGTCTTTTATCACTACAAGCTGCATTTTTATTTCTACAGAACCTGGTGATTGTTGACTATTTTATGTTTTAGCCATTGTGGTAAATAACTGTCAAACTTATGTTTCATCGACATTTTACTGTTTTTACCGTAAGTAAAAGCAGTGCACGACAACAGGCCTGACCCCTGACACCTGTCTATAAATCAATAAATTTGAGCCATTGGCTCTGTAGTCTTTCAGGCTATCAGGCTATCTATTATTTGTTTTATAATTAGTTACACAGTCAACATATCGATATCACAGGATAACCAATAATCCTCATGAGCTTAAGGGTAAAAACAATTTCTGTTTTCTAGGTCTTTTTGAAAAGTAATAGTTATTCAGGGTCACTTATATATGATTTAGAATCATCTTCAGCTAAGGAGTCTGTACACAAGGTTTCAGCTTTCTATGCATTTTGCTCCATAGATAGAAGAAGAAAAAAGGTTTTTAAGGCGTGGTGTGACTCCTTTGACTCTGGAGTCACAGGGTCACCAAATCTATAAATACGAATCCCCATTATTAAAGGAGTGTGTACACAAAGTTTCAGCTTTCTTGGCCTCTGCTTCTTAAAAAAATGAAAATAGGTTTTAAAGAGCCACTCCGTGATTATTATAACATATTATTTACCTTTGATATGAACCTAAATATCATAAGTGGTGATATAAAATCAAAACATTTAACTTTTCATGTCCAAAAGACATAATATATGACAGAAACTGTTTTCCATAAACATTTAAAACCAGTCTTATAAATGCAGAAAGGTGTAGATATCACGTCCAATAAAGATGGATACTAGTTATATAACCTAACAAACACTATTGTTGTTTTAGATAAGTCTTCAAATTTACGTTTGACTCTTTGACGCACGCAACTGTCCGGGTTTTTTATCATAATTGCGAAATTCTACCTTCATATTGTCACTGTAAAAAAACCCAATGAGCTTTAAAGTGTGTCTTTTTGGTAACTGTTGATACTTCGTGGTCAAATGACACCATTGATTAAGTTTGGCATATGTGACTCCAACAACTCAGTGGCTCGTTAAGGGCACGTTTTATGTTGCCCAAAATCAGGGTCACCAAATGTATATATTAGAATTAGGATCCCAAAAAGCAAATAAGGCTGTACACAAAGTTTTAAATTTTCTAAACTTTCTTGGCAAGATGGGCTAAATATTATAGCACATTGTGACCCCTGAGCCCAGTGTTACAAAGTATTTTAATCAATTTTATCTATGTCCGCACCGTAATTATATATGTCCAGAGCTGGTTCAAATTACATTTCTTAAGTTCATTTTCATCTAAAAAATGCTGAAATTATTAATCAAAGTCTTTCAATTGTAACAAAAAAAGGGCCATATGAATGTTAATAAATTGAAATCTTGCATCCAATTTACATAGATGTTTGTGAAATTACCTACTCAGCACTAAAAGTCTATATTTATAAGATCCAAAATTATATCTAAGTCATTGTTATTGTCATTGTACAGTTTTCAATCACAATTCTTGACATTAATCGTGTATGTTCATTATGTCGAATTTGAATTTGATTGATTTGTAAGATTATTAGTTTTAGAGAAATAAACATCATTGCTATCCAGTGTTTTTTTTTTTAGCATGATGTGTTGACGCATTAATTCATACTTACAATAGGTGCATTGTTAATTGATTGCTTAAAAAGCAACTTGACTGTATTATTGTTAAATAAATGTGGTTAAATGTCCTCAAATGAACTTGACATTGATTACTTTTTTGCCTGAAATATTTGCATGATAGAGTTAGATTTTACATGAAAAAAAGAGTTTTCGACTCAGCTCATCTGGCTGTAAAATATGTCATCATTAGGTTACGGCCATAGAATCATAATATCTATGATTTTGTAATCTCCATTAGTTAAGGAATATTTACTCATTTTAGGTTTCAATGCTTTGTCCTATTGGAGAATATGGTGATTCCTATTACAGTGTGAACCTCGTGGCCAAAACAAGGTCCACAAAGACAGAAAATCTATCATTTATAATCCAGGTTGGGTAAGGAGCATGTACAAAACATTTCAGCTTTCTAGGACTTCTCCTTCTTAAGAACAATGCCAAAGTAGGTTTTGAGAGAGTGGCAACTGTGAACTTTATTAGGGCAAAATCATGAAATAAAATTCACATTAGCCAAGTTGTCTAGATTTATTTCAAGAAGAAATAGGTTTTTATTGAGTGGCCATGTGACCCAAACTAGGACCTAACTAGGGTGATCAAATCTTTAAGAAATCTTCTTTACCAAAGGATTCTGTACTCAATATTTCAATTTTCATAGCCATTGTGGCCATTATTGGCAACATCACCAAATTTATAGGTGAAAATCCTCGCGAGTCAAGGAGTCTGTAAATAGATTTAAGCTTTTGAATTCTTTTGCCTTTGGAGATGACATAAAATAGGCTTTAAAACACCTAATGATGACCACAGGGTTATTATATCAATCATTGTAATCCTTCTTAGCCAAGAAATCTGTACACAAGATTTCAGACGTTTAGTCAATGGCTCTAGAGGAAAAGGCAAAAGCAAATGCCATGCCATGAGATAATACCAATAAGGCTATAGCATCAGCCCTGATAAGCTAAAATTGCAGTAATATTCAATTCAGAAGTATAACCATAAATTAAGATTGAATCTACATGAAATATTCTCCAAATCTGCAAGTCAGGTCTATTAGACACAAACCCCTGCATGCGTTGTCAGGATGAAAGTCAATGTTGCAAAAATAACCACTTGGCATCAAAGAACGCAGAAAAGCTTATATTCAAACAGAGGTTAGTTAAAAAAAACATGGCAGTAGTAGCCGCTGATTGGAGAGAATGAAGGGCCCAAAGAGACAAATATCATAGCCACTTCCATTTTTAAGTTTTCCCCTTTCTATGCAATTTCATGTGTTCTCGCAGACTGTTTGAACGTTTCACTGTTTTACCACACTCGCCACACTGGAAAGGCTTATCTTCAGTATGTGTGATCTTGTGTGAACGCAGGGTTTTTGCTGATGTAAATGATCTACAACACTCATTGCATGTAAAGGGTTTCTCTCCTGTATGAATTCTCATATGTACCTGGAGACCAAACTTTTCTCTGAAGTTTTTATCACACTCACCGCACTTATATGGGCTTTCCCGTGTATGAGTTTTCACATGTTTCTTCAATTCTGCTGAATAAGCGAATGTCTTATCACAGTCAACACACTTGTATGGTCTTTCTCCAGTGTGAATCCTGAAGTGCTCTTTTAGTGCAGATGGTTTAGTATACACTTTACCACATTCGCTGCATTTATGAGCTCTTTCTCGAGTATGAGTCAGCATGTGTTTCCTTTTGGTACTTGAATCTGCAAACGACTTATCACAATGAAGACATTTATAAGGTTTCTCTCCAGTGTGGGTTCTCATGTGTGTTTTAAGATGATCTGCTTTCACAAATGTTTTACCACAGACCATACATGTGTATGGTCTCTCTCCAGTATGAATCCTGATGTGTCTTCGAAGATTACCTTTTTCCCTGAACGCTTTATCACAAAAGGCGCACTTGAAGGGTTTTTCTCCGGTGTGACTTCTCATGTGTACCTTAAGCGCAGTTGCATTGAAATACGCCTTTTCGCACTTACAACACTTGAATGTTTTTACACCTGTATGATTCAACATATGTTGCTTCAGATTCAAAGGTGTAGGGAAAGATTTTTCACACTCGCAGCACTTGTGTGGATTTTCTCCTGTATGAATTTTCATATGTATCTGCATGCTGCCCAACTGAGTGAATGATTTCCCACACTCTCCACACTTGTACGGTCTCTCTTCTCTATGACTTCTGATGTGCTTCTTCAGGTCATCTGGGTCTGTGAAGAATTCATCACAGATGTAACATGCATAACGTTTCTTTTCAGGATGGTTTCTCATGTAGCCCTTCAAAGCTTTGGATGATGTGAAAGTCTTAATACATATCCTTATATCCGCACCAGGAGAAGAGTCCAACTGGTTTATCTTGCTACTATCTGTTGCTGTTAATGTCTCACTGCAATCTTGGTTGTTTACTTCTTGGTGAACTTCATCCTCATTTACAAAGTCATTTTCCTCCTCCGATGGGACATTTATTGATGATTCTTGTTTTTCATCAGAGTGAATTCTTAAATGATTCATAAGGTCATTGTCTTCAGTAAAAAACTGATCACATACACCGCAATACAGAAAACTTTGTCTTTTGGCTATGCTTGAATTTGCCTCAAGGTGGACAGCTTCCATGTTTGACCACAACTCATAAGATGCCTCTAGTTGTTGTACTTCTACTAGTTTTCACGAGTTGTAAGTTTGTCACCCTACGGATAAAGTTTATTATTTTTCTATGAAAGGGACTTCATTAACTTCGCCTTTACAGGTGGAAAACTGGCTTCCTGAAAACCTCATCATGGAGATGTCATTATTTGAAGAGTTCCAATCTTTGATCTTCGCAGAGACCTCAATATTTGATGATATGTAATCCACACCGAGACTTCACTTAATGATCGATTTTAAGAGTTAAATTCATGGTATCACAGTTGTTGAAGAATTCTAATGTTTATCTTTATAGATACCTCATTTGTTGGTCACTTTGAATGTTAAATCTTCATGGTACCTCCATTTTGTTAGAGCTTATCTTTGATCTTCCTGGAAACCTCAATAGTTCATGACCTTTAATCCCTTTTTTTCCATTGAGACAACAACTGTTGATGACTTTTCATTTTTACACTTAACAGTAATCTGAATTGTTGATGACTTTTAACCTTTACTCTTCACGGTAATCTTAATCATTGATGACTTTTAACCTTCCTTCTTCACAGAGACCCCACTTGACACATTTGAGTTTCAATCGTCCTGGTAACCACAATTGTTGATGAACTTTAATCTTTGTTAAATCAGAAGTCCATACTATTGTGAATGTTGCCAGCTGGTCATCTGAAAAATTCAGTTACTAAATTTATTATTTATAAAAAAGAAGTTTAAACAAAAAAATCTTTACCATCTCTAAAACACCCACACTTAGGACAAGACCAATGTGTTAATTCTCTTAAGGTTGGACTAGATCATATGTATGGATGAGACTTGATATGTACATGATAATATGCTTGTGTTTTCAATCTGTTTAGTATTTCATTGATTCAATGCAACTTCAATAGCAATGTTATTGATTTGATTTATTTAACACAATTTTCTTTGGTTTGGTTATCCATATAAATGATATCAAATACATAACACTTAAAGAAAGTTACCTATTTCTGTTTCAAAGCTGGAGTGTTCTTTAACATAATGTAAAGTATTTAAATGCTTTGTCTGGTTTAGAAATATAAACCTGTTCCTCGAGCCAATGAAAATCTGTAGGTCAATATTATCGTTACTCAGTATTGTATTTTCCTCGTAACTAATTATTTCTTTGGAAAAATTAAACAACAAACAATCTTTTTTCTGAATGAAAACAGTAAACCACAAGATTTATGTATGTTCCATTTCCATTATAAATAGATTAATAACCAAACAATAAGGTTTTCATAGTTTCATGGTTTTTGTTTTTTTTGTTATGACTGTGTTATATATTTTCCAAAAACAGAGCCAAGGGCTCTGTAGTTCTTCAGCCTTTGTTTCATATTCAACACTATGATACACAGTTCTAAATTGTCATGTGTAAGAGCATGCGCTAAAGATGACTTAACACTTTATTTGAAGAAAATCGAGTAAATAATTGTATGCCGCTCTTTTTTATTTGTATGGCTGGCGAGTCTTTCAAAATTGGAAAAAGTTTTACAAATGATTTTAATGAAAAAGATTGGAAGGTTTTAAACATCATTGCAAATAAATGTTCGAAAAGCACACACTTAAAATGATTGAAATACAGAATTATTCATGATATTGAGACTCCCAAAAAGACAATTTCTTAATAAATTGGATATATCATCACCACTTTGTCTGTTTTGCAAAAGTGAAATAGAAACCTTAAACCATATGCTTTGGGAATGTGACCTATCTTCAGATTGTGGAAGGAAATAGAATTATGGTTAAACTCTGATCAACTGAAATTATAATTTACTAATAAATAAAATTGTTTTACTGGGAATAAACGGAAAGAACAATAATTCGGTAATGCACTCATTCTACTAGTCAAAAAGTATATTCATAGATGAAGCATTAATGGTTACAAACCAAAGTAAGAACATATTCCAAATGAAATTGTATGTTATAATGACTTATCTTGATACATTTTTCTATCAACCGAAACTGAAGGAAATTTTGTTTTAAACTGGTAAACTTTACACTTTTTACTGGGAAAATAATGTTATGCAGATTTCTTTTTTTAAACATGTAATAGACAACTGTGGATATCTTGTATCTTATTTATGTGACGATTGTTTATTACATAAACATATTTATTATTTTTGCCTGTAACACAAAATATGGAAAAAAAGAAAGATAAATCAATCAGACCGTAACTGATCATGTACACTGTGTGGAAGCAAGGTCTAGAGAGTACTTTAGCCTCATGTTGTTGTGATTAACTGTCCATGGACGCGTCAACACTCGGTTTGCACATCCTGACTGTTACATAATCCAGTAAGGCGTAAATATGCCTGGTATGTCAATGTCAGACATAAATCACAGGGACATGTGTTGCCAAAAATGAGAATATTATTATATAATTAAAATAAAAAAATGATATCTCTTCTATATAGTATTTATAAAGAAGAGATATCATTTTTTTAATTTCAATTATATAATAATATTCTCATTTTTGGCGATTCAAGTCCCTGTGACACAAACCACATATTCCTTAAATCACATTACAAAAAGGATGAGAAATACTTTTCGTTTCGGAGTAACTTCATTTTTTTTTTTCATTTCCATGCCCTTATTTACTTAGTTTCTTGTGAAAATACTTCCCAACGGCATCTAATGCTTTTAAAGGATCTACCTTTTCAGAGCAACCGTCCTACTAAACTAACATTAATTAAATGAGCCTACCTCGACTCCAGGCCACCATACTCCAAGGACTATTGAATTCAGCTTTATATTGCAATATAGGGTTTGCATCCCCCAACAAATGCAAATGCACAGGGGAAATCGCAGGAAATTTTTTCTTTAGCTTTGAGTTTTGGTCTGGATTGATCTACCTTATTTACACAACAATTGTGAAATACTCACAGACATCAACATTTATTTTTGACAAAGATCCAAACATTTTTCTTACACATTTTTGTATATATCGATAGTTGTAATCAATATTGATCAAAGTACAATATTGTATGTCAGACACTAGGATTTTCTTTAACATAATAGAAATCGCTGAAACCATAGGTTAGTGCAGCTAACACATTCTTACTCTAGGGCAGGTTGTGTTACTTTTTTTTTAATATAAACTGAAGAAAAAAGGCTGGACATTTTGACCTTGGGTACAGTAGAGAGGGTCGGAGAGAGACAGAAGATCGGTAGATACCCCCCAAAAAAGGGAGCCATCACGTGTGTGTGAAGTTGTAATTTTGACGCCTATTATATTCTTTGATGAAAACTGAGTTAGGTTTCATTAAAAATATGTTTTATACAGCAGTCTTTATATTTGATATTTTGAACAATTTTTGTTAAGAGTGACATAATTAACCTTGTGACATGTTTGTTCTTAAACCTCGGCCACATATTAATATTTCTTCTTTATAAAAACATGTCTTTCAAGTCTACAATTTTTAAAACAAATAATTAGATCATAACTTTCACTTCAGATTCAATTCACAAAGGTGACTGAACATGCATGGCTAAGGCTGTTTTCTCTAATGCTAATTTAGTTTGGCATATCAAGTAGGGCTGTCTGTTTGAATTTACAGAAATTTCTTACAGACTAAAAAGCCAAATTTCTTTATTTAGATCCCTTACACGAGATGTATTTTGAATTATTTCACTCAAAAATTGTTTCAAGCATTTCTTTACTGATAAGAACAATGTGTATGAAAAAATATTGTAAAAACAGGATGAGATGAGATGATCATAAAATTTATTTGTGTGAAACTTTCATCAAATCTAATTAAGCTATCTCTGTACTCTCGTCTATTAGGCCTATACCTGCTCTGACAGTGAGCGATTTTCTCAAGTCCTTGCACGAGTACTCCGGAACATGTGTTTGACAAATAATTACACAACAGTGAAGAATGTGAAACGATTTCACCTGGCTTTTGTTTTTCATTAATGAAACTTCGAAATATATCCTTAGGATCAACTCAGACTTATATCAGAATCATTTGTGCAGAAAGCAATGCAAAGGGAAATAACTCTAATTGTTCAGATAAAAATCTCAAAAACACCGGCGCACAAACTGGGAAAAGCAAAATACTGAAAACGGCAATGGTTGATTCTATTCGTTAAATTATTAATTTATCAACTTCTTGTGACAAATTATAATGTTCATTTATCCTTTATTTTTATGCCGATGCCCTCACTAGTTATGATTATTGCCTATAAATAGCTAGTAAACAATATTAACTATCTATCGTAAGTGCCAGAATTCTACACGTCCAGCCAGTCCAGCTTGCTAGACGTCTTCCGTCGGTGCGCAATGATCACACATGAACCGAAGTTTAGATTATCTGAACTACACGTCCAGCATATTGTCCAAAACAATTCATTTTAAATAATCTTTGAAGACTTTTCATTGGTAAACCTACATATCTTTTACAATTATCACCAAGGATTATTATATCGATATCAGAAGAAGTACGAGAGCTAGATCCTCTATTTGTCTTAAAATTATGTTTTCTTTACGGCTCCATCAAATATCCAGGTACATCCCTGGGTAGTAATCACAGCATTACCCCTAGATTTGATGATGCAGGAACGTTCCATTTATTTAACGTTCTTGGATGATATGAAGTATTATTCAACCTCATATCATTGTAAGTAATTACATGTATGTTATGTACTTGGTAATTGCATGGTAATGGTCAACTTCTGTCAGATCTATTTCTCCACATCCTGTCTCAGGTTAAAATGCATATGCCCTTGCTCAACTGATATACCCTGGGTTAGAACCCCACAAAACTATCGTATAGGAGGCACTCTGTAGTTGGCTACAATTTACCATCACAATAAAATTGTTTGATCAACTTGATCATAGGTCACAGCATGTGAATTTGTGGGATTAAAACCAAGGGAATAAGTGGAGTAAGAGAATATACTTACAAAAAAGCATAAAGAAACGTCTGTAATCTGTCTTAATGTTACTTTATCTGACAAATTAAGCTTAGAAGAAATCATATTTGATGGACAAACTGGATATGAATATTTACCAATTAAGACATACCGTATTCGACTTAATAACCGCCACTCCCCTATAACCGCCCACCTACCACGTTTTTGACAGAACAATATACGTCCTGATTTAGCGCTCACCTCTCAACATTGCTTACCTTGCATGCTGATTCATTGACGAAGGTTTTTTCAGTCTTTCAATAAGTCTTTTACTTCCACTAAAGTGAAGAATACAGAGTATTTCAAGACCCCCAGCCAGCATCAAAATGATAAAAGTTACAAAACCATATTTCAAAGAAAACACTTTAAAGACTAAACTTGAGGACAATTTTTATCGTTTTGATAAGCGCCCCCTTTTACCAATTTTTTAAGCGCCCCAGGTGCTTATCACGTTGAATACGGTACATCATTTATGCTATCCGACTAAAGCACACAGGTCTCCTATTATTGCAGTAAAACAATATTTATAAAGACTCAACCCCTTGCATGGATCCTTGTGGTCATGGGTCATATAAAATGTTGATGAATGTTGCCTTTATTAGGTTCTGGCAGTTAAACTAAAGGGGCACAGAGTATGTCGTTTGGGTCAAATATGTCAAACTTCATAAATGGTGTTTATTCATTGACAAGCAGAACTTATTTTCTTTAAAATTATTACATACAGGAATGAAGGTTATAGATGCTTGCAGGCCGCTGACCATGATAATCTCAAGGATACAATCAGTTTTAAATATTTATAATATGTGGAAGACAAGGAATTTTTAAGGATTATCAACTTTTTAATTGTATTTTAAAAAATATAGCTTTTTATACCATTTTTCAAGAAACTATACTGAAACGTCGCTATCAGTACAATAAAGAAGTTGATAATCCATAAAAATTCCTTGTCTTCCTAATACAGAAAACTTCTAGAATGCCACTCAAACAGCTAATTTATTATATGGAACAATATTCACATCCTCATATACACCTTAAGAATACAATTTTAGTTCATGTCTCAGAAACTCAAATGAGAGGGCAATAACAAAATATACAAAAACATGTCATAAAGGTGCCCAGGATACTCATTATATAGACACAGTTATGGTTGTTAGTACTAAAGTTGTTCTGTATGGCAAGTTTTACCCAGATTCATCTCTCTCTTATTCCTATGTAAGACTGAATGTGCCTCTGCAGGTCACCTAATGATGTAAATGTTTAACCACTGATTGCACACTCTTATAGTTTCTCTCCAAGGTGTTCCTCCAGGGTCGAAGAATGGACAAATGATTTACTGCACTCACTATACACTTGTATAGTTTCTTTCCAATGTTACTCAGGGTCGAAGAATAGGCAAATGATTAAAACACTGTTATAGTTTGTCACCAGTGTGAGTTTTAATGTGACATCGTAAGCTTGCTCTATAAGCAAATGATTTACTGCACTCACTACACTTGTATGGCTTCTCACCTGTGTGAACTCTCATGTGAATCTGTAGGCTTGAGGAATCGGTAAATGATTTACAGCACTCGCTACACTCATATGGCCTGTCACCAGTATGAATTCTCATGTGTACTATAAGGCCACTTATTTGCTGAAATGCTTTACCACAATCACTACACTCAAATGGTCTTTCTCCAGTGTGAGTTCTCATGTGTGATACTAGACTAAATGATTGAGAAAATGCTTTACCACATTTGCTACATTTGAATGGTTTGTCTCCAGTGTGAGTTCTCATGTGTGATACTAGGCTACTTGATTGAATAAATGCTTTACAACATATGCTACATTTGAATGGTTTTTCTCCAGTGTGAGTTTTCATGTGTCTTTTTAGTGTACTTGATCCATTGAATGCTTTACCACAAACGCCACACTCAAATGGTTTCTCTCCAGTGTGAAACTTCCTGTGTGTCTGCAGTAGAGTTAGTTTTGTGAATGATTTATTACAGTCACTACAAGTGTATGGTGTCCTTCCAGTGATATTCCTCTTGCAACTTTGTGAAAGACTTGATGATGTTAACTCTCCACTGCTATTGGTAGACTTGTTTTGTGTCTCTTCAGCGTTGGTAGACTCGTCTCTTGTCTCTTCATTATTAGTAGACTCATCTCTTGTCTCTTCAGCGTTGGAATTGATGTCATTCAGCAAAAGACTTGGTAATGGAAATGTTTCACTGCTATTGAAACATCCATATGGTGTTTCATTTATCTCTGTTTTCACATCAGTCTGCAAGAGATTACCCGTACATGAGAATGCCGCAACTGATGCGGCAATCCGCACTTTTGCCGCAAAATTTGCCGCACACAATTGCCGCAAAAGTGCCGCACATGCGGAGTATTGGACAGCCGCATGTTGCGGCATTTGAGCGGAAAATAAGAAAAGGAAAAAGCCGCAAGAAAGCCGCAAACACTGGCCGCATAAGTGCCGCATGGTCCCCTGGTATAAATGCCGCAAAAATGCCGCACCTGCGGAGTATTGGGCAGCCGCGAGTTGCGGCATTTAAGCGGAAAATAAGAAAAGGAAAAAGCCGCAAGAAAGCCGCATACACTGGCCGCATGAATGCCGCACCTGCGGAGTATTGGACGGCCGCATGTTGCGGCATTCTTGCGGAAAAAAGAAAAAGAAAAAAGCCGCAAACACTGGCCGCATAAATGCCGCACGAATTCTACATGATCCCCTGATAGAAAATGCGTGAATTGGACGTATTTTTTTTAGCGTAAAATGGGATATTTTTGGTGCATTAAAATTAGTTTTGACTAGTGGTAGAAGCCCTGAAGAAGGCGGCAAGCAAATATCACGGAATCAACACCACCATCTATTCATTATATAACAAGGTGAGTCAAAAACATTTAGGTTTGAAATCTTTACTTAACAGTAAACATCACTACAAACATTAAACAAATTCTTCTTTGAACTTCAAACAGTTTCTAAAGGGCTGCCATCTTCCCGGCTGTTGATGTGTATCAAACAATGGTAGATTTCATTCTGATTTCTGGAAAGAAAAGAAAAGAATTAGAATGTTATCATAATCTACAGAATGTTATCATTATCTAATTCAACATGTAAAATGGACCTTGGGGGTTATTGGGGTTCTTTTCACCAATGAAAGGAAATATTGCAATTTGAATTTCCACTCTTTAATAATTATGTTAATATTATCATTCATTAAAATTTTGGGTCTATGTTTGACTTTACCCTTATTTCCCTCTTTTCATTGGAAATTTCAGCAGAAGAGACTTTGAAGCATCAGACCTCGGCCAGCTCAGAATTTTCTTCACGCTCATCTCTGCAGCTGTTCCCAAAAATAAAGAAGAAATTTAAAATAACGAAATGATGTAAAATATGATATATGATCTAAATCTGTTAGTAAATATTGTTACTTTGATCTTATTAAATGCAAGAAGATAATGGTTTATTCGAGCTAAAGATTAATGGACATTCGGGTACAAACTCTCCGTTTGCTACAGTTTCAGGTTTAGTAAAGGAACAAAGGAAGCCCTAAAACTATAAGTGCCTTAAAACATTTTCACTTTTATTTGAGAATTTAAATAAAATATATCCATACAATATACGAAACATAGACATATGACATGTTATATTTTATGTGCTTTTAGGCAAAAACAAACTTTGATGCAGAACACCAAACTTAAAACAGAAGAACTTTTAAAAAACTTTTTCACTGTCTTAACCTCACTATTTTGATAAACATGGAATGATTTACCACATTGAAATTATCAATATGAGTACAATTTCTTTTATTACCTCAAATATGAAGTTCTCAAATTCATTATGCAGATTATGTCCAGGATGAATAGATCCTTTTCTTTTGACCTCATTCTGAAATATAATCATGAGAAAAATTTAAAGTACCATCTTTTAGAGACAATAAATCAATTGTAACATGCTACAACAGATATGATGTTGCAGATAGTTGGATTGATTCATCTTCAATAAACACTGAAAGTAGTAACTTAAAATGATACGAATGCATGAGTTTAACTTAAATTCTCGATCAAAATTTCAGAATTCTCTTTTTCATATTGCACTCACTTTGTAATTCTGTTTTCCCTTTTATAGATCGTTGCATTTCTTGACTTCTGAAAAATTGAAACAAGTAGTATAGTCCTCCAATCACAACTGTTTTTCATAAGATGTTGAGCTTTGGTCATCCTTTCTAAATTAAGTGGATTAAATATTTTTTGAAGGCTTGAGCTGGAGGAGGGGAAACTTAACAAATAAACGACTAAAGACTTTTTCCTCCACACCTTATTTCACTTTGAAAACAGGTAAAAAGAATTATGAGAAAAATAAAAAATAGGTTCCTTTTGTTTATTGAGATAATCAGTATTCAAATGAAAGATTGTGTTTATTATAATATTTCTTTAAACATGTAAAACAATTGCACTGGTGAATCCAGGAAGTTTCAATAGCCAATTAATTTATCCAATTAGATATAATTAATGAAGAGAAGTTGGTGGGCCAGCGTCTCCCCCCCCCCCCCCTGCCAAAGGACACATTAACTAAGGTGTGTATCTTAAAAGAATGACAATTACTTGTTCACTTATAAAAACTTAATTGCTTCTAAGGATGAAAGTTTGTGATAATTAATTACAAAAATCATGTGACCTTTAAAAAAAAATCAATGAATAACTGAAAACATCTTAATTAATAAATCAATCCATATACAAAAGAATTAATTCAACATTGTATTTCAAACTACCTTTGTTAATCAATTAACTAATGCCTTGCTAAAGGTAAAGATGGTTGCAAATATCATAAACTTGTTGCTAACAGTAAAACTGGTATCAGAGATGGATATCATGGTACCCTTCCCTAGCAGGTGATATTTCGAAATTAACAATTACTTGATGTTGAATCTAGATAAGAATAAATATATCCACAATTATCAATAAGAAATTGCAGTAATAAATATTGTGTTTTCAATGGTGAAATAATTCAAAATAGAATTGTTTTTCTATTTAAATGTTATTTTAGCAAAGGAAATTATAGTTAAATATAAACAAATACATAGTAAAATATACCTACGATGTGGTCAGAAGTGTATCAAAACATAAGCATTCTTCGTTCTCGTTTTCCGGATTCGTCCATTGTTTTGGTTCGTGTGATCGACAGGGCCCAAGAATCAGGTCACTCATCCAACGGTTATTGCTGCCTCCAATTTAAGAACATTTCCTACATTTCCGAATAGAATGAAAATGTCTCCAAGATCGTACAATACGAAGAACAACCCACGTCAGGCAACATGATACTTTAGAAAACGGAAAATCACCCCAATGCCTGGTGTTACCATTTTCATAATGTGGCGCCTATTCTTGGGCATGCGTAGAAAGGACTTCCGATGATTCCATCGTGGCTGGAAAAAAATCCAATGTCCATTCCCTAAACGGACCACAACATCGTGTTATTTAAACCGATTATTCCTTTACCTTGTCTTTGAGGACTCATAATATTTGACTCATAATATTTATAGATAATAATATTATCAATATATAATATAACTGATTTTCCTGATTCCAATTTCAAGAAAGCAAGCCAATGAAAACGCATTAAAATAATTTTTAGATTTGCTTATTATTCACGAAAATAGGATAACAATTTGTTATAGCGTGTATAATGGATAACTTAATTGAGATATTTATTTTCAACGAATGTTTTCAATACCATATTTTTCAACAATGAAGTCTGAAACGTGTCATTGAAAATAGGATAGTGGCATACGCACGTTAGTTTTTGCACGAATTAAATTCCGAAATTAAGAACTTACAAATTCCTAAAATTAATGTTATAGTGTATAATATAACAGAATGATTGATTAATAGATTTACTTCTTATAAACTCAAAGCTATACAGAGTGTGTGTAAACCATAAGCAATTGACTATTTAGCGTAAAAACTTTCCTTATTTCAAAATAGCGAAAAAACACAGACAGCTATATGTCCGTAACAAGTTAAAAAATCTTAAAATCATCTTAAGTCGCTTTATCGCGTAGCCTTTTTTGTCACCATATACATTCACAATTGCCTTGACGATAGGGCCGATACAACTTATAAAAACGATCGCAATTCTTTGGAAAACACAGGTAATGTTCAATGAATGTTAAATGCATGTGCTAAATGTAAATGTTTGAGAAATATTTACTTTATGTACTATTGCTCGAATTAAAGTCGACTTGTTCCTAAATTTCTCCAACTGGTCTACTCTTGACGCATTAGTAGAAAGAAAAGTCGTTTGTATGATAGATTTTAAAAAACGATTTGCCTCAAAAGCATCTATGTGGGAATGGCGTTTCACGAAACTTTTTGGGGAAAAAAACAATTTAGGAAACGCTGCGCCAAATTTAACGGTCACTGTGAATCGGAGACTTTCAACGTAAGAAACATTTCTAGATTTAAAGTCCATGCTATAACTATACTGCTTTGAAGTTGATTGAACCCTTTTGGCATACTGAACCGAACGTGTTTGCTATTTATCGGCTTCTTGAATTATTAATTGCAAATTGTGTCATTATTTATTATTTCAAAGTAGATAATATCTTTTAGGCCACTAACTGATAAGAACTTCATTACAACTTCTTAAACAGATACTCCGTCATTTTCTTGGCATGCATAGTATTTTGCTTTCTATATAATAGTGCCAATGCACCAATCATGATGATACTTATTCAAAACATCTCACATATTTTAAAAAAATATCAAATATATGAAAATTATAATGTTAGAAACAAAAACAAACACCGAATGTATGTGCTAAAGCCGAAACTACACATACAATTTGCATGAATCGCTGCTTTTTATCTTTATATCGTCACTCTGCTCGACCGAACAGCATTAAAATGCTACTTTCCATCAACAGTCAGTATTTCTCGCTAAAAAGACACCAGTAGGATAATTGGTATATTTGACTCCAACTATTCATGGGTTGAATCTTTAATTTAATTTTAACCTTACGACGTTTCGGAGTATATAATAACTACGTCATCAGATGATAGTTGTTATAAAATCACATTTCGTATACACGTGTTTCCATATAAAAAATAAATTCTTATCCGCGGCGAGAATCATGCTAATTTCTTATCTGACATTTCAATAATTACAACTACGATGTTTGTCCATATAGATTTGAAAACAATATCGGCGGTAAACTCATATCTTTCATCATTTGGCACCAAATCTCACTAAATCATATTTATTGGACAAAATATGTAGATTTATTCCTTGCCTACCACCTGTTTGTTAGTTATTTAAACATTTATTGTTCTCATTAAAAGAATTATTTTACTTCCGGATTTTTGCGGGTAAATAAAGTGCATACGCATTTCTTCTAATACGCAAAAGCTACAATAAATTTGAAATCTTTGCTTTATAATATGACTATTTCTCAGTTAGGCCCTATTCACAATATACATAGGCCAACGGTAAATTTGCTATATTAATTTATGTCAATCAGTTATGCACCTTCGCGTTTATCATAAGCCAGTTAAAGAGCTACTCCGTGATTTTCATGATATATTATTTACCTTTGATACGAACCTAAATGCCCTATATGGTGATATAAAATCAAAACATCATAACTGTTCATGCCTAAAGGACATATATATGACAATTACTAGTTTTCCATGAAAATATAAAAATTAACAGCCTTATAAATGCAAAGAGGTGTAGGCCTAGATATCACGTCCAATATACATGGATGCTAGTTATATAACCTAACAAACACTATCAACTCCTAACTGCCCTCCTGGCTGTTTTAGATAAGTCTCCAAAATTACGTTTGACTATTTGACGCGCGCCATTGTCCGGTTTTCGATCATAATTGCGACGTTCTACCTTCATATTGTCAATGTAAAAAAACCAGTAAGCTTTGAAATGTGTCTTTTTGGTAGCAGTCGATAATTCGCGATCAAATGACACCACTGGCAAATATGATTTCAACAACTCACAGAGTCGCTCTTTAAAATAAAGTTGAGATCGCCTACTTAAAATACTGTTGGAGCTGAACATATAGGCTATAAGATTTGTTGCCGTTTATTTCATACCAAAAATATTGTTCGTGTTTGCAAATATAGCCTCTCTAAGCATGTCGCATCCTGTTATTCCTCCAGAAAACCTCGATTTTTCAAGTTGAATTCGCGTTTTCGAAAATTGTGCATGTATAAACCCGACTCCAAGATCTGTCAAAACATAAATCAACACCTAACAAGGTTACTAAAATACTTGTATGTACAAAATTAGGGATAAGGGTTAATTCAAGTTCTTTCTGAAGATGATTGGAAAGTGAATTGGTAACAAATGAAACTGATATAGGACATTTATTTGTCAATAAAGTGGTTCTAAAATCGAGTCGAGTTCGTCTAAGTTACGAATTCACCGACAGAACATTGCTCCTCGCACCGAAATCCGATATCGTTATTTGAGTGATAGACTATTTCCAGCGCTGCTGTGGAGTATAAGACAATGGCTACACTTCCGGTTATTAAATTTAGCGGGTATATTCGATGCGCAAAAACAAATGTAGTTCGGAGAAAACAAACAAATTAGAGGGTACCCATGTCGTGATTTTAAGATACTACGAACGAGTGAATTTTAAAACCATCAATTTCGAACACTATTTTGACAATAAATATTGAGTTCGCATTCGGTACGAATCCACCGCATTTCTTACACCAAACATAAACTTCCGGTTGAAATATTTGCGCGAAATGCAAGCAGGCAAATTTGTTTAAACTACCAACAGATGTAAATAGAACGGTAATAATATATGAAGTTTATATTTATTAAAACAGCGAAATTTTATCTGCCAAGAATTTTAAATTTTCCGAAGTGCCGATTAAAAAGAGGATGATTTTGTAAGGAATATTTCGAACTTTCATCAACTTGGATTATTATGTTTTGTCATGCAAATGATTCACGTAGGCCAAAAACGTTATTAGAGGTTTGTATGTGCATACATTTTTTGTTGTTGAATAATACCAAAATGGCATGAAATTTTAAGTTCAAAAACCGTTCCGTGGCTGTCAATCAATCATCCATTTACCTATCGATCTATCCAAATTATGTACTTTTTTATTTATCTATTAATCTAGGCCTATGTGTCTATTTTTGGAATAAATAAATAGATAAATCAATTAATAAATAAGAAAACTTAACAATAACTAATCAAATTATCAATCAACTTCGATTTTAAGTAGAATCAATTGACAGTAATTTGAAATAGCACTGGCCACTGCTTAAATGATGGAACTTTCAGATTTTTATCAAATGTAACTAAACTGAGAACATGTGCAGTATCAGTCTGATATTATAGATTTTCTAATTTGTTATAAATTGTCAATAAAAATTGTCAAAAAGACATGGAAATCTGACTTCTGGTCAATAGATAATTTCCCAATTATTAAAAGGTAAAACTTTGCAGTATGATTGATCATTTAACCTATTGTGCTTTTCCAAAGTTTGTATGTGTGAAAATATTCCATCAACAAACATTTGAATATGTTGACTTCAATTCATGCACAATTTATTTTTCATCCCACTCTTAATGAAAACAGTACACAATTTAAATTTTATTTCTACAGATATTCATCTCATTTCTTCAAAACAACAGGTTTCAATCATTTTGTAAACAAACATATATATGGGTGGAAGTTAAAAAAATGGTACATTATACCAAAACTGATCTATATCTTCAAAATATTTATTTGATTTTAATTTTATTAAACAAATTCTGTACTCTTTCTTCAAACAGTGCATTAGATTTCAAAGTTTTAAGAAAATAAAGATGTTTTAGGGATAACTTTTGTGATATTCATCATTGTTATAATGATGATGAAGATCAAATGCTTCTATGTAAAACACACTGTAATGATTGCAATAAAACATATTGTTTCCATAAGTAACGTTATTGTTCTTTAAAAAATCTTCTTCAGTAACTCAAATAGAGATTATTACCCGAGGAAGTGTGTCTAATGACTTTTATGAAACAAGTGTGAATCTTTTCATTACCCAAGCAAGAGTGAGAGTTATACAAAACTTTTGCATGAGTTTTATAAAAATCATATGACAGACCTCTGAGTGTATTAATTTTGTTATTCCCGATTCTGTTCCATTTAAAATGCATTGAAAACAGCCTCCTTCCCTTGCGACGCTCTGCCACAGTGACGTCATGAACAATGGTTGTATGATGTCACAGACGACAAAATACGGTAACTCGCACTTAAACAATCGTTGCTAGGCTAAAGTGATTTGCACATGTGCTTATATTGAAAATATGTCACTGCTTATGATGAACCATATGGGTACTAAAATAATTTATCTACTTCATCTTAATCAATTCAGTCAAATTCAAATATGAAATGTTTTAGCTCATCAGGCTTGATTAAAGGCATCTGTCAATTCATCAATTCACCCGTTCACTGTTTGGACTTCTTCTCATGAAGCACTGGCACCACGCATCTCAACCAATAGGGATCATAATTTCTAGATGTTTTGCCTGTGGTCTTGAATGAGGGCCATGGGCTCCTCACCCTAAAACATGTTTCGACCTCTTTTCCAGAAAAAAAGCCCTAGACAGCTATTAACTTGTGAACAGTAAGTGTTGGTTATTAAGTTCAGATTTTTTAGGCTGTGGTGCTTAATAAGGCCACACCCTAAATTTGTTTACATCTTCTTCACAAGAACTAAAAGCCTTAGATGACTGAAATTTTGTGCATAGATTCATTTGTGATTGGTGATTCTAAATAGTAGATTTTGGACTCGCTTAACTGTACTGAAGACTAACTTAGGGGCTAAATGTTATATTAGTCTATATTTACGAAACTGAAAGTTTTACAAGCCTATGACATCAATTGTGGATATATTTACCTCTAAATTAGCTGTGCTGAATTTTTTTAGATTTATGTTTAATATTTATCTAATATTTAAACTGAAGCCTGATGAGTTAGCCATTGGTTTTACTTTTGCATGGCGAATTGATAAAACCAGACATCTTAGAGCTTGTTAAAAAAAAACTCCTGCAAATATTCTAAGTCAGTATTGCCGCAAAAATGCCGCTCTGCGGCATTTTGGACTTAAACAAAATTCTCATTTTAGACTCAGGTGGGCACCAAGAAAATTTCTAAGTAAAAAAAAGCCGCACTAATTCCGCAAAGAATTGTCATAATGCCGCATATGAAAAGTTCTAAGTCAGAAAAGCCGCATAAATTCCGCAACTATTGGGTAAAGCCGCACAAGAAAATGACAAAGTCACAAAGCCGTATAAAATCCGCAAGGATGCCGCAAAGAGGTTGCGGCAAAAGTGCGGCTTTACAAGAAGCCGCTCTTTTGCCGCACTGAACCTCTCTTTGCCGCACTTTTTCCGCATGTGCCGCACATTTGCCGCATCAGTGCGGCATTCTCACGTACGGGTAGGTGATGTTTCCAAATGATTAGTACAAGCATATTGTGCTTCCTCTTTCTCTGTTTTCACATCAGCCTGCAAGAGACTTGGTGATGTTTCAAAATGATTAGTACACTCAAGTGTTTTTCCATCTTTCTCTGTTTTCACATCAGTCTGCAAGAGATTTGGTGATGATTCCAAATGATTAGTATAATCATATTGTGCTTCCTCTTTCTCTGTTTTCACATCCGTCTGCAAGAGGTTTGGTGATGTTTCCCAATGATAAGTACAGTCAAGTGGCGTTAAGTCTTTCTCTATGTTCATATCAGTCTGCAAGCGACTTGTTGATGTAAATGTTTCTCCACAAATTCTACGCCCATATTCCGTCCCGCCTGTGACAGATTTCAGTTCTGTCTCTTGGCTGCTAGCGGATTGTTCCTTTGCAGTGTGAATTCTTATATGTCTCTTCAAGCTAGATGAAAACGAAAAGCTTTTGCTACAATAGGCACAAACATGTGGTTTCTCCCCTTTGTGAATTTTTATGTGTCTCTGTAGGTGAAATGATAACTTAAATGTTTTTCCACAAATTGTACACTCAAACAGTTTCTTTCCATTGTGACCTGTCATGTGTTTCTCAAGTTCACATGCTTGAATAAACATTTTACCACAATCAGTACATTTATATGGTTTTGCTTCAGCATTTCTTTTTAAATGTCTCTGTAATGAAACTGATATCTTAAACTTTTTACCACAAATGGTACACTCATAAGGTTTCTCTCTCCTGTGACTTCTCATGTGTTGTTTAAGTTCAAATGATTTAATAAATCTTTTACCACAATCAGTACACTCATATGTTTTTGCTCCAGTGTGTCTTCTTACGTGTTTCTGTAGGTACTTTGATGACCTAAATTTTTTACCACAAATTGTACACTCATATGGTTTCTTTCCAGTGTGAATATACATGTGTCCATCAAGTTCCAATTTTCGAGAAAATGTTTTACCACAATCAGTACACTGATATGGTTTCTCTCCAGTGTGAGTTGGAAGGTGTTCCTTTAAATGGTGAGATTGCCTATATGTTTTACCACAAATGGCACACTGATATGGTTTCTCGCCAGTGTGTGTTCTTACGTGTCTCTGCAGATCGGACGGCACTAGAAACTTCTTACCACAATATGAACACTCATGTTTCTTTTCAGTGTGACTTCTCATGTGTCTCTGCAGGTTCTTCAGTTGACCATGGGCCTTGCCACAAATTCCACACTCGAACGGTTTCTCTCCCGTGTGATTGCTCATGTTCTTCTGCCTTCTAACAACACACGAACAGGTTTTTCGAGTGATTGTTTATGTTTTACTGCAGGCCTTATAAGATTTGCGTCTAAACCTTAAAATTGCCAGTCATTGGTGTCAACTTCCATATGTTTCTGCCAATCCTTAACTGAATGGCATGTATGAATTGCTATGTGATACTCAAGATCTGTGGATTGGTGAATAAGTTACCGCACCAACTACATTTGTAGGTTCTCTCTGAGATGAATCTTCATGTGCAAACAGCTTACTTTCCTCATTACATCTTACATCACACTTCCAACACTTAATATTCTGACTCTTATATGAATTTTCTGGTGCGCATTTTAATTTATTGTAGAAAAGTTTCACTTAATTGCTTACATCTATAGATTTTACCACCAGTTTGAGTATCTCTGTCTCTTTGCAGCTGTTTTGACTCCACATTTTCATGATATTCTTATGTCAATATATATATTATCAACAGAGGGTCTTCTATTAGTTGCTGTCACATATTTTCTGTCTCCAGCATTAGTTCACCTTATTTGACACAATTGGCATTACTATCATCTTATCTCATACATTAAACGTTTAACATTCTTTTGCTTTCTTTTGCAGAATGCAGCCCATGCACCACCTCCTCAAATGTCTCAAGTTAGCACATCAGTGATGCCCCCAGAAACGTCTGCAAAACAAAATTGTGCACTTTAAGGACAATTGTACGAAATTAACAATTTCTACCAAAACTAAAGGTTAATGATATGGCCATTTAAAAATTTCCAGTGACACTTAGTGTAAAACGAATGCAGAGACAGTACCCTACACTAATGATTCATGATAATAATGATGATGATGATGATGATAATAATAATAATAATGGTATTTATATAGCGCACATATCCAAATCGAATGCATGCTCTAGGCTGACTCCCTGAATTATTACCCTGGTCTAACTCAAGCTGCCAGTTACAGGGCTTCAAGGTCACCTCCATCACAATTTACACCAGCTACCCAATTATCACTGCTGGGTGACCAGAGGCACATTTTGAACAAAGCCTCTTACCTAAGGAGACACCACAAGTTTCTCAACTCGTGCCTCAGTGTGGGGCAGGGAATAACCATGACAATGATAACCAAATCAATAATATGAATATGATTAACGTTTTGAAATGTAACAGAAGTGATTGTGAGATCACCTCCTGTGGGAATCGAACCCGGGACCTCCTACACTCTACCGATTCAGCCAAAGAGATATCCCTCTGGCCAAAGCCAGTAGGAATGCTTTTACTTCACCCTGCCACATACACCCCTCTCCACAAAGTGACTCGTCCTCGAGTCAAGCCATTTGGAGTTATCAAGCACCTCAGTTCGACGTACTCGGGGTGCAGTGAGCACTAGGGAGTTGCCCCGGCCCCACGTTGGGCGCCAAATGTAACAGAAGTGATTGTGAGATCACCTCCTGTGGGAATCGAACCCGGGTGAGAGTCCTACACTCTACCGATTCAGCCAAAGAGATATCCCTCTGGCCAAAGCCAGTAGGAATGCTTTTACTTCACCCTGCCACACTTATTTCAAGTGGTACCCCCTAACAATTACTAGGACCTGATGGAGCAATCTCATATAATAAAGAATTTACATGCATGTTTTCCACAACCCGTAAGAGTTTACAAACAGGAGTTGAGTTGCTTTACAGCAAGGTGGACAGGAAGTTTCCGGAAAGGAGGGAGAGGTCGTCTTTACATGTTCTTCCATTGGATATGTTCAGGCCCGTAGCTTAACGTTTGTACATAAACACCTGCTTACGTCGGTGAGACCAAAGTTGGGTTTTTTTCCCTAAAATTAGTGGGGGGGCCTGGGGGGGTTGCTACGGGCCTGATGTTTGATTTGTTTAAGCGGAGCATAGCCGGGACATGGAACTGGCGTACGCCGGGTCAGTAGCAGGATCAAATTGAATCAAGTATGTAGGCGTACACACAGGAAGCAGTCATCATACCTCAGACAAGTTTCAAAATATGTTTCATCTATATGATATAAATGCTTTTCAAACATTTTGAAATGTGACTTTATATGTCACTATCAAGTTATGGATGGTTTTTAATAATTATACATATTGCCAATTCAAATAATTTTGAGTTGTTATTAAAAAAAAATAATGATGACTATAAAATAGTTGTGGAATAGTCGCAACGAAAATATTTGTCCGCCATTATAAGCTGGGTTCGCCTGCCATTTCAAACCGGCGTGCTCCTGAGGCGTACGCCAGTTGTCAATTGAGTGATTCACCGCTTTTGTCATTTCCGGCGGCACAGGGTAATCCAGCCAGGAAACCAGTATAATCATTTTAGAGCTCCTTATATACACAACTCTTTCATACTTTGTTTATGTTATATAGCTGGCTTGCAGTGATTTCGTAGACAAAACCATTTTGTAGACACAGGGATTTCGTAGACAAAACCATTTTGTAGACACAGGGATTTCGTAGACAAAACAATTTTGTAGACAGTATTAAATTTGTATTACTGAGTCACTATAGTTGATATATATTTACCGGATTTCGCGTCTACGAAATGGTTTTGTCTACGAAATCCCCGCATCCCATATAGCTACGTACATATGTATCATCCCAACTTGGGATTGTGTCCCATCTTAAGTTGGGACGTCCCATCTTGAGATGGGACAGCGAATACTTTAACATGTTCATAATATTCTTATTCTAATGTTGAAGTTAGTATTAACATGATAACATTATCATTTAGATAAGCGATTTAAGGCCCTCGACAGAGATTTTGATTTTATGTTGATTTTAATGACTTATTGGCTATATCTATCTCTCATCGCATACGAGTCTTTCATCATAGTACAATACGATTTCAAAAGTAATTCTTATACACAATTTTATAAATTATTTCATTATATTCTTAATTTTTTTAACTGTGACAGCATGTTAAGCAAATACAAAAAAAAGAAATATACACTCAAAACCCACTCTGAGTGAATACCAAGAATGCTAATGCCTTCTAATCAGTTCAAATTCTTACACATAAACAGTTCCGTTAAGCATGATTTCAATGTACTCATTGTGTTTAATAGTCGAATAGATAGTTTCTTAAACACAATTCACAAACACTAACCTATAAGTGGTATTCCGTCAATGCTAATAAGATGTCCAGTAAATAAATCCAGTTATGCCTCCTATTTCCGATCGAACCTGATCTGATCAGTGTCGTGGTGCAAATGGCAAACATACCTGGTTGGTAGTTCAGAGAAGGGTGTGGGGTGGGTGGAGGGGGGAGGGGGGAGAGGGGGTCCGCAAGAAGGTATTTTGGTAAACATCCGGTTCGGTTATGACACCAATACCTGTGTGTCACCTTCCAATTAGTGACAAGAATGAGTACCAATTGTACATGAGCATGCTTGTTACACTAAGGTCGACGCCGAGCGTTTGTTGTTTTTGTCAATGATTATCATTCTTATTTATCAAGGCATTGGCCCCATATCGGCAATATCACTGATAGGAAGCAGACGTGATCAAATATTTATGTTTATTGTTATTGTATTGTTATTCGATGAAAGTTTTTGGCCAAACTGAATAAATTCAAAATATTTTTTCTAATAAACAGAACGATTATCATGTAAAGTAACCAAAATGAAATCTAACATCATTAGAAATAGAATATTTCAATTCATTTTTATCAATACTACAAGAAGATTACAAACGGAGTTTGTTGACTTGTTGGGTTCATTAATAATCTTTGTTTACCTTCACAAGACTTTTTGACACAAACTAGGGTACAGAGTTGTGCAAAAAATGTTTTCTACTTAACCCGAGGTAACATATAATTTCGATCAGTATAGAAAGGTTAGAAGCGTTGAATTGAGAGAATTGATGTGTGTTATTACTGCTAATAAGTTAATCAACTGATCAACTAAGTCAAATAAGATGAGTAGGTGAGAGGGAAGAATTACATTTCAGTGTAATAATGTTGTTTTACAGCTGAAAGTTTACTTAACTAATCGTTTTGTTATCTTAACTATGCTACTTAACATGTCCCCCTGAAAAAAGCCATAAGGTTTCTAAATACACATCAACGAAGTTTTATTGATAAACTAACAATTATCGAGTTATTTTGTACTGACATACATGTTCTAATGTGTTATCTTCAGAGGAATAAATGATTCATATTGTTATTGCTTATACAAATATAATATAGAAACTGTAATTTCTTATACAAATTTGATATTGAAACTGTCATTGCTTATTGTAAAATATTATCATATTTCATTGTATGTAATATGCAATATGAGTAATCATATAATGGTTAGGAAGTATAATACTATGATTTAAACAGTATTTTATTTCCATAAAACATGTGTTACACAATATTCAGAATATATATGAAAAAGGGAAAATAATGAACAAACAGGCAGCAAATGCCTTTATAAATTCTTTTCCTGAAACAAACATAAAATGATTAAGATATCAAGTACATTGATAGAAATATACATTTCCAATTATTCTTACAAAACTCAAATTTATATTAAGCTTTGTCTACCTTACATTTGGTACAAATTTTAGGAAAGAGCTTTAAAAATCATTTGGTATCATTTATCATTCACTCTGTGACAAATATTTGTCGCCGTTAAGATAGATTTTAGTATATTGATAAGACTTACTAGGGAATATTCAAGTCCTAAGTTGGCACTAGTGGAAAATATCAAAAATGTTGGAGAACCAGACTTTGATTATAGGAACTTTTAATTTTTTACATTTGATACATTCAACCAAGTCGCCAAGTAGATAAACAAGATAATAATTTGTTAAAACAACACGGGCTTATGGTGTCTCCATATGTTGTATTAGCCTAACGCTACCTACGGTGGGCAAATTGGTGCCAAATAATTCGTCCTCTGTTATGCCAAGCTGTCTCATTAACACATTCAGTGTATTCAGTGCTGGATTGTAACGATGGAGAGTACCTTAATTTCTGCTTATAGAAGGTTTTTGCATGGATTATTCATTTCTTTGTATCAGGTACGTTTTTTAAATATACATTTTTAAAAAAGCAATTTATCACTAGTGTTGTAAAACTTGGATCTGCATTAGAATAACTTTATATCTTTGTTTGTTAAAAGTTTATACTACCTTTTTGTAAAGAAACTAAGAAACAAATATGTCTCTGTGAAATGTGGAGCCGTTTGGTTTCTCTCTGTTTACAGCTGTTCGATCTACGCATGTATTGGTCGTTTGAAAAATGCTGAAAACTACTATCTAAATATAAATCTATATATTGATTTGATTTTGTTATGTCGCTTAACAAATGTGATTCAACCAGTAATCAAATGGGACTTTATAATTGTTTGAGTAGTGTTGAATCGTTCGTACTCGACAACAAATGAAACCGAGTCAGAAAGTGAAGTAAATGAACATCAAATCAAATTTTCTTCGTAGATGTGAAAAGAATAGAACAAAATTATATAAAAACATGTTTAACTGACACAATTCATTATAAAATAAGAATATTATTAACATGTTTTAGTATCCCCCGACCCATCTCAAGATGGGACGTCCCAACTTGGAATCCCAAGTTGGGACGCGTCCCATCTAAGATCGGGCGGATCCGCAGTTGGGATGATACACATATACTTACATGATATTGTACGTTCAATTTTTGGCGCTTAAGTGACTTTTTATCATTGAGCACATCATAATCTTTATTTAATATTAGTATAAATAGGTTTTTTTTGCACACGTCAAAGCTAAAATTAAATAATGCCTATCATTGAAACCTATCAAAAACCCTTTCTTACCGACACACAGGTTTGCGTTTACAGTATTGAGGTCTATCAATTTAAGAATTATTCGTTTACCTTCTCAATAATTGAATATACCAGTCATTGTGATTCTGTTGCCTTAACTCTTTCCAAATGTTTTCTCAGAAACCACAGGGAAGGAAGGGACGTAACTCCGAAAATATAATCTTGAAAAGTCTGGGCACAACAAAGAAAATTAGATTACTGGAAGCGACTTAAATAATGCATGTGTGAAATATGGACCTTATAAATGCTGGAATCTTCTCTTAAAGGTTATCCTAATTATATACATTAAATTGAAAACATAAAACACAACAAGCATAATTATATAAGCATCTTTAGTTTTCTGGCCGTTTACAGTTTTCGAATTGTACTTTACCAGTTCATGGTTTAAGTTTTAAGAGTTACGTCCCTTTATCATGGTCACTTGGGTCGGACTGGCATGGGGAGCGATGGGGTTGCTTTTTGAGAACTGTCAAATATAGAGACATTCGTAAGTGTAATATAATCGAGTCATTTAAGTATGTTTTACAGTAATCCATCAAATAATTCTTGTAGGTTAATGCATTTGAGGTTTGCACAGGCGACAAAGCGCTATCAAAACGGTGAATCACATTAATAAAAATAAGATTAATAATTGAATTCTATGTTAAATTCGTCTTAATCAGTTCAAAATCAAATCTCCTGAACTTTTCATTCTAAAGAAAAAAGATTTTTATAATGTGTTTATTTTTCTGGCAATCTGATTGGTTGAGAAGCGGCCACATGTCAGTCGACAGAAAAGCTTTATTGATTTCACACCGGTCCGACCAAAAGGGATATTGACTTGAAATAGACATAATGATGTCAAACGGTTGTTACATGACGTCATGCTATTGTTATCGTGAAGTCATTTGACCGTCATTTTGAACAATGGATCAAAATTGCTGTTCATTACTGTAGTTTTTTCTTTTCATATTTGATTCGAAACATAATAAAACAATTATGGACTGATGAATTCGGTCTATACCTGTCTTTATCGATCCAAGGAAAGCAATAATGACCTCGTAAGTGTCAATATTGCTTTCCTCGGGTCTATAAAAACAGGTCATCTGAGGTCATTATTGCTTTCCTCGAGTTTATAAAAACAGGTATTGACCTCATCACCAGTCCATAACTTTATAGAGTACCGTATTAAAATATGAAGTAGTTAAATGTTGGAAAGTTCATAAAAGATTTTCGGAAAAATTATAATGTTGCAATCTTTATGTATTAGTCATAGTGCCAATCAGTTATCAATTATCCAAATATTTTGTTTTAAGGTATTAAATATGAATGCTATCAGATAAACATGGTAAACAATATGAAATCTGATGGATAAACTTAGAAATAATCAAACGTTTTGATTAATTGTCATATGATAAACCCTTAAAAAAATATCCCCAATATTATTATGTGATTACCAATTCAAGAATCCCGCCAGGGGCTTGGCAACTTTGTCTGTAGTAGAGATCTGTTCTACACGCAGTCAGGTTTGGGTACAATGCTACACTGAATTTCAGTGCAGTACCACCCATGGTTTGCTAGTTCCAGCCGATGCTCGCAGGTTTCACTGCAATGCATCGCCACAATGGTGTTGCGGGCTTTCTTCCTGCAACAATACTAGCAGCCGCTATATGACTGAACTAATCTTGAAAGCAGCACTAAACACCAATTCACCTCACCTCACCTCCCCAATTCAAAACACCATATGCCAGCCTCGCATCATGAATTCAGTATCCTACTAGTGTATTAGAAATATGTGACCGGTGTGGAATAAGTAATATCAGATCATGAGAATAATGTAATTGACAACCTCTTTTTGATTAGTCAATAACTAACGTATTTGATTAAAATTTTCATTTCTTCTGTTTTTCTCACTCTTTAAACAAAAACTATATATTAAAACTTACCCAAATATACAGTTAGATAAAACCTATGTCTCTCCGTTTTGACCTTTTATCAATTGTCACTGCTCCCTCAAATGTGTTGCTGTTTTGTCCAACCTGCTGTCGTCATAAATTGTTTTTCGCCTTTTTTAACATTAAATCTTTTCATAGTGGGATATCTTTAAGACTTAATTTAATCTTCCTCGGCCCAACATTGACAGTCATTTTAAATCTCTCTTAAATGTTCCTAATCTTTCCATGTGGATTTAAAATCCTTTGAAAATAAATCCATATGACACGAGTAGGTTATGGAAATAAAGTCTATTTCAAAATTTGCTACTCTGCTTATATTGCACTGAACCAAATATTACCTCGCTATTGGTTCATTGTTATTTATATCCAAATTAGGATGTTGCCTTCAATGTTAATCAGGGGTTATTTTTCCACTACTCTAAATAATTCACAAACTTAATATATGAAAATAATTGTAATGACTTTAATATTACTGACATTTTGACGCTGTTATTTTTTTACAAGACTAATATTGTTCAATGGGAATAGATAATTCAGTTGGAATATCCACCGTCTTTTCTTAATATGCTCCTTTTTGCAAAAATATTAAAACATAAAATACTTGACTATATCCTGATTGGGATATGATGAAATATCCTGAATGAAATATAATCAGCCAATAGGCATATATCACTCCATTCAGGTCAGGAGGCTGAAATTATGGGAAATTTTTCTTGCCTGAAAGTTTATAATTTTGGTTTTGACCCTCTTCAAATCTTGGCGTGGCAGGATGTCAACCCTCAAATGTTATTTTGTTTATTTCCAAAAAACTGTCAAAACTAGGAATCTCAAATTTGATAATCATCATATTTGTAGAATGGAGACTAAGATGTGTAAATTTCATTGTCCAAGCCCCAATTAGGGAGTGGCAGCAGTGTAGCTTTATAATGATTATCCTAGACCAAAGCTAGTTGGCATAGGAAGCTAAAATTTCCAGCTTGTTTGTGATTACAGGCATTTTCAGCTCATCAAACCTATGAAAATTTGAATCTTTAATATTCAAAATATTATGTTATTGTGACAGGCCAACTCAAGGTTTTGGTCATAAACCACCCCTCCCCCTCCCTCTCTCTCCCACTCCCTCTCCCTCCGCAATCTCCTCCCCTCCTCAACAGGAGCATTGCAGGATGTCAATCCGTTAATCCTTTTTAAACTTAACTACAGAACCCCACACACCCGCCATGAGTTAATGGTTATTATTAACCATTTTAAGATAAAGTATGGGGGGGGAGTACCGTCAAAACATAAAACTCCCCCCCCCCCATACTTTATCTAACTTTCTTGTACCGTTATGAATCATTTATTTGATCCATAGTTAGTTCCCTTAATGATTAATGATTTTTGCCATTTTATAGCATAGGTCAGCGCCTACCCCACCTAGAACCATTTTAAGAGTGTGCGGTATTGTCAGCTTATCGGTATATTGCAATACAGAAACAACAAGATACGTACCGCGGTACACTCTTCTGAACATATCCAATATATCGGATGTTTTTTTGATTAACAATTTTCATCTAAATTTGCAGAAAAACGTAACCAAAATGTGTGATTTTACTGAAAGTTGTAACACAAAGTGTTAACTCGCAAAATGAAAATAGCACAGACATGTAAAAGTCTGAAAGCAGCTGCTGAATTATCTCTCTTTACAAAGCTACCGGCCAGTTGAGCATTGGTCACTGTTCGAATTACTGTTATTTTGTGGAGAGAGCATGGAAAAACTTAAATATGAAAAGTACCAATATATTGCAATAAATTTTTCTGTATCGCAATATATTGCAATACGGAAATGAGGAGCGATACCCGTCCCTAGTAAGGCTAGTAACCATAAAGCTGTGTTCATGATCTTTCAAATGATCCCAGTTTCAATAACCCTCAGAAATACAATGCAGTCATCAGTTGAGATGCAGATCCAATGACTCTATCTTAATAAATATTCCGTTATTCATGTATTGCCAACTTCCTGCTGCCATTGGGTGTCTTTTAATTAGAATGATTCTTATTCTTGGTAATAATCCTTTTCAGATGCATGAAAAACTTGATGAGACAGAGAAGAGGTCGTTTGTAGGAACACAGGGAAACCATCAAACTTTGATAACAAGAAACCTCATTTAAGAGAAAACAATAAGGTATTTTGATGCTGTACACCAGAGAAATGTTGAAAAGTGAGGACGATATTCATGACCAAGTAGGATAAGCAAAAAATAATAGTTTGAACTTTGAATAGATGTGATAATTCTTTGGCTTATTGTTTTTTTCATATTGGAGATTAGATTTAAACTTAAACTTGAGAAAAACAAAGTGTGCTGAGTTTTTGAAAGATTTGTGAAGTCATACAAATTAAAGATACAAACAGGAACTCAAGAAATGGATTCCATTCAAATTAAAAAGAGACCATTTACATGTACTGTGTGTGGCAAGGACTTTACACTATTGAGAAGCCTGGAGACTCACATGCAAATTCATACTGGAGAGAGACCTTACAAGTGTACCGAGTGTGATAAATCGTACGAATCGTCAAGTAAATTGCAGATACACGTGAGAAGACACACAGGGGAGAGGACACACCAGTGCAGTGTGTGCAGTAAAAGATTTATCCAGTCCTGTGACCTCAAGAGACACATGAGGACCCACACTGAAGAGAAACCCTACAAGTGTAGTGAGTGTGGTAAAGCCTTTTCTCAGGTCGGTCACCTGCAGACACACATGATAAATCACACGGGAGAGAAACCTCTCCAGTGTGGTGAATGTGAGAAGACGTTTTCACAAATGGATCATCTTGTCATACACATGAGAAACCACACCGGGGAGAGACCATTTAAGTGTAGTGAGTGTGATAAGTCCTATATATCAGCAGGGAACCTGCAGAAACACATGAGACTTCACAACGGAGTGAGAACCTGCCAGTGTAGTGAGTGTGATAAAAGTTTTTTCAAATCTTACGAGCTTAAGAGACACATGAGAACCCACACAAAGGAGAAACCTTACAAGTGTTATTTGTGTGAGAAGAGTTACGTGCGGTCCACTGACCTTACTACACACATGAGAAACCACACTGGAGAAAGACCATACAACTGTGACGAGTGTTCCAAAACGTTTATATCATCAAATTGCCTGTGGCAACACAAGAAGATTCACCGTGGAGAGAAACCATACACATGTAGCGTGTGTAGTAAGACATTCACAAAATCAGGTAATCTACTAGCTCACATGAGAAGTCACACCGGGGAGAAGCCGCATCTTTGTATTGAGTGTGGAAAAACGTTTGTATCGACAAGTCTTCTTTCCAAACACAAGAGGATCCATACTGGAGAAAAACCATACGAGTGTAGTGAGTGTGGTAAGGCATTCTCACAATCTGGAAACCTTCGAGTCCACATGAAGGGTCACAACAGAGAGGAGATACACCTTTGTGTTGACTCTGGTGAAACATTTGAATCCTCTAGTGTTCTGTTGGATCACAAGAAGATCCATACAGAAAATAATACAAGTGAAGTGAGCGTAGTAATGCAAAGTCACTATCAGGTGACCTCCGGGTCCACATAAGCTGTCACATTAGAAAGTACATATATAGACAATAACTTACGAGTGACGGGGATTGACAGATTATCTTTCCTGAGTTATAGTAATTTCGTAATTCTCGAGGGAAAGATAATGTGTCATTCCCGTCACGAGTTGGTTATTGTTTACCCCGGTATATTACCTATATGTTTTTTTAAATATTAAACTCGCATATGATAGAAATATTTGTTCCTTTATAAAGGAATAGGGTTGCAAAATTTCCAAATTCATACAGTCTAACAGTTTTTTTTTAATTTGAAAATGTCAGCATGACTACAAGACGGCTGAACTTGAGACGTAACTGATGACAATGTGACGTCATTGCTGTTGTGTCTATGACGCCATAGCCATTGTGTCTATGATGTCATTACGATAGAACGGAACCAGGCGCTTCTGCTCGACTGTTAGCTTAACGTGTTGAAGAACTAATTCAATAATGGCTTATTTCTATGCTCTTGTGCAGTGGGTCGGGCATATTTCACATTGTTTGTGGCGGCACATCTGAGAAATGACGACTTGCAACTACATTGAATAAATAAACATTGCTAAAATATATTCTAAGGGTGAACAAATTACCAGTCGGGACAAGCTGGAAAGATGAATGAAATAGTCCCGGCACTACGTTCTTTTTCATTGGTTAACAACAACCAGAAAATGTGTAACTCCCATGTGACTTACAGGAAAAATATTACCCTGTGTCCATCTTCCCATATGGGTAATATATCTGTGTAATTATCGAGTTAGTCATTCTGCTCCTTCTAAATACCATGATCTCTTTCAAGCCAAAACCCTCTTATCGCTAGCTATCTTACCAGCCAATGAGATGACTAGCATTTAGCAACAGCGGCACAACCTGGATAGACAAATCTGTTGAGTTAAAGCTAGTAGCTTCAAGCTTCTCAACTTAATGACATTTCATTGGCTAAAAAATAACAGGTGAGCATAGCCACAAATATAAAGCCGCCAGCCTTACAAGGGATCTAGCCCGAAAGAGATCAGAGTATTAGGAAGAAGCGAGAGCGACTCTTACATTATCAAGTAACACATAAAGACAGTTTTAATTGTTACTGTTAAGCTCGTCCAGAGCAATTATTCAGCCATTATAATTTCATTATATCTTTTGAAGTCATATATGTAATTTGTATATGGATGGTGAAAACTGGTGCATATAATGACCAATTTTTTTCTAAGCATGGAAATAACCTTCAAATTATCTCAAGATCATCTGAGTCAATCAGTTGTAACCATTTCTACTGCCTACTTTGCATCTAAATTTACACAAAATTATACTGACTTTCAAATGATTTCAATGATTTTTGACAACCCTTCCATGAAAAAGTTCATTGAAGCTGACAAGTTGTGATTGCCTGTAACTTGTCTTTGTAGCAAATTGGAATAAATGCTTAATACCAAATATCAGGTTTTTACAATTTTTATATCATCAAGCCTGAAAGGGCTAATGGGCTCTCTGACGGTCAGCCGTCCATGAGTCCATTCATTAGAGCATGATGGCGTAGTGGTCAGCGTGCTGGCCTATAACGCAAAGGGCCCTCAGGTTCAAACCCAGGTGGAGACACCAAACATTTGTGACCTGGGCTTTATGCTGTGTGATGTCCTTGGGCAAGGCACTTCATCCACATTGCACTCAGTTCACCAAAATGTACAAATGGGTAACTGAATACAGGATGAATGGTTGCATGAAGTGCTTAGTAGCAGCATCTAAAGTACAATTCCCTCAAGGTAATAAATGTATAGCGCTTTGAACATACCTCAGAGTGTGGATTGAGCGCATTTACAAATACGCATTATCATTTTTCATTAGTCTATAGTGCATTGGTAAGCTCATTCAGCCTTAGATCAAGAGGTCAGGGCCTCCTTTCACAAAGCCCTAAGGTGATCGTAAGTCCTTAAGGTAACCTTAGAGAAATGTTAAAGTATGGGAGTTAAGGTTAACCTTAGTAAAGGTTGCTTTGTGAAAGGAGGCTCTGGTGTTTGAATCAGTAACTTTGTCTGCACTGTTCTCCATGCATTAAGGTTTGGTCTTAATTCTACACAGAATTTCAGTGCAGTATCCGCTATGGTTTGCTTGTCCCAGTCAAAGCTTTCTCCCTGCATTAATACTATCTGCAGTGATAGAAGTGAAATACTCTTGAAAGCAGCGTTAAACTCCAAATCATCTCACCTTACCTCATCTTCATTTGAGGATTTGGTAATTCTGTGGCCTCAAGAGCAACAATGATCAAGCCCTAATGATCTATAAAAAGGCTTCAGAACTTTAACGCTGAAATCTTGTGTGAAAAAGTCATTGTCAGACTAGAAAATATCATTAAACCTGACGAGCAATTGAGTCAGTAATTTTATTTAAGGTCATCCTTTAGGGCTAAATGGGCTCACTGCATGGTCTGTCGTCCTTCTGTTGGAATGAGTCGGTTGAGTGTCCTCTGTAATATTTCACATTTCTTATTTCATAAGAACTGCACCTTCAAAGCTGAAGATTCGGAGGGATGTATGGTGTACCTTTCGGCTTTCCCCATCATAGTTTGTCCTAAATCTCATTAGGAATAAAATTTTCTATAAATTTTCATGCCTTTACCACCCATACTTACGATGCAAAACTTTTAATTTTTCACCCTCATTCAGTTTTAAAGCATTATGACAACAGGTTTGTTAACAACAAGCAGTTCAATTCCATTGTTCTTTTTTTGGCTCTCTTTGATTCTTCTTGTGACAGTATGTGTATGTGACTCTGTTTCACAGACTCAAGGTTGAAGAAGATTAAAAAAGCTTTATTCAACAACCTTTAGTTCTCTAGAGAAATATTGCGTGAAAATTCATTGATGTTGGGCAATGATAACATTAATTTTTCTGTGTTGACTCAATGTCACCGCCTCTCACACAATGTCACCGCCTCTCACACAATGTCACCGCCTCTCACACAATGTCATCTCTCACACAATGTCACCGCCTCTCACACAATGTCACCGCCTCTCACACAATGTCATCTCCACACAATGTCACCGCCTCTCACACAATGTCATCTCTCACACAATATCATCTCCACACAATGTCACCGCCTCTCACACAATGTCATCTCTCACACAATGTCATCTCCACACAATGTTACCTCTCACACAATGCCATCTCTCACACAATGTTACCTCTCACAATGTTACCTCTAACACAATGTCATCTCTCGCACAATGTTACCTCTCACTAAATGTCACCTCTCACACAATGTCATCTCTCACATAATGTCATCTCTCACTAAATGTTACCTCTCACACAATGTCATCTCTCACATAATGTCATCTCTCACTAAATGTTACCTCTCACACAATGCCATCTCTCACACAATGTTACCTCTCACAAAATGTCACCTTTCGACTCTCACACAATGTTACCTCTCACACTATGTCATCTCTCACACAATTTCATCTCCACACAATGTCTCCTCTCACACAATGCCATCTCTCACACAATGTCATCTTTCACACAATGTAACCTCTCACACAATGTCATCTCCACACAATGTCACCTCTCACACAATGTTACCTCTCACACATTGGCATCTCCACACAATGTCATCTCTCACACGAGGTCACCTCTCACACAATGTCATCTCCACACAATGTCACTTCTCACACAATGCCATCTCTCACACAATGTCATCTCCACACAATGTCACCTTTCACACAATGTCATCTCCACACAATGTCATCTCTCACACAATGTTACCTCTCACTGGGTGTTCTGTGCAGCACTTAGATTAAAAGAATCTGATATATAAGAGTCCCAAAATTATCACCATGGGCTGTCTTGTGTTTCTGTGTGACAAAGTTGTACTTCAGGTCACGATTCAGATAAAAATATCTCCTGCTGCCCTCAGATGAAATGAAATTGATATGGAAACTTATACAAATCATTACCATTAATCTTCATTAAATTTTCATGTTTTCCAAAAGGAGTAAAATTACAAAAGATTTTTTAAAACTTATTTATATACTCATTTAGATAACTTTTCTTTATGCCAAGGCCTTGGTTGGTCACATCACAATCATTCTCTTCAGTAAGATTACAAGAGAATTAATATAACTTGATTTTTTCTAAGAAATAAAGAAACCTTTTCTTTGTACTCAGACCCAGGTTGATCACAAGACGATCATTAACTACACATGCGTTTACAAATATCGGAGAACTTCTTTTCATCACTCTGATTTACCCAATCTCATTGAAATCAGCCTGAAACTAATTGCTCGTACCTCGCTGCGTTAACCAGCGTATTCATCATGATAGTCAACACACCCACGATCATTTTGCATTCATCCCGGGTCCACTCAGAAAAAGCTCGAATCCCAAGATACCAAGGTTAGATATGATGTTTTGAACGTCAATTCAACAGTTGCCAAAGTCTTTCCAACCTCGATTCTTATTGGCTGGCACAGTCTGGCGGTCAAGGCCGTCTGACGCGGCTCTTACGGAGCACATGTACACTGTACAATTCGTCGACATTTATCACAAATATTAGGTGTATTTTCATAAAAAAAATTAAGATATCTTGCTAATTTTATTTTAATAACGGCTGCTATCCTTAGTTGTTCTTGAAGTCACTGATACCTATACAGCCCAGTTTCAGCACGTCCTTCATATTCCTCTTTAATTCAAACATCTTTGAATATTGTTCAGATTTATGGCAATCTCTTTTAAATAAGATTGAACCATCCTTTGAACGTCACTGCATTTCTTGATCCAAGTTTTTTTCATGTCATGTAACCTTTTCACTCAACCAATCAGCGACGATTCTGGAAACTGGAACGCTGCTCAGACGATGGCGTCAAAACTTTTATAGCACATGTACACTGTACGATTTGTCCACATTTATCACAAATATTAGGTGCATTTTCATAAAAAAATTAAGACATGCGACACAAAAATAAAATATTTTTTCTGTCTGTCTGTGAAAGGGGATAGACAGGTTTACCGGACAAGAATCCTATACGAATCCTTCGATAAGACAGTGGTGCACAAGGGAGAGTTTTAACTGATTTGAATGAGATTGCTCTATGAGAGTAATGAATATATGCCAAGTCTTAGGATTGCGATGTCCAAACGTTAACGACTTAAATCAAGCATTTTCATGGTGTAGCTTTTTGACCATAGCATATATTTCCAGGATTCCCGAACTTGATTTAAGATACTGCTGCTGAATTCATGCAACATCTTGTAGCATTAGTGAAGAAAAATACAATTATATGAATTACAATCACCTGCTTTTATTAGGAGATAATGAATTCAAATGGATCTCGAGAAACACAGCTAATGAATGAACAATGGGTGTGTAAATTACTAGATGACAATTCAAGAGAAAAAAATTTAATCTCTTAAAAAATTCAAATACTTTGATATGTGACATTCAATGTACTTTGCTAAACCCCCTATCAAGTAGGTATGACTGCTTGTTAGAATCTACATCGAAATATTTCATTTCTTAAATAAAACATTGACTATACACAAGAACTTGTACTTGTACTTGTACACAATGACAGAATCTTAAAAGGGCTTTATAGCATCACTGGTTTATACAGAGAAATCTCTCAATGACATGCCAATATCTGAGGGTTTAAGTTTTTATATACTATCAAAAAGGTTAAATAACATTATTCTGAAAATTTCAGCTTCTGTACCACCTGGTATTTGAAAAGAAGTTGTAATAGGTTTTAGGGACATTGCAAACAACATCAATATAAATTTTGAGAGAGGGGGAAGGTGTTGGATTAGGACCAAACTTTCTTCCCACAGGTGCAAAATTCAGTTGATCATGTTTGAACAGCAGACTAAATGGAAATCCAATAGATGACGGTTTATACAGTCACACATTTGGCTTTTTTGGCCTGATGAGCTAATGTTTACGAAAAATGGACAACGTCCCTGCCATTCGGCTTGCTGAGCGTAAATGAGGGGAAAGCAATGCCAGGAGAAAAGTGATGAGTTTCTTCTTTGACTTGAAATTTGCATATCAATTATTTGTCTAAATATATGGAATAATTTTTTAAAAATTGTTCCATCTCATGAACAAAGAAATTGTTATCAATATATTCCTCGTCCATAATTCTTACAATCTCATTGTAAAATAACATCTAACATTGCTGCACTATGTTACACAGAATATAGATCTCACAAGGCCCTTTTACTCAAATGAATAAGTTTACAAGTAGTTAAATTAATTGAAATCAAAACTCTTATAATCTTTCAATTTTAAAAAAGAACAAATACAAGTTACTTGCTTATATCCTTTGATTCAATAAAACCTGGACAGAATCACCTAGAGCATCTCTTGATCAACAAACCAAGCAAGGATAGATTGAAAGCAATGTAACCTTCAATATGACATTTCAAAAATTTTGTTTTTCGAGTGATTAGGAGCATTGATGTACAAGACTGCACCCTAGAATAAGAGGCACTGATTGGCTCAGTTAAATGACGTAAAAAGGCAAACCTGACAGCTAACGTAACGGGGCCTAGTGAGATCTATTTGCGTACATAGTTCAGCATTCACGATACCATTTTAATGAGATTGCATTTTTCTTCTATGTCAACGTGTCGATATTACACATGCATACATCTGCATTTTGTTTGATGATACAAATATTTCATCAATTTCATTTGATGAGTAGGTTATTTTTCAATTGTTGAAATACACATATCTGTTTGCTGATCATTGCATATTGATTCAACACTCTCACTTTGCCTCTATGACCCTCTGTGTATGATTTTTCACGTGTCTCCGCATGGTGTAAGATGATGTGAATGTTTTATCACACACACTACACTTGTAAGGTCTTTCTCCTGTATGAACTTTAATATGTTCTTGCAAATAACTTGATGTTGTAAATGATTTACAACACACACTACACATGAAGGGCTTCTCTCCAGTATGGATTTGTCTGTGTTTTTGCAATGCACACGATACTGTAAAAGATTTACCACAAACATTACACTTGTAAGGCCTTTCTCCAGTATGGATTCTAAAGTGTGTCTTCAAGGCACTTGGCGTCATGAATGACTTCCCACACACCTCACACTTGCATGGTCGCTCGCCGGTATGGATTGTTATGTGTTTCTGCAAGTCGACCGCTGTTATATAAGATTCACCACACTCACCGCACTTGAAAGGTCTCTCTCCAGTATGAATTCTCATGTGTTTCTCAAAGTGTCGCGATGAAACAAATGATTTATCGCACTCATTGCACTTGTAAGGTCTCTCTCCGGTATGGATTGGCATGTGCTCCTTCAAGTTGCTCGATGATCCAAATGACTTAAAACACTCACTGCACCTGTACAGTTTCTCTCCCGTATGAGTTCTCATGTGCCTTTGCAGACTCCCACATCTAGAAAATTCTTTATTGCACTCACTACACTTGAATGGTTTCTCCCCTGTGTGGGTTCTCATGTGTTCCTTAAGGATAAAAGATCTTGAATAAATTTTATTACACACGGTACATTTATATGTCTTTTCGCTAGTAATGGACTGTTCAAGTGTTTTCTCATCTTCACAATCTGGGTTTGGTATCTCTTCTTTAGGGAATGACATATGGTCCTGAAATTCCATTGGTTGTTGAAAGGACTTATCATCTTCAGAACAATATGGGTTTGGTATTTCTTTAGGCAGGAACTGTTCAGGAATTTTCTCATCTTCACAATATGAGTTTGGTATCTCAACAGTAGGGAATGGCATATGGTCCTTAGATTCCAATGATTGTTGAAAAGACTTATCATCTGCAGAAGAATCATGTGATTCCATTGCTTGAACTCTTAAGTTTGTTTTGAAAAAACTTCACTTGGAAAATGTTCAGCACTGTGAGCGTATGCAAACAAACCACAAAAAGTAAGAAGTTTGTCTAGTTTCTTACATATATTGCATGTAAGTGTTGTAAGAAATAGTTGGTTTCTCAATCTCATATCAATTGACTTACAACTGTTGTATCAAATGGTTGCTTTACGATTTCTTGAAACTTGTGGAACATACAGTTTCTTTCTCACTGACGATGCATCTGAACAGTGTTGATTATTTCATGTCTATTGGATGTGGACTGCTGAAATTATTGTTTCCATGCCTTCTGGATGCCTATTTCTCAATACATCCTGGTGTGGACTGCTGTGGTGATTGGGCTCATAATGATAAGATTCAGTCTGCAAGAACAATACAATTCCTGAATGATTATGAATAAATATTTTCCACATTTATTGTAATGCTCCATTTATATACAGACAAGCAAACTGCCACATCAGGGAATTCAACTGCATGGTATCAAAGAGCTTTAACAATAACCTGATATCTATCAGGCCATATCCAAATGTTGTAAAAAATCACGCATTATGTTTATGACATCACACACTTGGTGCGAAATGGTGGTGGTTCAAATCCCTTGAAGTTTTTAAGGCTTGTTATGTAATATTTATAATGAGATATATAGTTGACATTATAAGAGGAAATTACTATTTAAAAATGTGCAAGTGGTTACTGTTAATGTGACTAAACTATCTTATGAGCATTCATTTTGTTTAGGTATAGTTGCTATGTTATTGTAGTGCTCCATTCATAGATAGACAAGCATAACGCCAAATCAGGGTATCTATCAGGCCAAATGCCAAACTATGTTGTAAAAGGAAATCAAGCATTATGTTTATAACTTATAACAGTAGTGGTTAATATTTCTTACAGTTTTAAAAGGCTTGATATGGGGTTAGATTTTACTTACAACGTGATTAAACTTCCTGTTGATTAAAAGAAAATAGCCTAAAGGTCTCTCTGTCCATGCGAAGGGAGATAACTCTAAAAACGCTATTTTGAGAATGATATTGTACAAAAAGGGAGTGTCGATTGTCGAAAACGGCAAATTTCACTACAGGTCTAAATGGAAAGAGGAATATTGCCTTTGCCCAATACTTTTGTTGGTAATGATATAATGAATAAAGTTATATTAGAAGTAAATATTCTATTCTAAGTCGTTGGCGTACAAAAAGGGATTTTCGATTATCGAAAAATGGCAAATTTCACCTTCAGATCAGGAGGGAAAGAGGATCGAATATTTCCTTTGCCCAATATTGTTGTTGGTAATGATATCATAAATAAAGTTCTATTGGAAGTAAATATTCTATTTGTATGTGATTGGTTTATGTGTGTTTATTATAAATTAGCTCTACATGGATTTAATGTTGACGTTTCGATTTTCAAGTTGCATGTTTCTACAAAGAATTGAAAAGAAAGCTTTTAAAAACTTGTTACTGTTATGTTCGTTTTGAGCAATATTTCAGCCATTCTCATTTCATTATATCTTTTGAAATGAGATATGTACTTTGTAAATGATAAGTGAAAACTGATGCTTTTAACGACCAAATTTCTCCCGGGCATTGAGATGATCTTCAAATGATCTGAAGGCCATCAGAGTCAATCGTTTGTTACCAATGATACTGCCCTACTTTGCCTCCAATGTACACAGAATTATAACTCGTATTGCATCCCATCAGCGTTCTTCGTTTCTAGATCAAGAACCTTCGTATTAAGACACCAGGGGCGTTGTTAGTGTTTCTGAAGAATGTACTCAATCGCGGGAACGAACAAGGTACACTAAGCGCCCCGACCCCACCGTTTCACAAAAAAACTGCGAAAATATTTTGCTCATAAATTTGATCGTTTATGTAATTATTTTTATGGCGTGGTGGAGAAAGCGGGGTCTCAATCTTTGTTTTGTCACTGGGCACTTCATCCTCATTGCATCTCTTATTTACGGTTAATTCATTTAGGCGTTACCACATTGCATAATGTTGCACATACCACAGAGTTTGAAGATGAAATGGATTGCATTTATGATACTAATAATGTTAATGGGGGTATTTTACGCCTAGTGTTCACTTCGAAGCAATGCAACCCCAAATCACTTCACCTCACCTCAAAAATATTAAATGCATATTCATAAAAATTGTAAATATTTTGGGCATTTTATTTTATACAGCGGTCGCTATCTTACGTTGCTCTTGTTGTCACAGACACCTATAGAACTCGGTTGCAACACGTCTTTCATATTCCCCTTCATTTCTCAACACTTATGTGGCATTTCCTTTATGCCCACTTGTGTTGTTCCAGTGTTTTACTTTAATTGAAATAGTGTATTTGAAGATAACTGGTAACTTTCAGCCATGTGACTACTCAAGGTGACTATCACCTGCTGTCACTGCACAGGAGGTGCAGTGTTAAACGGCCAGTTCGACCGGGTATTTTCTGTTCCACAAATATTCGGGAGGGAATTCCCTTTTGCACGCGACACGTAACTTTTTTATATATTCGATTTGTTTTCTATTTTCTGTGTTTACAACTTTTTCATGTTTGGTAATTAGTTGTAATCCGTCCTTCAAACTGAAAAAAATAGCGAAAACAATCGAAGCCACTGACCAGCACTACCAAGGGGCTTAACTCTATTGCGATCATGGCGGCCATTAGATTGTTGTCCGCTGCATGATTGATCTGCGTTGTAGTAACCTTGTAGTTACTTGGATGTTTTGATTGTTGGGGATTAATAATGTAAATAATGTTTGCATAACTAATTATGACATCTCAAATGGCTAAGCTCAATCAATATGACACTGAGGAGAAAAGTGGCTTCGCTCCGGCTTCCCAATATAAACAAAGATTCGTCCAGACTATCGCACTCCAAATTACTCACAGTGCTGCAGTTTTCCGTACATTAAAAACTTTATGTGAAGTAACTTAGATATCTTTCTTAAAAAAGAAGAGTTTTACTATGAGTGAAGTTGTGCGAAGTCGAGGGACTTTTCTCATTCTATTTATAGATCTACTTAACTGCTGACGCACTGTATCTAAAAATAGCTTCGTTAGCAGCATAAGCTTATCGCTGAAAACGTAATCGAACTGGCCGTTTAAAGCCTTAAAGCTCCACAGAGTAGGTTGTTGGATTCAAATATGTCAAACTTCATAAATGGTTTTATTTTATCGAGAAGTAGTGGTTGTTTCTGAAAATCAATATGTTAGAGCTAAGTAGTTCAGTACAGTGACAAAAAAAAGATTACAGTAGTTTTTCGTGATCGAAAACCGGACGATGGCGCGCGCAAATTGACGTAATTTTGGTAACTAAATACAGCAGACACAAACAAGAATATTGATTGTTACTGTCGAGATGTATCCATGAAACTTTGACGCAGAATTTCGACTTGCTTACATTTAAACCGCTATTTTTAATTTATCTTTGAACACAAGAAAATCTCTGAAAAACCTGTATCTTAACTGATAAATTTATGCCTAATATAACTATCGATAATTCATTATAACTGCAACACCATTGGTCTTAGCAAGGAGATTGTACCAGATATCAATGATGTGATGAAGCTATTGCCTTTTTTGGACAAATGTGACACTTATTACGTGTAGTAATTAATTAAGGCTTGCATGGAGACAGTTTGCTTTCATCAACCTTTTGAAATACTTCATATCAGAAAAGACGTGACTGATATTCTATTTTCACCCCGAAGAGCCTTTATCATCTTTTACTGAGACATTTGTCTTTGAATATTGTTCAGATTTAGGGCAATCTCATTTTTAAAAAATTGAACAATCCCTCGAATGTCACTCCAATTAATCTAAGTATTGTTCACGCCGTGTGTCCTTTTCACTCAAACCTATCAACAACAAAACTGGAAACTGGAATGCTGTTCAGCTGTTCAGTTACAGACTGAAAAGTGATAGACAGTTTACTTGACAAGAACCCTATAGAGCATTCCTTGGATCAGACAGTGGTGTACAGAGTGAGTTTGAACTGATTTCAATGAGATTGCACTATAAGTGTTATGAACATATTTGTCAATTAATAGGCTTGTGTTGTCCATACATTCATGACATTATAGCATTGTCATGGCACTGTCATAGCATTGTCATGTCATGGTTTTGTGGGCATAGCATATATTTTCAGGAGTCCTTAAACTTGATTTTGAGGGATGCCGCTGAATTGATGAATGACGAAAAATAATTCATACAACGGTATATGCATTACAATCACCTGCTCTTATTAGTAAAGAATGAATTCAAATGGATCTCTGAAATACAGCTTATGAATGAACCTTTGACATCTAACTATTAGGATATGTATATCACTAGATTACCGGTAGAATTAAATTATGCTCAGAAAGAAAAACATAAAATCTTCAAAAATTCAATCACTTGGATATGTGACATACCAATATACCTTACTAAACCTTTTATTAAGCAAGCAATAAATACATGTTAGTTACACTGAAACGTTGCATTGACTATACATAAGAACTTGTTATCTTCAGTATATCAACTTCTAAATGAAATAATCTTAATAAAAGTACAATAACAACACTGGTTAACAAAGAGAAATATCTCCATAACATGCCAATATCTGATGGGTTGAAGACCAACTTTTTAAATATTTCTAGAAAGGTAAAAAAAATAGTCATTCTGAAAATTTCAGCTTTTGTACCACCTGGTATTTGAAAATAAGTTGAAATAGCTTTTAAGGACATTGAAAACAACACCAATATCAATTTTGAGAGGGGAAGGTGTTAGATGAGGACTAAACTTTTTTCCTAGGTGCAAAATTCATTTAAACATGTTGAAAGAGCAGACCGAATGGAAATCCAATGGATGACGTTTTTATACAGTGAACACATTTGGCTTTTTTAGCCTGATGAGCCAATGTTTACAGAAAATGGACAAAGTCCCTGCTATTCTGGCTTGATGAGCGTAAGCAGGGGAAAGCCACGCCAGGAGCCAATTGATGACTTTCTTCTTTGACTTGAAGGGCCCATATTGTTTATTCGTCTAAATCTATAGGTTCCATATCATGAGTAAAAAGTTGTTATCCACCTATCTCTTCATCTAATATTGCTACATTATGTTACTTAGATTATAGGTATCGCAAGGCCCTTTTATTAAATAAGTTGTTTTTTTTAATAAGTATTTTCATTAATAGAAATTGAAACTCTTATAATCTTTCCATATTAAAAAATAACAAATAGAAGTTATTTGCATATATCCTTTAATTCAATGAAACTGGAGAGAATCAGAGCATATCTGACCAACAAACCAAGCCAGAATAGACTGAAAGCAATGTACAATACATTCAATCGGACATTCGAAAAAAAGTTTTTCGAGTGCTGAGGAGCATTGACGTACAAGCCGAATAGAAATTTACCTACACCCTGGAATTTAAAGGCATTAATTGGCTAAATTATATCACAGGAAAACCACAGGCCTGGTGAGATCTATCTGCGTAATCTAGTGGAACATTCTAGATTTTATTTTAATGAGATTGCATCTTCCTACTATGTCAAGGTGGTTGCATTGCAACTCATGTATCTCCATTTGGTTTGATGATACAAAACATTTAATCAAATTTGTTTGATGTGTAGGTTCTTTTCCAAGTGTTGATAATAATTCATCAATCTCACTTTACTTCTAACTTATGTTCTAAGACCTCCCCTGTATGGTTTTTCATGTGTCTCCGCAGGGTGTTAGCTGATATGAATGTTTTATCACAAACACTACACTTGTAAGGCCTCTCTCCAGTATGGATTCTTGTGTGTCTCTGCAAGTCGCTCGATACGATGAATGCTTTATTACACACCGTACACTTGTAAAGTCTCTCGCCCGTATGAATTTTCAAGTGTGTTTGCAGGCTACTAGATGATTTAAACGTTTTATCACAATCACTACATTGGTAAGGTCTTTCCCCTGTATGAACTCTCATATGTTCTTGCAAATGGCTAGATGTTGTAAATGATTTTAAACATACACTACACGTGTAAGGCTTCTCTCCAGTATGGATTCTCCTGTGTTTTTGCAAATCACACGATGCTGTATAAGATTTACCACAAACATCACACTTGTAAGGCCTTTCTCCAGTATGGATTCTAAAGTGTGTCTTCAAGGCACTTGGCGTCATAAATGATTTCCCACACACATCACACTTGCATGGTCGCTCGCCGGTATGGATTGTTATGTGTTTCTGCAAGTCGACCGCTGTTATATACGATTCACCACACTCACCGCACTTGAAAGGTCTCTCTCCAGTGTGAATTCTCATGTGTTTCTCAAAGTGTCGCGATGATACAAATGATTTATCGCACTCATTGCACTTGTAAGGTCTCTCTCCAGTATGGATTGGCATGTGCTCCTTCAAGTTGCTCGATGATCCAAATGACTTAAAACACTCACTACACTTGTAAGGTTTCTCTCCAGTATGGGTTCTCATGTGTCTATGCAGACTCCCACATCTAGAAAATGCTCTATTGCATTCACTACACTTGAATGGTTTCTCTCCGGTGTGGGTTCTCATGTGTTCCTTAAGGATAAAAGATCTTGAATACATGTTATTACACACGGTACATTTATATGTCTTTTCTCTAGTTAACGACTGTTCAATATTTTTCTCATCTTCACAATCTCGGTTTGGTATCTCTTCATTAGGGAATGACATATGGTCCTGAGATTTCATTGGTTGTTGAAAAGACTTATCATCTGCAGAAGAATCATGTGATTCCATTGCTTGAGCTCCAAAGGCTGTTTTGAAAAAATGACTATGGGAAAATCTGTTGTTGACTATGAGAAAATGTTCAGCACAATCATCATATGACGACAAATCTTCCAAAGAAGAGGCACAAGGTTTCTTTGCTTTCTTTTACATATATTTTATCCAAATGAGTGAGGAGTGTTATAACAAATGGTTGTTTTAAGATCTCTTATAACTTGTGTAACATACAGTTTCTTTCTCCATGCAGACGCCTCAGAACAGGATTATTTCATATCAGTATGATGTGGACTGCTTTAATGATTGTTTCTATGTCTTTAAGATGCCTCTTTCTCAAAACATTCTGATGTGGACTGCTGTGGTGACTGGGCTCATAATGATAAGATTCAATCTGCAAGAAGAATACATTTCCTGAATGATTATGAATAATTTCCACATTTTTTATAATGCTCCATTCATATATAGACAAGCATACTGCCACATCAGAGCTCTAACAATATCCTGATATCTATCATGCCAAACGCCAAATGCTGTAAAAAAATTAAGCATTATGTTTTAGTCATCACTTACTTGGAGCACAATGGTGGTGGTTTAAATTTCTTAAAGTTCTAAAGGCTTGTTATGTAATATTTTATGCTGAGATATATTTGCCCTTGTATGAGAAAAATATCATAAACTTTTTTGCAAGAGATGACTATTAAATGTGACAAATTATCTAAACATGATTCGATTTTGTTTAGGTCAGGCACTGTTGATGATCGAAGTTATTTGCTAAGATAATGTAACAATCCTGAAAGGGATATAAAAATCCTATCTGAATACACTTTTCGTTCAGTGAGTGTCCAACCTGTAAACATTAAAATGAAGTTAGAGCTAAGAAAGGTAAATCACGTTTACTCCTATAACCCATCAAATTTCTCCAGTGTAGGCCAACATTTTGTCAAATCGTTAAAATCTGTATGTTAAAACGTATAAACAGTGCCCTTAATCAAAAGTTCTGAAAATTATTACTCATTTGAAAGGTTCGATTTTACTTACCACTTGAATAAACTACATGCTGACTAACAGAAAAATATCCATTTCGCTAACAGATTTGAGATCTGTATGCGAAGGGAGATAACTCCAAAGAGATTATCTTTAGAATGCTAATGTACAAACAGACAGTGTCGATTATCGAAAACGGCACATTTCACCTTCAGATCAGAATGTAAAGAGGAATACTGCTGTTGGTAATGATATCACGAATACAGTTCTATTAGAACTAAATATTATATTTGTAAGTCATTAGTTTATGTGTGTTTATAATAAATTAGCTCTACATGCATTTAATGATGAACTATTCTATTTTCAAATTTCATGTTTCTACAATATTTAAAGAAAAGTGAAAACTGTTAACCTTGTTTTCAGCAATATTTCAGCCATTTACATTTCATTATATCTTTTGAAGTGAGATATGTAATTTGTATATGGTAAGTAAAACTGATGCTTTTAATGATCAAATTTTCTCCTAGGCATGGAAATGTCATTGAAATTATCAGTAATTTTAAGTCAGCTCATCCTTTATGGCTGGATGGGCTTGTTGCATGGTCTGTCATCCCTCCGCTGTCGTCCGTCTGAATTGTCGTTAAACAACGTCAACTATCACAATATAACTTTCTTTCACACAATGTAACTTTCTCTCACACAATGTCGCCACCTCTCACACAATGTCACCTTCTCTCACACAATATCGCCACCTCTCACACAATGTCACCTTCTCTCACACTATGTTACCTTCCCTCACACAAAGTCACCTTCTCTCACATAATGTCACCTTCTCTCATACAATGTTACCTTTTCTCACACAATGTCACCTTATCACACAATGTCACCTTCTCTCACACAGTGTCACCTTCTCTCATACAATGTCACCTTCTCTCACATAATGTCACCTCTTCTCACACAATGTCAGCTCTGCTCAATGTTCATCCCTTTGCCAGATGCCCGTCAGATCAATATCCACGACGAAAAGATCTGTCCTGTGGTTAGTGGAGATGTCTCATCAAACCATAATCCTTCCACTGCCAAAACGGTTGCGTTGCAGAACTCACGCATGAGAACGTTTGCCAGGGCGTTGATAAGCACGTGAACACCCGTCACCAAAGTCAAGAAGAAAAGGAGACTAATCTGAGAACAAAACATTATCCAAGTCTCTTCCTCAGTGACTTATAAATATTGTCTCGACCACAACAAACGAGCATCTCAGTCGCGTTGCAACAGAACTGGACGGATTGCTTGACATAGTGGACTGATATGTTCCAATCTCACAAACGATTCCCGACAGTTCTTTCACTAATAGCCACGAAAAGATCGGACAGTAGGAAGTGCAGTTTCGAGCCAATTTCTGAGATGCGTCAGTCTGATGTTGTGATGATGGCGTGAGGTTTCACGTGGCCTTCCTGCACGTGGACGATCTATGGTGCTGCCAGTTTGTTGGCAACGGTTCCATCGAGAAGAAATGGTATTTCTCTGACCATAAAAAAACTAAGTCTCCTATATGTCAACGGCACATTAACGATTATCTTGAGATAGGATTGGATTCGTTTCATTGAATAAGATGCAATGAAAATGTTACCGCTCAGTCAGAGATCTTAGAACATCTACTCAATAAGTGTAATTAAGTGCTTCTGTCGAGACATTTCTTGACGACGTGTAGTATGAGAAAAGTTCGTGCAGTCACATTGCATGTCAAACATTGCACGTCAAACATTGCATGTCAAACATTGCATGCTAAAATGACTGGACCGTGTTACATCACCTGTAAGCAACATTAATGTAAAACCAATATTTATGTAATGCACAGTTACATTTTTCTTCTCGAATATATATTCAATATTACCAATGCAAACCGGTTTTATGTAAATAGGCAATACCGCTCTTCTTTTAGGTATCTAAGTCAAGAAGACTTGCAAGCAGAAGCCTTTACAAATCGTAACCACCAATTTAGAGTAAATTGTCTTGTTTTCCAAAAGGAGTAAGAATACAAGAGATTAAATATAGCTTGCTTTTTCCAAGGAAAAGTACGCCTTTTCTTTGAGCCTACACCAAGGTTGATCACAACACGATCATTGTCTTCAGTAAGATTTAAAGAGAATTCATTTAACCTTTTTTCTAGGAAATAAAGATACATTTTCTTCGTGTCCAGACCCAGGTTGGTCACAACACGATCATTGTCTTCACACGTGTTTACAAATATCAGTGAACTTCTTTTTGCCATTCTATTGTACCAGAGTTGATACTTCATCCTCCAAAGAACATATGCCTTAATTCATGGCACCTCAACACGACGTCAAAAATGTGTAGAACATGTTGAACACCTTCACAAATCGAAAAACCTTTTGAATACATACATTTAGGTAAAATATCAAATGCATTTTTATATGAATTTAAGATATTTTGTGCATTTTATTTTAAACGGTCGCCATCTTTGGATGTTTTTATTGACACAAAACTATTCAATCCATGTTATTTCAACACGTATTTCATATTCCCCTTCATTTCTCAACAGTTACGTAGCATTTCCTTTATACGGTGTTCTAATTGCATTGTGTCCAGTTTTTCACTTTGTATGGAATAGAGTAATTGAAGATATCCTTTTATCTATCATAAAACATGTGGATGATACTATTATAAACAGCCTTTATCATCTTTTACAGAGACATTTACCTTTGAATATTTTGCAAATTTATGGCAATCTCATTTAAAGAAGTTTGAGATGATAAGGGGTTTAACGCCGCTTTCAACAGTATTTCACTTATATGACTTCTTATATCGCGGCTACTAGTATTATTGCAAGAAGAGTGCCTGCAACACTATTGTGGATATACATTGTGGTGAAACCTGCGAAAATCGGCTGGAACTATCTAACCATTGGTGGTACTGCACTGAAGATAAGTTTAAACCATCCCTCGAACGTCACTGCTTTTCTTGATCTTAATATTACTTACCTTTACTCATTGGTTTGTTGGAGATAACTTCACAATGTGCGTCTTTTGGCGTCCACAAATGTTAATACAAGTATTTTAATTGAAATAGAAACTCTTATAATCTTTCTATTTTAAAATGAACAAAAGACGTTATTCGCACATAACTTTTAATTCAATAAAACAGTACAGTATAAGTTACAGCGTCACTTGACCAACAAACAGAGACAGGGTAAACTGAAAGCAATGTACAGAACATTCATTCAGATATTTAGGCAGCTTGACATCAAGGGAGAAAAAAATTTTCCGAGCGCTGAGGAGCATTGACGTACAAATGAAATAGAATTTGCCTGCATACAAGAAAGCGAGGCTGATTGGCTGATTAAAATTATGTCAAAGGCAAACACCTGTCACAGCTCGCGTAACAGGACTGGTGAGATCTATTTTCATAACGTAGTGGAACATTCTAGATTTCATTTTAATGAGAATGCATCTTCCTACAATGTCAAGGTGTTGGTATTAAAATGCATGTATCTGCATTTAGTGTGATGAAACTAGCATTTTATCTAATGCCTTTCCTGTGAAGGTACTTTACCAAGTGTTGATGTACATGTTTGCTGATGATGGCACATTGATCAACCACTCTCACATTATTTCTAAGACCTCCCCTGTATGATTTTTCATAGATGTATGGATTCTCATATGTCCATGCAAATGGCTACATGTCGTAAATAATTTTTAACACACAATACATGTAGTGGAGCATTCTAGATTTCATTTTAACGAGATTGCATCTTCCTGCACTGTCAAATGTTGTAAAACACGTTTACTGATGATGGCACATTGAATTACTACTCCCACGTTACTTCCAAGACCTCCCCTCCATGATTTTTCATGCAAATGGCTAGATGTTGTACACAAAGTACACCTAGTGGAGGCATGTCAAAGGCAAACACCTGTCACAGCTCGCATAACGGGACTGGTGAGATCTATTTTCATAACGTAGTGGAGCATTCTAGATTTCATTTTAATGAGAATGCATCTTCCTACAATGTCAAGGTGTTGGTATTAAAATGCATGTATCTGCATTTGGTTTGATGATACAAACATTTTCTCAAATGCCTTTCATGTGTAGGTACTTTACCAAGTGTTGATGTACATGTTTGCTGATGATGGCATATTGATCAACCACTCTCACTTTATTTCTAAGACCTCCCCTGTATGATTTTTCATAGATGTATGGATTCTCATATGTCCATGCAAATGGCTACATGTCGTAAATAATTTTTAACACACAATACATGTAGTGGAGCATTCTAGATTTCATTTTAACGAGATTGCATCTTCCTGCACTGTCAACATGTTGGTATTACACCATCTCCCAACTGTCCAAGTTTCGAGACTGGCAATAGTTAAGCTTTGCGTAGGAAGATGGTATTACACATGCATGTATCTGCATTTGGTTTGATGATACAAACATTTTAATAAATGCCTTCCAAGTGTTGATATGTACATGTTTGCTGATGATGGCATATTGATGTACCACTCTTCCTTTACTAAGACCTCCACTGTATGAATTTTCATGGATTTATGGATTCTCGTTTGTCCATGCAAATTGCTAGATGTTGCAAATGATTTTTCGACACACATTACACCTAGTGGAGCATTCTAGATTTTATTTTAATGAGAATGCATCTTCCTACACTGTCAAGGTGTTGGCATTACACATGCATGTATCTGCATTTGGTTTGATGATACAAACATTTTCTCAAATGCCTTTCATGTGTAGGTACTTTACCAAGTGTTGATATACATGTTTGCTGATGATGGCATATTGATCTACCACTCTTAGACCTCCCCTGTATGAATTTTCATGTGTCTCCGCAGTGTATTAGATGATATGAATGTTTTATCACACACACTACACTTAACAGTCTCTCTCCAGTATGTATTCTTGTGTGTCCCTGCAAGTCGCTCGATACTATGAATGCTTTATTACACAGCGTACACTTGTAAAGTCTCTCGCCAGTATGAATTTTCATGTGTGTTTGCAGGCTACTAGATGATTTAAACGTTTTATCACATTCACTACATTGGCAAGGTCTTTCACCCGTATGGATTCTCATGTCTTGCAAATGGCTAGATGTTGTAATTCATTTTCAACAGACACTACACGTTGTGGAGCATTCTAGATTTCATTTTAATGAGATTGCATCTTCTTCCTACAATGTCAAGGTGTTGGCATTACACATCCATGTATCTGCATTTGGTTTGATGATACAAACATTTTATAAAATGCCTTTCACGTGTAGGTACTTTACCAAGTGTTGATATACATGTATGCTGATGATGGCATATTGATCTACCACTCTTAGACCTCCCCTGTATGAATTTTCATGTGTGTACGCAATGTATTAGATGATATGAATGTTTTATCACACACACCACACTTAAAAGTCTCTCTCTCCAATATGGATTCTCTGCAAGTTGCTCCATACTTTGAATGCTTTATTACATTCCGTACACTTATACAGATCCTCACTGGTATGAATTTTCAAGTATGTTTGCAGACTACTAGAATATTTTAATGTTTTATCACATTCACTACATTGGCAAGGTCTTTCACCCGTATGGATTCTCATGTCTTGCAAATGGCTAGATGTTGTAATTCATTTTCAACACACACTACACGTAGTGGATCATTCTAGATTTCATTTTAATGAGATTGCATCTTCCTACAATGTCATGGTGTTGGCATTGCAACGCATGTATCTGCATTTGGTTTGATGATACAAGTGTTTTATCTAATGCCTTTCATGTCCCAAGTGTTGATATGCATGTTTGCTGATGATGGCATATTGATCTACCACTCGTCCTTTACTAAGACCTCCCCTCTATGATTTTTCATGGATGCATGGATTCTCGTTTGTCCATGCAAATGATTTTCAACACACACTACATGTAGTGGAGCATTCTAGATTTCATTTTAATGAGATTGCATCTTCCTACAATGTCAAGGTGTTGGTATTAAAATGCATGTATCTGCATTTAGTGTGATGAAACAAGCATTTTATCTAATGCCTTTCATGTGTGAGTTCTTTTCTAAGTGTTGATATACATGTTTGCTGATGATGGCATATTGATCTACCACTCTTACTTTACTTCCAAGACCTCCCCTGTATGATTTTTCATGTGTCTCCGCAGGGTGTTAGCTGATATGAATGTTTTATCACACACACTACACTTGTAAGGTCTCTCTCCAGTATGGATTCGTGTGTGTCTCTGCAAGTCGCTCGATACGATGAATGCTTTACTACACAGCGTACACTTGTAAAGTCTCTCGCCGGTATGAATTTTCAAGTGTGTTTGCAGACTACTAGATGATTTAAATGTTTTATCACAATCACTACATTGGTAAGGTCTTTCTCCTGTATGGACTCTCATATGTTCTTGCAAATGGCTAGATGTAGTAAATGATTTACAACACACACTACAAATGTAGGGCCTCTCTCCAGTATGGAGTCTCATGTGTTTTATCAAAGCACATGATGCTGTATAACATTTACCACAAACATCACACTTGTAAGGTTTTTCTCCATTATGGCTTTTAAAGTGTGACCTCAAAGCACTTGGTGTCATAAATGATTTTCCACACAGGTCACACTTGCATGGTCGCTCCCCGCCGGTATGGATTATTATGTGTTTCTGCAAGTCGACTGCTGTTATATACGATTTACCGCACTCACCGCACTTAAATGGTCTCTCTCCAGTATGAATTCTCATGTGTTTTTCAAGGTGTCTTGACGATATAAATGATTTATCACACTCATTGCACTTGTAAGGTCTTTCTCCGGTATGGATCGGCATGTGCTCCTTCAAGTTGCTTGTTGAACCAAATGACTTAAAACACTCACTACACTTGTACGGTTTTTCTCCAGTGTGGGTTCTCATGTGCCTTTGCAGACTCCCTCGTGTAGAAAATGCGCGACTGCAGTCACTACACTTGAATGGTTTCTCACCAGTGTGGGTTCTCATGTGTTGCTTTAGGATATAAGTTCGTGAAAACATTTTATTACACACGATACATTTATATTTCTTTTCTCTAGTCATGGACTGTTCAAGAGTTTTCTCATCTTCACAATCTCGGTTTGATATCTCTTCATTAGGGAATGACATATGGTCCTGAGATTCCATTTGTTGTTGAAAAGACTTATCATCTTCAGAACAATCTGGGTTTGGGATTTCTCTAGGCAGGAACTGTTCCAGAGTTTTCTCATCTTCACAATCTGGGTTTGGTATCTCTACAGCCGGGAGTAACATATGGTCCTGAGATTCCAATGATTGTTGAAAAGACTTATCATCTGCAGAAGAATCATGTGATTCCATTGTTTTAACTCTAAAGGCTGTTTTGAAAACTGCCTTTGGGAATATATTCAGCACAATTGGCATAAACAACAAACCACCAAAGAAGTGGTAAAAAGTCTTCTAGTTTCTTATATATATATTAGAAATTGTTGGTTTCTCAATCTCACATCAATCATTGGACAATTGTTGTAACAAATGGTTGTTTTTTCTATCTCTTAAAACTTGTGTAACATACAGTTTCTTTCTCCATGCAGATTTATGTTGATTGGATGTGGACTGCTGTAATTATTTTTTCCATGCCTACTGGATGCATCTTTCTCAATACATCCTGATGTTGACTGCTGTGGTGATTTGGTTCAGAATGAGAAGGTCCAGTCTGCAAGAAGAATACAATTCAAGTGTGAATATGAAGGAATATTTTCCACATTTAATGTAATGCTCCATTCATGTATTTATAGACAAGCATACTGTCACATCAACATGAACAATATCCTTATTTCTAACAAGCCAAATGTCAAACATTGTAGAAAGAAATTAAGCTTTATGTTTAAGACAACAAGAACTTGGAGCAAAATGGTGGTGGTTTAAATTTCTTAAAAGTTTTAAAAAGCTTGTTATGTAATATTCTATGATAGGATATATATATAATTGACACTGGAAGGAGAAATGTAGCACAGTATCATGACAGAAGGCTTTGCTGTTTTAAAACATTTAATCACATAAGTCATCATTAAAGAGCCACTCCGTGAGTTGATATATTGGAGTCACATATGCCAAACTCAATCAATGTTGTCATTTGATCGCAAAGTATCGACTGTTACCAAAAAGAATCATTTTAAAGCTAATTTGTATTGTACAGTGACAATACGAAGCTACAAAGTCGCAATTTTGATCGAAAACCGGACAGTGGCACGCGTCAAACAGCCAAACGTATTTTTGGAGACTTCTGGAAGTCAGTTTAGTGTTTTTTAGGTTATATAACTAGTATCCATGTAAATTGAATGTGTGATCTCTGCCTCTGTGTTTTTATGAGGCTGTTTTTAGATTTTCATGGAAAAACATTATTTGTCATATATATTTGTCTGTTGGAGAGGAAAAGTTAAGATGTTTTGAATTTATTTCATAACATATCACATTTAGGTTCGTATCAAAGCCAAATAATATGTTATCAAAATCACGGACTGGTTCTTTAATACAGTGTCACCTGTTACCTGTTATGGTGGTGCGTTACAGTTGTATGGTTTTCACGAGGATCCCGTGACAAATATAGAAATGGCTATCATGTATATCTGAATGGGCAGCTGCCCCCTGCAAACCAAGCCTGTAGGTCAATATTATGTCAAATCGTGAGAATCAATATTTTGGAACGTATACATGTTGCCCCTTCAAACAAAGGTTCTAAAAAATGATTACTCAATTTAAAGGTTATATTTTACTTACAATGTGATTAAACTGCCTTCTCACTAACAGAATAATAGCCTAAGCCTCAGGCTAAGCTTTATCTGTCCATTCGCTGACATAATGCGAAGGGAGATAACTCTAAAAAGATTATCTTTAGAATGATAATGTGCAAAAAGGGAGTGTCGATTATCGAAAACGAATGGAATGAGGAATATTTCCTTTGCGCAATATTAATAGTTTTGTAACTGTTGATAATGATACCTTGAATAAAGTTCTATTAGAAGTATATCCTATTTGTAAGTCATTGGTTTATGTGTGTTTATTAATTATCTCTACATGGATTTAATGCTAAACTTTTCGATTTTCAAATTTCATGCAACCAGAATATTGATAAGAATGTTTCTCAAAATTTTAGTTCGCGAAAAGACAACAGATATATTTTGATATATGACATTTTCCCAAAGTGCTAAAGCATTTGTGCAGGTTACAGCATTTTTTCTTTTCTATTTCTTGTTTATAATTTGTAATTTTTTGTATTATATTACATTTTTTACTATTCTGACAGTAAAGGTTGCTTTAGTATGCAAAATTTTAAAGTATTCATAATCAAAAATTTACAATTAGACCGGCCAGATAGTCCGGGCATTTCCTAATAGCGGACAACATGAATCAAAACATATAGCAGGGAGGTAACTCTTTTCAACTTCGTGTTTTTCAATGTTTCCAAATTTATCATAACGACGAGGGTGTACTATAACAAAAAGTGACAGGTAAAACGTACCTCTGCTATAGTTGATATGACATCGTACCAAAATGTTAGGCGTAAGAGTTAGGCTTGGATTGTTGGAAACACATTTATCTGTTCAAAACAATAGACATGTTCGGTTTTCGATCAGCAAATGTAGTAGTACGCGTTGTAATTGATCGTGATATTAAATCCCAATCAGTGGGTGTCCCCAAGCTGATATTATGAATATGAGTTCACTCAGTTTTATACAATGTTATACTGTGTGACCTAAACAAATTTAAGATTTGATCATAATTTACAGAGTGTATAAGGTTGTATTACCCTCGTGTTACCTATTTCCGTGGTAATAAGCAATAATCTTCTACAAGTGTTATTGCCGATAATGTCAAACATCCTGAACATCATAAAGTGATAGAGTACATGTTTTTCAACTAGGTAATGTTAAACAAACAGTTGTTTTACTCTTATGTTAAATCTTGTTCACATTTGAAAAACAGATGCAAATTGTTATTAGCCGATGGTTCTATTTTGGGCTCTAAGATTTGCTAATGGTATAGCCCGTCATCCAGCAACTGTCCAGCTTGTCACATTTTCAATTCCTCTTATACTACTGCTGTTCCCCTGAACTTGAAAATGTGTCTGGAGGTACCAAAGGAAGGGAGTATCAGGCATTATTCCGCAAAATATTTGAATTTATTACTCGCCCGTGTAAGATACCGCAGTGTAATATTTATACGGCGATATTAAACTAGTGTAATACCGCTCCCCGTATGACGTCATAATATTGTGTGGTTGTGACGTCACAATCTTGGCACCGACGTCTCAATGGCGGCTTAGTCGCGGAAATGCTTTGTTCAGTACACTTTCGGTAATAAAGCTTGTTATTGAGGTCAAGTAATAAACAGAATACCAAACTTCCTTCCATTTAATACTATTTTTATCAAACTCGTTAATGATTTGGTATCAAACTCGCTTTCGCTCGTTTTATACTTAATCATTAACTCGTTTAATAAAAATAGTATTAAATGGAAGGTCATTTAGTATCCTCTATGACTTCTCCTACAAGACCGATTTACCCAATGACCAGGCTCATTTTTCCAGAATAGATAATTTTGTCTTGACCTATCATCAAATATGGGCGTGACAAAGTGTCCAACCTGAAGCCTTCTGTTTATTTCTTTTCAGAAACTAGAAATGCCAGGGAGCTTAAAATTTTTAGAATATTATATTTATAGGTTTGTGACTCAAGATTTCAAAATATCTTTCTCATTCTCTTTGTATGGGTCAATTGTAAAAATTTTAATACATTCCCCTGTAGGCTGTGGTGCAATGTATGGTGAAGTTCTCTTTTATTAATAATCATTTTTCAAACAAACCCATTATCAATAAGAAAACTAAAATATACTTTTTTAATTGTATGCAACAGATGGCAGATTATAATATGTGTGTAATGAATAAAGAAGAAAGCGAGTGACTGTTTGGGGAGTGGGGAGTGGGGGGGGGGGGGGGGGGGGGAGTGGGGGGGGGGGGGGGGGGGGGGGGTGGTTGGCAGAGGGGAGAGGTGAGAAATGCCTGGTGTTATTTTATTTGTTTTGGGTTTGACAGGGTTGGGGGGAAGACATTGCATTGAACATGTAAGTGGAAAACACTATTTTTACTTCATCGTAATTTATAGCTGTCATATTTGGGTATTCTTTTAGTCAATTCTCCAGATGCAATAGGTCAATAAAGTGGAAACCTTGTTTTTAGATTCTGAGTTAATGGGAATACACCAGTTTTTAGATTTGGTGACAATGTGCTCTCTTTTGAATAAATATAATATGAAACCTGATGAACTAGTTAGCAAATGGCTTTAGATATATATCATCTTTGTTTATTGCATTGATACGCCACTTAAAATCGGTGCTCGGGAGGGTTGACCTGATCCAAAGAGTCGGCTCTTGGGGTTTTAACCAACTTCCCTTTTTGGAAAACATTAAAGGATAAGTTATACAAACTGAAAAATTGAACCACCAAGTATACCCATGGTGGATATCTTTTCAAAGATTTTTGGATATGCCATTGGTAACTCTTGTTATATAATTAAAGTGAGACACCTCTTATTTTGTATGATAAAGTTTTTTAATGTTCCCATATTGGCCTCCTTGTTAGATTTCAAACAAATTTAAATTCATATCTGTAGCACTAATAAACAAACCTACAACGCTGGCCTTCACATGGCAGTTTACAGTTAACCTCGATGCAGTGGATTGATGGTCAAGACCAGTGTTGCTAAGCATTTGAAATATGACTAAATTCTCAAATATTGTGTCATAAATGTGTATACAAAGCATTGATGGGGAACATTGTAATATGGGCTTATCACAGGTAAGGAATGAAGGTGAGAAATAAAATCAATATTTAATAGACTGCAAGGGTCTAACAAACTTTTATTCCGTGAAGATATACCTTAAATAGTGAAGATTTTGGGTTATAAATGAGGTAGCGGTATTGAGTCTTAATGGATAATGAATTATAATTCAAGACTTAAGTCTTCAACTTTAGAAATGCAATACAATTTGAACTGCAGATCCTATTTTTCTAGTGCAACTAAATCATTGGACATTTTGAGGATTGAAAGTTTGATTAATTCATGGTTCATTTATGTTTTCAGATTGAAAGAACCTAAACTGCAACAAAAAACCTATATGATTCAATCTTGAAAATTTTCCATGCAACATGTGTGATGAAAAATATCTAGAATCTGGTGACCTGAAGAGATACATCAAGGATTACAATGAAGAGAAGCAGTACAAATGTAGTGAGTGTGAAAGATCCTTCTCAAGATCGAGTAACCTTAGAGAACACATGATGATTCATACAGGAGAGAAGCCATACACCTGTAGCGAATGTGGTAAATCCTTCTCTCGATCAAGTAACCTAAAAGACCACATGAGAATTCATACTCAGGAGAAGCCATACACATGTCATGAGTGTGGTAAATCATTCTGTCAATCGGGTACACTTACCAAACACAGAAGGATACATACTGGAGAAAAAACAATTCAATGTACTCTTTGCGACGAATCATTTCACAATTCTACTGACCTGAGGAGACACATCAAGAATCACACTGAGGAGAAACCTTACAAATGTAGTGAGTGTGAAAAATCCTTTTTAAGAGCATCTACCCTTAAAGAACACATGATGATTCACATTGAAGAAAAGCCATACAAATGTAGTGAATGTGGTCAATCATTTTTTCAATTCACCAAACTGAAGATCCACATTATGCTTCACACAGGGGAGAAGCCATATAAATGTGATGACTGTGGTAAATCATTTGGTCAGTCAGGAACACTAACTAAACACAGGAGGATACATACTGGAGAAAAACCATTTCAGTGTGAAGTTTGTTATAAAACTTTTGCAGATTCCAGTAACCTGAAGACACACATGAAGATTCATAGCAGAGAGCAACCGTTTCCTTGTGTAGTATGTGATGAATCATTCCCAGATTCAAATGATCTGAAGAGCCACATGAAGATTCACACTGAAGACAAGCAGTTCAAATGTAGTGAGTGTGAAAAATCCTTTTTCAGATCAAGCAATCTCAGAGAACACATGATGATTCATACAGGAGAGAAGCCATACACATGTAGTGAGTGTGGTCAGTCTTTTTTACGCTCAAGCAACCTGAAGGGCCATATGCGGATTCATACAGGGGAGAAGCCATACACATGTCATGAGTGTGGTAAATCATTCAGTCAGTCGGGTACACTCACAAAACACAGAAGGATTCATACCGGAGAAAAGCCATTTAAATGTGAGGTTTGCGATAAATCATTCACTGAATCTAGTGACTTGAGGAAACATGCTAAAGTTCACACTGGAAAGAACCCATATATGAATTGAGAGTGAAAACTTATTTTGAAGATCAATTATGCTTTGAAAAAACATGTGAATCCATACACTAGAGAAACTGTACGATTTTACCACAGGCGCCAGACTCTGAATTTACAATAATATGTAAGTATATGTACATGTAGCTATATAACCTAAACGAGGTCTAACACTAGTGACAGAATCGTGTCTGCAATAGGTCCGGAACTGGTTTCCTACTTGGTTACCCTCTGTAAACTTCGTAGACCGATCCCAGTTCGCATTTCCGGTCCTATTGCAGACACGACTCTGTCAGACCTTGTATATGTTATATAGCTACATGTACATATACTTACATGATATTGTAAATTTAGAGTCTGGTACCTGTGGAGTTTACTCATATCGCTCCAACAATCATATTTCCTGAAGATGGGATCATATGGTGAAACCACACAAAAGTATTGAGCGTGAAAAGCCATCTTCATCATCAGGTTACCTAGTGACTGTTGTAGATTGTTCAGAGTATTGGTTTTACTGGAGACACACATGAAGTCATGGCCAGACTCCTACTTACATCACTGAACTTATTACTCCCTATGTTCCAGCCCATGAACTTCGCTCACAGCAACATAACCTCTTGGCAGTACCTTCCTACAAGTTAAAGACATTTGGTCAAAGATCCTTCTCCCATATTGCTCCGGTCTTGTGGAACTCATTACCCCTCGACCTAAAGCTTTCCCCTACACTGGACTCCTTTAAAAGCCATCTGAAGACACACCTCTTCACCCGGTTTTATGGCCCATAGACAACAGCTTTCTGAATTGTACTTTTTTTAATTGTAGCGCCATGAGCATGCTTTCGAGTGTGGATTTGTGCGCAATATAAATATGCACTGTTATTATTATTATGAAAATGCCACTGAAGTGAAACTATACAAATGTTGTAAGTGTGCTAAATTGAAACATAAGAGAGGAAGGCTATATCATGAACCACTGTTTATAGATTGCTGTCTGCTGTAAATGTACATGATAAACAATCATGGATAGTATCATAGCAAGTGGTGACATAATTATAAAAGTCACAACACAGTTTAACCTTCAAGGGGCACAAAGTATGTTGTTGGGCTCAAATATGTCAAAGTTGATAAATGGTGTTATTTGATCGAGAAGTACTAGTTGTAACTGAAAATTAAAATTTCCATGAACATCAATTCAGCTTGGTAACAATAAACAGGTTAAAGTCTTGATTTTTACTAAAAAACCGGAAAATCAGACAATAGCGCGTGCCAATGACTCAAACATAATTTTGAAAACTGATTTAATACAGACACAGCGCCATGTATTGGTTGGGTTATTAAACTAATATTCTTGTATATGGAACGCAGAATTGCAACTTTTTAACATTTATATAACAGCTGTTTTTTTATTTACAATTGAAAAAAGGATAATATTATAACGTCAACATTTTAGAGACAAAGATGTATCTTTAGAAAGGCGAGTGAAACTAAAATCAGGTCATTTGGCATTTTGGCTCTTATTTTAGCCATATATACAAAATTTATTAAACATACTCTGTGTCACTTTAATAATAAAACGTGTTAGCATGAAGCTTGGTTAAAGTGACACAGAGTATGTTTCAAAATTGTGTATATCTCTTAATTAGTAACCAATATACCATGTGTCCTGCTTCAAGTTTAAGTCATGTCAAAATAATTGTATTTTCATCATTTGTATGCCAAAATTATGATATTTACTTATTTTCAATAATTATCGACAATAGTCAAAATAAATGTAACGAAGTTGAAATTCTACGTCCCATTTGCTTGTATGCTTAAAGTTTATGTATCAGGTATTGAGAGAGACTGGCAGGTGGCATGGTATTGCGAGGGACGAACGCCCATAAGCTATGCAACATAGATTTAATGGTCGATGAGTTTCTCTACATCTTCAGACGCTCTGCATATTCCAAAAAAAATAGCAAAGGTTCAAATGTTTATTCTTTTTGTAAAATTTTGACCCCTAAATGTACAAAAGAACTAAAAGGTAATTCTCTATTCATTACTATATTACAATTGACACTAAGAAATAGTGAATTAGACGCATGTATATTGTTTGATATATATTATACTGTTATTTTGCACTTGTACCACCGTTGGTGGTTTTTGAGTGAATAAAGAATGATTGATTGATTGAGAGTTTGTTGTGGTGTGATTGCAACCCAAAATCAACTCACTATAACATGTAACAAAATGTTAATTTTTTTCTATGTAGACAAGTATATACGTATATGTGGCCAAAAAAATGCATATCCAAAACAAATGGTATACTCATATTACCTTGTATGAACAACTGTTCATAGCTGTTCTTTTATTCTTCAGTTTTAGTTTTATCGTCTGGTTGTCAGCAATTACAAGATGGGTGGTCAATTGTCAAACTTGTCTGGCAAAAGAGAACCGGCCTTTGACTCAAAATTATTGCATTGGTCAACTCCAATGCAACTCAACTGTTCAAGGGAATAGTGTTGTATGTATGTATGCACATGAAACATTTCTAAAACAGCTATGCTCCCTCGAAATATGTTCCTAAAATCAACCCGGTTAAGATTTTAACAAAGAATTATATGGCATGTTCTTTGGGTGTTCTGAAACGTCCTAAATTTGCCAAGAATAAAAGCTAACCAAACAAGAACTAAAACTTGGCCTGAAGATTTTATTGATTAACTCATATATGTAGTAGACAAAATACATTTTTAAGCCAAGAAAATAATACAATAATATGTTGATAATCACATCATCTCCAACAGTAATGTATGACATAATGGATAATGGACACATAATTTCATAACATTTTGATAATCTAACCACATACAACAACGGCAACAATTCATATTTTCATAATATTTTGGTTAGTAATGAACACACAATAATGTTATATGATATGTATTGAATAAAGAACAAATTGTTTCATAATCATTCAACAATTTCATCACATACAACAATTCAATGTGATATAATAATAATAATAATAATAATAATAATGTTACATGATTTATCTGACAGGAAAATAGGAACATATTTCGATAATGTAATCAGTCACAAAACTCTATGACCCATCTTCACAGGCAGGTTTTAAAGAGGCTAATTCAATACATTATAAACATAAACTGGATAGAAGGAGAAGGAGAAAGAGTTGAAAAGACAATGACAGAGGACGAGATAGAAAGTTGAAGATGCAAAGTATTGGTGGGTGGCCCAAACCTCAAACCATCTTATTAAACAGCTGGAGTTTCTCTTTGTATGACACATCGAATTTTCAAATAAACTTGCAAACCAACCATAGTGGCTTCTTTGTATTTTGACAATATCATGTTACCAATGATTACTTATAAATTTAGAAGCATGTGACTTTATAATGACCTTGAAAATAATTTGCACCCCGTAATATTGAAAAATATTCTGCCAGTCTCAAATTGAAGAGGGCTTAGTGGTGTTTGAGTGTCAAAGCGGCAGTACAATTCTTCTTCACAACACATGTACCAGTCCAGTGCATAAATTTGGATAGAAGGATTGAAAATCTATTCCATATTTGTAAAATCTCTTCCACTGCAACTCTAGAAACTAGCAGCTACGAGTCGACAAGTAGTGAACGTACAGAGATGTGTCAACTTGTCTGTTAGCTTCATGACTGAGAGCTTTAGATCATACTTTGATAAATATTGTACTGGCAATCCTTGCAAATAAATAAACAAGTGACACATGTGGAAATATTGATTTACAAAGCAATCAAATATCTTGAGCCGTATTGGATGTCATTATATAATCAGGCTGGCAACCTGGATGCTTCATAATTTAAATAAGTGAGTGATATATATATATGTATATATCATATATATCATATATAGGTATGTATGGCCTGAAGAGGCTCATTGAGCTGAAAGTGCTAGCCATTAAAATGGATTGTTTTTACTTCTAACTTCATTTTTTTTCATATATTTATATACATATATATATAAAGTACCTATGTAGTATGACCAAATATCATTGTATACACATATTTATAAAAGCCAACCGATGAATATTGTTTAAGTCTCGAAATCATAATTACTTACAATGTTTTGATGAAAGATAGTTCAAAATGCATTGCTTATGTTACTGTAAAGTCTGAAAGAAATGATTCATTGCATACTAATGTTATTTTGCCTCACTTCTCTATCATTTGATACAATTTACAAATAATTATATAACTTTTTCTAGATGGAAGTTTTCATGCAGGTTTTTTTTTCTCTTTGTAGATAATAAATAATCTAATTATTTGCCATCAATATCAGGTGACATTCTCATAAACCTCTATTTTACCCTATGTTTCAGAGTATGTCCTAGCCTATTTATGGAGCCTCCAAATTTGATTTTTTAAATGCTTTTCTTGTTTATCAACTTATGGATGGAAACATGAAAGCCGGACAACTTGACATGATCCCCTAAACAAGGACATTCTTAGTACCATTTGGATACATCCAACAATTAATGCATTGTCTATGATTTCTCACTCCCCTGCAGCTCTTGATCCAGAGCTGAACGTGCAAACCACTGTGCTAAAATTAGAGATACACTTAGAGTGAACAAATGTAAAATGGTTATATTTGTTATATTTGGGATCACTGCGCATTGAGCATAAACTTGTGTATAGACATTTGCGCAATACAAATACTCATACACATATCATTATTATCATCATGTTATGTGTCGCTGTACAAACTCTTGTACTCATTCAGGTCATGTGGGATTTAAACCCAAACCCTCAGTCGGAGAACTTCGTCAGCTTTGGTCCTTCCAGCAGCTACAACCAACTTGCCTTTACTGCCTTGACTAAAGTGATCCAAATCATATACATTGTTACTTAATGTTCAAGTTCATCTTTTATGTGAATTCTTTTATGACTCTTTAGATCTCTTAGATACCTAAATGTTTTATCACACAAGTCACATGTATATGGCTCTAGTCCTGTGTGGATTCTCATGTGCCTTTGTAGGTTACTTGAACTAATAAATGTTTTATCGCACATGTCACATTTCTAAGACTTCTCTCCGGTGTGAATTCTCATGTGAGTCTTAAGTTGTGCTGAACATATAAACTGTTTATCACACAAGTCACATTTGTATGGCTTCTCTCTTGTGTGGATTCTCATGTGAGTCTTAAGTTGTGCTGAACATATAAACTGTTTATCACACAAGTCACATTTGTATGGCTTCTCTCCTGTGTGGATTCTCATGTGAGTCTTAAGTTGTGCTGAACATATAAACTGTTTATCACACAAGCCACATTTGTATGGCTTCTCTCTTGTGTGGATTCTCATGTGTAACTTCAGGTTACCCGAGTCTGCAAATGTTTTACCACACTCATCACATTTGTATGGCTTTTCTCCTGTATGAATTCTCATGTGTCTCTTTAGTTTACAGGCTTGAGCAAATGCTTTACCACACTCATCACATACGTATGGCTTCTCTCCTGTGTGGATTCTCATATGTAAATGCAGCGAACTCGTTTGTATAAATGTTTTGCCACACTCGTCACAGCTGTAAGGCTTCAGTCCTGTGTGGATCATCATGTGCAATCTCAAGCAATTTAAATGTCGAAATTGTTTATCACACACATCACATTTGTATGGTTTATCGTCCTTGTGGATTTTTTTATGCCTCTGAAGTAGGACTGAATGTGAAAAAGTTTTATCACATGTGTCACATTTGTATGGCTTCTCTCCTGTGTGGATTGTTCTATGGTACTGGAGGCTGGTTGCTTGTATAAATGTTTTATCACACTTATCACATTTGTATGGCCTTTCCCCTGTGTGGATTCTTCTATGCTTTACTATGTTGCTTAAACATTTAAATGTTTTATCACACTTATCGCATGTGTATGGTCTTTCTCCTGTGTGGATTCTCATATGAGTCTTTAAAACATTTGACCGGCTAAATGTTTTATCACACACATCACATTTGTATGGCTTCTCTCCTGTGTGGATTCTCCTGTGTGACTGAAAGCTTCCTGAAGTTCTAAACGTTTTATCACACAAGTCACATTTGTATGGCCTTTCCCCTGTGTGAATTCTTTCATGAATCAATAGCTGACCAGAAATCCTAAATGTTTTATCACAATGGTCACATTTATATGGTTTCTGCCCTGTGTGGACTCTTTTATGATAAGTAAGTGCGTTTGAACTTGAAAATGTTTTATCACAATGGTCACATTTATATGGTTTCTCTCCCGTGTGAATTCTCATATGACCCTGCAGGGTAAATAATTGTGCAAATGCTTGATCACACACTTCACATTTGTAAGGCTTTTCTCCTGTATGAATTTTCATATGGCTCTTCAATCTACATGGTATCTTAAATGTTTTCTCACACACACGACATGAAAGATCTTTTCCTCCGGTGTGGATTTTCATGTCTTGCTTTTCCTCTGTATGACTTATTAAGTGTTTCTGTAAGGACTTGGCAGTTGCAAATGATTTACCACAGGTGCTGCATTTGTATGGCCTTTCTCCAGTGTGAATTCTTTTATGATCGTGTAAGGTAGATGAAACAGGAAATGTTTTACCACACACATCACACTTATATGGCTTCTCTCCTGTGTGGATTCTCAAATGTTTTTTCAGTGTTGATGATCTTGTAAATTCCTTCTCACAGACACAACATACATGTTGTCTCTCTTTTATGCTGATTTTGATCAAATCCTTTTCTCCAGTATGGCTTCCTAAGTGTGTCTGTAAGGCACCGGTAGTGGCAAATGTTTTACAACATATGCTGCATTTATATTCATATGACACTTGAAATCCTCCCTTATGCATTCTCATGTGCGACTCAATATTACTAGATTTGGAAAACATTTTACCACATAGGCACATACGTCACATTTGTATGGCCTCTCTCACATGTGAGATCTCCTGTGTACCTTCAAATGAGTTTGTGTCTTAAAGAGCCACTCCGTGAGTTGTTGGAGACATGTATGCAAAACTTAATCAATGGTGTCATTTGATCGCCAAGTATCGACTGTTACCAAAAAGGCACATTTTAAAGCTTATTGGTTTTTTACAGTGACAATAGGAAGGTAGAACATCGCAATTACGATCGAAAACCGGACAGTGGCGCGCGTCAAATAGTCAAACGTAATTTTGGAGACTTATCTAAAACAGCCAGGTGCGCAGTTGGGAGTTGATAGCGTTTGTTAGTTTATATAACTAGTATCCATGTATATTGGACATGAAATCTACACCTCTGTGCATTTATAAGGCTGTTTCATGGAAAACCAGTATTTGTCATATACTAGTATATATATATGTCTTTTGGACAAGATGTTATGATTTTATATCACCACGTATGACATTTATATGACAAAGGTAAATAATATGTTATGAAAATCACGTAGTGGCTCTTCAAAGGTTTGTTCACACACACAACACATGTGGTTTCAATTGGATCCATTGTTGATCTCAGTGAAGTTAAGTTTGATTGCTTATAACTTAACTACAGACTTGCACACAATTTTGAAACTGGCTTCCACTTCATTTCACAAGGTCTTCAGATGACAACTGATGGACTAATGGTGTCAACCTACAAAAAGAAAGTAGTGAAAAAGATTTTTGTTTGTACAAAAACAAATACAATCTATGCATGAAATGCGCAGTTGACCTCTGATTGCTTTTTTACTTCTAACACTAACAGAGTTTCCCTTATCAAACCTTCTTATCTTTGCTTTAAGGGACCATTTCGAGCAGCTTTCATCCGCCATCTTGAAATGTTAGCACTGCGAGAAATCAAATGTGCTGCATTATGCTAATTCAATGACAAAATTAAGCATTAACTAATAGATCGATAGAAGAGGGGCATATTTACAAATAATTGAAAATAAAATTGTCAGTTACGACAATGTTTTGTCGTGGTAATGCATTCCAAATTCGTAGCTCCGATGTTTGGCTTCATTTCACAAAGTTTTTCTTTCTCGAATGGTCCCTTTAAAGGGGCACAGAGTATATTGTTGGGCTCAATATGTCAAACATAAATGATGATTTTTTATCAACAAGTAGTGCTTGTTTCCAAAAATTAAGATCTCTATGCTTAACAGTTAGCATCGTGACAATGAACAGGAAAAAAGTTTATATAAATTTATGATCGAAAAACCAGACAGTGCCGCAGGCAAATTACTTAGTCGTTATTTTCTAAACCTATTTATAGCAGACACATAGAGAAATATAGGTTGATGTTTGATTTAAACATATTTATTCAGAGAAAGGATTGGCCGTTTTCAATCTACAATTGAAAACAAGAAAATGTCATAATTTGGGCATTTAAGAGATAAAGATGCAACTTAAAATAGGCGAATTAAACTTAACTTAGGTCAAATAACAGTTTTGCTGTACTTGAGCCACATACAAAAGTCATGAAACATAGTCTGTCACTTTAACAAAGTAGAAACACAGAAAAAATAAATTTCCTTTGACTGGATCACAAGTGATAACTAGAAAGGGAGTAAGCAGACTATTAAAATCATGATGTTTGTTCTTAATAATGTCTTTGAATAATAATTTATAATGTAAACAGTTTTAAATGCAGACTCTGAATCATTACCAAATTTCATAAGAAAATTTGTGTACGTGTTTTATAGGTGAAAGTGTGCAGGTTTTGCCTTTATGTTTTGTTTATGCATTTTATGAAATTATGAAAATTTGCTTTAATTTTACAAATAGTTTATATGAAATGTTTGTATAAGTAGAATTTACAACTTATTAATTCTTAAGTGTATAAAAGGTCTTGTTCTGCTATAGCAAAACTTTTAAAACTCGATTGTAGCAATTGTTAAGAAACTATATATGGATAGAATAAACGCACAGATATTAAAATTAAAACCCTTTTTATTTCCAAACGTGTTTCCTATTGATTGAAATATCTGACTGAAACGGTCTACTCTCGCAAGCGACCGCATAAAAACTATCCAAAAGTCTGTTGAAAAGACGAAAGTTCTTCACATCAATATTCCCATCAGAAAAATAAAGTTTTTAGAGATTACAAGGAAGAAGGGTAATAAATAAACCGAATGGCGTGAACAGCTTGGTCGAAACTGGACATATAAGAACAGAATACATACTTACTAGGCTGCGATTTTAGAACAAAGTTTAAATTTATAATAATCCTAATTTGTCTCGTCGCCCTTTGTCGGAGTTACCTCCCTTGAGCACACGGAGGGGATAACCGGGCCAGTCGCTAAATCGTATAGGGAAACATTCAACGGCTTGGAATATGAAAATTAGGCTTATTTAAGACAAAATGCGTTTTACATTTACTAAATCATGTGAATGAATAGAATAACCACACATTCATAAAAGATTCATGATAAGACTCATCAACAATCCCTCGCGCCGATAAATAGAGAATCTCACCTAAGTGTCTTCTGATATCAAATATATCAACACGAGTTGATTAAAGTTACAAATATTCGAGGCTTGCCGTTATTTTACTTGTATCAACACATTTTTAAAAATTTCTATCAAACATGCCTGCATGGAATAATTTTTGATCAGCGACGTTTCTTTTGCTTTATATCTCTCTTTAATGATGAAACCTTGAATGACATGTAATTGAATGGGTGTAGGTGTTTTCGTAGAAAAAAATATCGGTGGATTCGTAGACAGATTGACGGTGGTTTCGTAGACACTTGGAAAAATGGTAATATTATAACTTATAATCAACATTAAACATCATTTATGATGGGATATTATATTAGATATAGATATAGGAACATACAGACAGCTTACGAAAATAATGATTAAAATGATAAAATATAAGTATTCTATCATCGATAATGAATAACATAACTTAAGATAATAATAAATTCAAAGTTTATAATGTGTCTACAAATCCACCGTTGATTGGCTTCTGAGTCTTTCTCCATTGAAAGCTGTCACAAAATATGAACACTCTAGGTGTAAAGCTTCACGAGTTTCTCGTTGTGACCTTGAAAATGACATCAAGGTCACCAAAGTCGACTGGCATCTGAGTCTTCCTTCATTGAAAGCTGTCACCAAATATGAACACTCTAGGTGCTAAGCTTCATGAGTTATCGCGTTAACAAGAATCTGGACGTACTTTGTGTCGTGGTGACCTTGAAAATGACGTCAAGGTCACCAAGTTGACTGGTGTCTGAGTCTTCCTGCATTGAAAGCTGTCACCAAATATGAACACTATAGGTGCTAAGCTTCATGAGTTATCGCGTTAACAAGAATCTGGACATGTACAGACGGACGGACGCCACTGAATTCATAGTCCCCCATTCCGCGTTGTGGTGGGGGACAAAAAACAAACAAAAATCCCCCCCCCCCCAAAATAAAATCAAATATTTAATTTGCTCCCAGGTCAGTGTTGTCACTCATCTACGATTTGACGGAATCTTGTAATGTTCCGTGTCGGTGATAATACCCGTCAATATCGTGCTTTCAAATTTCTGAAAGTAACTATAAGTTCAAACATTGCTTTGCAGAGTAACACTGCGAAGAGCATACCGTAACGAAAACTGCCGAAGTTTTCCATATGTTTCTTGGACTGAGGGGCTCTTGCAGCTCTCGATAGCTTATCTGCTTGCACAGGAACAATGATTTATCACAACGAACCTGACAAACCAAAACTGGTGTTCTGTCACACATATTAATATATCAAATAATATAGAGGGAAATTACTTGGGTAGCCATCTTTATTGATAAGCCAAAGTGTCCAAGACAGAAATTTTTTGTGTTCAAATATAATTGAAATAAATGCTTTTCCATGCTGGTAACAAACTGAAGCACTGCAAACAAAGTTATAGATTTTTGTTTTCAGATAAACAAAATAGGTGTCAAACAGTATTTCTTGCATTGCAATGTGACAAAGAGGGAACAACCACTTAATAGTATAACATCATTACAGTCAGTGCCAGCTTCCTGTCTTTAAGTATATGGCCAGACTTGGAGCTCCTGCATCAGACTTACCAGAGTTCATTTGGAGTCAATAGCCATATCAACTTTCAGATAACCCCTTTGTATAAATGACTTAATGACATTTAAAAGTCTTGTTGACATGTAAAATCACGTGTGACATTTCCCTTCAAGGCATTGCTTGCACAACTTGTGGTCACTGGCTAATTTAAGCCTTGCTGTTGAGCAGCAAAACTCATGGTTTCATTGCAGTAATGCAAGATCTGTCACAGCTTGGCACAGAGAAGTTTGCAAATGCTGCAAGGCTAAAATTAACAAGTGATAGGCACTGGCACAAGAACTGCCTTGCAGGGGAAGATGCTTATGTGTTTTAGGTTACACTTCTCAAAAAATTACTTCCCACAGTGACATTTCAACTGTTTACCTTAAATAGCTTAATGTCTTCAAAGCTTAGTTACTTCAGTGTTTGTATTTTTACAGTGACATGCATTTTTATTTTCTTCAGTATGAACCATCATATGTTGGTGCATGGTATGATGTTTCTATACAAATAATCTAGAACAGCAAATTGCAAATTTCAAATGGTGTTTCTCATTTGTTGTTGTAGGTATCTTTTCTGCAAATGATTTACCAATGACATTAAGATGGTGTTTTTATATGAATTTTCATATGATGTGAAGCGATAGATGAACGCGTGAATGTTTTATCACAGAATGAACACGTGTATGGTCTCTCTCCAGTGTGACTTCTCATGTGCACTTTCAGTCTATTTGTTGACTCTAATCGTTCACCACAAAGGTCACACTCATATGGCTTATATATCTGACCATGAGTGCCCATATGTCTCCGCAGGCTTCCCGATTCCACAAATGATTTACCACATTCAGTACAAGTGTAAGGTCTCTCTCCAGTGTGAATTCTCATATGATTTTTTAGCAGCTGTGCTGTTACGAATGCTTTACAACAATAATCACACCGGTTTCTACTCTCTCCACTGTGAAACTTCATATGATACTTAAAGTAAATTGCACTCCTAAAACCTTTACCACACTCGCTGCAGTTGTAAAGTTTGTTATGACTTTCAAGGTGTTTCTTCAGCTCAGTTTTTGATTTGAATATTTTACAACACTCACTACATTTTTGCTTCTTGTGAGTTTCTAAGTGTAACTGTAAGTGATCAGATTCTGGAAATGTTTTACCACACTCATCACACTTATACGGTCTGGATCCAGAATGTATCCTCTTGTGAACATAAAGAAAATTCGGTCCTTTGAAAGTTTCTCCACACTCACTACACTTAAATGGTTTCCGACCAGTGTGTGTTCTCATGTGTATCCTCAGGATTTGTAAAAACGTGAATGATTTACCGCACTCACAACATTTGTATGGGCTTCCCCCATTATGAATCTCTATGTGTGTCTTTAGGGCCTTTGATTCTCCAAAGGCCATACCACACACATTACACAAGTATGGCTTCTCTTTAGTGTGTGTTATAAGATGTTCTTGAAAATCATTCGAATTTATAAATGTTTTACCACACTCATCACATGTACGTTCTTTCTCACCAGAATGGGTTCTCATGTGTTTTTTTAGAGTATGTGATTTTGTGAATATCCTGCCACATTGAAGACACATATGAGGGAAGGTTGTAGTGTGAATCAATAAGTGTGTCTGTAGGCTGCTCAAGTCTTCAAATCTTTCATCACACGCTAAACACTTGTTTGGTTTCTCTTGTTCATGAAACTCCTCGTGACTCTCCAGGACGCTTGATAATGCAAATGTCTGTTCTAATTCTTCACAGTTGTTTCCTCCATTGTGCGTCATCATGTGCTTCTTCAGGTAACTTGGTTTTTTAAATGTTTTACCACACTCACACTTGTACTGTGTTGGTCTGGTGTGAACATTTATGTGTGACTTCAGACTATCAAGTCTTGAAAATGTTTTACCACATTCATCACACTTGTAACATTTTTCACCAGTGTGAGTTCGTAAGTGTTTCCGTAGACGGGATGGCATTGTAAATCTTTTGTCACATTCACTACATTTATATGGTTTCTGCAGACAACATATGCACTGGTATGACTTTTCTTCAGTGTACTTGTCGGTATAAGGAATAAGTTTATGAACTCCTTCAAAAGCTTTATCACACTCACTATAGTTTGGTTCATCAATGAAACTCATTGCTAAATTTCGCAGTTTATTCAATAGTATTTTGTATCAATACTTCTTCACAAGGTAATCATTTTCTTAAAAACTACATCATATTTTGGAAATCATACATTATTTGATTTCAGCCACTTTCATGTCTATTCTTATTAAAAAGATTTCATGACAACTTAAAATGAGCTCAGTTTATCATCTTCTTCCTCTGACCATTCAGATGTCTGTCCTGTGTCTTCAGCATGTTAACACCAACTTCTCCCAGTTGAATATCGACATCCATCAAGTTCCCTTGATCAGAATTGCTCCAGTTTTGGCCAGCGGTGACTCCCAGCACTACCTGTAAAACATGACATACATCTACAATCCACCAGACTCATATGTAATGGTTCATATCAGAAAGTGTTTTTGAGATTATATCATCACATGATTATATTACTCATCTCCTGGATGTGACTTAGAAGTCCCCCTGAATGGGACTTGTTAGTCCCCGGAATGAAACTTTAAAGTCCCCCGGAATGGGACTTGTTAGTCCCCCGGAATGGAACTTGTTAGTCCCCCAGAATGGAACTTGTTAGTCCCCCAGAATGGAACTTGTTAGTCCCCCGGAATGGAACTTGTTAGTCCCCCGGAATGGGACTTGTTAGTCCCCCAGAATGGAACTTGTTAGTCCCCCAGAATGGGACTTGTTAGTCCCCCAGAATGGAACTTGTTAGTACTTGTTAGTCCCCCGGAATGGAACTTGTTAGTCCCCCGGAATGGGACTTGTTAGTCCCCCAGAATGGAACTTGTTAGTCCCCCGGAATGGGACTTGTTAGTCCCCCAGAATGGAACTTGTTAGTCCACCAGAATGGAATGTCTGCTGTTAACTAGTTTCCAAAATCACGTCTGAGTCAATTTGCGCGCGCCATAAATATGTCCGGTTTTCGATAACAAAAATCGATTGTGGTCTGTTTATTATCACTGTACTGAACTATTAGGCACTAAAATCCTGATTTTAAGAAAGAACCACTACTTCATGATTAAATTACACCATTTATGAAGTTTGACATAGATCTATTTGACTCCAAAAACATACTATGTGGCCCTTTAAAACAAAAATCTTTTTTTAATATCAGTTTCAAATTGTTAATAGAAGAAAATTAGCTATAACTATATAATTGGTTCGCCACCCATTTTCATAATTACTAGATCTATGTACATACCTTTTATGTTTAAGCGGCCGTTTACGCCGGCAGCCGGCTCTTAATGAAAACCCTGTGTTTAACATACCTCTAATATTATTTCCCTTTCTCTTAATAAGGTGACGTTTAAGTTTAGGGTTAGTGTTACTGTTAGGTTTAGGGTTAGTATTAGCTTTTAGGATTTAGGTTTAGGATATGTATTTTATGTGGCAAACCGATTTTTTAGTTGCTCCCAAGATTATGACAAGTAATCTTAATTCTACAAAAATGGATAATCATAGAGATATGATTTTCAAGTTCAAATTTATATTTTGTCAAGCTCTAATAAACAAGCAGAAGACCACAAAAACTCCCTCTGAAGGTTAATAAAACACACTTCTTTGGAGGATGTTTAAACATTTTAAAATATCTAGAGACGTGTACAAATATATCCTGGTTGGATAAAATGTAATGTCTATCCAGTGGGTCTCTCATAAGTCATAACTCACAGTGATTTAGCTTCGACCATTTCGTTCAGGAAGAAAATAAAGAAATATTTCACCAACCGACTTCATTATAATCAAAACAGCTGGACAATTTTAATTTTATTTGGCTATCATCTTAGACTTACGAAAAACTTTGTTCTCGCCTAATATCAACAATCAACTCGATGACAACAATAAAGGGACGTCACTCTGATTCTATCGTCTTCAAAACGGCTTCACACAAAACGACAAAAAGAAGAATTGTTGGAAACGGCCATGTGAAAATCAATGCAGCTTTCAACGTTTCAAGATGTTTATTATGGCCTTTCTGCCGTATTTTGTAGGTCCCAATGGCTATTCACAATTACGATAGCTCGATTTGAAAGCTGTTGAGTTGGTGCAGTTGATATTGTTTTAATAACTTCATGCCGTATCATTGACGATCAATCATTCCTTCTGCCTGATCCAGTAAGTTGCAGGTCATATTTACAAACCCGGATCTTTTTATGAACGATTGAATGAATACTTTATTCAAGTGGTAGACTGAAAGTATGATCGAAAACAGTGGCTACTGCGCCAATGAATCAAACGTAATTCTGTAAACTTATTTCCAGAAAATAAGAAAAAGAACAAACGAATATATTGATAGTGTAGTAGATTAATTAACTTATATTCATGTGAATAAGATGCGAAATATAGACTTATTAACATCTATTTGCGTTTTTTTTTCAATTATCGTTGAAAATGAGATATGTATATCCTAGTTTTAGCATTTAGATACAAAGATGCAAGTACGGGGAGAGATTTTTTAATTGAACACAAGAAAGGTGATATTTTGGCTCTCATTTCAGGCAAATAAACATTTATGAAACATACCCTGTGTCCCTTTATCATCCGCGAAACTACAGGTGGGTGGAACACAGTGAAAAGGCTTAGATATTTTTTGACTAAAATCCGGAGGGACAGAATGGAAAACATAATTTACATATGTAAAAGAGCCACTCCACGAGTTAGTGCTCCAAAGAGTGGAATATTATCTACTTAAATTGTGATCGAAAAAAATCTGAATATAATATAAGCTCTTCAGAGGAACTATGATTTTTGGTAATTTTTCTGGAATTTCTCTAACTCAAGTGGCTCTTTAAGAGTAAGGTCTATGCGGGAATGATTCGCGTAGGTTTGCTGAACATGATAAATTTGTTTGAGAACTGCGCGTGTTTTTAACTGGATCGACTGTCTTAAAGACACAGAGTATGTTTCATAATTTTTAATTTGGCTTAAGTAAGAGTGAAAATACGTTATGACATCAGTTGAGTTAAAATCGCCTCCCTAAACTTGCATCTTTTTCTGTAAAATGCCAAAATTATGATTTTTTCTTGTTTTTACCCGATAATCGGAAAACCTATAATTGTTAATAATTCGAAATTATGTATCCAATTAACGTGTATAGTAGTTAAAAAAACCTACATAAAACTATCAACCACTGTTTCTCTTCCCGTCTTCCTGTTTCCGAATCCACGTTTGAATCAAAGACGCGCGCCACTGTCCGGTTTTCGATCACAAATCAATATACTAACCCGTTGTCGTCCCTTTACTGCATGAACTGTTAAGCATATTAGGTTCTGAAACAACCACTACTTCTCGATTAAATAAATAAATAAATGAAGTTGACATATTTGACCTCAACAACATTACTCTGCGCCCTTTTAAAATTGCCGTTGGTAACATTTATTTTTGTTTCGTGATGTCACTTAGTTTAGCTAGTTTTTACAGGAAACAATTAAGGTACCGTAGTCTAGTCTAGTCTTAATTACGAATTTGACCCATGTCAATGAAATGTCAAGAAATGAGATTCTTTATCTGAAATTATTTCCTGCGCTTTAACCCGAAAGAGAGTCAAATACTATTTGCTCTTCTACAATCAGTCATCTCCTTCTGGAGACTATTTCTATCAATATTCAACTCCTTCATCAGAGCAAAAAAAATCAATTTCGCATGACGTGGTTAGATTTTGTCACAGGGGCGTGTATCGCCGAAAATAATAATAGTAATATATAATGAAGAAAAAAAGTGTATCTCTACTATATGAATAGTAGAGATACACTTTTTTTCTTCATTATATATTACTATTATTATTTTCGTCGATACACGCCCCTGTGGATTTTGTCCTCGGGATGTGACTTGTAGTTCCTCAGGATTTGACTTGTAAGACCCCTGAACGTAACTTGTACAAATATCAGGTCGAACACTTTTGAACAAAACCCCTTTCACAAATCATTTTTGAAAAGTATCGAAAGTTAAAGTTGGCACAGCCTCCGGCCCTCGGGCAAACCCACGGACAAAATATCCTTACTTCTTAATAATGCCCTTGGTTCATTTTTTATCCATAAGTTTTAGTTCAAGGAACGAGTTATTTCTTTGGTTACGAAACCACGTCATCCCGAATCACGTGACCAATGACGTGATCATGTGACAACTAGAAGTAGGCCAAAATGGCGGAAAATACAAAGCTTCGATTTCCTGGTTTGGCTTTAATTGTTGTCATCTGCAGTTTTTGTCAAACTACAGGACAGTATCAACCTAACTGGGACTCACTTGATTCAAGACCTCTGCCAAAATGGTACGATGAAAGTAAAATTGGCATATTCATTCACTGGGGCGTGTTTTCAGTTCCGAGTTTCGAGGACGAATGGTTTTGGGAATATTGGAAAGGTCCCCACCCAGTGAAATCGATTGTGAATTTTATGAAAAATAACTACCCGCCTGATTTCACCTACGCAGATTTTGCTGCACAGTTCACTGCAGAATTCTTCAACCCGAACCAATGGGCTGACATCTTAGCTGCATCTGGGGCCAGGTCAGTAATTATCGATCTGCAATGAGGTTTAATCAATATCTAATGATGAATAATCCATGCACTGTGCCGCAAGCGCCTGTCTATCTATATAAATTTATTTTTGTAAAGAAATCCCATTTGTAAAATAGCTGATTGAATTCTTATGTCAGGTCCGTGAACAGAAGCGATACAAAGACCCACAATGCATTGTTTTTTTCATTGCGCAACTGGTTACACAACACCGCGCACTGACGTTTACACAAAAACAGAACCCAGTCTTCATGTGCGGTGGAGCGTGACCTGCCTGGGCCAGCTAATGAGCGAGAGGAGTTGTGTAACCCCCGTGTAGCAGTTATTTAGTACAATCAGCTATTAGTTTCATATCCCTGTCTAAACGATCCCAGATTAACTTCATGAATGGGATATTCTATCCCTATTGCATTTGGGACATCTTATTCAACTCTAGATATAGTCGAAATGGGCATGTTTTGTTTCCACATCAGGAAAATAATTTGAAGATAGTTTTGATATTCAGTCAGATTTATTCACAAAATATATACCTGGTATGTATGAGTATGAGATCATATTGGAACGTGACATTATTTTCAATTTGATCTAAAAAAAATTATTTTGTCAAGCTTAACAGCACCAGCAAATCTCGCTCCTTAGACTAAGAGGAAACACTTTTGAAGAATTAGTTTCAGTTGGAATATATTTATTTTAATTAATGTAGAAATATATCTTCATAATACAATATTACGCTATAATAGGCTGATCAGCATTTAATATCTTGCTCTGTAGGTGTACCAAACCTGTTGATCTGCAATAACTTTTAATCAAGAGGCAATGATAAATAATGTATGCACTGTGAAATTGTCTCAGGAAGATCATGCCCTCTTCGGCTTACTCGTCTTGCTTGTTACAGATTAGGGGCGAGATAGCACAGTGGTTATCGCGTTCAGCTGCGGATCAAGAGATCTGTGGTTCGAATCTCGCCAGGGGCTCGGCAACTTTGTCTGCAGTAAACTATTCTATAAACAGTAGGGTTTTGGTGCATTGCTACACTGAATTTCAGTGCAGTACCAGCCATGGTTTGCTAGTTCCTTTTAACATGTTTAATGCTTGCAATTTTCACCGCAGTGCATAGTCACATTGGTGCTGAGGCTTTCTCCCTGCAATAATACTAGCAGCGATGTAAGTGAAGTACTTTAGAGAGCAGCGTTAAACCCCAACTACAGATTATTGTGAGGACCTTTCTTATACTAAGATTTGACTACAATCACTTAGCTCCTAACTAAAATGAACACAAATTAAGACTTGTAAATTTACCAAATTACCAAAGATATTTTATTGATGGGACATGACAACCTTAAGTTTCAAAATAATGTATATAAACATATTTTACTTCAAACTTGATAAGCTGCTGAGCGTCATGACTGTTTTTAATTTTCCAGATATGTAGTGCTTGTTACAAAGCACCATGAAGGTTTCACAAACTGGCCCTCAAAATATTCCTTCAATTGGAACTCCATGGATGTTGGACCTAAGAGAGACATATTGGGTATGTTTTAAACTTAAATCTCTTTTTTTAAATGACCCTTAAACTGGACTATGTCTCTTTCCATACAAACATGCTTCAATAAAAAGAGAGCTCTGCTTGGAATTATATGATTTCACAGTTAAATAGGCACAAAATATGACTTTAAGATGCTACTAAATATGCCTGATGGTTCAAAGTGTTACACATTATTGGTCTACTGCCTTGTGAAAGGAATGTTATCATTACTTCAAGGCATTTCTAAGCCTACTACTGCCTTCATAAAACGTGTAAGGTTTTCTTTAAAGAGCCACTCCATGATTTTCATAACATATTATTCACCTTTGATATGAACCAAAATGACATATGTTATAATATAAAATCAAAACATCTTAATTTTTCATGTCTAAAAGACATATATATGGCAAATATTGGTTTTCCATGAAAATCTAAAATTAGCCTTAAAAATGCACAGAGGCGGAGATCACACGTTCAGTTTACATGGATACTAGTTATATAACCTAACAAACACTATCAACTCCAAACTGACCTCCTGGCGGCTTTTATTAAGTCTCCAAAATTACGTTTGGCTGTTTGACGCGCGCCACTGTCCGGTTTTCGATCATAATTGCGACTTTCTCCCTTCGTATTGTCACTGTACAAAACCAATCAGCTTTAAAATGATTCTTTTTGGTAACAGTCTATACTTCGCGATTGAATGACACCATTGATTGGCATATTTGACTCCAACAACTCACGGAATGGCTCTTTAATATGATAACAAAGAATTTGTATTCATGTCTTATTAAAAGAAAAATTCAAATTCCATGTCTGTGGTTGGACAGCAGATCAAACCGTAGTTCAATAACAGAAGGAAAATGTGTTCGACTGGAGATGGGGGCGGGATAACACAGTGGTTAGTGCGTTCGGCTTCGGATCAAGAGGTCTGTGATTCGAATCCTACCAGGGGCTCGGCAACTTTGTCTGCAGTGGAGAACTGTTCTACACACAGTAAGGTTTGGGTGTAATGCTGCACTGAATTTCAGCATGGTACCACCCATGGTTTGCTACTGCCAGCCGATGCTCACAGGTGTCACCGCAATGCATAGCGACAATGCTGTTGCGGGCTTTCTCCCTGCAATAATACTAGCAGCCGCGATACAAGTGAAATAATCTTGGAAGCGGCGTCCAAGGAGTCATCGTTTTGACGAAAGCAATAGCAAGTCTTGCCCTGGTGTCTCTTAATATCAGAAACTGTTAAAAAGAGGTCGACCAAATTTGGTGTGTGTCTTCAGGGTAGCAATACCTGTAAAGTGTGCAAATGAGAGCGAAAAATTATTTTTTTCTTAGTAATTTCCCTTGTTAAGTTTTATGATTTGTTTTTTTTATCATGTATGAAATGATGTTGTATGCTGCAGGTGAACTGACCAATGCTGTACGGAAGAAGACAGATCTGAAGATGGGAGTGTATCACTCACTGTTTGAGTGGTTCAATCCTCTCTACCTTGCAGATAAAGCTAACAACTTCACCACTCAAGATTTTGTATCTGTGAGTTTGGTCGTCCATCTTGATTCAGATGTCCGTCTTGTCTGTTTGAATGTTACTATTGATTAGACATTAATTCATGATTTATGGCTTGAAAATATTACCAAACTCCAGTAGAGTTTGCAGAAATACAATTATAACATTTTGAGCGTCTTTCTTTGATTCACAACTTTCATCATTTCTTGTTGAGCCCACCTCCCCTTTTACTTATGTTTAAACCAACTCCCCAGTTTGTCCCTACCTCTCCATGGATTCCTTAAGAGGATGTATAGGGTATATTGTCAGCTATTTGGAAAGGCACCTTTGACAATGGGCCATTTTTAGGACTTGAAGTTGAAGTGCATTATGAAATTTTGGGCTTTTCTCTATTCTCTATTATATTGATAGTAAAATTTCTAATTTCAATGGGACAATTAAAACTTGTTTCATCCAATGTGCAAATTGGCCCATGGCATCTACCTTTCCCAATCCTAGGCTGTTACAAGCAGTCAGTGATTGATTGGCATCTTTTGAACTTCATGTAAAAGAAAGACAATGTCAGAGTTTGACTGATTTTGCACCAATGCACATACAATAGATATGACACAAGATATCAAGATTTACCTGTAACTTCACATTTTAGAGCAAGACGATGCCAGAGTTGTATGAGCTAGTGAATCAGTACAAACCGGAATTGATCTGGTCTGATGGAGCTCTAGGTACGAGCGAGTACTTCAACTCCACACACTTTCTGGCCTGGCTCTACAACCAGAGGTGCGCAGAGTTTTATATAATGTTGATGTGTTTCAAACTCTCAAATGTTCAATTGTAACTAAAATTTCAAGAAGTTTTAAATTCTTGAATTATGGATAAAAATATTATTTAAAGAAGGAATCAAGACTCTATCAAAAGACAGTGTAGAATTGTTCAATTGATTGGTGAATATTAAAAGTAAAAACGACAGAAAAATTATGTTTGTAACTTTAGTTTGTTCCCCGAAGTGTCTTGTATTTATCAAGTAATATCTATGTTAAAAATTTGCAAGTATCTTGCAAGGACTGAAGTATGGCACTGTTGGAAATAAGCTTTGACTTTCTTCTTTAATACTTAACATGTCCGATGTCATTAATGATACCTTATCATAGTATTTTTATAAATAGGGGGAGAGTTCAAGGTAAATAAGTAGGGTTTCTTTCTGATAAAATTTATTATTCTGTTTAATCTCTCAATAACTATTTCACTTCAGCCCGATGAAGGAGAGCGTTGTTGTGAATGACCGATGGGGGAGTGACACCGTTTGTAAACATGGAGGATTTCTCACCTGTAAAGACAGGTTTAATCCAGGTGAGAGGTTATTGCATAAAAATGATATTGAGAACTCGTAAGTTATGAGGGGAAAGAAAGCCTGAAGGCATTCCTGAGGAAAAATAATCCAATAACTTACAAGCCACTTGTCACGATCTCTGAAGAGATTAGGAATGCAGAGAGGTGTATGAGGGGACATCAATAAGTTGTAACAATAAACTTATTGACCTCCCCTCATAGGTTCAATCAATTTTCAATTAGATGGCCTTACTTCTTATTATTTTATCCAGCTTTAGCACCTTTGAAATATGACATATACATAAATAACACACAGAAAACTTTTGTATAATTCGAACTTTAAAGACCACATTTATTCTCGGTAGTCAAATGATAAGATGACATGGTCTTCTACATCTGACAGTGCTGAAGCACATGGCTTTGATTTTTTCAGATTTCAGAAACAGGTTTGGACACTCTACAGGCTTAACTTTCTAAATGGGGTAGCCTGTTAGGGAATTTGGACTAAACACCTTTGATTTCTGTAGCAAACTTTTGGTTCTTTTCATGCTTCTTTGTTTTCAATGCAGTTTGGAGATCAAACTTCAAACAACTTCAAATACAACTCTCCTTTGAGTAGTTCCTGCTAAGTTATCTCTCTTCATCTCACTCCATCTCATGTTATCTCACTTCTTGTAGGAAGACTTCAGAAACGCAAGTTTGAAACATGTGTCAGCTTAGACAGACGCTCATGGGGGTTCCGACGAGACGCCCAGCTCTCTGGCTACCTGTCACTCAAAGAACTCACAAAGATAATTGCACAGTCTATCAGGTGTGTCTTTTAGATATTCTTTAAGTTTTAGAATGATAAAAGCAATTCTTTATTATATGGAAAATTAATTCAGGAGTACCTGACAGTTACGCTGCAGTGAGTTGTTCTGTCATCTTATTGTAAAGAAGCAACAACTTCTTTCTTGTAATGCATGCCAGGCAAATAGTTTTTACTCACATTAATCATTCCCTGACGTTAGCAACAATTTTCATAACTTTGCCTCAAAATACCTTACTCATCAATGATGTTGTACGACAGGGCTAACCACGGCATTTCACAAAAGCCGTAATGTGAATGTGAATATGCAATAAAAACAGCTAACGTTTACCTTTTTCAAATACGAAAGAGCATAAAAAGGTGATCAGTCACTCCCTCCTGGATTCCGCGGAGGAATATTAAGAATTCTGCGGTATATTTAAGTAAATTCTGCACCCAATTTTACTAAATTCTTCAAAAGATTCTGCAACTTTAAACACTAAAAAGAAGCTTAAAATGATAAAATAATTCATTTTATTCACATAACTTACACTTTTTTAGAGCTGGGTGATATTGAATTGCTTTCAAAGGAGAAACTTGTGAATGAAAAATCTTGTGATGTGAAATATATACTTTGTAACCAGTATATTAGATCGCTTTTGTGTAACCATACATAATTTTGTCCTTAAGCAAACTTTTCCACATATTTGTTTTTTAATTTTATTTATCAACTTACAAAATGAGTAAATTCTGCGGCAGAAAATGATGAATTCTGCAATCATTCTGCATTAAAATAACTTTTCCACGGACTATACCATTTTCTGCATTGGAAGCCTATTTCCGCGATTTTTTCTGCAACCGCGGAATTGCAGAATCCAGGAGGGACTGATCAGTATCAGTATAGATTCTCATTCTGTTTGTAAGCATATGAAAGCATAGAAAAATGATTGAATACAGATATTCATACACACTTGTCATGTCAAATAAAATGGTAAAATGACAATAACAACATGATAACATAACATAAAAATATATATATAAGAAAACTTTATGAGATGAGCGGGATTACCTATTATTATTATTATTATTATTATTATTATTATTATTATTATTATTATTATTATTATTATTATTATTATTATTATTATTATTATTATTATTATTATTATTATTATTGGCAAGTTAATATCGGTCATATGACTTTTACCAAGTTTACTTTTATTTTTGAAAAAACTTAGTATTCATATGCCTGTGGTAATTTGTCTGCTTACAGCTGTGGAGGAAACGTTCTCATCAACATTGGTCCGACACACGACGGGCGGATCGTTCCGATATTCGAGGAGAGGCTCCGACAGCTTGGTCAGTGGCTCAAAGTGACCGGGGAAGCTGTGTACGAGTCCAAACCCTGGAGCTCACAGAATGATACTCTCGCCCCCAATGTCTGGTGAGTGGGCGATTTTACTGGTGCTTCATGTACTTACACTCTAAGTCTTTGGCTATTGTCGTTGTGATGTAGTTGATTTCCCCCCTTGCCAAATTTCATCCCTAAAAACTCATATATACCATCTTTACCCCTATAGTAGTTTTTCATTATCATTGATATCTGTTTCCCCCCAACATGCCATGACAAAAAAAATTCTTATAGAACCTCATGGTCTCCCTTTTATAAGGCTTAGTTTAGGAATCCCTTGGTTTGTATCAACAAATTGGTTTTTCTACAGTGTTACAAATGAATTTGGAATAGGAAAATGTCCCCAGTCAAACCAGCAAAATGTAACTAGGCAATTGTATATTAGTTACAATTTAATCAATCAAATAATAAACAAAGTGTTAAAGATTACAATATCAAGCTAACACAAGCAATAATACAATATCAAATGAGTCACACTAGCTAACTAAATATTCACCAGTCCTTATGAGTCACACAGTTGATGAATGTAGAAAACAGTCAGTGGGTCTTGATAGGAGAAAGATGAATCCGGCTTGTAAAGGTATCCAAAAACAGTGGCACAGCAGATGATCGCAAAGTTGATTGTATGAAGCAAGATGAATAAGAGTTCAAATGCCAGCCTATATATATAGGATAATAGGTTAGATACCTTCCAGAATGTTCTTTAAAGTTCCACAACAAACTCCAATCAGAAGTGTCCAACTCAAGCAATCAAGAAATAGATAGATTCTAGACACTGCCAGCTAAGACTATCAAAACAAGTGTAAGTTTGACCCACTAAACAATACAACAATGTTATATAATCTTAAACTTATAAACAATCACATACTCATAACAAGAGATAAACGTGGATCAGCTAGTTTATTACAGTAGACTCATTAGTTGGGTGGAGGAGACAGAGTTTGGCTATGTCTCATCTGCTATGTTTCCGTTTTTGCCTATCACTTTTCTGGAGAAAGCTGCTATGATACTACATATTTTATTCAATATACAAGGATATGTATAGCAGATATGAATGACACCAGATATATATTTATTTACTTATAAAGTTATAGATTTAGAAGATAAATAGTTGCATTTGTAAAATTTCCAGGATTCATTGTTATTCAACACCCGCAAATTTAGTTTAAAACCGACGGCGTTAGCAGGAGGTTTTAAAAGCTTAAATTTGCGGGTGTTGAATAACAATTAATCCCGGGAATTTTACAAATGCAACTATTTATCGCTATTGTAACATGACCGTTAGTTATTAGAAGTTTTAAGAGCGAACTCTGTTTTTGTGTACTTATTTTTGTGGAAAGGACTTGCGACTGTTCTCTTTCTTTAAGAGGTGAGATTAGGTCTAACTAATGTGAATTCTCGGCATTATTTACATTACAAACATTGTTGTGATAATAGCGAATAGTGGCATTCATAACAGCAAGATCTTACAACATACTTGTTTAATTCGAGACCTAAATCATCAATTATAAAGCTCGTTGAAAAATATCGTAAAACCCCAAGTACAAAAGTCTTGAACTAGCCCAAAACCATTGCGACAGCGACGTAAACATTGTGACGTCAAAACGGTTGGCCTTTGTGACGTCATGCCATGGGAACGGCATTCGAAAGAAGGCGGCCGCATGAAACTTTGCGGCAAACTTGGACTAAGTAAGCCAGTTGAAAATATTTTCGTTCTTCAAAAATAAATCATATTAAAGTGTATTTGTGATATCTACCGGTAGACACAATATAAAAAAGGACAAAGACAAATGTCAAATCGGAGTACGGCACGAATTTTCTAAGAAACTGGAAAATTAAAACTTGAGTTGGGCCGGCACTAGTGATCATGTTGTATCAATTCGCGGTGATTTGCCTTTGCTAATTTGCCGGTATTCATTGTCATTCAACATAGGGTAATTTTTTCGAATCGACCAATCAGAATCGAGGATACAACGAAGTCATGTTACAATTATGAATCAACAATAAAAGTGCACTACCTATGTTTGGGGAATGGTTGCTTTTAAGGAAGTTATAAATTAGTTGCAGATCTGCCAGATGATTTAAGTCACTTAATTTTACTTTACAGTGACATGTTATATTGGTTCAAATTGACCTGTTTTTATGGAAAATATATTTTCTTTTGAGGGTAAAATGTCTAAAAAATCATTGCCATTTGGCTAAACACTTTGTGCAGCTGTTATTTTGTTAACATTTTTCATTTTTTTCAGCGAGGGAAATTTGTATTTATGAAAGAAATTTGTACATTTGCTGTAGAACTCCCTATATTGTTAATTTTTTTCTTCTTTTTTTTGTTGTGAGATTCTTTATATTAAACCCCAAAACTATACACCTGAAGTTTGTATCAGTAATAAAAAGGAGAATACTAAACATGACCCGATATAATACCATTCTTACTGAACTTGTGAAGGGCATTAGTATTTGCCTTCCCTTCCCTAATACCAAACTTTTCATAGGTTTAAAAAAACTGTATGACATCGGACATAATTTATTATTCAATTATGAATATCTCTTATCTCCTAACAGGTACACACAGCGGCCCTTCCCTTCTCCTGCTGTCTATGCGTTCGTCCTCGACTGGCCAAAAGGAAATACCCTGACGCTTGATGCCCCAAAGGTAACCACGGCAACGGTGATCACGTTGCTAGGATACCAGACACCTTTGACCTACACACCGGGTTCAACCGGTTCTGGTGTAGTCATCGACATTCCTAAAATCGGGTTCCATGAAATGCCGTGTGATTATGCATGGGTCTTCAAGATGACAAACCTGTCTAATTGAAAAGGTTTTCTTTTATATATTCATCACTGAGGCATTTTTCTTTCAGACAATTCACTCTATGAAGTCTTATTGGTATTGAAGATATCACTTCACCTATGTATTCAGAGAAATTCCACTATAACTATCTTTGCTTGGAAGTTGAGTAAGCAAGATTATCGCACCAATTAAATTGCTACTGCACTGATGGAAAGAATTTTACCTTCAAGGATGAATCCCACAATTCAAAGCAATTGTAGAAAACAGGATCTTAATAGTATCCTATGTTTTGAGTTTTTTATTTTATAAAATATAAACTGAATAAAAATGTTAAGAGACATCCAATAATTCAGTGTCCCACTATCATTTTGATAGTTATGAAAAAATATTGAATTCTTTTTATGAAATATTTGTGATCTCTTTGTTTTGAATTCTTGTGTCTCTGAGTATTTGAAAGCACTAATCTTACATGTAATAAGAAGGTATGCATAGATGTGTGTGTGTGTCTTTGTTGTTGAATAATGTTTGTAATTATGTTCATGAAGTCTGTGATAAGAATAATCTATGAATAATGTTTCTGTTTCACACACCGCTTTTTATAGAACAGTTTTGGTGACCGTTTGGCCCCTTATAAGGGCCACATCAGCCTTACCCTAAAAACATATTTTCATCTTCTTAGATGGTTTAGAAAGCTGAAATCTTGTGTACAGACTCTTTGACCCATTTGTCCTTGAGATCCGGTTGACTTATCTATCTGTATCAATCTGTCATCCTTTAATGTTATAGTATTTTATTATATATAAGCAATAGTTTATTGAAAATTATTTCTAAAACACTATAGTGGTTTTAAATCTGCTTTAAATGTTGAAAAATATGTTCTTGAATTTTTCTCTGCTAAGGACTTGTTGAGGATGTTTTGTAAATTGTTGTGGTTCTCATAAATTGAAGGTACAGTTACGATATAAACGCTATGATAACCCCAATGCATTATTTATGTAGTGTGTGCTTGGTTGTATCGAGGACGAATTTCACTTTTTATTTACCTGTCCGTTTTATAATGCAAGTAGAAAGCAGTTTTTACCTGTATACTATTATGATAATCCATCAAACCTTAAAATGTATCAGTTGTTATCTTCAACTAATATAAAGCTCATTAAGTCTTGTTTAAAAATGATATATACCGTATGCGCACTGTGTGCAGTTTTTCCTGTTTTAGCAGTATGGGTCACGTGGCCCCAAATGCAAATAAACCTGTCACTTGTTTATTGAAAATTATGTGCAAACAATTGCTATGAGAGGGTTTTCAAGGTCAACAAAATATTTGGTGCAGTATCTGGAAAACAATTTGATTTTTTCTTCAAATTTGAGCCTTAACATCAAATCATTTAATGCCTGATGAGCTATTGCCCTTATTCAGAATCTCACTTTTTAAGAATCTCTTTGACACTATGTTAATTTTGGTTTCATGTTTGAATGGGTAAACCAATTAAATTTTCATACTCGTAGAAGGAAATATGAAAATACCAGAAGTGATTAATTTTTTTCTTTAGGTTTTCATACTAACGGAAATGTTTTTTCTGTTATTGTTAACATTGTGAATTATTGTATTTTGATTTATATTGCAATAAACAAGATTTTTTTTCTTTACTGTTTCTTGTACTTCTTCATGATTTGATTTTTCTTTATATATGGACTTACATACTATACTTTACATTTTTTCAATGCTGATTGTATTGTGTATGTCATGTTTCATAAAAACTTTCCTATTGTATCTGACCAAAGAGAGACAATGACGTGAACAGTTTGTGAACAGAAATGTCATGAATAAATGGGATACAGAAGAGCAGTCAAGTTGGACAAACTGGTATACTGGGACAGTGGCGGATCCAGGATTTTTGAAAGGGGGGTTCGGATTCAGAAATTGTGGGATTGGGGGGGGGGGGGGTGTGGCTTTATGTGATTTACTATGTTTTCGGGTTCAGATTTGTCAATGGGGGGGGGCTATTGGGCTATTGTTATGTTATATATGATTTACTATTCACATTTTCAAATTATTTTTATTGATTTGAATCTATAATTGATTTTGAAAAGGGAGGGGGGGTCACATCCCCCCCCCCCCCCCCTCTTCCTTTGGTCCGCCACTGCCGGATCATACTTGTTTTATCAGGAGCTTTCTTCTACACAGCTGTCTGACAGATAGTCACAATTACTCCAGTTAATATTTGGTTTATTTTGATGGCAGAGATCTGATGTGATTAGTTTGCAATGAGGAGGATTTGTCTGCTCGTAACAGGTTTCAGAAGATGCTAGTTATGAGGCTGCTGTCAGACTGCTGGGGAGAGGAAAGCTCCCGATAGAACAAATTTTAATCCTGTTAGAGTGTTTTTTCCCAACTTATATTCTTCTGAACAGGGTTGATAATATACAGACTGTACAAGGACTCCCACACTAAAACAAAACTTTGGACATGCACCACAATGATCTTTACATTTGCTGAAAGTGTTATGTTGTAGGTCATTGAAGAAATTGGACAATACTGAGTAGCAAGCTGTATATGCATGTAAAGTGCCATAAAGTTACACAGAAAGCCATTCAGGATCGTGTGGTAGAAAATTGTACAAAAGATCAACTCTTAATGAGTGATTGCCTTAAGCAAAGTTGAAGAAGATACCTGACCAAAAGCGTTCAAGACACAACATGTCAAAAGATAAACTAGCCTTGACGCTAATCAATCAATCAATCTTTATTCACTCAAAAAACCACCAACGGTGGTACAATAGCAAAATAACTTTACAATATATATCTAATAATATACATGCGTCTTATGCACTATTTCTTAACATCAGTTGTAACATAGTAATGAATCTAGATATATATTTCAGTTCTTTTGTACATTTAGGGGTCAAAATTTTACAAAAAGAATAAACATTTTGATATTTGCAATATTTTTCGGGAATATGCAGAGCTCTAATTGCGTGAAGGGTTTTACATCTGAAGATGTAGTGAAACTCATCTCCCATTACATTTTGGTTGCATAGCTTACATAGACGTTCTTCCCTCGCAATACCCTGCCTGCCAGTCTCTATGGGTACGTTATGGTTTGAAGTTCGGAATTTAAGGATTGGGATAGAAATAAACTTTTGTAAAAATAGATATTGTTCAAATTGTAAAGTTTTCTTCAAATTCTTATATATAATGCCCTTAGAACTACATTCAATTTTTTCTCTCCATTTTTGATAAAACTGGTAGGAAAGAATTTGTCCAGCTCTAGAGACGAGCCGTGTAGGGTACAGCGAAGGGTTAACAAATACTTCACTTAATCCGATATCATTTAACACAGTCTGGATGCAGCATAACCACTGGACTTGATTTGGATACTGTTGGTATTTGATCAGGAGACAGTTATAAATGATATGTGAGAGTTTGAAGTGAAAGTAAGTTTAAGCCAAAAGGACAACCTGCGCTGAAATATCTTTATATAAAGTCGGGTTCTACCCAGTTCACCACAGACCATAAAGTTCGAAGTAGATTTGCGGAGTCCAGTTGCCATTTTCAAAAAATTTTAAATGTAAATTTTCAATCAAATTTAATTTTTCGTGTCCCCAGATTTCCGAACCATACGTTAAAATTGGCAGAATCATTGTATCGAAAGCTGAAAGTAGACAGTCTAATGGTAAACCAATAATGCGCGATCTCTTAAGTAAACTGTAGATAGCGTTTGTTGCGTTTTCGACAATGGATTTAAAGAGCCACTACGTGATTTTCATAACATAATATTTACCTTTGATACGAACCTAAATGTCATATTTGGTGATATAAAATCAAAACATCTTAACTTTTCATGTCCAAATGTCATATGTATGACAAATACTGGTTTTCCATGAAAATCTAAAAACAGCCTTATAAATGCACAGAGGTGTAGATATCACGTCCAATATACATGGACACTAGTTATATAACCTAACAAACGCTATCAACTCCTAACTGCCCACCTGACTGTTTAAGATAAGTCTCCAAAATTACGTTTGACTATTTGACGCGCGCCACTGTCCGGTTTTCGATCATAATGCGACGTTCTACCTTCATATATTGTCACTGTAAAAAACGAATATCATAACTTTTGTCTTAGTGATATTGACTTGTAATTTTCAGAGTTTACAATAGTTCTCAAACGAATCAAGTGATATCTGTAGATATTTTGGGGTTTTGCCGAATAGAACTGTATCGTCAGCATAAAGGAGGATAAGCAATCTTTCCATATCAACGCTTCTTGATCATGTATCGAATTCACACTAAAACCTTTACATCCATTTTCCAAACGATAGTTCTCACGATCATTCAAATAAATTGAAAATAAAAGGGGTGGTAATTCTCCCCCTGACGAACACCTGTATTGCAGGAAAAGTATTTTGATTTTTTGTTATTCATTTCAACGACTGATTTTATATTGCTGTACATGTTTTTGACAAATTCATAGAATCAACCATGGATACCAGATCTTAGTAACTTTGTCCATAGACCAGTTCTTAAAACAGTGTCGAAAGCTCTCGTAAAATCTACAAATGCACACTATAGCTTTCGTTTTAAGAGTCAATAGATTAATTAACTTTTGAAGGACAAAGACATTATCTGAAGTAGTAAATGTATTTCTAAAAACGGCTTGGGCTTTGGTGAGAATATCATTTGATTCAAGAAATGTTGTAAGTCTATCATTAAGGATATAAGTAAACAGTTTACCCGATGCAACTCAATAACGTGATAGGTCTATATGAATTTGGATCAAGTTTGTCGCCTTTATATTTATAAACAGGTTTAACGATTCCGATTAGCCAAGTCTCTGGGATATTACCTGATGAAACTATAAGATTAAATAGCTCGTGGTATAACGGAGCTAGCTAGTAAGTCAACGCTGTCAGTGATATACTCATCTACAACATAGTCAATTCCAGCCGCTTTATTTTGCTTTAATTGGTTTGCTGCTTTTATGATTTCATCAATTTCGTTTTCTTTAATCAGACTTTCGCAATCATACTGAGTGTCGGCATCATCAAAATAACTAGCCATACCATCGTCATCGTCATCTTCCATAGTATTCATGACAGTTTCCTAAAACGAACTATATCAATGGATTAAACTTGTGTCCACCACAAGAACGAACTATAACGATGGCAAACGTGTGTCCGTCACATTCGACCAGACACAAAGATACAGTCGAAAAATGAAGCATGTGACGTCACTGACCCAAAGAAGGTCAAGTCTGTTCTGGCAGCATGAAAGATCTTATTACAAGTAGACAAGAAAATGCCCCATGGCGGAATGATCATCGTCGAGCCTGAAATGCCTTCAGAGCAGGAAACAAATACAAGTTTGAGGGATCTAAATCAGGCAAGTGGGGTTGATGCTGAAGAGGTTGAGATCAACGTCCCTGGAGTGGTGACATGACTACGACTTATTTGTGCACTGACACGTTGGCAAACTGGAAAATCGTCCCTTCATCTTGCCCCGATTGCCTTACTCTTAGAATACCAGTCTACTTTGTTTATCTATGAAAACATTGTTTACAACTTGTCATACACACAGTACGTACCATCATCCTACGCAAAGCTTGGTTATTGACTGTCTCGAACTGTTCCAGTTAACAGTTCGACACTGGCGATGGTTAAGCTTTGCGTAGGAAGATGAGTGTTCACCTTAATGGTAAAATGAATGTGTTCATTCTCTATACAAAACGTAATCTCATAATAACATGTTTTTATCAATTAAAAGTTTCCTTCCTAATTAAGCATCCATAACATGACTCCGATATGTCCAACCGTGACCTATATCAGTCAAACAGGTCAGTTAAACTATATTTTTTTACTGTTACTTTGAATTGATTTACTTAGATGGTAACGGTATAACTCTCCCGAGTACAGAAGTTCGGATATATTGCACTTACAAAGAAAACAAATGGCACAGTCAATGATAAATTGAATTGAATATAAGTTACTTCTTTAAACCAAAACCCCTCTGATTCATTCATTCATTCATTCATTCATTCATTCATTCATTTATTACTCTCATATGTGTCATGTATTACAAGAGCAAGGTTTAACGTCACTCTTGAATATCCATTTTAAAGGACAGCTTTTCAAATTCAAAAGTGAAACTTTCACTTGTTTTAATGATTTGTAACTGTAAGTGTATTACAAAACTAGCACTACTTACTTTAAGTTTGGTGAACTCATAAGCTTTGGTTTTACTTATTTTTTCAGCTTCATCAAGCGTTTACAAGTACTTGTCAGTTGAACAGGAATAAATTAAGAACTTATGAAAACAGGTGGCCTCCTTATATTGACATAGTTAATGAAGAGTACCTAAATAAAATTGAAAGGTAATTAAACAAATAATTTATGACAGCTGACATTGACTATTGTAGCCCATTGTCTTTAATAGACTTTTTAGAGACGATTTAGAATTAAAAATTGAATAATAATTCTAAAAGCATGAAATTTGTTATAAAATTTAAAACAAATGTGAACCCAGGCTGTCATTTGTCAACAATCAATTGCGATAAATTGATTCGTAATTAATGAAACGAATTAGTTATCTGTGCGAAAATATTTTCACTACGAAACCACCAGTACGAGCTTATTTACGACTATCACGTGACGGCAAGCATTGGGACAAAATGGCGGAAACTTCAAAACATTCATTTCCTGCTTTGACTTTCTCTTTAGTTTTTGGTCTTGTCGCCAGTCAGTATCAACCAAACTGGGATTCGCTTGATTCAAGACCTCTTCCAAAATGGTACGATGAAAGTAAAATTGGAATATTTATTCACTGGGGAGTGTTTTCTGTGCCTGCTATCGGCGATGCGTGGTTTTGGGATTATTGGAAAAGACCCGACCCTGTCAAGGAGATTGTGGACTTTATGAAAAACAACTACCCGCCCAATTTTACTTACGCAGACTTCGCAGCGCAATTTACGGCGGAGTTCTACAACCCAGATCAATGGGCTGACATCATTGCCTCAAGTGGAGCAAGGTAAGTTCTATGGTCTTTTTTTATTTTTGAGGAAACCCTCCTGAAAAAGACCTTTTATCAGTCTATGGTGGTTTAATTCTCTTTTTTATTCTTACTTTACTGAATGCCAAGACCACTGTCTGTTGACGAGACAAATATGTGAGTACTGATTTATTAATGACATATCTGATACATAACATATATATTAATATCTTACTTTGCAGAGAAACGTTATGTGCTTTCTATCACAATCATAGAAAAGGTTAAAGTTCATTAAGTTGTAATATTATTTTAACATTTCTGTGGGTTTTTTTTCCCAGATACGTTGTTTTTGTAACAAAACATCATGAGGGTTTCACAAATTGGCCATCCAAATACTCCTTCAACTGGAACTCTATGGATGTAGGGCCAAAGAGGGATCTTCTGGGTATGTTGACATTGTGTAGAGTTAAAGGTGCAGTCCAGCATATTTTGGGCTTTTTACCTAGGTGTTTTTTGCCCAAATAAAAGTCATGGATTTATTTATTTATAGGTTTTAGACACCTTCTGGGTATGTCGACAGAACTAGTAGAATTAATGGAATCTAAATCTCATTCTTTACAAAAAGAAGATCACAATAGAGAATTTTTCAAATTCCCCTCTATAACTGTAGTACTATCCCTGTGTATGTTTACGACGTCACTGAGACTGACCAGAAAGCAAAGTATTGAACAACATTTGAAGATATCTTTTTTCAGTGCAACGTATGCAAAAATTAGCTGTCAAATCTATATAAAAATCCCTTTAATACTTCTCAGTGAATGAAAAACTTTATCCAGTCCTGAATTTCAAAACTGAAAGTGTAAGAGAGTAACTGTTCTTGGTTATTGGAACACACACCTTCAGACTCAGGCTCCCTTCACAGCACCAATTGTCCCTACAACTTATCAGCTCATCTACCGAGTCTTGAAGACCCATTTTGTTAGTTAGCTACGATGACTGATCTTCAAATGAAGGCAGAAATGTAATGATCAAATTTAACAATTTGTGCCCTCATCCCCCCCAAATTTGTGTTTTTAAAAAAAATCCACCATGACATAGACATAATAATAATGATAATAATAATAATAATAATAATAATAATAATAAATAGTGGATGGCATTTATATAGCGCATATGTTGATTTAATCCTTGATGGTTGTATGATGCAGGTGAACTGACCAACGCTGTAAGGAAGAAGACAGATTTGAAGATGGGAGTGTATCACTCACTGTTTGAGTTTTTCAATCCTCTCTACCTTGCAGATAAAGCTAACAACTTCACCACTCAAGATTTTGTATCTGTGAGTAAAACATCCAAGCAATTAAGATCCTTCAAAATGTGTTTCAATGTTCATGTGAGTGACAGGGAAACAGCATATTCTGCCGACAAATATACTATAGGTAATATAATCTCATTTCAGAAGATGCTATTTAAATACCTTTTATTACAGCACTGCACATACAACATACATGGCATGAAATATATAATATTACATTAGTATGAAAATACAAGTTGTACCTACTTTTCAGAGCAAGTCAATATCTGAGTTGTACTCATATTGCACCAGCACACCAGAGCTCCAGATAACTTTTATGGCAATTGGGTATTTACTCCCATGTTTGAATATAATTGAGTAAATTCATGTTTTGTGGAGTAAGCTGAATTTTGAGTACTCCCAGAAATTTAAGGAATTGAGTAATTTTACTCATAGTTTATGATCCTTATTGAGTAATCAACAAAATTTACATTTTTCGAATACGATTGCTTTTAAATGACTTAGTTTACGCGACCCGAGAGTCACCAAATCAAACGGCGCTCTGGTGATCACGTGACTACAAACTCCGTATAGTGACTGCTTAGATAAAAAGTTTAGTTGTAGACATCGCTTTTGCTAACACTGTTGTAGAGTTTGAAATGCCGGAGAGTGCTGTACGCAAGCTGATATCAATAATTGAGTAAAGTACACATGGTTTTTGTTTTAATTGAGTTTTAGGTGAATCCAATGCATTTTTTGTACTCCCTGATTATTTTTTAATTGAGTATATTGTTAATTTATTGCGTGAAATACGCAAATACGCGTTCTATCTGGAGCTCAGGCACACATACAATAGATATGACACAAAATATTGAAGTTTATCAACATATTTCAGAGAAAGACAATGCCAGAGTTATACGAGCTGGTGAACCAGTACAAACCAGATTTGATCTGGTCTGATGGGATCTTCGGGACGAGTGAGTACTTCAACTCCACACACTTCCTGGCCTGGCTTTACAACCAGAGGTGCGCAGAGGTTTAACTTGAATGTAGTGTTATAGTTCTGTTAACATAGAAAGGAATAGAAAAAAAGAGCCATTGGTTCTTTAATTCATCATGCTATGGGCTTATGGCATGTCGTGCGGCATCCATATGTCTGTCCATCCATCCATCTGTCTGTAAACTTTTCACTAAATCATATTTTGCTCAAGGACCGTTGACTCAGGAAATCTGAAATCTTGTGTACAGACTCCTTGACTTGATTTTGTGACCCTATTACCCCTTATAAAGGCCATAGGGACCATGCCTTAAATTCCTATTTTCATCTTCTCCAGAAAGTTAATTGCAGCTTTAGCTAATTGATTTGATTCGAATGTGTATATCTTGATTATCCATGTGTATTTTATGCAGATAGGCATCTTATCTGGAGCCCTGGCCTGTGTCCCCTAATAAGGGCCATTGGGGTCATGCATTAAAAACTTATTTTCATCAAGAGGCTTAGAAAGCTGAAACTTTATTACAGACTATAAGTACAACGACGTTTCGACACAGATTCTTGTATCGTTGTCAAGCATAAATGGAATACTGAGGTGGTGATATATATACAGGAACAACAATACATGATTGAGAAGGAGTAACAGTAGGGGGTAGTAGAAGCCAGTGGTTAGAAGACAAAGGATGTACAGTGAAGCCTTAGATTGCAGTGTTTTTACAGGAAACTAGGGTTTCCTTATTTGCTTCCCAACGTCTAAATGCCACTCAAAGAAGTTATTACAGACTTCTTATCGGATGGGGATTCTAATTTAAGAGGCCTAAACACCTACCCCAATTTATCAAATACTGGTAAAATTCATAATGAAATAGGATTTTAGAATACCGTATCTGGTTTCAAGTTAAGGTATATTCAAAATTACACAAACTTCATATGAATCTTTAAACTTTGGTTTGATTACTCTTCATCCACAGCCCAGTGAAGGACAGAGTTGTTGTGAATGACCGATGGGGGAGTGATACAATGTGTAAACATGGAGGCTACCTCACCTGTAAGGACAGGTATAATCCAGGTATTATACCCATTTTTACCTATACTGAGCATGTGTGTTACATAGAAGTTGAATTGGTTTATTTAATTCATTTGAGTTTGCAAAGTGCTAAACTTCAAGGGCATTGTAACATTAGACTGTATGCTGTATCAAAAATGTATTTAGCCATCATCTCCAATTAATTTATTTAATAATATTATCATTCTTAGACATGTTCACGGTATGTTGTTCTTGTCATGATCATGTTCATATATTTATGTTGCTGGAGCGGTCTTCAAATAAGCTCACACAAGCTTGTTGACCAATCCATTTCATGTCTCTTTTTCATGAAATAAATACGTTTAAATCAGACTGTATGCTATTTCATTGTGTTTGTATTATTGTATATATATATATTTTTTTTTCATTGTGTTTGTGTGTATATATATAATTTTAATCACATTCACAATCGCTAACAAGCGCTTTCTACCATGATGGCTTCTTCAGGTTAGACAGGATAATTCTACAATAACATAATTTCATCTATATATACCTGAGAGTAGTGTTTGTGAATTTTTCGTTTTTATTTATTTATGTGTGTGTATATATATATATATATATATATATATACACACACGTAAATAAATAAAAACGAAAAATACACACACATAAATAAATAAAAACGAAAAATTCACAAACACTACTCTCAGGTATATATAGATGAAATTATGTTATTGTTATTGTAGAATTATCCTGTCTAACCTGAAGAAGCCATCATGGTAGAAAACACACACATAAATAAATAAAAACGAAAAATTCACAAACACTACTCTCAGGTATATATAGATGAAATTATGTTATTGTAGAATTATCCTGTCTAACCTGAAGAAGCCATCATGGTAGAAAGCGCTTGTTAGCGATTGTGAATGTGATTAGGTACCTAATTCTACGATAACATTATTTCATCTATATATATATATCTATATATATACAAACACAATGAAAAACAAATGAAACTTTGCATCATATATATTTTACATATAAATATACATTTTCTAATGATATTAATGATGAATTTGGATTGTAATGATAACCACATCAAATTTCTCTACTTACTTAGTGATCGAAGAAAACTTGTTGTGTTCTTGGCACTCTGTTAACTGTTTAGAAACATGACTTCTTTTTGGACAGTGGCGGATCCAGGAAATTTAAAAGACGAGTGAGGGGAGAGGGGGAAATTTCACCTATTGAAATGATTGGGTTGACCCTCGGGGGTCACGAGTATAATGGAGGGGTTTGAACCCCCTGAAACACCCCTCACCCTTCTTCAGCTGCCACTGTTCGAAAAAGTTTCTTTATATGTAATTTTTTTAATCAAATCTACTAGTGGCTAGTAGAAAGTAAAAATCACAAAACCTGTCCAGTCAATAGATGAGTCTACATCAATATCACATCATTTCTTATCCTTTGCAGGAACCCTGCAGAAACGCAAGTTTGAGACTGCTTTGAGTATAGACAGAAACTCATGGGGATTCGGCCGTAAATCTCCCCTTTCACAATACCTGACAATGAAAGAACTGGCCAAGACAATTGCGGAATCTATCAGGTTAGTCTATAATACAGCAAAACTGATAATGCATGAAATGTATCAAATAGTGTCTTCATTAATACTCACTCCAGGTTATTATACCTTAGTCACTAATATTTTATTTTATTTTGTCAATATATTTTTATTTATAAATCAACAGTAAATTTGAAGTATTTGAATACAATATAAATCCTGTTGCTCTTATAATATCATGGTTAATGATCATGCAAAGTTTATTATTGAAACATAAAATTTTAAGGAACTTGTGACAGAATGTCTCTTAAAACTTATGGTTAATTGTCTTACAGTTGTGGAGGAAACGTTCTCATCAACATAGGTCCGACACACGACGGACGGATAGTTCCAATATTCGAGGAGAGACTACGACAGCTTGGTCAGTGGCTCAAAGTGACCGGGGAAGCAGTGTTCGAATCCAAGCCCTGGAGTTCACAGAACGATACACTCACGCCCAATGTCTGGTGAGTAGGAGATTTTATGGGTGCTTTATTTTCTCAAAGCAAAATCAAGTCATTTGTTTGTTATTTCGCTTTAGCCATTTGCAGATTGATAACATATAGACGTAACTTGTGATTATAATTGGCTGGCACTTCATCACGATCAAATGATGCAAGTAATTATTTTGTACTGATGTTACAATCAAACACACCCATTGTAGAGTAGGAAGTTTAGCAAAATGAAGGGGCAAGACTCCATCTATTTTCATGGCCAAAATATTTTGTAATGAAAGCAAAAGAAGACACGGCTTCTGTGGCATCTCCTAATTCTCCATTTCCTACCATAATAAGTCCTCAGCTGCCCCTCACCCCTTAACTGAGCTGATGAAATAAAAAACTTTGCCCAAACAACCTGACCCCTTTAAAATATTATCCATGAAAATTGTGGAATTATGGCAATACACCAAATTTTAACTTTGAACATATGTGTTTTCCTTTCACCACAATTAGTCACAACTAAGAATCTCAATGAAGAGGATATCCCAGATGTGATGTTGTAGGGTTGCTCAGTACATCATGTTTTTTGACGATATGTACTTTCAACATGACGTCATCTGATAAACATTTTCTTTTAACTCTGTAGGTAATGTAGGATATTCTTTTGGCAGGTACACACAGAGATTTTCCCCTGCCGCTGTCTATGCATTTGTTCTTGACTGGCCAAAAGGAAATACCCTGACACTTGATGCCCCAAAGGTTACCACGGCAACAGTTATTAAGTTGCTTGGATACCAGACACCTTTGACCTACACGCCGGGTTCAACAGGCTCTGGTGTCATCATCGACATTCCTAAAATTGGGTTCCATGAAATGCCGTGTGATTATGCATGGGTCTTCAAGATGACCAACCTTGGTAATTGAAGAATGATCATCTTATTTTGAAATGATGGCGACAACTCTATGAATCAACTGTGTAACCACAAAACTGCATCTGCAATTGTTTTGAAGCAAAAACCCTATATTCACATGACATGGAAATTCTTTATTGTTATGATAGATACCAATGTTATGATTGTGTTTCTGTTTCTATATTGGTTTGAGCTACAGGGTCGAATTATTTAACTTCGGACAAAAACTGGCAAAACTTTTCCACTTTGTAGTTAACTCAGAAAACGACATTGCTTTGAACCTTCAAATTTTTCATTCCAAAAGACTATATGTTTTGATGTGTGAATCCATGTTGAAAGACAAATTTGTTTTTTGAAAGTTTTTAAGGAGATCAATGTTTATTTAGTCTTTTCATGCACTTGTTGTGTACACATTTTGATATAAACTTTTATATTTATGATATGTGTATATGTCACAATGTGCAAAGTGTAAAGTTCATTTGTAAACTTTAGGAACTGTTATTATTTTGGAATGATAATTTTACACCCTTTTATTACATAAATTTATTATTTTTACCTAATAATTTTTAACTCTTACGTTGCTGAATATTATTTTGACTACCGGTAGTTTTGCCCCCATGACTGAATTTCCAGCACTACCGTTAAAGCGTAATTAGCACCAGTGGCTGAATTTTCCAGCGCAGCGAGACGCGACGTGTGTTTAGTATGAATTGTTGTTTCAAATGACAACAAGATATCCAACAGCATATGTTGATATAAGATAATACTGTTATAACTACATGGTCAAGCACAATGTATACTTTGTATCTGTCATAACAGCTGATCTGCAGGTCATAGTTTTGATTTATAGTTTAGGGATAACGTAACATGATGAGCCCATCTATCCAGCAGGCAATTTTACATATCAACCTTGAAATGATATCTTCTTTTGATGTTTTGAACCTACAGGCATCTGAAACGTGATGTATTTAATTTTATCTTAGTTTTCTGCCCTTAGTTCTTGCTAGGGTCATTTTTTAACAATAGAGCCATTAATAATTGAACCTTAGCAGCAACGATTTTTGTCATGAAGCTTTGGAGTTTATTTAAGTGATCTCTACATGATTGGATTCGAGATTTGCAGTGAAGTTGAATTACAAGGTCATTGGTGATGTTGTATCAACATTGAATTGACATCAGTAGATTTCAGGGCCTCATCATTGTTATAAATGTCAAAGCTCTTGTTTTAAAAAATGTTTTTTATGCAGAAATCCCATGCATGAGTCGATGCTGTAAGTTAACCCTTGCACAGGTAGGGCCCCATCACTATTGACACTTAGGATCTCACAGCACTTTAATATTTATTGGAACATACTATAAAAGTGTGTGTATGATATTTATAAGATATTACAAAGATTTTGAGTAGAGTGTCACTAAGAGAAATGCTTATTACGAATGCTTAATAACAATTTTATTTGAGTTAATGACATGTAAATTGAAAAGATGTTTTTGATTGTGAACATGCCTGAAATGGACATCTTGATGACACCTGTCAACATTAGCCTTTATAAGTCCTGGCAATTAATTAGATAATTTTAAGAATCATTTGAAACTTCAAAACCTTGTCTGGTATGTTTAGAACAGCTCAAGAAATGAGGAATATTAGACTTGGTGACTAATGAAGCTGGATAACTACAGAGCCAAAGATTCTATTTTTTTCCAGAATCCATCACAAAGGATATATAATTTTGCGCAACTGTGATACACTCTTCAAGTTTATATTGCAATAAAGTTTATATTGCAATAAACCATTTTTGTTTCTGCGTGTATGATTTTTTCTCCAAGAATATTGCACAGAAATGGGTCATATTCTATAGAACTTTCAGTGATGTTCCTTTTAATCCTGTCAGTTTGGTTTCATGAAAGCATTTTATTTCTTTATTTGCGCGAAAATAGTCAAAAAATAGTTAGTGGGAAGTTTGAAGTTGACTAGACTAAACAATTAGCTCTAAAGAACTTGAGATCAAACATATAAATAAAAGTTTAATTGAATTTTTATTTGAAATTTAAAGAAAGAATAATATAGGCCCTTTGTGTCTTCTTTTTCTTTCCTGTTCATGAACTGTTAGTCTTTCTGATGATGTATCTCTCTCCCTTTAAACCAATATGTTGCATAATTTGCTCAGTTTTTCCGTCAAATATTGTTACTCTTATAACCCAGACACTAATTGTTGGGATGTCCACATGAAACTTAACATATTTAATCACCATGATGTGTAGATGTTCCTTCTGTATCTATGTCCCTAATTTGCATACTTCATAACCCAAATTTTCTCAGCTCTTCCATCAATTTGTTCCTCTCATAACACGGATAGTAATTGTTGGAATAATAATAATAATAATAATGATGAAATAGTTTTTACTTCGAAATGAATTCTTTTCTTAAATACTTTCTGCTATAGGTAAGTTTTACAAATTCACCAAATAATACATGATCTGGATCAGACACAATCTTAAGGGATAATTTCAAAACCATTTTTTTCATAAACATAGGATACATTTTAAAAGAAACTACTGCAATTTTACTAGCGCTTTGAACAACTTTTTCCATGTGAAACTTGCATAAGTGTGAAAACCTCTGTGTGGAATCCCATATGCAGCCACGTATTGGTTTTCCACAATAATATAATGGTCCTATAGCTGATGTCTGACCATTACGAATTTCAGTAGAAAGCAGCATGATCATGGTAGTGATCTTTGTGCTTAAGTAGTGATCTTTGTGCTTAAGTAGTGATCTTTGTGCTTAAGTAGTGATCTTTGTGCTTAAGTAGTGATCTTTGTGCTTAAGTAGTGATCTTTGTGCTTAAGTAGTGATTTTTGTGCTTAAGTAGTGATCTATGTGCTTAAGTAGTGATCTTTGTGCTTAAGTAGTGATCTTTGTGCTTAAGTAGTGATCTTTGTGCTTAAGTAGTGATCTTTGTGCTTAAGTAGTGATTTTTGTGCTTAAGTAGTGATCTATGTGCTTAAGTAGTGATCTTTGTGCTTAAGTAGTGATCTTTGTGCTTAAATTATTCTCGAAAAAACAATATGCATGTGTAAAAACATAACCATTTCATAAAGGTCAGATGACATTGCGAACAGTTTTATGGGCCACTGGTTTGACCTTGAATTGGGGATTTTCGGACTCATACACGGGTTTCGTACTCGGGATCATCAACAAACTGAAACATGTCAGGTAGGAATAAAGGTTTGACCCTTAACTTTTGTTTATGTTGTTGTATTCATTCAGTCAACATTAACTACTAAAGTAAACATTATGAGAAGGTCTACGATACAACCCCTCGCGAAAATGAAAACAATCAACACTCACATTTATAAAATTAAGAGATTAAATGAACACTAATCTCAGAACAAACCTTAGTGGACGTGGTCAGTCGAAATATTTTCTTCATTGTATTACACATAAACAGTTTTTTTCGACGCCACAACTTAAACCTATCCATTAAACATTTAGAACCCTGCTGACTCCTTTTTTCATGGTAAAAGGTTTTTTTAACTCTCCCGTTGAAGATACCGCCATTTAATTAATATGCAATGTTATTACAAATTGTGTCAAAACATCGCATGCTGAATGACGTCCCAATCTGTAAGTATGACGTCACCATATTAATGGCGTGGCAGAACTGGTAATATCGGCGAATTTCATGCTCTTTTATTTGAAATAATTCTGCAAGTAGTAAATTAAAAACTTAACCTCAGTCCCGTTTAATTACACTTTAATGAAACTTGTAAATGGTATCGGTATCTAACTCGGTTTCGCTCGTTAAGTACCAAACCATTCACTCGTTTCATAAAAAAATTCTTAAACGGGACGTCGTTTAGTATAGTCTTATTGTAGTTGGCGAGTACACTTGTAAAAATTCTTGAAAACAGAGACGCCCTCTTTATGTCTTACAGTAGTGTCAATCCTTTTAATAGAAAGTATGTAATACCTCATATAGATCAACATTAAGTACGTTTTGTTTAATCATTTTCAATGGAAACCATATGGCACCTCAAATAGATTAACATGTAGTACGTCTGGCTTATACCATAGCGGAGTTACTTCCCTTAGAATATCAACAATGAATTTATATATGCTAAGCCCTTAAGTTTTAAGATACCTGAACATTAAATATTTTAACCTTTAGTGTTGATAACGTTATATCAACACACTCCATTATGGATGCATTATTTATTAACATTCTATTAATATATAGAATATAGATTTGTAGTTTAATTATATTCACTAATAGATTATCTGAAAACTTCCAATTAGCACGTAACTGCATGAACAGGGCCATAACTCATATGTGCATAACAGGGGAAAGGGATTTTTATTGTTTCACAACATCGTTTTTTTGTATTATTTGCATCAAAACATTTTATATTAATTGTTTTGAAAATTCTTTTTTTTAATTTCAGAAATAATACATTGTTTCCATAGTGATAAGATGGAAGCACGAAGGCTCGAAGATTTTTGGAAGACATCTTTAATTTTCAAAATGAGTTTGCTGGGAATAATATTTAGGAATAATCAACATAAAATTTCGTAAGGCCGTTTTTGGGAAACGAATAATAACTACCCAATTCTGGATATCTTCAATTTCTCAAAGGTGCAATAATCGCTGGCCAAATGATAAAGAAATACTGGTAAATAAAACCATTTACTGAGTTGTACCAATATGTATTTTTTAAACAGATAGTTTGGGGTATTCAAATAATTCGCATTGAAATGTTTGGGGTATCTACGCCGGTCTTTTTCGGTATTTTAGTCCAATACCTTCAGAGTCGGTTGGTTAAAGAGCCACTCCGTGAGATGTTGGAATCATATATGCCAAATTTAATCAATGGTGTCATTTGATCACGAAGTATCGACTGTTACCAAAAACCAACATTTTAAAGCTAATTTGTTTTGTACAGTGACAATATTAAGGTAGAACTTCGCAATTATCATCGGAAACTGGACAGTGGCGCGCGTCAAATAGTCAAACGTAATTTTGGAGACTTACTAGTATCTCAAACAGCCAGGAGGGAAGTTAGGAGTTGATAGTGTTTGTTAGGTTATATAACTAGTATCCATGTATATTGGACGTGATATCTACACCTCTGTGCATTTATAAGGCTGTTTTTAGATTTTCATGGACAACCATTATTTGTCACTGATATATATGTCTTTTGGACATGAAAAGTTCAGATGTTTTGATTTTATATCACCACTGTGGGCACATATGACATTTAGGTTCGTATCTAAGATAAATAATATGTTATGAAAATCACGGAGTGACCCTTTAAAATATCATGTTTACGCAGATTCAAAGAAATAACAATAATGAAAATAATCTTAATTAGATATCAAATCGATACAATTTGTACCCGGGTGTAATCAAATGCAATTCGAATACAAAGACATAAGGAAAAAACTACCAGTAATATGTATTTTAAAGCACAAAGAGAGCGACCTTGTCTCATATAGTCGTTTTATTCAGAAACTGTCATTCGATCACCGTTGCGTGTGTAGAGCTGACTTCCTTGTTGATAATCGTCTGCGCCTGGTTACGCCGATTATTGTAATTATCGCGTCTGGGAAGAATCGCGCAATGATCGAGGGTAAAAAAGAGACGTTTCTTCGAAATCATATAAGGTTGATATTACTTTAGGATCGAACAAGTTTAACCATACATTCTGTGGATCAACTGATGTCGTATTCCTTTGTACTGGTCGATTCAACCGCATAGAATGGGGTATGTATTCAACCATTTTCTTATTTTTGATATCTTATTTAGAGGAAAATATTTCTAAACTAAATGAACTTAAATCAGGTCTGTACCTTGAGTCTGAGATATAAGGTATGTACACAAGTGTATAAGTCCAGCATTATATACAAGATATTATGTAAAATAATGGGTACATGAACCACGCCTGCCTGATCTCCAGAGCAGGCGTTCATGTTTCAAAATTAGCCTGTTAAATTGTTGGGTATATGTTTACACCGAAATATGATACTTTTTCATCACACATGTTATCACATTTCGTTATTGCAGTATGAATGCATCCTTTCTTGGAGTAATATTGGATAGTTACATAACGATAGCTAGGTTTATAACCAGCACAGCTAAACTCCTAAAGGTATGGATAATAACGCGATACCTAAAAGCTCCACTGTGGCAAAAGTACCCCCTCATTTTATTTTATCTGTTATTTAGACAATTTTATAACTGAATCAAAGCCACTTTCCTGAATGGATTGTTGGTCATTACAAAGAAGAAGAAGGAGAAGAAATATACTTTATTAATGTGTCACATGTTGTTTTACACCATCAGATTTGTTACATAAACAACATCCGACCGAACGGCCTATTAGACACAAATGGACATATGAATACATAAGATATCAAAATATAATTTTTAAGATATAAAACAAAGTGATTAACATAACTTAAGGTGGAATGGTTGCTTTTCGGCGTTTGATCTTTACAATTATGAGTAAACTCTGAAACTAATGAGGATATGAATACATGTAATCAAAAAGAGACAAATGATGAAAACATAATGATTCAGGGACTACTGATATTCTTGACGCACAAATAACAAGAGAAGAAATACTTGATAGTATCAGACACCTTAAATTGAACAAATCATCCGGATTGGATGATATTATCCCAGAATGTTTCCTACATGCTTCAAATATTTTACTGCCTCATCTTGAATTGTTATTTAATGTCATCCTAGATAAAGGGGTTTTCCCACATTCATGGTCGATTGGTATCATTATACCTATCCATAAGCATGGTGAAAAAAATCAACCGGAAAATTATCGTGGCATTACTCTTCTCAGTGTATTCAGTAAAATATTCACTGGCATCATAAATAAACGTTTAGTCTTTCTGGACAGAATCTTTTGATAACGTATCTGAATCCCAAGCTGACTTTAGGAAAGGATATACAACGACTGATAACATTTTTGTTCTATATTCACTTATTCAGAGATATTTGAATACGAAAGGTTCTAAATTCTATGTTCTCTTTGTAGATTTTGCAAAAAGCTTTTGATTCTGTACTTAGAGGAAAGTTATGGACTCTTCTTGACAATCATTCCTTAAGCGGTAAAATGAGTATATTTTTAAAAAGTATTTATGATAATGTAATATGTGCGTGAGAAACAATAATCTTATATCTGAAACTTTTGAAAGCCAAATAGGGGTCAGACAAGGGTGTATCTTGAGTCCGTTTCTATTCTCTTTCTTTATAGATGAACTAACAATCCAGATTCATGAAAATTGTTCAAATGGTATTCAATTACACCCAGACATAGTGCAGTTATTTCTCCTTTCATTTGCAGATGATATAATTAATACTCTTCTCAAGCACGGTACGGGGATTACAAACAGAAATTAATGAAATGGAAAAATATTGTAAGGAATGGAAACTAACAGTTAATAGAGATAAGACGAAACTAATTGTTTTTAAAAAGGGGAGTAAACTTGCTGCAAACGAAACATGGTACTATAAAGGCGAAAAGATCGAAACAACCAAATTCTACAAATATTTAGGAGTTTATTTTACAAACCATTTATCTTGGTCATTACATGTCAAAAATGCTGCAACGCAAGGAAAGAAAATATTACTAGGTATCATGAGATACATCCGTATCTTGGGCGATTTACCATTTAAAACGTTTTTTTTTAGGTTATTTGATTCTAAGATTAGCCCAATACTCCTTTATGGTTCCGAAGTTTGGGGATTTAAAAATTTTGATGTTCTGGAAAGGGTTCATTTGTTTGCAATAAAAAAATGCTTAGGTGTGAAACCTATTACTTCAAACATAATGGTCTACGGCGAATTTGGCCGATTTCCACTATATGTGGAATCAAAAGTGAAAGCAATAAAATACTGGATACAAGTATTGAATATGCCATCTTATAGATTACCGAAAATATGTTATAATATGATGATGTTTTATGATGAAATGGAAAATATAATTGGGTATCAGATGTTAAACATTTGTTATGTTCAGTAAGATTTAGTAATAAATATTTATATGGCTAGAACAATGTATAGATTCGCAATCGAATTTTCTCATGTCCTTTAAAAAACGATTGCAAGATATATATCTACAAGACTGGCTCTACAAATTATCAGTTTCAAATAAATGTTTCTATTTCAGAATGTTCAAACAATCTATATGTAATGAAAATTATCTATCATTGTTGAATGTTAGGAAATTTAGAATTTCGCTTTCAAGATTTCGCTGCTCCTCTCATGACTTATTAATTGAAACCGGAAGGTATATTGGTTTGGAAAAAGAACATAGACTATGTCAAATGTGTAATTTAAATGAAACTGAAGATGAGTATCATTTTCTTTGTGTCTGTCCAGCCTATCTCGATTTGAGGCATGTGTATATAAAAAAAATATTATTTTACTTATCATAATATCTATAAATTCATATCATTACTAAGCTGTTCTAGCAAAATGCATGTCGAAAATCTAGCAATGTTTCTGTACTATGCCTTTAAACGTAGAACGAATGTACTCTCTACTGCCTAATGTGTGTTTACAATATGTATTATAGGCCTGTGGCCTCCTTCAGTGCAAATACAGATTGATTGAGTGCAGAAAGGGGCATGAGAAATTCGCTATTTACTAAATATATCAACTAGTCTACCGGTGAAAGATGACAAAACGGGGGATCAGCATCACTTACAGATTTAATATATATCTTATCATATCTAAAATCAGATTAAAACTTACACCAAATAAAAAGAATACGGCATCTAAATCACAATATTTACTAATTCTCTCTGATAAAGGAGTAACTTGTTTCGAAAATCTGCCAATCTCTATTTGTAAAGGTAAAACACCACAACGAAATTTACTATAAATACTGCGAATGTGTCTATTTTTTTAGAGATGATACATAGTTTTCTGTATTGAGAAAAGTTTTGAATAATCGGTACGTACGGAGACCCTTATCATTACACATACCTTTCAACCAATTATAATAATCTAATGAAATTAACCATTATTTTAACCGCTAAGGATATTTTAACTTTTGATATAGTTCATTTTTTATCTGAATCAAAGCCACTTTCCTGAATATACTAAAAAGCTTGATAAAATCATGATTTGTTAAATATTGTTTTTGAATATTTGACTTAGTAAGTGAGTCGTGATAAAATATACTCAGTTGTTATCAAATTTGTAAACAAGCAAACTATATCTATTTGTGTTAATAATCTTCCGCCCTTTTTACTTAAATATATTCGAGTCATGTCATACAGCTGCTGAACAGAAGTTTGTTACACTGTTCATAATTTCCTATATAAAATCATCATTTTTGGATTTGTTTTAGATTATAACCAAATCTTAACATAACAGTTTACAGACCATATTGTGGGTTCATATCTACACTATATATACAAGTTACATATATGTGGTATGCCAGAGACAATTCTGGCATTACCATAAAGAGGAATGGAGTAAAAAGTAAAATTAATCAGATTTTCATATTTCTTCAGGAAAGTATTTATCAAACACATTTCCGGCAAAAGATTGAGAAAATAGTTACTAAGGATTTACTTTATGAAATATGTAACGTTATTTTTAGAAAAAAACATTGATAAAATATTAATGAGAAATTAATGAAAATTTAGTTTTTGCATATTCGACCCCAGTGATGTACAGATCCATGCCAAATTTACTCAAATGGGAATATGAATTTGATATTTAAGTATGTGGTAGTAACATGATGTTTCCTCATCTCCTCAAAAAATCATAGCTATAGGCAGAAAGATCATTGAACGGGTCGAACTTAAGTAAACACCTAATTACATGTTATTTGCAGTAAGTTTGCAAGTAATGTAATAAAAACCTTTGTTCAGCAGCTGTATATCCTCGGTGCGATGACATATAATTAAAAAAAATTCTTATTTCTCAATTTCTTGGACGACAATAGTTTGACAAAATACCTATTTCTATTTAATAGTTAAATTTTTTACATTGTAATGGAAAGGTCAGAGTTTTGTCACCTTATGTTCTAATCCAAATAAAATAGTAAAACGAACAATATTCACGAAATTTATTCACAATGTAAAGTCAAAGTTAAACATTTTTGAATATTAAATAAGTCAGCCATGTCACTTTTTGGATCGATCATTTCATCTGTTAATAGGCAAAGGTGATACTATGCATAGGATAATGTAAAATTAGACCTACTTTTATAATTCTTCTCAAGATGATGATAGAGGATTGATCGAATTAAGTTGATTGTGTACACTGGCAATTTGATCAACTCTAAAAGAAAAATATTTAATATTTTTTAAAGTGAAAATAGATTACAATGAAAAAATTGGTCTTGTTAGATCACTAGATATGTTTTTACTAATATTAGTGACAGCCCGGGTCTCGACAAAATGATGATCTTGTAGCTCGAATAATTTAATTTGGATACTTATCTCTGTCAAACAATAACTGAATTGTGAATGCAGTTGTAATAAGTATTCAAATAAGTATTGACCATGTGTCATTAAACACTATCTGGCGCAACAATTTTTCCAAATGGACTTAGGTGTTGCCAAAACAACAGAGCTTGACCATCCAAGTACCTGACTGGTAAAAAACGTTTCACGAGGAAAATAAAAAAAACAGTTGATAAATATATAATATCTATATGCACGTATTTGCAGTATTCCTTTGAAATTTTGTTTCTTCATATTTATTTTGCCGGGAAAGTAATTCATCATTAGTATTACTTAAGTAAAATGAATTAATAAAAACCTTTGCGTAACAATCATTTTGGAAAATGATAATTTTTATGTATTTCCATACATTATTAAAATATGACAATAAGCGGAATACATACACAACGATGTGGAATTGATACAGGAAGTAAAATGAATACATGAGACTCAAATTCATGTAATTGTATCTACATCACTACCAATTAAACTGGGCTCCCGAGTAAACTCACCTTATTCAACCAAGCCAAATTGTACACTTATGTGGAAGGATATATATCCTTATTGAAATGAATTTACGTCAAGTTTTAACGAGTTTAGATGAATTAATTATGTAATTAATTACGATTTAAAACAGGATTGCTTCCCCGATCGTGTTGTTCCGTGAAATCAACCGGATGTGACGTCAACTGTGGAAAACAAACGCGATGTAGCCGCAACAACAACGTTAACAAATGTAAACAACAGTGCCACGTTTCATAATTAGTTCATCGTGTTCTTGTTTCTATTGAAAACTCAGAACGTTTTAGGGTGATGGTTTATATATATAAATGCTGTACGTACATTTCAAAAAAGGAAAAGGCTTTTTGATGACCTTTAGACGATATTATTATGAAAAAAATTCTTACGATAACTTCGCAGTCTCAAACCACTGCTTTTCTCCGTGTCTACACGGGGATTTTGAGTAAATTGCAAAATCATATGGGTTAACTGCAAAAAGATAGTTTGTTGTTGATATTAGAATTTTGAAAAAGGTGTCAAATTACCAGGTGACCCCATTTGCATTTTAGTCTTTCAATAAAAAACTATATTGTGAATTCTTATTTATTATCTGTAATCTTTAAATAATAATTTATCTATTTTTATTGCAACACCAAAACAGAAAGAAAAATTAATTGCACCAATTTTTTGAAAATTATTTCACTGTATTCTTTTGTCAATACATGGTTTGTAATATCATATATTTTAATAGACGCACTTTAATAGGTGAAGGGCGATTGATGAGCTTATTTCCACATACTTTATTTTTAGAATTCTAACAAAGGTAATATGAAAAATGGACGAATGAATGAATGAAGGGTCAGAATATTTTATGTTTTTTTTCTTTGGTCAGAGAAAAATAATGACTGGTCGTGGATTTTAAATTTCATGGAAAGCTTACAATAAAAATTCCATTTCGAACATCGGCCATACACATATAAATCATTTAGCGAAATCAGTATATGATTGAAAAAAAATAGCAGATTCAACAACACAAGTTCTTATGATTTTACTTTGCATTCGTTTTTTTTTGGTGCATACTAGTATTTTACGTGCAAGTTGACTTACGTAACCGAGCTGTATTTCGTTAAATCAAACGACAAAAATCAATAAGACAACAGATATTTGTTTAAATCATCATTTGTCCATACATTGACAAGTGGATTTGTAAAAACACGTACGTTTGCCGATGTTTATTCGACCAATATTAGTACTGTTTTGTCGTTCGAGTTCAATATATGAAGAGACTCACTTCTGGGTTATGTAATGGACATTTATTCAACTTAATCGCCATTGTTATTTCATTTCCTTTTAAGTATTGCGTCAGAATCTCATAAGAAGATATCTTGCCAGTTCTTATATGATTTGGTCGACTGGTATGGCTCTTACAACCCGCGCTACGACGGTAGTCCGAGTGTTTCAACGTTATAATAGTTCAGGGGAAAACTATATTTTTTAATTACAAATAACATCGGGGTAGAGCGAAATTTATTTCTTTTCTAAGATGCTAAAATGATCTTTACAGAGACCACTCTGATTTTAATAGTCTCGAAATTAGAAATCGCTCACATTAATAATCCATGAAAAGGGCTAACTGTTGGCTATTTCAAGAGCCCAACCTCTAGTTATAAACGACATTTAGTTGGTAAAAGCTCTGATTACTGCAGTTTTGCACTTTAACTTTTTCATTTATTCAATTTTGGATTATATTTTTTCTTATTTTTTTCTTCAAAAACTTAAACAAACAAATTAACACCTCTTGGTTTTTAAAAACCTTTACTTTTACAAACGCTTGTCGTACGATTATGCAGTGCGGGCCACATTGCCCATATAAGGCTTATCACGTGGTTAAAATTCCACAAAGAATTCTGGGTACTGTTTGTTTTGGAAGCGTGATGGCGGACTGAATCCTGATACGTATTTTTTTGCTGTTGTCATAAACGTTGAAGGTGATGCTTTAATCTTTTTTTAAGCAGACTATTGGGGCTGAACATCCAGAATTATTTAATTATTAGATTGACCGTATCACATTGAACCTTGTAGAGACGGTTGCCGTGAACCAACGTCACAGTCCGACGGGGCGCCGTGACCTGACGTAAAACAACGCCGTCACTCGACAGTCGACATGCATATGCTTTCCATTCTTCTTTCCGGTAGATAGAACTAAAGGATTCGAAACTATTCCCAATTATAAGAAACATTATCGGCAAAATCGCCAATAACGATAGACATTGATAGGGACAAGCCATGTTGATCGAAAGAACCGAGATGAAAGGTTACCATAGACGCGTGATCACGAGGGGGCAGCGGAGAAGAGCGGGTATAACGTCATTCGATTGTTACGTCATGAAAATATACCTTTATTGTGTGATAAAGTACTTTTTTTCGATTGTTCTAACCGCTAGGCAAATTAGAATGTCCGACAGTGTAAAGATACACAGGTGACGTCACACATTCCATCGGAAAAAATCGGAGTTTTTTCCCGGTGTTTACCGTAAATTAAGATGGCCGATACGCCAAAACAGGGACGTAAACGGTAAAGTTTTCAACTTCTTTTACGATTTGCAAAAAACATCCTTCTCCGAATAGCTATTTAAGGTATTTATGATATTGATGCCTTTTAACTAGTGAACGTGTTTTTCACGTCTATTAGATGTACAGGCGTAGCAAAAGTGTATATAGACGGGACATTTTGGAGCAAAATCACCCGGGAGTTGCACTTTAAATTTGATCAAAATTAGATGATTAGTTTAGACGTCTTGAATCGGACAGGATTTAAACAGTTTTCAAACAGCATCCAATTTTTTAAAAAAATTCGATACATTTGAAAAATATTCATAAATTGGTTATTAATGGCTCGCCTTCAAGTAAATATGTATCTTACCAACAAAGTTGAGCAAATTTAGATGATAAGTTTGGAAGTTATGAGCGGGAAAGAACTTGCAGTTTTCTAACAAATCATTCAAATGGTTGATTTTACAAAGAAACGGACGGGCGTTGCCCATTGTTGGATTTAAAGGATAAGCACTCTTTTGCAAACTCACCTGCAAACCATTCACTGACTAGTAAATACATAGAGGATATTTTACATTTCTCGTCGAATACCATGGATATCTCATCGAGTGAAGTAGAAATTGATATTTTCACTTCACGAGATGAGATATTCATGGTATTCGACGAGAAATGTCAAATGTTCTATTTATTATGTTTCCCAAAACCCCGTAAATGACCCTAACTATATGAATGGAGAAGCTAAAACGCTTCGCTAGCGCGGCTGTTGCATGACGTCATTCAATTGTTTCATGACGTCACACGACGTCATATGATTGTTGCGTCATTTTACAGAGTAGAATACCATTTTTAATTCACTCAGTGAAAATACGGGTTTTATTTTCACCGATAAATGGCATATTTCACCGTTCGAAATATAATAATTTTTCATCTATTTCATTCAAACATATATTGCTCATTTCCTTTCAAAATATTTAAGCTTTGCTCTTAACAATATCGCACTATGCTATTAAATAGAAATATATAGCTCAAGTCTAAACAATAACGATAGTGGTAGTTATTCTGTTGCTTAGATATAGGGATATCATACATAACAAGTAATACGAGAAGATTAAATTATCATTTGTTCTAAAATTTAAAAAAAATTTCAAGCGGGGTATGCTTTTATTTAACCATCTATTGTTTATTGCTTTCATGTATTTTGTTTCGTCATTTAGTTGACATCGATTAAAAAGCATGCATGCCAAGAAATTGGGTAAGATATTCATATATATAGCAGTGTTATCCATTCGAGCACCTATTCTCCTTTCTATAATTTATTGCGCGGATGTCGGCAAATAGACCTAGTGGCCCAATATTGCTTTTTGCATATATTGAGTTACAGGTTCCGTGACTCCTTTTGGGAGGTTGAAAAAATTTAAGTCGTTTTAGAGCTGAATATCGCTAGGGGTCAGTGGGCTTTAACGAATGACTTCTTCTGTTTTTACAAGGGGGTTTACATCCTGGTAGGCAAATTTGAAATGTTTAAAACCACACTCAAGGATATAACGCTGGCCAACTAATCTTTAGAACGATGAATGTTCCGTCAGATTTTTATTTTCACTAAATTTTGAACCTGTAAATAAATCATTTACTTTAGTACAATACAAGGTGGCACTATTTCATTCAATGTTCATTTACAGCAGTTTTCTTCTTTTCTCTGCCGTCCATAGATCTACTCACAATTAATATGGCTTCATAACTAGGCTTTGGATGTCGGTATCGTCACTGTGTTGCGAATCCGTATAACAAAACGCAAATGTTTATATTCCCTTGATATTTGATAAGTCAATAATCAATTCATCTTTATCATATAGAAAAATAAAATCAACCAATAATTATTGAGTTAAATATCACCCGATTTCGTTCGATGAAGTTCTAATTTTAGTTGAAACCACTGTTTTATTCTCTTAAAAAATACATCATATGTAGCTTCAAAAGAAATTATTTTAATTGTTGTACAAAGTGTTGTCTTACAGGTATAATACCTGTTAAATTGTTCACTGGTTTACATTTTATGGTGTTTCAAAAACCCATCTCAGTTCTTTTTACAAAAGTTTTAAACCCCTTCTCTTTAAGTTGATATTGGATAGGGGACCCTATACATTAAATAATCTTTTAATAGATGAGTATATAAAAGGGGAAGGTTGGGAGGGTTGTGTATGGGGGTTAAAGGTAGAGATATCACAAAATTGGAAGTTATATACAGATTAAATGGATAAATGTGACTACTTCCTTAATGGTTTCAACCGTTTAGTTTTTGGATCATTATCAAATGCATTCTCTCCCAACAGAGGTAACTCCTAACAAATAAGTATATTATTTTCAACAAACATTTGTCCTATATTTCAATTTTCGAAATACATGCCTAAACACTAATTTAATTACATTCAGGCTACAAATAATTTTATTCAGGAGGAAATACAGTTTACTTTTAAAAACAAATATGCAACTGTTTTTATTATAAACCTACATAAATTGTTAAAGAATCAAGTATGCGAGAACAAGCATTTTACCGACAACAAGCATTTTACCGAGAACAAGCATTTTACCGAGAACACCCTCTAGTGAACTAGAAATCTAAATTATACCACTCTATCTACTATTCTGTATTCAAAGATGGTACTCAGAAGCCATTGAGCCATTGTTAGACAAGCACCACTCATCCGATGACGATTAGAAATTCCCATTTTAAAGCTCAAAGGAACATTAATTAATGAATAACAATTTCATTGTCTCAAAAGAGTTTATCAATAGATGATTTAACTCCGATGAATTTCATTTCAGGTAAATATTTCACTTTGTACAATATGATTATCATTTAGAAAAACATATTTTCAAATTATTATTTATTCATTGTCTTAACAAAACGATTAAACTTCATGTTAAACATAAAATCAATTGTGCATCGGCATACATTTCAGTTAAACTTTAACTTCTGTTAAGGTCAACAACAACAAAATCGCCCTGAAAATATGTTCATAACACATTTATAGTATTTTTTAACCCTCAACCTTTCTACACAATTTTTAAAAATACGCAACGTAAGAAACCTGTCGTAAAAGATCAGTTTGAGTCGAGTTACATATGGTGAGGATGGGGAAACACTAATTCATTGAAATAATTACAATAGACTCCAGGACGGCTCAAAGTACATTTGTACCCTGAATTAATTGTACCCTGGAGGTAGCGTCTTCGGGTTTCACGCGAAATAAGTCTGCACATTCAGTATTCAGGTACCCATTTGTACAACTGGATGGACTGAGCCATGCCCAAGGACACAACACAGTGTTAAGCCCGGTTCGTAACGTTTAGGTATCTCCACCTGGATTCAAAACCGGGCCGTTGGCGAAAGAGGCTACCACTCTACCATATGTAAACATTGGCAAACGAATATATTAGCGCTGAGGGAGGTAATGTAATAGGATAAATCACTAAGTAGAATTTGTAACTCCTTTCGCTGTAAATAGTCATGATTAACATAGACATCATGGACATGGACATTTTATATCCACTTAAATAGACAATGCCGACTGTAGATGCAAGGGATTCATTGGCGACTGAAAGCTAAAACTTGAGAAATTAAAATCTTAAATTTATATTTCAGATCACACAATCTGCAATAGAACAAATTCATTCTGGGGGTCGAATCCCGTAAGATGTTGGTACGGTGTTAACAGTGTCGCTTAACTCTAAGGTTGTGGATTCGGACCCCACGGGGGATTCGACCCGAAACAGTTAAAGAGTTTGTCCTCTTGTCCATCTAAATGGCATAAATAACTGAATAAAATTGGTTTTTAGAAGAAATTGTATGGATACATATTTCTTATCTGTTGACAGGGTTACAACGGGTTGTTCAGATTGCTCCAATGCGATCGTCAAGTTCTACGAACAGAGATTCAAAGGACTCGGCACCTCGATAGGAAAGTATCCGATACAACTGATTGTGTCGTGCTTGGTGGTAACTGCGGGTCTCAGTTGTGGCATGATAACACTGAATAGCGAATCAAGCACGGAGGTACTGTACACGCCGGTCAACAGCAGAGCCTCCCAAGATCGGGAACTCTACCAGGCCGCGTTTCCAGATCAAACAGGTGACTATTTTATCGGGAGTGCCTTGACTTCAGAAGACAAATTTGGGGAAATACTGGTACACGCGAATGATAACAAAATCTTCTCTGATACATCAATTGATGAAATAAAGCAAACTGTTGCCGCCATTAAACTCATAAATGCCACTTACGATGGGGAAAGTGTGACATACTCTGATGTCTGCGCTTTGAGGAACGGATCATGCTTTGCTTCTGGGGAGAATCTCATATCCACTGAATTCTTGTCGGATTTGAAGGCCAATAGCGTTACCTACCCGACTTGGAATGGAGAGACGATTTCACGATCGTTGGGTGGCGTTGAACAGGACATGGGCAAGCTCATTTCCGCATCTTATCTCAAACTAACCTTCCATCTTCGTCAGAACTCGGAAGGAATGAAAGCTAAATCTTCTGCATGGGAGGAGAAATTCGTCGAGGTCGTTGCAGAGATGTCTCCTTCCAGTATCAATTTAAATTATGCATCGTCACAGTCGAGGGATGTGGAACTGAACAAAAATACCGGAGGAGACATCGTCTTCTTCTCAATAACCTTCACTCTGATGATCACATATGCAACTTCCATAGTCGGTGGAGATATGGTTTCATCTCGGATGTGGGCGTCATTTGCAGGTGTCATGGCGGCCGGGTTTGGCATCCTTTCCTCCTTCGGGTTGATTAGTCTCTGTGGGGTGAAGTTCGTCAACATCGTCGGTGTGATGCCCTTTCTCATCATAGGTAAATAGGCAAAATGTTTCACAACAAAAGAACACTTTGAGAACAATTACACAGATGGCATCTTTCACATAACCTTTGTAATGATATTATCTTCTTTTGGAATGGTCAATGAATATAATGAACTCTGACGAGTATTTTGAAGTAAAATCGAGGCTTAGGGTAGACTAATTACTTGTTGATAAAGTATAGCTTAATGGTTCTTAATGTCCAGGTATAGGTGTTGGTGACATGTTAACGGTTACTTTATTCAATGGTGACCAATGGTTCCTTATATCCAGGTATAAGTGTTGATGACATGTTAACGGTTAATTTATTCAATGGTGACCAATGGTTCCTTATATCCAGGTATAGGTGTTGATGACATGTTAACGGTTACTTTATTCAATGGTGACCAATGGTTCCTTATATCCAGGTATAGGTGTTGATGACATGTTAACGGTTACTTTATTCAATGGTGACCAATGGTTCTTAATGTCCAGGTATAGGTGTTGATAACATGTTAAAGGTTACTGTATTCAATGGTGACCAATGGTTTCTTATATCCAGGTATAGGTGTTGATGACATGTTAACGGTTACTTTATTCAATGGTGACCATGATTCCTTATATCCAGGTATAGGTGTTGATGACATGTTAACGGTTAATTTATTCAATGGTGACCAATGGTTCCTTATATCCAGGTATAGGTGTTGATGACATGTTAACGGTTACTTTATTCAATAGTGACCAATGGTTCCTTATATCCAGGTATAGGTGTTGATGACATGTTAACGGTTACTTTATTCAATGGTGAACAATGGTTCTTAATGTCCAGGTATAGGTGTTGATAACATGTTAACGGATACTTTATTCAATGGTGACCAATGGTTCTTAATGTCCAGGTATAGGTGTTGATAACATGTTAACGGTTACTTTATTCCATGGTGACCAATTTTCTTTATGCCCAGGTATAGGTGTTGATGACATGTTAACGGTTACTTTATTCAATGGTGACCAATGGTTTTTAATGTCCAGGTATAGGTGTTGATGACATGTTAACGGTTACTGTATTCAATGGTGACCAATGGTTTCTTATATCCAGGTATAGGTGTTGATGACATGTTAACGGTTACTTTATTCCATGGTGACCAATGGTTTCTTATATCCAGGTATAGGTGTTGATGACATGTTAACGGTTACTTTATTCAGTGGTGACCAATGATTCCTTATATCCAGGTATAGGTGTTGATGACATGTTAACGGTTACTTTATTCAATGGTGACCAATGGTTCCTTATATCCAGGTATAGGTGTTGATGACATGTTAACGGTTACTTTATTCAATGGTGACCAATGGTTCCTTATATCCAGGTATAGGTGTTGATGACATGTTAACGGTTACTTTATTCAATGGTGACCAATGGTTCCTTATATCCAGGTATAGGTGTTGATGACATGTTCCTGTTGATGTCAAGCTGGGCAGAAACCTACGGCACCTCTGAAGATATTCCGACCAGAATGGGCAAGACCTTCAAGACAGCTGGTATTGGTATCACCATCACCTCGCTCACCGACCTCCTGGCTTTTGGTATAGGAGCATCCTCAGTCTTTATCAGCGTGAGAAACTTCTGCATATACACAGGTTTGTGTCTTTTAAAAACTAAATCGGAACATTAAAAGATTTTCTCTGTTGTCAAGAAAGACACTATTTCTGTACAGAAACGTTTACATGTACGTGAAATATTAAACCTTCTCGAGAGGTTTTGTTTGGATAACTAAGTCGGGGTATGGGAAAACGGCAAAGACCGAGACCAAGAGAAAACTTCTCAAAGAGGACTGAGGCTGAGGTTTTAATCTGACTCATGAACCGATCAAAGGCATCATCCAGAAATATATTCAATATTTGGCATTTACACGGATTTATATACATTTGGTTAATTTAAATTGTTTATCGCCAAGAAATAGCTTTAGAAAGACATATAAGGCTATAGACCCTACCCTAATACTATAAAAGGATCCTTTTATATAGTATTAAAGCTATTTCTTAGCGATACACGCCCTTTTATATAGTATTAGGGTAGGGTCTATAGCCTTATATGTCTTTCTAAAGCTATTTCTTAGCGATACACGCCCCTGTGGTGGAGTACAAGGTTTGTTTACTTATGATAATAAATACGGTTATCATGTTTCTTTCTGCCCTATTGCGGTAGGACTGTGGATTTTGCAGGCGAACGGTTGACATATTGAAATCAGGCATGAACTTTTTGTATTTTCAGTTAGTAGTTTTATGTGATATGAGTTGTAAAGACACCTTAAATACATTTTTCTGAAGAACTGTATAATTTCCATTCAGATTATTTTGGATTCCAAGAGAACATTTCTAATGAATATCACTTTTGAACATAGTGTTAATGTGGCATGTGTTATATTGTTTAGATCAGGAGAGGACACTCATCTCCTAATGATAATTGCAGTCTCAAACGGTTTCCTCAAAAAACCTAAAAACATACCTGATCTGTTAAAACACTATCAATTGAAACACAGCGAAATGTACACGTTTCGAAAGCCTTATGAAAATGCTGTGCACTACTTTTTCACATGCCATAAGTTCACGGGATTAAGAAACCAATCACTATTTTATTTGAAAGGATTTTCTACCAATACAATATTGCGTGGATGGCCATCTCTCACAAAAAATGACCTAGAAAATTTACTGAACACGATTCACAATTATATCATGAAGTCTGATCGATTTGAAATTTCATAAGCACATTCATTTTATAACGACTGCCAAATAAACAAATGGTATACATGCAATATCAGTGTATATTTCTTCGAAATAGAATAACGATTAGTCATACATCAATCACTTTACTTTGTTTGTATATATTTACATATGTGATTATATTGGAGCGGCCTTAAAATAAGCTCTTTTGAGCTTGTTGGCCAATCCCTTCATGTACTATTTCATGAATAAATATGTTTAAAGCATACATGTTTCACCTAATTACAAATTGAAAATGCCGAAGGTATTGTCCATGCATAATTATCAAAATTAGCATTTTTGTCTCGAAAATGGGCTCCAGTATTTGTGCCTTGATGTACTACTGCATGATAAAGATAGATACGCATTCTACGTTGTTTGTTTTCTTTTCAGGTGTTGCTGTCATCTTCTGCTACCTGTACCAGTGTCTATTCTTTGGATCCTGCCTGGCTCTTCACGGGCGTCGTGTTGACAACATGCTCCATTGCCTCACCTGTCACAAAATGGCGCCGAAAAATGATGACAGCAATAAAGGGAAATCCATGTGTGCACTTTTCTGGTGCAGTGGCTCAAAACCTAACGACCGTCAAAATGATGAGAGATTTATTGAGACTTTACCAAGAAAGTATTTGCCGAAAATATTGTTGAATCGAATAGGCTGTGTTGTAGTCAGTGTTGTATTTCTAGCATACTTGGGAGTAACAATTTGGGGGATCATTAACTTCAAACAGGGCCTTGAACTAAAAAATCTTGTTCTCGAAGATTCTCACTACTACTCTTATCAGGAAACCCTCGAGGATCACTTCACAAGTTCCATTCCTATACCAATTGTATTCCAGCAGACAATGGATTACATAGATGATAAAAATGTTGAGAAAATGGAAGATCTTTTGAACAATTTAAAGGTAGATTCCGATATTGATGATTCATCTCTCCTATGTTGGTACAACAGCTACAAATCCTTTCCACTCTACAATAATTCAACAACTGATAAATTTATCTCTGGCCTGAAGATTTTTCTGGACAATGCCCCTCCCTTAAAAAATGATGTGGTTTTTGACAGCAGTGAATCATCTATCATTTCGTCCCGATGTTATGTTTTTACTAAGGACGTTAAGGACTCAAACAAGCAAGCAGACCTTATGTTGAGAGTCCGTGACCTTGCTGACGCATCGACACTTCCGGTTTATATTTACCATTCTTCATTTATCTACTTTGAGCAGTACGTGGCGATCCTCCCGAGCACCTTGCAAACCCTGGGTATCTCTCTGGCTGTAATGGTGGTGGTCACTCTGGTCTTCCTGCCCCGGCCACTTCTGGTGATCTTGGTCATTCTCAACGTTGTGTCTATCATTGCAGGTATCACTGGCTTCTTGCACATCTGGGGCTTGACTCTTAGCTCTGTGACCATGATTCATTTAATCATGTCTGTGGGCTTTTCCGTGGATTTCAGTGTCCACGTATGTTCAGCCTATACAATTGCAAAGGGAACAAATAGGGAGCGTGTGGAATCGGCCATTACCCACGCTGCAGGTCCGATTCTCAATGGCGGAATGTCCTCTTTCCTTGGCATCATTGTCCTGGTGTTTTCCAAGTCTTATATATTTAATTCTTTCTTTAAAGTTATGTTTACTGTGATAGCTTTTGGAATGCTGCACGCTGTATTCTTTATCCCGGTTGTTCTGTACATATGCGGATCAGATTTCCATGATGCCAGTTCCCCTCAAGGCAGCAGAGTCATGCCAACGAGACCTCCAACCCCTCCTCCTGACTACCCAATTTGAGATTTAATAGAAGGAACAGAAGTCGATGTTATATGTGCCCCCCTCTCGTAGATCTCCACTCTCTGCTTGTAATATCTCCTATCTCCTGTCAAATCAAAATGAACATGCAAATAGCAATATCAAACGACCTGTCCTGACGACATTGATAGTGTTTTTTTGCCGTTTGTAATATTAAGTGGTTTTTGAAATTTTAGATATAAGGTGCAAATCAATAACAAAGGTTTATATAAAAACCCAACCCCCACCCCCTCCATATAAAGGAAGTTATAGACCCTAGTCTGTCCGCAGTCTGCCTGTGCGTGTGTCGGATTTTTCTTTGAACTCTGCATTCCATATAGAATTCACAAACTATAAGGTCTGTACGTCTCTTCAAATATTTGTAATCCTTATAGTCCCTCCTTGAAGTATTCAACTGTTTTCGTCGACATTGATACACTTTTTAGAATTTTGTTTCGGGACTAGAACTCCAACCATTAGGGTTTTATCTTTAAATCATGGTTTATAAAAAAACATCATAGATATCGGTGTCTCCTTGGTTTTTAATTTCTTCTAGGGAATATTTTCAATTTTAATCATATTCTATAATTCTATTTTCCGGACCAAAAGTTAAACTATGCTGTAGCTCGATGAAACTTGGTGTGTGGCTTCTTGGACATCGAGGGCTTGACTCTCAGCTCTGTGACACTAATCCATTTAATCATGACTGTGGGTTGTTCGTGGACTTCACTGTCCATGTGTGTTCAACGTATGCCATAACTCACGCTGCAGGTCCGATTCTTAATGGCGGAATGTCCTCTTTCCTTTGGTTTCCTTGTCCTGGTATTTTCCAAGTCTTATATATTTAATTCTTTCTGTAAAGTCATGTTTACTGTGATAGCTTTTGGAATTCTGCACGCTGTATTCTTTATCCCGGTTGTTTTGTACATATGCGGTTCAGATTTCCATGATGTCAGTTCCCGTCAAGGCAGCAGAGTCATGCCAAGGAGACCTTCTACCCCTCCTCCTGACTACCCAATGTGAGATTTAATAGAAGGAACAGAAGTCGATGTTACATGTGCCTTTCTCTCGTAGATCTCTACCTGCTTGTAATATCTCCTGCCTCAAATTCAAAGAACTTGCCATTATCAATATCAACCCATCTGTCCCGACGATATTGTTAGTGTTTTATTTTGCCGTATGTAATTAAGTGGTTTTTGAAATTAAAGATATAAGGTGCAAAAAAAACCCAAAAGTTTATGTAAACACCCCCCTTAAAACTTGGTTTACAAAAAGAATCATCATAGATATCGGTGTTTTCTTCTTCTAGGGAGTGTTTTCAATTTTAATCATATTATATAATTCTATTTTCCGGACCAAAAGTTAAACTATGCTGTAGCTCGATGAAACTTGGTGTGTGGCTTCTTGGACATCGAGGGCTGGACTCTCAGCTCTGTGACACTGATCCATTTAATCATGACTGTGGGTTTTTCGTGGACTTCACTGTCCATGTGTGTTCAACGTATGCCATAACTCACGCTGCAGGTCCGATTTTTAATGGCGGAATGTCCTCTTTCCTTTGGTTTCCTTGTCCTGGTATTTTCCAAGTCTTATATATTTAATTCTTTCTGTAAAGTCATGTTTACTGTGATAGCTTTTGGAATTCTGCACGCTGTATTCTTTATCCCGGTTGTTTTGTACATATGCGGTTCAGATTTCCATGATGTCAGTTCCCGTCAAGGCAGCAGAGTCATGCCAAGGAGACCTCCTACCCCTCCTCCTGACTACCCAATGTGAGATTTAATAGAAGGAACAGAAGTCGATGTTACATGTGCCTTTCTCTCGTAGATCTCTACCTGCTTGTAATATCTCCTGCCTCAAATTCAAAGAACTTGCCATTATCAATATCAACCCATCTGTCCCGACGATATTGTTAGTGTTTTATTTTGCCGTATGTAATTAAGTGGTTTTTGAAATTAAAGATATAAGGTGCAAAAAAAACCCAAAAGTTTATGTAAACACCCCCCTTAAAACTTGGTTTACAAAAAGAATCATCATAGATATCGGTGTTTTCTTCTTCTAGGGAGTGTTTTCAATTTTAATCATATTATATAATTCTATTTTCCGGACCAAAAGTTAAACTATGCTGTAGCTCGATGAAACTTGGTGTGTGGCTTCTTGGACATCGAGGGCTGGACTCTCAGCTCTGTGACACTGATCCATTTAATCATGACTGTGGGCTTTTCGTGGACTTCACTGACCATGTGTGTTCAACGTATGCCATCACTCACGCTGCAGGTCCGATTTAATGGCGGAATGTCCTCTTTCCTTGGCATCATCGTCCTGGTATTTTCCTAGTCTTATATATTTAATTCTTTCTGTAAAGTCATGTTTACTGTGATAGCTTTTGGAATTCTGCACGCTGTATTCTTTATCCCGGTTGTTCTATACATATGCGGATCAGATTTCCATGATGTCAGTTCCCCTCTAGGCAGCAGAATCATGCCAAGGAGACCTCCTACCCCTCCTCCTGACTACCCAATGTGAGATACAATAGAAGGAACAGAAGTCGATGTTACATGTGCCTTTCTCTAGTAGATCTCTTCCTCCTTGTGATATCACTTGTTCCCTATCAAATTCAATGAACACGCTTTTATCGATATCAATATATTCTCTCCCGACGACATTATTTGTGTTTTTGTCCTTTGTAATTACATGTTTTGTAAAATTATAGATATAACATGCAAGAAAAAATGTCAATGGTTTTATTAAACATACCCCACCAAAAAAGATCCTTTATTTGAACAATACATATAGAATACATAAACTATAAGGCCTAACTCTTCAAATCATTTGTATTTGACACAATCCTTCTAGTCCCTCCTTGAAGTATTCAACTTAATTTCGCCGACATGTAAACTTCTTAGAACTTTGTATCCGGACTAGAACTCCAACCATATAGGGTTTTATCTTTCAAACTTCGGTATCGATATCGGTGTTTCATTGGTTGTGAATGTCTTATTGGGAGTATTTTCAATTTTAATCATATTCTATAACTCTATTTTTCGGACCAAAAGTTAAACTATGGTGTAGCTCGATGAAACTTGGTGTATGGCTTCTTGGGCATCTGGGGCTTGATTCTCAGCTCAGTAACACTGATATCTGTCCATGTGTGTTCAACGTATGCCACTGCAAAGGTAAAACACAGGAAGCGTGTTGAATCGGCCATTTGTTTTTAAACTTCTTCTTCTGAGGAAAATTTTCACAAACAATTATCACGTTTAGTCATTTTTGAGGGGGCGGGGGGCATTTCAACATTTCAAGATGTTATCTTCTTAATTCCAAATAACTATTTCATTTTCAGCTTGGTGAATGAAGCATTAACCGAAAATTTAGCTATTGTCTTTGGATTAGTCGGACATTTGCCTTTGGCAATTAATTGGATTAATGGATCTTCATCTTGAACAGAATCTTCAATTAACTCAAATACATCGTAACTCTAAACTGTGGTAAAAATGTTGCAGAAACAAAATTTCAATTTCATAATCATAGATGGTTGCATCGTCTGTTGAACACACGGAAGCCTTTGGTCTCAATCGGGAGATAAATTGTAATTCTTGGTTTCAGTTGCCATGAAATAATAAGTTGTAATCATAATTTTTAAAGTAACCTCTCAATCAAGTGAAATGTGTTTTTTGAAAGCCATAACAGAATTATAAAATAAGTTCTAAATCTTTCGCATCAAATGAACAGAAAAAATTAAACAACAGTCATGTTTAGTCGTAAAGTCATCTTATATTATTTTGTTTCATTTATTCCTCTGCTAAGAGCAGATTTTCAAAAGTTACATGACAACCATTATAGTTTAAAGTCGATTGCAATCATTCCGCCTGAATCAAATGTACAAGAGATGTATAAATATGTATGTAATAAAATCCTTTTGTTTGAACATATATGTTATCACTAGTGTTTGATCTCTCACTGACATCATGTACAGGTATGTAATTAATGTGTGGTGAATATGAATAAATTCCAGGTATGGTCACTTTCAACAAAAAGGTATTCTGACAAATCATTGTATGAGTTTCAAATCGAACTTATTGCGATAGGAATAACAAAGATATGAAATGCACTTACATAGTAATTCTTTTAAGGACTAAGTCAGTAGTGTATGCACATGCATGTGTGTTTCTTAAAGATATAAGAAACTCTTGAACCGTGTTCCCTCAACGTGTGCAGCAGTTTCCCACAGTAGAGGATGTACAGGAAATCATATATCATTTTCATTCACAAAGGACTTATTATAACAGTTGAAACCTTAGGAAAGAATAACAAAAGGTTAAATGAAAATTGACTGCTTTCTCAGTATCATCGAAGCTCTTCAGCTTCATTAAGAATAAACTTTTACACATCTAGTCTTTTTTATAAGCTTTTCAGCACAGCTCGTGCCCGTGTATACAACTGAACAAGTATTTTAAAGTCTCTGCAGCTCAATTAACATAAGACAACAGATCTAAGGGCTTTACAGCACACTGTTTCACATCTTATCTTTTTATTTAGGATATTATCAAGGCTTTTCAGCACAGCACATGTCAGTGTATACAACTGAACAAGTATTATAAAGGCGGGAGATCAATTCACATCAGACAATAGGTCTATGGGCTTTACAGTACACTTTTACACATCTTATCTTTTTATTTAGGATATTATCAAGGCTTTTCAGCACAACACATGTCAGTGTATACAACTGAACGAGTATTATAAAGGCTGGAGATAAATTCACATCAGACAATAGGTCTATGGGCTTTACAGTACACTTTTACACATCTTATCTTTTTATTTAGGATATTATCAAGGCTTTTCAGCACAACACATGTCAGTGTATACAACTGAACAAGTATTATAAAGGCTGGAGATCAATTCACATCAGACAATAGGTCTATGGGCTTTACAGTACACTTTTACACATCTTATCTTTTTATTTAGGATATTATCAAGGCTTTTCAGCACATGTCAGTGTATACAACTGAACAAGTATAATAAAGGCTGGAGATCAATTCACATCAGACAATAGGTCTATGGGCTTCACAATACACTTTTACACATCTTATCTTTTTATTTAGGATATTATCAAGTCTTTTCAGCACAGCACATGTCAGTGTATACAACTGAACAAGTATTATAAAGGCTAGAGATCAATTCACATTTTTATTACAGACGTGTTCTGAATATCTTTATGAGATAATTTTGGTTATTTTAAAAAGATTGCGTAAACAGTTTAAAGTTATTAAACGAATGTTGTGTAACCAAAACAGGTTATTCAGCGATAATGACGTCATAATGCCGGATTACTTTTATAATGAATCGATCGAATACAAGTGACCTTTCCGTCGCCACCTCGATATTTCAGATTAACATCACACCTATATATAGGCAGTTATCAGCAACAAAACACAACCAAACATCACTTTAGATTTGTGAATAATTTCCGCTGGCAAAGTTATCTACAGTAGAGAACTATTCTACATGCTGTAAGGTTGAGTGCAATGCTTCACTGAATTTCAGCGCAGTTCCACCTATCGTTCGCTCGCAAGTGTCACCGTAATACACAACAGCAATAGCGTTGCGGGCTTTCTCCCTGCAATAATACTAGCAGCTTAGACAACTTTAGGTTTAATTTTCTGAACACGGTAGGTCAATGTTTATTTCTTGAATGAGTCAAAACTTGATGACAAATAGCATCTAAAGTTACAAGTTATTTCTGAATTTTGCAATGTTAGAGAGATTCTTTCAATGTTAATTTGTTAACATTATATTTAAATACAAAAATAAATTTTGACAAGGAGTTTATGTAGTTTTCTTCGTGCAGATTGGTATATTTGCATAACAATATTCTTGTTTTATAAAGATGCATCTTATTCACTTACAGTCCAGGTACAATATTATGTCATGTCATGTTCAAGTGATGTTGTTAATAGTAAAATTCCCTTTCCTGTACAATCGAAGTACAATAAATATCATGTTTACCCGATGTTGTTAAATCATAAAATTGTTTTATTGATAGTGACTGTGTTGTAGGGCTATAAATTGCGAGTTGAAGGTTTGACATTATATGTTAGTTTATGGTACTAGTGTAGTTGCTGCGGTGGGAACGTTTTTCATGGCTTTTATTCTTTAATTGTTTGTCTCCGGTGTTTGAATACACTTGCAAATTGCCACCAAAAAAAGGGTACTTCAGAAAGTAGAATATAAATGAGAAGCAAAAGATACGAACATAAGCACAGTGGTCAACCAGCTCCTTCAAAACTTTAATCAGACGAGCAAGAGATGGCATTGCCGTTAGAGGGTTTACTTATATTCGAGAAGCCGAAAGTATCAGCCATATTATATTATCATAAAGAAAGGGTACCTCATTTGTGTAATCAAGACATGATTTTATAAAAAAAGGACACGCACGAATGGACACTACATCACCAGTTAGCTTGAAATTTATGTGGGATAACAAAGCAAGCACGGCCTTAACATGAAGTTTTTAATTTGATTTTTTCACATAACGTAAGTACTGTTGTAAAATATTTCAATATTAAAATGCACTTCAACTTACACCATTTTCCTCTGCAATAATGATTGTTTAAGATAATCTTCCTTGCAATGCTTTGAATTGTAAAATTTTCATACAACTATCTAACAAAAATGACTTGCTTCATATAATATAATATATATTTACTCATTTAGATTCGTCATTAATGCATAAAAACTTACATGTATGGTTATATCCAAAAAACCTATTAACTTTTGCTTACTTTTTATTAATAAAAATCGTCTTTGGATCACACATTACGTGGAAGTTGTGGCCACGTGTAGCCTGCCTACCTTAGGAGATATATTTCAATTCTTGATGTTCAGTGTTCAAAAATTATGAAAGTTTTAGAATTTTGGTCTGAAGCTCACACGTTATTTACCAATCAAGCAAAGTAAAATGTATTTTTCAAAATACAAAACAAACTATACAGATACGTTTCAAATTCCTCACATCAACTGAAAAGAAATATTTTTGAAATAGTCGTGGGCAGTTTAAGTCTCAAAACTCATCCGATATATAATTCATGATGATAAATTACTTTTAAAAATTATCAATCTATTGTGTGGAACTAAGCTTCTTAAAGGCAAACTTCCAGACGTTATTTGAGCACTGCATCATCAGAGTTTAAAGAGATGCAAAGCTCAGAACACCTATTCAACACACAGTCTGTCACGGATATTACTGTACTCATGTGTAGGGGGAAAGAATAAAAAAATCAACACAATATCAAATTATACTACTTCAGTCGATATTTGATGCATGTACAAACGAAAAAATCATTGTATGAATTTCAAATCCAACTTATTTCAATGGGAATAAAAAAGATATAAAAAATTCCAAAATTTTAAGGCACACATTTTGTAGGAGAGTAACTCACATGCCTTTACGTTTCTTAAAAATGCTTTAAGTTCTTCTCTGTAAAAGAAACTGATCGTGTTGGTTCACTTCACACACCACATTAACCATAAATGATATAAAAGTGTTGTACTTAAATTATTTTTATTAGTTAAATGCGTAACAAATGACATGTACTCTGATTGAAAGTCATTTGGTTTATACTTCAATATGTAGCGATTTGTCCTGTGGAATTATGCTAAGTTTCAAAACAAAGGGTATTTAAACTTGTTCAGAATCCTTTTCTGAAGTTAATGAAATATATATAAACCAAACAAATCAGTTAAGTTTGGATGTGAACAAAATATGTTTAAACAAATAAAATCATTTCAGAATTGGGGATAATTAACTCTCTAAATAATGATGAGTGATGTCCTAATCATACTTTAATATATTTTGTCAGTGCTCATACTAAACCTTGTACTTTAAAACATATATCACACCTTTGCATCATTGATAAAGAGAGGAAAAAACATGGATGATTGTATATGTTAACTGTAACAAAATTACATTCTTGAATAATAATTTTGTTGATAATCATTATTATTATTTTTAAATAATAATAATAATGATAATAATTATCATCATCATCATCATCATCATCATCATCATCATCATCATCATTATTATTATTATTATTATTATTATTATCATATTTAATTGTATTCTTGAATTGAAAACTGTACGTATCATTTCATTGTAAACTTAACTTAACCAAGAGTGTATTTTGTATAACAAGAGAGCTTGAGTTGAAAGGACCTCCGCTAGTCACATAAGTTCTGTTTCAATATGACTATAAATGATGTTATGTACAAGGGTAGTGCTTCGATACTACAAGACCATAAACCTATTTTGTGTAAAAAAAACACCACATCGGTATTGAGATGAAAATGTTTACAATTTTTTTTTTATTAGTTTTTTTGTAATGTTAATTAGAAAAATATTTTTCAAATGCATACACATATATTTCGTTATTTTCAGGGAGATTTGTAGATTTTTGGATAACGACATAGAAAAAAATGTACCATATTTGGGGAACAAATTGAGAGCACATTTATTGTCTTTTTAAATCAATGTTAACTAGACAGACAAGCACAAAATGTTATTGTTTTCAATTTAGTTTAGGTTACACATTTTACATTTCTAAAAGGCATTTTATGATATCGAACTCCTTATATCTTAAGCTATTGAATCATACACCCCTTGGGATGGTATTCCTTTTGTCTACTGAAGTTTGCACTCCGTAATCACCAGTAAGGTAGCGTTTATATCCTAATCCACTTTTTTTTTAACCAACGCAAACAAATGAACTTGTCTCAGAATTTATGGGAATTACACCCTGAACCTCTTTGTTGTCTTGTAGCGTTGTTTGGTTAATATCAGCAAGGGCAACTGAGGATCCGTGCGAGGTTGTCTGTTGAGTCCTGTCTGAATATGTATCGGAAAACCTTGTTGGCGAGAAGATTACGGATGTATGAACATAACTTTATACGTTTAAATGTTGTACAGGACTTTAGTGATCATAACCCAAAATTAATACAAACAATAATTTCAAAGGAAGAAAAGCGTATGCTTAAGTTGAATAAGATCTCGGATGAATGTCGTTACATAACGGATAGACATCATTCGTTGGAACATTCCTGCAAACATGAGCATGACAGAGAGCACATGTTCTACCCTCATTTATCATCACAAACTTTTCAAGAGATGTTTACGTTTGAAACATACAAGTTGTACACATAAAGAAGGATATAAACAAAACAATTAAAATGACTACACCAACTTTTTAAAATATGGTTGTTGCGCCAAATAAGAGTGTACATGTTCAAAAGCGCAAATCTTTTAACTATCTAATTATAATCGAGTCCTAATATCAAAATACCTAGCATTTTAAATGAAGTAGAATAGTAATAGAGTTTTTTAAGATAAATTTGGTTACGTTTAATGTTATGCTTCACCAAACAGAAGCATCACAAAGAGTAAAAGAAAATCAAATAACGAAAAGTTTTACCCACATCTATAATCACTAACGTTTCAAGAGATATTTTCGTTTGAAACATACAAGTTGTACAAATAAAGAAGGATATAAACAAAACAATTAAAATGATCATACCAACTTTTTAAAATATGGTTGTTGCGCCAAATAAGAGTGTACATGTTCAAAAGCGCAAATCTCTTAACAATCTAAGTATAATCGAGTCCTAATATCAAAATACCTAGAATTTTAAATGAAGTTGAATAGTAATAGAGTTTTTAAAGATAAATTTCTTAAAGTTTAATTTTTGCTTCACCAGAGAGAGATAATACCGATTCAAACCTACAAGTTGTACCAATAGAGAAGGGAGTTAACAAAACAATTACAATGACCACATCAATTTTTTCCAATATGGTTATTACGGCAATGAAGGAGTTCATTTTAAAAAGGCGCAAATATTTTAATATCTAATGAAAATCAAGTCCTCATATCAAAGAACCCAGAATTATGAATGAAGTAGAAAAGTAATAGAATTTTTAGGTAAATTAGGTGAGGTTTAACTTTTTGCTTCACATAACAGAAGCATAAAAGAAGAGGAAAAGTATTATCCTCATTTATCACAAATGTTGCAAGAGACACCCAACATGTCAAACATACAAGTAGTGCAAAACCATTCGAATTACCACAACAACTTTTCCTATATTGTTTTTGCGCCAATTAGAGAGTACGTTTTAAAATATTTCTTAACTATCTAATGAAAAAGCGAGTAATTTCGTTGATTTTTTTCACTCTATTGTGACTTATTAACATTTTTGTACAAATTATGTCAATATTAAAATCTATAGCAGATTCTTAGGAAAATTAACAGGTAAGCCAATTAGCTGTCTAGGATTCGATCATCAGGACACATTTAAAATTGGTATCGTTTATGCTTTTCAGATAGTTATATTATTTTGTTGACGTTATGATGAATAACAAATATTGAAGTTATTTTAATAGGCACGTTTGTATAATGAAACAACAAAAATATGTAGATGTTTTAATCTCGTGCTAACTGAGATAGATTAAACAATCAATTTGCTTTGGGATGGTCGTGTTGGTTGACGGTTTTTTCTGATGATAGATACTCAGTCGCCTGTTAAGTTACAGGTAGATAGGATTCCCAGAAAGACAACCTTTCTTATTTGAATTTATAATGATTAGTGCTAGTTAAAAGAACTCACAACATTCGGCTGAAAAGACCAGGACGTCCTAATAACTTTGCGTGTGTAACATCTATAAAGCTCGAATTACCGTCTCGAACTTCAAAGTCGCGTTAACATAGACACAGTTTTATCCTATCTGGATCTTTGTAAAACATATGAGTGACATTCTCAAACTAATGGTAATATCAATGTGCGACAAAATTTCCTTCTTTGTGAATAATGGAGCATAGGGTTTTTTCTGGTTAAAACAATTCGATATAATATTTCAAACTTTCATTTCTAATAAAGACAAGATTTCGTTCAAGAAATATTTCAGCATCCGGTCTTTATAAACCAGAAACTTTCATTCCAAAGAAAAATTCTGTTTGCCAACATGTTTTAAACAAAATATTCTGCTATTATAAGTTAAAAAAACGACGTCTTTTACAAATTCTAGTCGACATGCCATGTCCTGTTTAACGATTGATGTATTCTGTATATTGTCCGCATGTAGACATTGCCATTTATCGGAGTCATACTATTTGTAAAAATGGGGGGAAAATGGAAAAACATATGTTTTAAATAGAAATGGCATAAGGCCTCATTAGACCCGAATAAACATATCATCAATCTAATTTAAATCAGATCGAAACTTGTCCCTCGTACGTCACGAAAAGCAGCGAGGTACGAAGCACAGCTTTCGAACTGATTTAAATTAGATTGACATAGTATTGTCAAAGATGTGGTAGATGCAGACTCATGTACATTAGAAACAATGATGTAAATTTCTTATTTTTCAAAATGCACTTAGAGACTTGTAACTTGTTTTAAATGATGCGCAATAAACAAAACATTAAAAAAGGTGAATCATGGCAAAGGCGTAGGTCACGTGGTTTGAGCGCCATCTTGATATTTTGCATAAAAGGTAGCCACAACATATTTTCAACATGGAGAAAGGATGATCGGATCTAATGACAGTTTAATTAATTGCAAATGACATCCAAGGGGGTTCCTAATTACATGTCTATGATAAAAAATTTCGGAAGGCAGTTGAAAGATATAATCTAACACTTGTTTTTTTGTCCAACTAATACAATCTTTGAATGATATCTCGGGTAACTGTTGTTTCAAATAGGCGGACAGTGAGTTTTTTTAGCTTCAAAGAAACAATTATTTGGTTTTCTCTTTTATCGTTTTTTCGTTCGTTTACAGTGCGTAACAAGTGAACTTACAAAAGTGGTCTTAAACAAGGAACATGTGCCGATTTGTATGTAACTGACAGCTGGCTGTCCATGGTTATGAGTAACCTCTTAAATCGTAGTTATGACCTGATTGAGCACTCTAACATGGTACACTCATTTGCTATGACCATGCGCTTTGAGATGATTACCTAGCCAATAACAACACTGACGTTCCATTGCTGATAGTCCATTCATTTTCCATCGTGGAACCATGCTCATGAGAACCGAAAGCTGGCTGTTCATTGTTATGTGTAAACATAATTTTGGCCTGATTGAGCACTCTTACATGATACACTCATTTTCATCAGTTTTGCGTTATCCCACCGTAGAAATACGGTTTGAGCACTCTATGCAAATAAATGGGACTCTCTCAATTTGTTTTACTACGTTGATGACATTGCATTGCTGAAACTCCTGGCATGCTAACATTCACCAAGCTGATGAGGACCGTAAGTCCGACAAACCTGGCTGTCCATGGATATGTGTAAGCTTTCAAATCCTGATCATGACCCAATAGAGCACAGATGTGTATGATACGCGGCTACTTTCCGGTTAAATTTCGACAAATTGTTAAAACAACTTATATTCTAAAAGGAAAATTTACAAATTTTGTTTTAATAAACCCCTAAAATATTAAAATAATATAAAAATATTAACCCAAAAAACTCAGTAACATGTTTCAACTGTGTTGTGTTATGATGAACTACTGGACCTACATTTTCAAAGCTCTCTTAGTGTTAAGATAGTCGTGAATACCATACAATAACATTGGCGTAAGACAATCTGAGCACCAAGAGAGCTTCGAACATATGGGTCCTGGTATGAATGAATAAACAGGAAGGTCCCCTTGAATTTCCTTTCCACAAAAAGTACCTGATAGGACTGTTTTAACCAGAATATTAACATGGGTAATCTTTTCCTGTATAATGGAACACTCCATGTGTCAAGGCTATACAGTAGAAGGAGTCGTATCGACCTGAATACTGTAAAGTTTATCCATATAATAATAATGATAGCATTCTTATATCGCGCATATATCCACGACAAAGCATGCTCAAAGCGCCATAAGTATTATTACCCTGGAGGGATAGTATGTTCGGTGCAGCCGACCGTATAGGTCCGTACTTCCCCCTTGATCAGGTACCCATTTGTACAGCTGGGTGAACTGAGTGCAAAGTGGATGAAGTGTCTTGCCCATGGACACAACACAGGATGAGACCCAAGTCACAAATTTTTTATGTCTCCAGCGGGATTCGAACCCGGGACTTTGGCGTGAGAGGCTAGCAAGCTACCACTGTGCTCCACATTTTATATTTCATATAATAACTAACTAATTTTTTGAAATAGGTAAACTGCAAAATGTTTGATTTTTTTAATTCTATACGGATTTATCTCTTCTTATCTTTATTTAACTATTAAAAAGTAACACACTAATTGTTTTATCTTTATTTTCTGTTTTTAACTTATCAAATAATATTGTCAATTAATTAACATATATAACGTAGGCGAACCGCCCTTTATGTGGAGTCAATGCACAGCACAGTATAGAGCATGTTATGTTGAAAAATTTAGATCAGTATTGTCAAGACCCCCGAATTCATTTGGGACAGTGTCTTCCTCCCCACAATAAAGTTATAACAATTATAAAGAGTGGGGATTGTTGTACCAGAAATGGATTTTATAAACGGTTTATAGCTTGAAACGCAAAATATCTTTTTAAAAATTAAGGTTATTAGACTATTAAGTCTGAAGTGAATTTGTATTTCGCAGCTATCTTAATCGTAATTCATACTTTTGCTCATACAACTTTTTTTCATATATAATTCTTTTGCCATAAGGTATTTCATACAACAGAAAAAATATAATTTTAATAAATTAACTGAAATAATATTGCAACAATAATTATGATAATATTTGATACAATCTCATTTCAAACATTCAAGTTAACTTTATCTCATACCAAATGACAATGGCATATTATAATATTCGTTATGACATTAAAATAATTTATTCCTGCATAATATTCACGTATTTTTATATTACTCTTTTACATCAGATTCCAGAATGGAAATATTCCAGACCTGTTATTCTCCAAATCACTTTTCTTGATGATTCTATTATTCATTTGTAAAATTTAAATAAATTTCGTTTTAAAATAATAATTCTTGTTTTTACTGTATGGTTTAAACAAGTCAGCTCAACTCTTAGAAAAAGGGTAAATTCAGTGATGATAAAATATGAATAAAAACCTATTGTACTTTGAAAATGATTAAATGTTAGTTTTGATGGAAATATGATTTTAAGTCATTAGAATAAGATTTGAAGGAACACGACCAATATGAAATTCTTGAAAAGTGTTAATGTGTCAGCTTTTCATACTTAAACCTTACAACACCCTTTTCATATAAGTGCAATATTCAATAGTGATAACCTTATGCATTATTTGAATCAGGAAGTTTCTCGATTACATTATGTGAAATAAGTATTCACTAGCACGCTAAGTATCGTGACAGAACGTCTACAAATGGTTGAAGCATTCTACTTAAGCTACCCGCGCGATCATGTCATAACTCTTACCAACCTTTTCCACTGCACCTACTTCCTCGTTCGTTTTAACCGATTGAGTTATAAGGCTATCTGCTTCGTGGAATAGCCAGGTTTTTTAAATTTATGAATGGAATAGAATTGTTCATACAAATTCCAAAACTCACAAATACATAAATGTCAGGTCAAAATGCGACGGATCCAGGCATCATTAAAATGATATCTACATCGTCTGAAGTATTTTACTTTCAAATTTACATTTACTTCACGTGCGACCTTCTTCACCTTTTTACCTATGTGTGTTTATGAGTGTGTGTGTATACATGCAACCACAGATTTATTATGTAAACATACTGTGTAATTTCTTTATGTGACTCTGAAGAAGGGATTTATGTTTTACATACAGCTAAAAACAATTTTCAGTCAGATGTTCTCAACAGGAATGCGTAAACAATATAATCACATTTTTATTTACAATAACTCTTCACGTGTCTTCGAAAAAAGAAATATATAAGGTTCAATTTTATAAGTTTGGAAAAGAATCCATATTACGTGTGAAAAGTGAAATGCAGATAGTATTGTTTGCCTCGTGGAGAAATGGAATAATAGGTATAATTCAAGAAAAAATAATATTCTATGAATTCGAAAATCAACTTCCATAAAAATCATTAGATTTCCGCGCACTTTTATAAAAAATCGAGAAAATTTCAGTTTTTAAATATTTTTTTTAACTCCAGTGTTGCATAAATGCCTGCCAAATATGTTCCTGTAAGTAAATTAAATTAGTATCATCTTAAACGATGTTACAGAAATATGCAGATCTTTCGTTTCTAAAGTATCCTAAAATTTTGATGATGCTTTGATAAGTCGATCGTGAAGGAAAACCATTTTACATTATATTTGCACTTAATTTGATAGTTATGAAACAAACTTTAGTTCAGCAGCTGTTCGTTTCAGTTTTGTGAAATCAAGACTGTACCAAGGGAAGTAACTTTGCTCGACTTAGTTCAATGAAGTAGGCCGTATGAATGATTATTTTTAAAAATATTTACATATCTACCTTCCTACAATTTAGCTACCTACCATTACATGTATGCATGAACAAAATCATATTGATGAACGTGATTTTTAAAAAATCATTTCACCTTATCAGTTTTATTTTTTTTTTATCAAACCGTCCCATAAAGTTCACCATCTACCTTACATTTTAGCTTTATACTCATGTCTCTCCCATAATATCTTTCACAATAATTGAAATACTTTGAAACTGTTTTCTTTACTTTACTGAACTATTTGACGTCAAATCACAAAATTACATGTCAAAATATTTTGAAATGTTTTGAATACCCTTAACCAAAAATATTTTTTTAAAGATATCATTTTTAAATGAAAATATCATAGACATTGAAATCGAACACTTGGACTATAATAGCACATGTGTAGTAAATAATTGAAAATAGGGATCAAAATTCTTGTTTTAAAATTGAAGTTTGAAATGAATATATCAATACTCTCTCTGAAAAAAAAGAATCTTTTGCTTTGATACTTATGGAAATCTTGATAAAAATCAAAATAATGTTTGATATTACGAGTGGTAAATCATTGAAAATAAATGCATGTAAAGGATTTCATTTTACAAGGCAAAATATGGCTGATATTAATAGAGACACCTTATTTGGTATTGGTTACAACGGTTAACGTCATAATGAACTTTGGAACGATACAAAACTTGAAACGTCCTTATAATACAGCTCGATTTCAAATGTTCTTAGAAGTAGAAGAAAAGAAGGAAGAAATGTGAATTGCGCATGCGTATGTTATTAGCCAATCGCGTCGCACCAGAATAAAAAAAACCCTGCCACTTATACATATGCTAATACAATAGGTTTGAAGGTATAAAAGTCTCAACTCTATCTATGATTTAGATATGTGGAGAAGCATCAGGGTTGTGTCTTTGTGACAAAGATAATTTCGAGTGTAAGGTAGCGTTATGAAATTCTTTCTTGCTTCTTTAACCAGCTGAATTTTGTACTAATACTTATTACTACATTTGTAACAGGTTTTCAATGCTTATGCCATGTATACTTTTCTGAGATGTTTTTCTATTGTTTTCGTTTAATGATCAATTCATTGGTTTTTAAGTGCTAAAATCAAGAACGCCTTTTCTTATCTGTTTTTTGTTTACATCTTTTATTTTGTGGAAAATGTTTCAAAACAGATTCTCTTCGTTTTGACCTTGTTTATGAATTAGTTAGCTTGACGTTCTTCTATTAAAGCTAAATATCTAGAAAAATAAAAGGGAAAAACTCACCATTTATACTACATGTAGCTCAAAATATTCCGAGTAGATGAATAGATTTGAGGCGTAAAGAAAGCTTAAATTATCAACTACCAGTAATTTGTAATAAGACTTGTACATTCGATGAAGTTTTGAAGATGCTGATAGCATTAATAGTATGTTTCTTTGAAAACTTGTTTCCAAATAGATACCTTACATATAGCTAATTTTCTTTCTTTGAATTTATTCTGGTACACTTTGGTTAATGTAAAATTTGTTACAGTATAACTTTGTTACAGTATACTCTGTTACAATATAACTCTGTTACAGTATACTCTGTTACAATATAACTCTGTTACAGTATACTCTGTTACAATATAACTCTGTTACAGTATACTCTGTTACAATATAACTCTGTTACAGTATACTCTGATACAATATAACTCTGTAACAATATAACTCTGTTACAGTATACTCTGTTACAATATAACTCCGTTACAGTATACTCTGTTACAATATAACTCTGTTACAGTATACTCTGTTACAATATAACTCTGCTACAGTATACTCTGATACAATATAACTCTGTAACAATATAACTCTGTTACAGTATACTCTGTTACAATATAACTCTGTTACAGTATACTCTGTTACAATATAACTCTGTTTCAACTGAACTTTGTTGAACATTCTAGCCTGCTCTTACTAGCTGTAAGAAGTCTAATCATTACCCACGTGGGACTTCGTAAAGGGGTTTCATAACAATCTGTTATTTGTGTCATAACACCTTCGAGTGATTTGATAGGCTTAAACATGAGTTTTGACGTTACCGGTACTACTTTCATCAGCGATTGCATTCATGATTTCCAGTCATAAATTTCCGTTCCTAAGCACAAGAAAAACGAGAAATTTCATAATAAAATCGAATAAAATTTATTTTTCATTGTGGTAACATGCAAGGCTTTTTCCTTCAATAACTGAAATATCCTTAAATAAATAGAAAAACGATACAATCTATATAAGTAAACAAAAATCGTCTGCTAGGTCTATCGGGGCTCATGTAAACAAAGCTGGCGTCGCCCGTAAAAATCAATGATTAGGTCAAAATCAATCGGAACGTTTTCATGTGTTTTTTTATCAAAAGTAATGAACTACATTACACCAAAGCAGCGTACGTTTTCTGAAGTGACGCGGCCGACATTCCAATCGGCAGTATATTGTATTAGTACGCGTTTTGAGTATCTCTATAGGGAAGCTAAATTTTACTTTAATTTGACGATTTTTTCATTGTAAAAAACGTGGGTAATAAATAGGATACAAAACTCGTTCCCCTTTCATATCCCTCGTGAAATAATTTTGTTTTGCAAAATTATTTCACAAGGGACATAAACTTGATATGAAAGGGGAAGCTCGTTTGATATCCTATAATCATTTTACGTTGCATATAGTGTATTTAAACTAGGCAGAAATTAATTTTTCTATAAATTCATTTGGAGTTTTATTTTTATACTGAATCTAATCCCAAAGTTGTTCGATTTCACTATGATTGACAGATTAATATAAAGAAGATTTGATTAATAAAAAATTCTTTAAAAATATTGATGAAACAACTTGCGGTAAATGAATGTTGAGTACCTTTAAACATCAATGGGTTTTTTTATGATTTTTGGGAAATGAACCGTCCCTCATACTTTATACAATCGAAACGTTTTTTTCTTAGACTTATGTAAACAAAGGATATTTCATACAAATACTTTGTTACGAAATAATCAAAGCTTAACTGACAGGAGACGAAAAGAGTTGATTATACACAAAATGCGTTTTTCGTATGCGAAAATGTTTTATCTTCATATGTACCATCTAAAGCAAATAAAATTTCAAGCAATATATTATTAAGAAGTAATTACAGTCAAAGCGTAACCCAGGTGAGGAGAAAACAAAGCAATAGGTGCACAAATATTCGTTTTGAATCAAGTTAAAAGTTGATATAAGTAGGTTAACATTATTAAGATAATGTTGGTCTGAATCACGTCAGGTTTTGTTATTTATTACCAATATAGTGAGTCATAGGCACATAAGAAGCAAACAACGACATTCAGTGAGAGTTTCTTATCTCGTCGCCCGTAACCTCTCAAAAGACATAGGTCAGGCAGGAGCGAAGAGTGTCAGAACATTATTCCTTCTATGACCGAGGATGGTGTGAACAAACTTTGCCTCAGTTAATACATGCAAGAGGGGTTTATGTATTTTCCATGCAATTAGAATGCAATAGAGTCGATAATAAAGAAACTATTACATTAGTACGAATCTGTATGCAACCTTCGCTATCGCTCGGGATATATAAAAGTTGTCATGTGACACACGTCTTCTCTGTTTAGCAGAACATGATGGTCAATATGGTAAATTGCAGAGCATGAACCATGTCTGGAACAGTTGATTGTCCAGACCCGCCCCCGGAGATCGCTGTTGTCGGTATCGGGTGTCGGTTTCCCGGGGCTGCCAACTTGTCTGAGTACTGGAGAGTGTTATCAAATGGAGAGAACCACATCAGCACCGTTCCGCCGGACAGATGGGCGGAGAAAGATTTCTACGACAAAGATACCGAAGCAGTGGGGAAATCTTACAGTAACAAAGCGGGCTTCATGCCAAGGTAAAAAGTTAAAATTTCAAAATTTACAAAAGTTAAATAATAAAATTGTTATCTTAATCAACGTCTCTGGCCAAAATACAATGATATACGTATAGATATATGTGAAGTCTAAAATTATACAGACTGTTGTCAGGTAATGGAAGACTTGTAACGATAATAAAATTTTTTTATATCAATGTGTGGTATATAAGATTCAAATAATTGCACCTTTTAACAAGTAACTAACTGTTTACAGGTCACTAATAATCTTTTAAAAAGTTGTGTCTTGATTCCATGCCATGTTTTAAAGAGATTCATAATTTAATATTAACATCACCATTCTTTGATGACAAAATAGAGATTAAACCTTTTACTCTAGTATTTGAAAGAATATCTTCTCCTATATATCTATATATCTCTATTTTTGTCCCCGTTGGTCCAGAACCCCTAATTAATACCCACTTAGTTCAGTTAATGGCAATAGAATGTAAAACGTTTGAATCTTCGAAAGCGTAATAACATGAAGGAGAGAGTCTATAAAAAAACATTCAAACGTAGTGTACAAATATACAGTTACATACCAAAAGTGTGTTCACTTATTACTAGTACTGTATCTTAGTGCAAATATATATTGTTAAAACTTTTGGTATGCAGATGTACTACTAGAATTTAGTTATCGCCGTGGCCAAAAATTCTGGACTAGAAATGATTTCTCAAATCTCATAAAGATTAATCGAACGTAGTACTCTTATTGCGCTTAGCTCAGCCCTTAATACTGCCCAATCAGGGTCGTGTCAGCTTCATCTTAAGCTAATCAGCGTAGAGACAATGACATCGTCGGCGCCATTCAATGTCGAAACATGCCTTCCATTTGTCGAATTTATGGCGGATGAAATGGAACAGAAAAGGTAATTTCACACGGGTAACGGTTGCGCATTAATTGATCAAACCTTAGTTTCAACCTTCAAACAGCAGATACTAAGTTGAATCATCCTCAAACAGGTTCGCTGACTTCGACAATAAGCTGTTCGGGATAAGTGAAACCGAGGCTCAGCAAATGGACCCCCAGCAACGGCAAGTGCTCGAATGCACGTTCATGGCTTTGGAGAATGCTGGCATAACCCGAGAACAGATATCAGGGAAGAAAGTTGGTGTTTACATTGGTGAGATGCTTCATACCATCTTCATAAGCTAGTAAACAAATTCCTGGCCCTCAATTCACATACGAGGGGTGTCCCAAAATTTTCCGGCCTGAGAATCAAAATCAAAGAAACATTCAAACTTTTATGACTTATTTTTCGACATCATCACTCTTGACCTCATCTGAAAACCAGTTCTTATCACGAGACCCCAAAAACTCCTCTACCGCAGCAATGACGTCATCGTCAGTCTCAAACCTTTGGCCACGGAGCTCTGTTTTCAGTCGAGGGAAGAGGAAGAAGTCTCAGGTCTGGAGAATAGGCAGCGTGGGAGAGAATCCTGAACCCACAATCCTGTGCTGCTCTGACTGCAATTTGGGCGGTGTGAACGGGAGCATTGTCCTGCAACAGCCACAGACCTTTGCTCAGTTTACCCCTTCGTTTCTCTTTGATTTTCCCCCCGTAATTATCGTAGTTCATTTGCGTAATAAGTGCCATTGATTGTAGAACCTTTCTTTAATTAACCAATCATCATTAAAACCCTGAGAGTCCCAGAAAACGGATACCATGACCTACCAACTGGAGGAACAATATTTGAATGACCATGACACGTTTTCGCTTTTGGTCCTCAGATAACATTCTGGGGACCCAGCGTGCTAATACCTTATTCATATGTAAATGTTCATGTAAAATTCATTCAACTGATGTTTTACCGATGTGGTGAGTATCAGCTAATTATCTGATAGTCACTCGCCTATCTTGCATTTTTGTGTCACGAACAGCTTCAATGTTTTCACCTGTGTTGACATCAGATGGACGACCAGGACGGGGCTCGTTTTTAGTGCTTACTCTACCCCGTTTAAATTCAGCACACCAATGTTTAATGGTGCTATATGAAGGAGCAGAGTCACCTAATGTTTGTAACATATCTCCATGAATTTCCTTTGGAGTGTATTCTTTTAAACTCAGATATTTGATAACAGCCCTACATTCACTTTTCTCCATTTCGTAGACAGGCTATTATATGCAATTGAAGAGTATGCATCTCGTGATTTTCATGCCATTTACACGTCAGTGAAGGTTCTTCATGCACGCACAGTATGGTTGCATTTCAGGCATGTTTTCATATTCAGGTCGGAAACTTTCGGGACAACCCTTGTAGCTCCGTAAGTTCATAGGGCGTCCATACCTATGATAATACAAATGAGGTGATCAACTTGGCATAAGTGAGCCTTGCTCAAATGGGTGAAGAAAATTTCTTGTTGAAATTGAATATCTTCTAATTCTGCTGTACTTTATTTGTTTAAAGGCTCGATGAATACGGACTTCAACATGCTGTCGGTCAGTATGCCGGAGAAGGGGGACCAGTACAGCGTAGCTGGCTTAGCAACAAGTGTGATCGCCAACCGAGTGTCCTACCAGTTCAACCTCACTGGACCATCCATGTCCATTGACACAGCCTGTTCTTCATCTCTCGTGGCAATCCACCAGGCTATTCTTGCTCTCAGGGCAGGTAAGGAAATAACACACAATCAGAATGTCCAATATCTAACATTACTCATCGCTTATGTCTAACATTATTTATTTTAATTCCAAATACCATGCGCTGTGAAATTCTTTAATCTTTGGCAGTTAATTTTGCCCTTTCAACTATTCAAGGCATATCAAACTCTACTCAGCCGTATTTAATGAACATCTCTATTCGCAGGTGATTGCTCTCAAGCTATATGTGGAGGCGTTAACTTTCTTGCACATCCACTAGTGTTCAGCTATCTCTGCAATGCCCAGATGTTATCTCCCACTGGCCAGTGTCACACCTTTTCTAACGACGCTGATGGCTACACAAGAGGAGAGGGGTGTGGAATCGTCGTTCTGAAACCTTTGAAACAGGTAAACATCGTTCGGTGTTCTTTGTACATATTTACCACAGTAATATCATAGCACGAAACCATCTCTGTTTGGGTAGAAACAATCTGTTTTTAGTAAACGACCAAATGTGCCAAGCGTGTATCCGTTTTAACTTATTGGAAAAAGAAAGTATCATGGACATTTCAAACAGTCATATTGACTTTGAAGTTGCAATGTTGTATGAAATACGTGTCTAGGAATTTTCTTTTAATAAGAAGATTTATATTTGACATTGTCGTTGCGACATTAATATAATGACTCGTTAAAGGTAAACAACCTCTTTTATCGACCAGAACCATCATTCTTAGATAATTTATATTAACGTGTCGCGACTCTAAATAGGTAATGAAATTGCTTAGGTTTTTTAATTCTCACTTATTAGCAAATTTGTTCTGGTAAAACAAGGCAAAATGCTCCAAAAAGCACGAGGCTTGAAAATTAGTTGACACAAGACGTATTATGTTTGTAGCTTTTATTTGACACCTGTGACCAACTGTCCTTTCCGCTTTCATTTATCGCATTCTGTAAAGATTTGCCAAAGTCTCAGAGTGGCAACAATTCGAAATAACAATGCAGTACCGCCCAACAGTCTGTCTAAATCCTTGAAGAAACATGTTCAACGGATAAAACAATGCACGTGGACGTGGCGAAAAATTATCTTGAGAAAAAGGAACAATGCAAATTATGATATTTGTAATCAAATATTGTTTACATGAATTATTGACTTATGTCTATTTGACATATACTTCAGGCGATTTCTGATGGTGACAATATATGGGGAACAATCTCAACCGCTTTGAATCAAGATGGACATTTTGCGCAGCCTATAACTGCACCGTCCCAGGAACAGCAGGAAGACCTGTTGAAGGAAGTGTTCTCCAGGCACCAGATTGATCCTGGCACCGTCCAGTACATTGAAGCGCATGGTGAGTTTTCTTTATGTTATAATGTGTTTAGTTTTCGTCAGGACTAAATATTATACTTAAATACACAATACCAGCTTTCCCTGCACTTAGCTACACTACACCCGACTACACTTCACTAAACGTCACTTCACTACACTACCCTTCGCCACTCTACAATATACTACGCTATACTACACTACAAAACACTACACTTGCATACACTACACTAGTAAAAAGGACAAAACCGCACTCGACTACATTTAGTTACATTACCATACAGCTGCATATAAAAAAATAGTTCACATACCTGGATTTACTAGTGCAAATATGATGTAATTTGGGATACAGATGAAGTATCGTAGCATTTCGAAAAGGAACGTATTATGTTGAATTTTCAAGACAGATGTGCATATCCTTTCTGCTTAAAGGCAAATGTTTTTCATACCCCACAATTAACCGTATCAATTTTGGCAGTTCATCGAAGTGACCAGGGGTCAAAATTTCGAAAACACTAATTTTCATTTTAGTCTACAAAAGCCTTTCTAAGTCATCAACTGCTTTAAGAATAAGTCATGTTTGTTCCTTTGTACTAAGTCAATTTGACTGTGCTCATTAGAAATCTAACAAAATCGAAGTTGCGGAAAATGACCCCTTCTGTATTTTTCTACATGCCAAAAGTCTAATTTTTGCACGAGAGACCAGACGATCCCTACAAAAGTTAGAGAATGGCTATGTTTCACAGAGACAATTGGTAATCCTATGCCAGATTTGCTGAAGTTATTTTATTGACGTCCAAACTAAACTAAAATTACATGATATTTGCACTACGATTCAGTGGTTAGTGTACAAACTTTCGGTATGGAGCTGTACACTTAAATATACCGACATCCACTTTAATACATTTCTACACTACACTTTACTACTCCCTTATTCTGCACTGCTCTTCATTACTTAAACACTACACAAAACGTCATACTCGTTGCTTCACTACACCTCATCTCACTTCACTACACTCCATTACCCTACACTACACCTCACTTTACTACACCTCATCCAACTTCACTACACCTCACCTCACTTCACTACACCTCACCTCACTTCACTACACCTCATCTCACTTCACTACACCTCACCTCTCTTCACTACACCCCATTACCCTACACTACATCTCATCTCACTTCACTACACCTCATCTCACTTCACTACACTCCATTACCCTACACTTCACCTCACCTCACTTCACTGCACCTCATCTCACTTCAATACACCTCACCTCACTTTATTACAACACCTCATCTCACTTCACTACACTCCATTACACTACACTACACTACACTGCACTATACTACACCACTGTACTCTATTCTTCACTGCACTACACCATATAACACTACACTTACAACTTGTATTACACTACACTCCAACTAAACTACTCCACACTCAACTACACTACACAACATCAACCTACACTACTCTTTAGTAAATCACTTCACATAGTTACACCACCATACACTTAGGTTTACTACACCCAGCAACTCCACATTACACTTGGCTAAACTACACTCTATCCAACCATGGTACATTATTATACAATACACTACATTAAGTAAAACTACACTTAGGTATATGACACTATATTGCACTTCTGAAAAACACACTATAATACTCCACCATACTATAAAGTACTCTACATAACGCACCATTACTATAAAGCTACACGCCACTACACTACACTACATTTAGATTGAATACTCTTATACCTTACTACACTATTCAAAAGAACAAACAAAGTAAGTCAATGTACACTACTCTACGCTAAATTCTAATAGGCTAAGTTGTTTAAACAAAAAAGTATTCAATCAGACAATAAAGAAATAGTTTTTTCAAGACGTAATAATTAATTGATATCATTAAATACTATAGCGCTGTCCCTCGTGATTAATTATCCGCGAACATGGAAACCTTTGAGCCCGATTCTACATGGCGCCTCCCTAACAAATGACCATTGGTGAAGATATTTTTTACGGATATTTATGAAAAATATTCGTTCCCTTTCTACCAGGAAAGCGATTGTTTGTAGAGTGACCGCGTTAATTCAAGTCAGGTCAAGGTGCCCTGTAGTATACGCGACGTTGATTCAGTGTCATTTACCAATCTTTAACTTTACTGAACCACACAGAACTGCACTACTACTCAAAACCTAGCTACACTTCTCTTTACTTTGCCGCACTACTCCGTACTACGTTACACCACTCTACACTTACCTACACTACTCTAAACTTAGCTATACTACTCTACACTTAGCTATACTACTCTTTACTTAGCAATACTACTCTAAACCTAGCTACAATACTCCTTACTTAGCTATACTACTTTACACTTAGCTACAATACTCTTTACTTAGCTATAATACTCTTTACTTAGCTATACTACTCTACACTTAGCTATACTACTCTACACTTAGCTATACTACTATAGTCTTAGCTATACTACTCTTTACTTAGCTTTACTACTCTAAACTTAGCTGCAATACTCTTTACTTAGCTTTACTATTCTTAACTTAGCTACAATACTCTTTACTTAACTATACTACTTTACACTTAGCTACAATACTCTTTACTTAGCTATACTACTCTTTACTTAGCTATACTACTCTTTACTTAGCTACAATACTCTACACTTCGCTATAATACTCTTTAATTAGCTATACTACTCTTTACTTAGCTACAATACTCTACACTTCGCTATAATACTCTTTAATTAGCTATACTACTCTACACTTAGCTACAATACTCTTTACTAAGCTAAACTACTCTACACTTAGCTATACTACTCTACACTAAGCTATACTACTAATAACTCAGCTATACTACTCTACACTTAGCTATACTGCTCTTTACTTAATATACTACTCTACACTTAGCTACAATACTCTTTACTTAGCTATACTACTCTACACTTAGGTATACTACTCTTTACTTAGCTATACTACTCTACACTTAGCTATACTACTCTTTGCTAAGCTATTCTACTCTAAACCTAGCTACAATACTCTTTACATAGCTTTACTACTCTTAACTTAGCTACAATACTCTTTACTTAGCTATACTACTCTACACTTAGCTACAATACTCTTTACTAAGCTATACTACTCTTTACTTAGCTATACTACTCAACACTTAGCTATAATACTCTTTACTTAGCTATACTACTCTACACTTAGCTACAATACTCTTTACTAAGCTAAACTACTCTACACCTAGCTATACTACTCTACACTCAGCTATACTACTCTTAACTTAGCTATACTACTCTACTCTTAGGTATACTACTCTTTACTTAGTAAACTACTCTACACTTAGCTACAATACTCTTTACTTAGCTATACTACCCTACACTTAGCTACAATACTCTTTACTAAGCTAAACTACTCTACACCTAGCTATACTACTCTACACTCAGCTATACTACTCTTAACTTAGCTACAATACTCTTTACTTAGCTATTCTACTCTTTACTTAGTTATACTACTCTACACTTATCTATACTACTCTTTACTTAGGTATACTATTCTACACTTACCTACAATACTCTTTACTAAGCTATTCTACTCTTTACTTAGGTATACTACTCTACACTTAGCTATACCACTCTACACTTAGCTACAATACTCTCTACTTAGCTACAATATTCTTTACTTAGCTATACTACTCTACACTTAGCTACAATACTCTTTTCTTAGGTATATTACTTTACACTTAGCTATACTACTCTTTACTTAGCTATACCACTCTACACTTAGCTACAATACTCTTTACTTAGGTATAATACTCTACACTTAGCTACAATACTGTACACTTAGCTATACTACTCTACACTTAGCTAAAATACTCATTACTTAGCTATACTACTCTACACTTAGCTACAATACTCTTTACTTAGCTATACGAATCTACACTTAGCTATAATACTCTACACTTAGCTATACTACTCTACACTTAGCTACAATACTCTTTACTTAGCTATACTACTCTACACTTAGCTATACTACTCTTTACTTAGCTATACTACTCTACACTTAGCTACAATACTCTTTACTAAGCTGTACTACTCTTTACTTAGGTATACTACTCTACAATTCGCTATACTACTCTTAACTTAGGTATTCTACTCTACACTTAGCTACAATATTCTTTACTAAGCTATTCTACTCTTTACTTAGGTATACTACTCTACACTTAGCTATACCACTCTACACTTAGCTACAATACTCTCTACTTAGCTACAATATTCTTTACTTAGCTATACTACTCTACACTTAGCTACAATTCTCTCTACTTAGCTATAATACTCTTTACTTAGGTATACTACTCTACACTTAGCTACAATACTCTTTACTTCGCTATACTACTCTACACTTAGCTATACTACTATTTACTTAGCTATACTACTCTACACTTAGCTATACTACTCTTTACTTAGCTATACTACTCTACACTTAGCTATACTACTCTTTACTTAGCTATACTACTCTACACTTAGCTATACTACTCTTTACTAAGCTATACTACTCTACACTTAGCTATACTACTCTTTACTTAGCTATACTACTCTTCACTTAGCTATACTACTCTACACTTATCTATACTACTCTTTACTTAGGTATACTACTCTACACTAAGCTACAATACTCTTTACTTAGCTATACTACTCTACACTTAGCTATACTACTCTACACTTATCTATACTACTCTTTACTTAGGTATACTACTCTACACTTAGCTACAATACTCTTTACTTAGCTATACTACTCTACACTTAGCTACAATACTCTTTACTTAGCTTTACTACTCTACACTTAGCTATACTACTCTTTACTTAGCTATACTACTCTACACTTAGCTATACTACTCTTTACTTAGGTTTACTACTCTGCACTTAGCTATAATACTCTTTACTTAGCTATACTACTCTACACTTAGCTACAATACTCTACACTTAGCTATACTACTCTACACTTAGCTACAATACTCTTTTCTTGGCTATTCTACTCTTTACTTAGGTATACTACTCTACACTTAGCTATACTACTCTTTACTTAGGTATAATACTCTACACTTAGCTACAATACTCTTTACTAAGCTTTACTACTCTACACTTAGCTACAATACTCTTTACTTAGCTACAATATTCTTTACTTAGTTATACTACTCTACACTTAGCTACAATACTCTTTACCTAGGTATATTACTCTACACTTAGCTATACTACTCTACACTTAGCTATAATACGCTTTACTTAGCTATACTACTCTACACTTAGCTATACTACTCTACACTTAGCTATAATACGCTTTACTTAGCTATACTACTCTACACTATACCTTACTTAGCAACACTACTGTTACTACTGTAACCAACCTAAACGTCACTGCTTAACTGCTACATTAAGCTACGTTATTCTACACTTAGCTACATTACACTTGATGGAGAACCTGAAGATAAATTAAACACTTAGTTACACTACTCTAAACCAAGCGACACCTCTCTACACTTAACTAGACTGCTCTTTACCTAGCAACACTAGTCTTTACTAACTCTACTCTTTACATAATCAACACCACTCTACGAATAGCAACACTACTTTGTACTAACTCTTCTCTTTACTTAATAAACAACACTCTACGAATAGCGCAACACTAGTCTTTACTAACTCTACTTTTTACTTAATCAACACCACTCTACGAATAGCAACACTACTTTGTACTAACTCTTCTCTTTACTTAATCAACACCACTCTACGAATAGCAACACTACTTTGTACTAACTCTTCTCTTTACTTAATCAACACCACTCTACGAATAGCAACACTAGTCTTTAATTAGTAATTCTATTCTGTACTTGGCAACGCTACCCATTACTAAGGAGCACTAATCTTTACTTAGCGACACGACGCTTCACTTAGCTTAGCTATTCAACAGTCAGCTTCAATATTCTACACGCTCCCGCTATACTTGTACCTTCGAATATAACCCAACTAAACGCTATGCTACGCTAACACCAAAAAGACCCTTTGTTCCTAGTGAACTTCAAATCACTTCCCTTAACTTGTATCTTTATCTATGAAATCACATAATCACGATATTTTCCGGTTTCAATTACAATTTAGATCATACCATATAAATGATATAAAAGTAAAAATTCTGGGCCCTATTAACATGTATAATAGTTAAATTACCAACACACGTCACGTTCCTTCAGTACAACTGCATTATACTACTCCACACTACACTGAACTGCACTATACTACTCTTCGCTACAACAACTACACTTACTTCTCTACACCCAACTACATTATATTATTCTACACTTCACCAAACTGCATTATACTACTCCACACTACACACAACGGATTTTTTTTCCATCTGCAAAACCACGTGTTTAAAAAAAAGCAATCTTAAAACTAACGTACCAAGCTCGGTTAAGCTACGCGAATCCACTTCCTATCCTCAAGTAACTTAAAGGGTTTCAAACAAAAATGGCCGCCTGTGGTTTTTGCTTGACAATTATTGTTTAATCTACGACTACGGATGATTTATTGAGTATTGATAAGTTTCAACCGTCTGAGAATAATACATTTGACATTATCTAACTGTAAAGTCACTTACCTGAACCATCATACCACACTACGCTAATCCACACTACACTTCACTACACCTAACTACCACACTATACGTCACTGCACGACACTTGTCTACACTACACTGCACCACAATGCACTTGACTACACTTTACTAAGCTCCATAATACTACACTTCACTACACCACACTACACTTCACAACACTTCACTACCACACTATACGTCACTGCACTACACTAATGTACACTGCACTACTTTACACTACACTAGTCTACACTACACTGCACCACACTTCACTTGACTACACTTCACAAAGCTCCATCATACTACACTACAACAAACTACACTACATTACGCCAAACGTCACTAAACTACACCAAACTCTACCACACTATACTTCATTGCATTACTCTAGACTACACTCATGTACACTGCACTACACTAGTCTCACAACACTGCACCACACTGTATTTAACTACACTTCACTAAGCTCCATCACACAACACTACACTACACCACACTACACTTTACTACATTACATTACGTTACGATTTCTTCACTTATAAAAAAACATTTCCCTTCACCAATTTTTTTTTCGCGTCGTTTTCTTCTGTTCTAAAAACTCACTTTTTACAATAATGTATAGTAAAACCTCACAAACTTTAATTCTGATTCGAAAATCTCTCTTATTCAAAGTGTATTGAACAGTCCGGACAAACTGTCTCTTTATGTATCATTATTGGAAACTCTGTAACTCGAACCTCTGTAACTTGAAAAATTCTGTATTCCTAACTATTTTGTTCGTCCCAAATCATAAAATACCTAATAAATTGACCTCTTTTACCCGAACTGAATTCCATATATTGTTTATTATTATTTTTATTTGATTATTTGAATAATGGAATGAACAATTATGACACACACATATATAAATTGATATATATTTTATGATTAATTCATACAAACATAGATATACATATCTTTATAACTTTAAAACCACTTAAAATAGTGGAGCGAAAACATAATCATCAACAAAGTTTATTTTCAATGATTTGCAGTAATAAGTTTTGAATAGTTATTCACATTTCAGAAGTTGTACATATGAAGCGTCATGCAAAAGTAGTTGCATCGTAGATAAAGTAGAAAAGGGGCTATCACTGCAGCTCTCTTGTCAAAGAAGTACTTATTTTACAATCTAAACATATAGCACCAAAGCATTGATATGAATTATCCACTCAAGTCAATTCACCAAAAGATCGTTTCGGTAAACCTTTTGAGTTAGATGTGGACAGAACTAGGTTTTACAATGTTAATGTTGTTTTTCACAATAAAGAATCATTAGATGAATGGTAAAGGGTTTTGTTCTTGGCAGGAACTGGTACTAAGCGAGGTGATCCTGTTGAAATCGGAGCATTCTCGTCGTTTTTCTTAAAGCATGGAAAACCAAGACAGAGGTTTATTGGATCTACAAAGACCAATATTGGACATCTTGAGGCAGCTGCAGGTGTTGCTGGGCTAATCAAGGTTTTATTAATGATGAAACATGAATCTATTGTTCCATCACTGAACTTTGATAAGCCAAATGAATTGATTGATTTTAAGACTTGTCAACTTGAAGTTCCCACAAAAAGCGTTTCATGGAAAGATGACAGAAAGGTTGCATGTTTGAATTCCTTTGGATTTGGTGGTGCCAATTCTCATGCTATTGTTTCCAGTATACCTGTTTCACAAGAGCAATGTAAATCTGAGTCAACTGGGGAGTCTGTTGTTTGTTTCTCAGGTAGTTCATTAAAGAGTCTCGAAACAAGCATGGTTGACTTTCTCAATCATTGCAAACATTCTGATGTTAGGTCGCTGTCATACACATCCACTGTTTGCAGAGAACATTTCAAAAACCGAAAAGCTTGGGTAGTTGATTCAGTAGATTCTCTGAAAACATTGATAGGTGAGCATACCTCTTCCGAAAGTAAGACAACATCGAACAGAAAGTATGAAAATATCGTGTTTGTCTTCTGTGGTATGGGCACAACATGGACTGGTATGTGCCGAGATCTGATGTTGTGTAATGGTTGCTTCAAATCTGGTCTGCAGCTCGTTGACAAATCTTTGAGAAGATTTGTGTCATGGTCCCTTCTTCAGCGTATTCAAGAATCGTTTTCACCCAATGATCCTATTTTCGGACCAATAGCCATATTTGCCTGTCAAGTAGCTCTAGCTAAATTGTGGGAAAGTGTTGGGGTTCATCCGTCAGTTGTTGTTGGTCAGTCTATAGGGGAAGTTGCAGCTGCACATGTTAGTGGAATACTCTCATTAGATGAAGCTGTCAAAGTCATTTACCACAGGACAACTATCATGTCTGAAGCTACTGGGGGCAAGATGTTGCTTATCCGAAAACTGAAAACAGCTATGGTTGAGACTCTCTGTGAAAAGTTAAAAGATAGAGCAAACATTGCACTGTACTACAGTCCTGAAGCATGTTCTGTAAGTGGAGACTGTGACGCCATTGAAGCCTTGAAGACAGAGATCCTTGCTCTTGGAGATTCTGAGGTTCAGATGATTGAACTCGATGTAACGAGTGCCTTTCACAGTCATCATATGCAAACCTGCCAAAAGAAGCTCGATGATGTCCTACAGGATCTGAAGACTGAACGAGGAGACACTGCCATGATATCCAGTGTTGATGTATCACTAGGTAAAGACAGAATAATGTCACCAAAGTACTGGGGAATGAACGTCAGACAACCTGTAAGATTTCATGATGCAATTACAGCTGCATCAAATGGTGAAAGAACAGTTTTCCTAGAAATTGGACCAAAACCAGTTTTAAAGGCCCACCTGAAAGACATCTTTGGAACTGCTAAACCACTCCCAATTTCATTGCCATCCATGGTCGATCACTCGGCTGATGAAACCTTGCTACGTTCCACTGCTCTTTTGTATGAAAATGGTTTCAATATCAAATGGGAGGCTCTTGTAAACACATGTAGATCTGGATCACAGTTTCCAAGGTATGCCTTCGATCACAAAAGCATATGGAAATTCGGAATCTTAACATCAGAAGCTGTGAATTTAAGTTCAGGAAATAATGGGCATCTCTTTGTGAAGAAAGGCCAAGGAAACAGTGAGGTCAATATTGTGATCAGTCCAAGCGAATTTTCAACTGTCTATGAACACAAAGTGAAGGGAATAATCGTCGTTCCTGGCACTACATATGCTGAGACTGGGTTTGGCATTGCAAATATGATTGACTTTGCAAATCCTTTGGAATGTTCTGTGTCAGTAAGTTTCTCAAGTCCTGTAACACTGAAAAGAGGCCAGCAATGCGACCTGTCAGTTGAAATTTCCAGGACCACTGCGCAAGAGGCAACATACACAATAAGAAAGGAAAATATTGTCAATGCTGTGGGAAAAATCATGAAGTCAAATCATTTCAAAACAGATGAAAGGATTGACCTTGGACAGATCAGAGAAAGATGCACTGAACATGTGTCTGGGACCGAAGTCTATCAAATGCTCGCAAAGAATGGTTTCACATATGGGGATTCATTTGCAACAATATCCGAGGCATATCGAGGGAGAAATGAGAGTTTTGCCATTCTGAAGTTATCAAGTCAACTTGAAAAAGAAATGAAAGAGACAATAATGCATCCTGCAATATTGGATGGATTGCTTCAAGCTGCAACTGTAATTAAGTTTGAACAAGGAGAATTCTTTCCAATAGAGCTATTGGATGTAACGTGGCAGCGACCCCTTGGCAAGGAAATGATTGCATACACTAAGTTATCTGAAAAAAGTGAAACCATCGCATCCTTCTTTCTTTGTCTCTTTGCTCCTGATGGCACCATATTGGGGAAAATTAGAAAATTTTCTGTGAAATTCATTGGAAAGACAACATTTGATCTGAAAAACGTCACATTCAGAAAGATATGGTCAAATATAGAGGTTGATCCTGTGCGAGACATGAATAAAGCAGCTGTGTTTACAAATCTGAAACTACACAGTACAGGGATGCCGTGGATAGTTGTTGATCTTGACACAGTTGAAACAGAGGAAGGGGCCAGACATCTGCCAAATTGTCTCCACAACGTCACTCAGGTTTGCTTCATTTATGGTCAGTCCATGTCAAGCGTTACAGGAGAAGATGTGCTGAATGAAGCCTTGAAACGACTGAAACCTTTGCGTCTTGTCATACTTGAACATGTCAATCAGCAACTGGATGTGCCTATCTACGTAATCATGGAAACCAGAGATTCAGAAAATTGCTATGGAGAAGAAACTGCCAATAGCTGCTTGAATGAAGCAACAAGTGCATTCTGTCGCAGTGTACGTAGAGAGTACAAGAACCTAAACCTAAAAACTGTGGAAGTTTCATCACACAACACGAACGATTTTGTTTCAAAAACTCCAACTGCAATTGGTCTTTTATCCTCTCCAGTAACGGCAGGTTATTTTGACATCAAGAAAAAAGAAAACACTGCACTCATTTTTCACTTAGATCATGATCAAAGGGACACGCCAGATTTTCGAACATCAAACCATGTCAAGGGGGCTGTTCTTTGCTCAGTTTTACCAAAATCTGTGGTGGATCCTACATTCATACTTCTGGACAAATCTCAACAAGAAGTAAGGGGAAAGCATGAAACTGATTTCATTGTTACATCAGCTGTGACACACACTTATCCACTGTATTGGGTGACGGGTCAGTCACAAAGTTTTGGAAGCTCTGAGGCAAAAGGTTATCCACTTCTGTCACTAGAATTCATTGGGAAAAGAAAGATCAAGTCTCAGTATGAAGATAGCGTAGCTTGTTTCCCCTCTGAAATAAAAGGAACCATATGTATTCCAACCAAGTGCACTATTCCCTTGAAGCACTGTCCAGGTTACCAACCAGGCTTTATTCTTAAACTCTACACCTTGTGGTGTATGTGCATCAATGCAGACTCTAGAAATGTCACGATTCTACATTCAAAGGACACAGAAATGCTTGCAAAATCTCTGCGGATCTTACTAAAGGGGATGAACACAAAAGAAGTTTTACTTCTGAGACCATGTGACTTAACATCTGAATGCATTTCAACAACCCTGCTGTTGACAGTCCAATTGACTTCTGATTTGACACAACAACTGGTGGAAAAGACAGAAAAGGATCTCAAACTGGTTTGTTTATCAAACATAATGAGCCAGACGTCACTTGAAATTCTTTCATCTTGCAAAAGAATACAGATCAAACTTTTGCACCCCTCTGACATTTTCGCTCCATCCTTTATGGAAACACAAGTTCCCAAGATTTTCAAATGGATTAGATCACACACGCGTGACCTCCCTCAACTGATTTCATTGTTGAAATATTCAAATGAAACTGATGCTACTGAACATCCAATCAAGCTTTCGGAGGTTCTGAATACAAGGGAGTTACCTGTTGAGGACGTGAATTCTGTAGACAAGATGAGGACGACACAGAAGCATTTAGTACAGCATTCACTGTCCTACTTAGTCATCGGAGGATTAACAGGGCTTGGTTGGGAAAGTGTCATGTATCTTGCAAAGAAAGGTGCTGGATCCGTCATCATCATGGGTCGAAGAAGTCTCTCTGTAGACCGACGAGATGCTATTCAGGAACTAAGCAAGAGCACTGGTTGTTCTATTCAATATGAACAAGGTGACGTTACAAAAATTGACAGCTTGAAACGTGTGTTGTCAACTATACATCACTCATCAAAAACTCTTGCTGGGATTATATTCAGTGCAGCTGTACTCTTTGATTCAAGGTTGGCTACCATGACAGATGAAGAATTGAAATCCTCTCTTCTCCCTAAGATCAGTGGGGCTTGGAATGTACATATGGCTACTGCAAATCTCAAGCTTGACATCTTCCTCCTTCATTCGTCAATCGCATCAGTTTTCGGAAATGCTGGACAATCAAATTATTCAGCTGGAAATGGATTCCTTGATGCATTAGCATCGAAGAGGCAGGAATGTGGTTTGAGCGGCCAAAGTGTTCATTGGGGTCCACTGGCACTGGGCATGCTTGAAGACAATGTTACTGTCATCAGAAGACTTGAAAATCAGGGATATAAATTACTTTCCAAGAATGAAATTCCCCAGTGTCTCACCCATTTGCTAATGGTGAATGAAGCTGAACCAATCTTACTTCAAATTGATCTTCGAAAGGTAGCTGAGAGTGTGGTTGCAAACCAAGAAAAGGTACTTTTTAAAAGTATGCAGCGGTTAATTAAGCCATTCATCAGGAATGCAACGGAGGGGGAATCCCAAACTCAAAAGGAGCCATTCAACATTGACGTTATCAGACAATCTGACACAGAAACTGCCATGCAGATGTTAGTGCAGTATGTGAAGAATTTGGTTTGTGAGAAGGCTTTATTGGATGAAGAAAGCTTTTCCATAGAAGAGGAACTCAAAGGTCTTGGAGTTGACTCGATGTATGCCATCGAAATCAGTAGTGAAATATTGTCAGAATGTGGAGTTAAAATTTCACTTCAGGAAATCCAACTTCAATCAGCGAGGGTATTGGCCTCAGTTATTTTAGAAAGACTGGCTGGGGACAGTTTTGCAGACACGAATTCAAACCAAAACGTTGAACTTATCAGTAAACAAACAATTCTAAGATCCATTGCTGAATCTTTCTTTGGTTTTGATACTGAAATGGCATTTGATCCTAGTTTTGTACTGGTATGTACAGTCAAGGTTCATCATTATGCTAACACTGAAAGTGTTTCTAACATTCTGAAAACATGTCTATCCCTTCACAGTCTTGCACGGACAAAATGGATCTTGACAAAAGATTCATTCTCACAAACAGTACTCAGTGTTGATGAAGCCTTTGATCTTCATGTTATATCAGGTCGGAATTCGTCTGAAGTTGAGGCATTGAAGGCAAAACCACTAATGCTTGAAAATGATGGTCCACTTCGGTTCATTTTTCTCAGAGAAGTTAAAGAAGTTATCATTGTGTTTCACAAGTTTGTTTTTGACATACTATCTTCAACATTCTTTGTTCGTGACATTCTTAAAGTCGTGGATGGCACATTGACAACATCTGAAAAAGACAGAGACAAAGACAGAGACATAATTGTAGAGATCCAAAAAGAGGTTTCTCAGCAAATGGAAAGATTGGTCATGTTTTGGAAGTTAAACATTTTCGACATACCCAACAGTAGCTTTCCGTTCCAAAGTGAAAATACTCATTCAGTTGATTCCCACGTGTCAGTTTCTGAAACTCTTAAAGATGAAATCTATTCAAACATTATCAACATTTCGAAAAGCCATAACCTGAGTCTGTTTGAATATCTCATCAGCGTTTATCAGTTGCTTTTAGCATTTATGAGCAATAAATCAGAATCCACCGTGACCACATCAATTGACATGCGAGGTCAAATACCAGCACTTCTTCAATCATTTGGGCGATGCACAAACCTGGTACCTTTGATCTGTCACCTGGGACATGAATCACAAACAGTGACTGACTTTTTGGAGGAGAATAAACACAAATTAAATGAGTTTATTCATAATGGACTCCTACCTTGTGAGGAAATGAAAGCTTTGATTGATAAGGAGAAAGTTGGGAACCTAAAAAGAAATTTCTTCATATTTGAAGATGACACATTTACAAACGAATCCAACAAACTGAAGGTTGAACAAAATGTGAGATTTGCAGGATCCACCGAAACGATTCTGTTCATGTGGCATAAACGTCAAAGGAAATCACTAGAAATGAAATTCCATCTTGTCGGATCTCGATTTACAAATGAAAGAGGAAGAGAGATACTCAAATCATTCGTTGGGCTAATAAGAGCTGTAACCAAAAATCCAGCATTACCTCTGCGCAGTCTACACCAAGTTTTAAGTCACAATGAATGTGTGAAAGAACAAAATGGCAAACAAAACAGTACAGCAACATGCACGCTGATCTAAATTGTAGTTGAGGTACCCTTCATTGATAAAAAAAAACATTTCAGGAAAATGACATTTTGTGAGACTCTCAAAAGGAAATATACTCATTTGTGGGGAAGCTTTATTTTGTTTTGGTACTGGTCGAAGCGTTTTTCGTTTATAGTTGCGGGTGCTTCAAAGTTTAACTTTCATTGTTGAACATAGGCAAGCACTTTTATTGTTCTCCAAAACTCAGGTACAATTTCACCTGTACATAACCATTTACCACTTAATCATTAAATCAGGGCTGATCATTAATGAGATCAGAAAAACAAACATATGAACAGGAAGGGTTTGTAGTAGGAGACTTTTAAGTTAACATGGCATATAGAAAAATTATCGATGTTTGAAAGGCGAGATAGACTTTGGCAACATCAGACAAATATGGAAAGAATGTGGCAAACAGCTTGTGCTTAACGTTCCAAGTCCTTTTCTGAAAAGATTAACTGTTGTATGTTTTAGTCACAGGAACATGTTTATTTGTTGTAAAAAGAGTTTGAAAACAACTGGGTTTTTTTTACATTTGTTATATCTGTATTGCAATTTATTCTGTTGTATATTTTCATTTTTGTACTCATCTTTTTTGTCTACAAAAGTCATTTCTTATAGATACAGTATGCCTACTGTTAACTGTTAATATTTGCAAAAACTATCATCTACCAGAACGTTGTCTTGTATGGGTTTTTTTTGCTTGTGTGTGGATTTTTGCGGCTTTTAGTTATCTAAAAATGCTATTTGTAGAGTGAATTGAGGCATTTGTGCTTGGTACGAAAAGATGCCCAATTGCTCTAAACATAACTATGATTAATCAACCACATGTATTCAATTCAACCCAAGGTATATAGGATGTACATTATTACTAAGAAGTGAGCAAGGGGGTTTATATTAATATATTATGTATTATACTAGGTTTTCATCCCCCCCCTAATAAAGTATTCCTATGATAGTATTACTTTATTGATATCTACTTGTTCTCATTGGGTTTAATTCTGACTATTTATTTTTTTCATTGACAGTCTTTGATGAACATTTGTATTCTGAAAACGTTATCCTGGACCCCTGTACAAAATTACCAATGTATACATCTATATTTATTTGATAAATTAAATGTCAAGTACATTGATACACGTCATTGATATATTAGTATGTAGTTAGTATTGCAATTTCCTTATTTTGTTTGATAAGAAAAAGGTACCTGATTTCAAATGTTATTTTTGATTTATTTTGTACAGTATATTTTGAATCTTTTCTTTGATGACTTACTTTTATTCCCAAGGAACCCTATTGCATACATTGTCATCCGTGTCACTCATGTATTGACAATCTTCTCACTCAGATTGCCCTACCTTCATATCTTTATCTAGCACAATATGTTTTATAATCTTGGAGAATGAAATGAAAAGAGCATGGAGGAACTGCTACAATGTCACAATCATAGCTTGTGTGAAACAATGGAAAACAAACTTTGTGGTGTGTAATTATGTGATTTTATTCAGATGATTTTTCTATATCATTTCTGTTTATAATTGTAATTATTGCTTAAAAATCAAGTTATTTACATTTAATGAGTTCTTATGTAAACCGGAACAGTAGTATATTCTTAGAGTAAATTCAATATGTATTTTCATAATTCTGTATCAATAGACACATGAATAGTAAATCTGAAACCATAGACAATAACATAATTCTTAACGTTTCATTCACTTTAACCAGATTTTTTTCTTGCCATAGATTGTAACATAAACGTGCGTCCTATTTTAATTTTGTTTACGGATTTTTATTTGATTTCGTTTTTCATGCTAACAAGTATATATTATAGTATAAATTTGGAATAATGATTTAATGAAGGAGAACAAATGTTACAGAATCAACAAATAACCCTCTTTATCGTATCTCATGTTTATAGAATGTTACAAAATCAACAAATAACCCTCTTTATCGTATTTAATGTTTATTGAATGTTACAAAATCAACAAATAACCTCTTTATCGTATTTCATGTTTATAGAATGTTACAAAATCAACAAATAACCCTCTTTATCGTATTTCATGTTTATAGAATGTTACAAAATCAACAAATAACCCTCTTTATCGTATTTCATGTTTATAGAATGTTACAAAATCAACAAATAACCCTCTTTATCGTATCTCATGTTTATAGAATGTTACAAAATCAACAAATAACCCTCTTTATCGTATCTCATGTTTATAGAATTTTACAAAATCAACAAATAACCCTCTTTATCGTATCTCATGTTTATAGAATGTTACAAAATCAACAAATAACCCTCTTTATCGTATCTCATGTTTATAGAATGTTACAAAATCAACAAATAACCCTCTTTATCGTATCTCATGTTTATAGAATGTTACAAAATCAACAAATAACCCTCTTTATCGTATCTCATGTTTATAGAATGTTACAAAATCAACAAATAACCCTCTTTATCGTATTTCATGTTTATAGAATGTTACAAAATCAACAAATAACCCTCTTTATCGTATTTCATGTTTATAGAATGTTACAAAATCAACAAATAACCCTCTTTATCGTATCTCATGTTTATAGAATGTTACAAAATCAACAAATAACCCTCTTTATCGTATCTCATGTTTATAGAATGTTACAAAATCAACAAATAACCCTCTTTATCGTATTTCATGTTTATAGAATGTTACAAAATCAACAAATAACCCTCTTTATCGTATCTCATGTTTTTAGAATTTTACAAAATCAACAAATAACCCTCTTTATCGTATCTCATGTTTATAGAATGTTACAAAATCAACAAATAACCCTCTTTATCGTATCTCATGTTTATAGAATGTTACAAAATCAACAAATAACCCTCTTTATCGTATCTCATGTTTATAGAATGTTACAAAATCAACAAATAACCCTCTTTATCGTATTTCATGTTTATAGAATGTTACAAAATCAACAAATAACCCTCTTTATCGTATTTCATGTTTATAGAATGTTACAAAATCAACAAATAACCCTCTTTATCGTATTTAATGTTTATAGAATTTTACAAAATCAACAAATAACCCTCTTTATCGTATTTCATGTTTATAGATGTATGCTCTGAAGCGTTCTTATAATTTATCTTAAATGAGATGTGGTGTTCTTCAATTAGTAGTGAAGTAAAGCCACAGTTTCCTCTTTTACAAAACCATCGTAAACATTGTATGATAGATGATGTTCACTATTTTGTATTATGTTTGAAGATGTATTTTGCTTTTAAGAACTAAACATTTTGATTGGTTGACGTGACCTTTGATGTTTCTTTAATAAATATTTGAGTTGTAAAAACAGCGTCACTATACATTTACCTGTTTACAAACATTGTATTTAGTTGACATATGTATTTTGTTGAGTTACTTACATACCATTATTAAGATCCCTAATGGGGAAATGCTGTGTTTATTTCTTTTTATAAACAATGATGGCTATTTCATTGTTTACCATCCCATCAATTGGACTGTAAAGGTTAAAGTTTCACGAATGCCTCCTATTCACTTCACATGACTTTACTGTTACATTTATTGTTAATAATTGCCCTGGGTGAAATATTACAACACCAATTTCATTTTAACTCTTTCTATGTTCTGCAACCGATCTGAACACATGAGGGTTCCCAAGTTATATTCAGAGGTCCTCTTACAAGTGTATAGCCAAAACGAAATTGAAGCAACGTCCTGACAGACAGCTCAGCGGCTTGTTCAGTAAAGGATTTGAAGTTTTGTAGCAACCTCTTGTGCTCCCAAGGGTAACGCCAAATAGTAAATATTGTTTTTGTGTGTGTGTCTTCTGTAACCAGATAGTCAGTAAAGGTCGTCATCAACCTCTACCAATTGGAAAATTGCTGTGGCACCAAGACCTATTCGACTACAGAATTTGACTCTTTCACAAGGGTAGTGGTGATAACTGTTTAACCCGATCAACTGGGTCGTTACTATTTATTGTTTCTTATTAACATTTTATATAGAGGAAATATAAACTTTATTGTTAATAATGATTATTAAATATTGTTTATATTATTATAACTTGATACAATGGATACACCTGCCTTGGTTGATTATTTGACATTCATAAGTTGATTTTATTGGTTGTTTGTTTTCAAAGTTACTATATATTGTTAGTGTTTTTTAAAATCAATTTTAAAGATTGAAATTTCCAATGTATAAATCTTGCACATTATTTTATATGGTGCATATAGATTCAACGCTTATATAGATTGTTTCTAATAAACTTTTGTTATAGAGGAGATATTAACTTTATTGTTTGTAATGATTGTTTAATTTGTATAACAATGAATTATTTAACATTTATTTGTTGATGTGATTGGTTGGTTGTTTTTTAAGTTACTAAATTGTGTTATTGTTTTTCAAAAAAATATAAAAATCAATATTCTTTTTAGTTCCAACACATAAATCTTGAATATTATGGTGCATATAGATTCAACGTCCTAGAAGATTTGAATTATTTCAAAGTTCTTCAAAACCAACCTTTAACTTTGTACAGAGTCAAACTCCCTATCGTTTCCATGGAGATTGAAGTGAAACAGAATTTTCCGAAATTTAAGACTATCGCTTCAAAAAGTTTCAATACATATTCAAAAAAATATGATGAATTCTTAATACACTCCAATGATGAAATCAATTACATTGTTTTGTTCCGATATACTTGTCTGTGATAAAAGTAAAATTACCTTAAATCCTGATATCACCTCATCCCTCTCTACTTTTATCTTAGTTATTTAAGCAAAACAATAATTCTTTTAATAAAATTTTGTTAGATATTCCTTTGTTGTTTTTTTATCTTTGAATTGGGGTGTGATGTGAATAAGGCAGGTTAAAAGCTGCATCCCCAAAGTTATTTACATACTCCTTGTACCTTAGTGCAAATATCATGTACAATGGACTTCATTTAGACGTCAACTGCATTGCTTCATTTGCCCTTACAATAACCTTTTCAATGGTGATCTCTAACGGGATCATTTTGCAATCCATCATTGGATCATAAGATAGATGGTGCATTTTTTCGAATTTTGGAAAAGAGACAGCTTGGGTAAAATTTTAAAAATTCTGTTAATTGAAATTTCGAAATAGAATTGACCTTATAGGCTTTATGTCATAAATTATATTATACATACATTTCATGAGTATCAGATGAATCACAAATTTGTGACACTGTTAATCACATATCTAAGATATTACAGGGGAAAATAAAACTGGTGTTTTCGATATTTGGACCCCTTTTCACTTCACTGGTGGAAACCCAGAAATTATCTATTTTCGTAATTCTGATCAAAGGGCTGGTTTCTGTCACACTATTTGTTACAGCTATTCTTGTTAACAATTTGTTCATATATCTTCACATGAATCATCAATATAAACCACATATCCAGTGTTAAGGTTATGTCAATTTGACTTTCATGTTTTGTATCAGAGAGACATATTGATAGTGTCTAGAATTATTTACAAAGGAAGGTTTATTACTCTCTTATTATCTCTTCCGTGTTAAATCTGGAGATAAAAACAGAAAATAATTATTTAATAATGGAATAACAACAAAAAATGCATTGTCTTCACCATATTATTTTCATATGAAAAAATTCATTTCAAGAAATAACGAAGCATAATGGCGTATGAGGCAAAGAAATCAAGTGATGCCATTTGACAGTTTAAGATTTCTGAACATCTAATTTTTCTTATTAACATCTGAATCCACTATTGTCAAGAATACAAACTCTAACAATCAAATCAATATCTACCCTTTAAATTCAATTGTTGTGAAATTATCAAGTACACTGTTAACAATCCAATAAAAATAGTACAATCACGTTATTGTTTAACTGACAAATAAGCAGTCGAGGGAATGTTAACGTTTACCAAATACGTCAATGAATTGTTAAAAACTTTCAATCAATAGCAAACAAACTGTTGATTAAAAGCTAATTAAGCAGTCAAAGCATAGTTACCAACAACGTCCAATCAATCGATACGACCTGTAGCAATTTATTCGTAAACAGCCATTTAGATAATCAATCGAGAAGATCTGTCGCAAAAAAGGTCAACAACTAACTAAGTTTGAAATGTTTAACAACTACATTAAGCAATTGTTAACAAAACAAACGTTCTATAGCAACAGTTTAGCTGTCAAGACTTGTTTTATTCACAGAGTAAACCAATCATTAACAACCGATTGCAAAATAATTAAGTAGGCAATTCATCTTTAACATGTACAATGGTCGATCTTTTACACAGAAAAAGAAGTAATTATTAACCAATTGATGCAGCAAAGTCAATGGTTAATATCAAAGTCAATCATCGTTAATAAAAAATCGATTAGAATAATATATATATCTTTACAATGAAGTAGTAACGTTTCAAAATGCTACGTTAAAGAGCCACTCCGTGATTTTCTTAACATATCATTCACCTTTGATACGAACCTAAATGACATATGTTATGATGTAAAATCAAAACATCTTAATTTTTCATGTCCAAAAGACATATATATGGCAACTACTGGTTTTCCATGAAAATCTAAAAATAGCCTTATAAATGCACAGAGGCGGAGATCACACGTTCAGTTTACATGGATACTAGTTATATAACCTAACAAACACTATCAACTCCAAACTGACCTCCTGGCGGCTTTCATTAAGTCTCCAAAATTACGTTTGGCTGTTTGACGCGCACCACTGTCCGGTTTTTGATCATAACGACTTTCTCCCTTCACTGTACAAAACCAATTATCTTTAAAATGATTCCTTTTGGTAACAGGCGATACTTCGCGATCGAATGACACCATTGATTAAGTTTAGCATATTTTCCTCCAACAACTCACGGTGTGGCTCTTTAAGTCAATGATTTATGATAAAGCCCCAGTATTTAACAATCAAGATAAATCGACTGTCTTAACATGTCTCGTTAAATGGTCAGCAAGACGATATTATGCAAAGCTATAGGACAATGCAACACTTACAACATATGTATATATATCATTGTTTACATCGTATATTTATTCTGAAAAATATTTTTGATTCACATCAACAGTGCACGTGATATATTTGCAATTCGCAAAAAGAGTAAAAATACAGATGATTTATAACAAACTAAACTCAAAATGTCCCCTTTTGCCTAGGTAAACGACAGTCTGAATGCAGTGCCAGTTCAAGGTTGTTTATCCTTCTAATGTTAGGAGGTATGTAAGGAATAAACAAATTCTATATGTAATGTCAAATTGTATGACGCGGTCGGGAATCGCACTCCGCCGTGTGGGATCAACAGCATGTTAGTTAAACCTCGGTGTACATTTAGACATACATGTATATTCCAACGCAAACATGAAATAGGAATGTTTTCTAAATAAATCGCTCAGCTAAACAATCGTATATAATATGCAAATGAATACATGAAGATTAAGCTTATTGACATTATATTTAATTAAGTTAGGTAATAGGTTTTATCTTCAACAACAATTTGAAGATAACAATAAAAAATAAGCTTATGATAGATATGTCTCAAAGAATCCCAGATTATATTTTAATCTTTAAAAAAACAGCAACATAATTAGAATAAATATTTTGCTAGTTCTTTTAATTTATACGAAATGATTAACTACTTTAAAAATAGGCATATCATTTAAGTTATACAAAGACAGTTTCTTAGAGTATTGCTTTAAGCAAGATATCATTTAAGATATACAAAGACAGTTTCTTATGAGTAAAGCAACAAGATATCGCTCAAGTTGTACAAAGATATTTTCTTGGAAGAAAGCATCAAACAAGATCATATTTAAGTTAAACAAAGACAGTTTCTTAGAGTTAAGCTTCACACAAGATTAGACCTTATATTCATAAAAGTAACATTTTATTTTGTAAAAAGTGAAATTCATCTCCAACCATATGTACAATTGTGCAATCATCTTTTAAAATACAATAAATACAATGCCTTTCTAAAAGTGGGACAGATGGCTTTTTCACGCATGTCAAAATATAATACCACTTCTACATTCAAATAAAACAATACGATTATTTCAAAATATAAATTTTTTTAAATAAAAAAAGCAATAAATATATAAATAAATTTAAAAAATCGTTATAGTAAGTGTTTTCATTGATATGTCACCATGCACCCACAGAGTTCTGATTGTACACGATAGCACAATATACAGTTTGCAATAAAGTTACTGTTCTTTAAAGACACAGAAAAAGAAATAATATAATCTTATGAACCATTTTAATGGCATATGAAAATACATAATCCATTACAACATAATGTAAATAAGCTTGTCATTAACATATTCAAGTACAGTCATATTATTTTCCAAACACAGTTACATGTAAAAGACAAATTTTAGAAAAACAATATAGTTTCTCATTCAAGTTGCGTTTCAACGAGAAGGGCAATTCATCTCCAACAATATGTACAACTGTGCGATCATTATTTATATGTACAATTACGATGTATTTTCAAAGAGGATCAGGGGCTTTGCATATCTACCAAGGGCAAAACCACTACCACAATTCAGTCAAGATAAATCAAGAAGAAATTCTCCTGATCATACTTAAGTTAACATAATGTAGACAAGGATAGTGTTTGTTTAAAGACCATTTAGTTTTCCAGTGTCAATACACAACGAGTCAACAACATTCTGTCTATGAAAGACAGTGAGAATGCAGGAGAAATAAACCGACACAAAATCATGACACCCATTTATTTCATAATTCATGTAAATTCTATATTCGATTTAAATCTATGATTCGGACAGTTTGTTGAGAAGGTACAAATAGGGTCCAAGTTTTAATATTCCCAACAACAACGGCGTTTTCCTCTGTAACAGATTGTCCATTTGGAATACCAATTAAACACTTACCACACGCTGTACGGCCGAATCGATTTGAGCAGAGAGATAAGGTCTCATTTGCAAGGGAGGATTTATGGTGAAATCATATCCACCGTTTATATTTGGAGAAATGTCAATTTTTACCCGTGATCATGGCGTGATTTTAATTTCCTTTACTCCATGATTTTGACGTTGAAAATAACCGTTTTGAACAGCGGGATTATCAACACGGAAGTGAGCTGTACTCCCTCCACTGTCATAAATATCGGTTCCTAAGACACAAAATAAATACAGACTTGTATCTGAACATATATATCGGGTGGGTTTAATCTAATGCAATGTGTCATTGGTTACACACCCACCCGGGTTAAAAATGCACCGATGATACACCCTATTTTTATCATGCATTTTACAAAAACAGTATATTTCCCAACCTGACGATTTTGATTGACACAAAGGTTATAAGCTTTCGTTTCATGTGGTCGTCGATCTTTGCATCTTTTAGAAATTGAAATTGGAAATTGGATGGGATCGATCTGATTCTTTTTTTGACAGTTGTGGGAATGAATAATATCATTTTGAGTATACGAAAGTAAATTTCCAAAATTATTTTCGATAGAATAATGATTCATTATATAAGATCAACATATCTTCAGAAAAACTGAGAGCCTTCAATTCTTCTTTGTTACCTTAAAGAAATCAATTCCCTTTCTGAAAATATCTACTTTTAATTATAATTCGTCAGTAGGTTTTATTTTCCACTGTGTTGTTGCAAATCGATAAAAACGTAAATACTAACCTTCTATGAGCATATGCATGTATGAGTTATGGCCCTTTACACTCAATATTCAGTTTTATGGACATGTATTCAGTTGATGGCGAAATCTATTTTTCTGGCCACTGAAATGGTCATTAATCAAGCAGCAATGGTGGCGTGTGTTGATATAATGATAACAACCCTTCAGGTTAAGATACGATCAAATTACAGTGTATTCAACAAATCTAAGGCTTTAGCATAAATGTACACTTGCTGCTGGCCTAAGGGAAGTTACTCTGCCACGGTTAAAAGGGATACGCACTGATTGTACATCTTAATGAGGTTATGAATGGTTTCAATTGAAACGGAATAATACTAAGAGTTTTAGGAAACGTCAGTTTGTTTGGAGCATATTTCCCAAATGTACATGTTGTTACCCTGGGTAAAGCACTTCATCAAAATTACACTCAGTGCACCAAGCTATTAAAATGGGTACCTTAAGACAGGATGTACTGACCTACATGGTTTGGCTAAGCGCTAAGTAGCAGCTTGAAAGTACGATATTTCAGTGTAATGATGAGGTAGCGCTTTGAGCATGTCTTCGTATGCGTAAAAAAAATCATATATAACTGCATAATTAATGTGACTATGCCTTGCGATGAAAATCGCTAGCATCGGCTGGAACAAGCGAACCATGGGTGGTGCATTAATAAAGTCGTATTGTATCCATTCAAGTGGATGAAAAAATCACTGTCACCAGGTCCTGTGTCTTGGGTGCAGTTAGAATAGTATTAAGATTTTACCTTGCGTCATTATCAATCAAATATTTTTATTGTCTATGAATTTGTTTTCGTAATGATCCATTGATTAGATAAGTAACAACGTTATGTAAAAACACTTTTAGTACACCATGAATTGTGATCAAAGAAAATACTTTACTAGTGAAATTGAGTGTAATCTCACAAGAATATGAATAATATAATAATAATATAACATGATGATATTACGGAGATTGTGCATGTGCGAGACACATTTTAGACCCAGTATAGTCAGATAGCCTTATCAGCCCCTAGCCAGATTCAGATGCAGTAGTCTGTGTCAGACCCCATCCAGATACGAATGTAACTCTGTGTCGAGGGGAAAACACAACCATTTACGATGAAAGCTTATTTCTACTATGATTAAGCCTGGTGGAGTTGCTAATGTTAATTTGAAATAAACTCGAATTCAGGAATTATTATTTGTGAATTAAGGTGATTTTATCATAAAGATAATTAATTCAGTCTGTTACATGTAGGTACTTCACACTTCATGTGTTTTAAAATTATTGATGAATAGTTTTATTATCATGACTTTGAAGTGCATTCATATCAATAATGATGAAATGCAATGTTTACATTAATGTTTGCGGTTCGAGTTTGAGGCGTACATAAAATCTCTCCTATTGCTCTTTCAATGTAAGAAGAAATAAAATATGCGGACTCGAGTTAAGACGAACTTTGATTGCATGATAGCCAATGCTGATGAATATAAAATTAAATCATCTTCCGTTTTATTTCATGTATTTCTCAATTTGAATTCCACCATGTATAGTCGTGTGTAACAAACTGCAAACTAACGTAATGTTCACGACAATTATTCAAGATTTGTTTAAATTATTCAGAAAATCTTTGGAAGTAGAGTTGGTTTTGTAATTATAAGGATTGTTTTACATTTTTTGGGCCTACGCGATTTTATACAATTTGTTGCTGTTATACATCGATAAAGGCACAAAAAAATGTAAAACAATCCTTAAGTGGAAGTCGAATGTTCATTCATGTTTCCTGAACTTTTGTTGGTTAAATTAAAACATTTACAAAGAAAATTCAAGGAGTGTCCGGACCATGGTCAAAATGTCGAAACCAACGTCATTTTGACTTGTTATCGAGATCTCAATATTAACTTATATATTCACTTTATATTACCAATGTTCAGTAAAAATGAACTATGGTTGTTTTTCTTTGATTATGAATACAGTTTATAGATATTTTGGCACTTCCTACATTTCTTGCCCTGATATTTACATTGAAACAAATAGTTCGCCTTCTTCTTTCTTGAATCCGTTAATTGTTCCTCCAGACAAAAGTCGATAAGAATTATTACGGACAAATAATTTTTATCTGAAGAAATACATGTGTATGAAATAACCTACTGAAAAGAAACATTTTAAAACATAGAGGTTTCAGGAATTTCACGTCTTAATGCATCAGCTCCTAGGTCAAACGTGTCCGAAGTTCGGACCTCAGTCAGTTTGCCCTATTAGTTGAGATGTTTCGACAATTGAATTGACATTTGGCTTTTTCTACCTTTACGAATATGCGACATCAAAATCTTCTTCTTGTCTAGCGTGAAAGTCATGTAAAAAAAAAATTTCATACACAGTTGTATTCTTTGGATTTTTTTTAGAAATAGTATTTGGTATTTATATATATACATATAGCTTCTAGGCATGAAGTGATAATAAGTTGTGAAATGGGTATCCTCCGACTTCAAGTAGGAGCAATAAGGTCATATCTAAAAAAACAAGTTTTATCCTTTTTGGGAAAGTAAGGACTATTAAAAAGCCTCTATAATTAATCAATGATATGTCCAGATGAAAACAATTCTTTTGGTAAAATCAGTCTTTTCACATGTCAAAGCAACGATAAATTGATGCTTTCACACAAAAAAGGGGATGTGACATTGAAAGGGAAGAATAAAGATCACCAATCCCTACTACTTAATATATCCTAATATAAACAAAGTAACTGAATCACCCAGGACCTGAGTTTTTTATTATTTTGATTACGGAAAACATTTCCACAACGATTTCACACATAAGGCCCCTAATTGGCCCACGTGGCCAGGCTTTCATATTTTGTTTTAGCAATTCATTAAGTTGATAATATATTAAGACAGAAAAACAAGAGGAGGCGTTTGAAAAAAAGGGAGAGGGGTGAAACATTTATGAGATTGTCTGTAGCTGGATTTTTATTAAGTTCAATAAACGAACATTTATTGAACAGTGTTGTATTTAAAGGGCTGTGAATAAATGTTTAAATTTCGTAACTTTGATTTGTATTACTGAGAAATATAAATGTATTTCTCCGTTTTTACACTTTTTAAAATACATTTCAATAATGAAATATAGATGATCTAACCGACTGGGAAATAGTAATAAAATTTAGTTTCGTTATGTTTTTTCTTCCAACCATGTCTGAAATGTATGTTGAAAACTTGGAATGAAAGAACATTGCCAATGGGAATTGAAAGGCTTTAAAGAATTGAAACATTTTACTCCGAATTTGGACAAATGCAGCATATTGCCAATGCCAGCAACGCCAGCCAATCTTCTTCATTATCAAGCTCCTGTTTTAATCGGAGATTTGTTTACTTATTATCATGCAACTACCTTTGACGACGTTGGTTATTTTTGACCAAATTTGTTCAAAAGTTCAGATTTAAATATGTTGACTACATCTATGATGATTCATACTGGAAAAAGACCAGACAATGGTAACCATCAGGTAAAGCATTCAATGAATCAGGTACGCTGAAAAACATACCGTATTCATACTGCAAAGACACCATACACATGCATTGAGTGTGAAAAACTCTTTACGGAAATACTAACTTTAAACTTTGAATGTGACAATTTTCAGTCTCGCCAGAGTTTTCTCATCGTCATGTAATTACAAATCAAATGAATTAAAAACAAACAAACAAAGTCAAAAGATTCCATGGCTACTGCAAAAAACTTTACAATCTTGTCATCTATACGGGTAACATGATATTTTATAGACGATCATATATATATATATCATTTATCCATTCTGTTTTTTCAAAACATTATTTTATCTGAAAAGTTATTGTCACAAATGTAACATCTTAAGTAAAATCTTGCCAAGCTGCAAAACGCATCGGAGGTTACATAGAGCATTGTATTTTGTGATATAGGACAACACTTTTAGATATGGATAATTCATACTCTTGGCCTCATGTTTCCAAGTTATTGCTAACCTAACGTATTCTGAAATATAGTTCTTAAATTGGGGTAAAATTTGACACAATATGGAAATGGTTAATGTATATGAGTGTCCATGCTTAGCCACAATGGAGTGGGCTTTCTCCCTGCAATAATACTAGCAGCCATGATGTAATAATACTAGCAGCCATGATGTTTGTGAAATACTCTTGAAAACGGCGTTGAACCCCATTCCACGAACATGTAACCCTATCCCCGCCTTACATAGTGTGAGTGCGGTTGGCAACGAAAGCCACTTGTTTTGTCTCCTAGTCCAAGAGAACACGACAAGTAGTTATTCTTTGTTATACTTAAATGGCTGTATCTTCTTAATTAACGGAGTTACTTTAATACACAGTAAAGTACAGAAGGAAAACTACTCTTAAAGTATATGTAAATATAAACAACATATGTATTGACATATAAATACTACATGATAACAGGCTGGTAAATAGGGCCTGACAATTACATTTGAACACATTTGAATTTCCACAGTCGGCAAATATAGATATGAATGATTGAAATTGGTACATGAATGGAAAGTGCATAATATGTTTTTTCAATATACACAATTATTGATGACATTTTTAAAAGTACATTTGATAAGCGGCAAGATGGGAGCACTTGAAAGAGGAATATCCTGATATCTATGCACGAGTATCCTGAACATAGTATGTCATGGGCGCGAATACACTATTCTGTCTATTACCGAAGTTGCCAAATCAAAGAAAATAATCAAAATCAACATCAAGCATAGGCGGATTAACTGCGGCGCCTTTGGAATAAAACGTCATAGGCGAACTACGACAAAGCATTGTTTATGACGTGAAATCACAAATGAAAAGTGATATTAAGCAAGTAAAAGTTTTTCCTGTATAAGTTTAAAAACGTATGCAGTTCTGTACTTTTAACTGATATTTTTGCAAGTAACATACATACACTAGTGCACAAAATACATACAGTGTGTTATGTCAAACTTAGAAGACCATAGAACATTTGTTTGATATCAATAAAGCATTCATTACCACAACAAATGAATGAGGAAGAATTCTATGGATTTACGAGTTCTTTTTTGTAAGAGTGTGACGTTTCGGTGTAGATGCTGACACCTTATCAAGCAAATAATGCTTCTAATGATAACCATTATCAGGTATGGTTTAAACATATTTATTTCAGAAAAGAATTGGATTGGTAAACAAGCTTGAAGCTTATGTTAATGCCGCTCCAAAATACAAAATATAGAACATGTCATGGTGATTGTACAATGAATATATATATACTTATCTATACAAACGCCAGCAAGATAAAGAACATGTCATGGTGTATTTACAAAAATATATTATTTATCTATATATGAATATATAGTCGCCAACAAGCTTTACCAATATAACAATAGAATATATCAATTATGGATCCGATGCAATGATTGACCATTCCTTGGCTTATCATCTTTATAATTTCTAGGTAGTTGCATCAAGTCTGAAAATGTTTCCTCGCTTTTAGCCGTAGACAATGACCGTGTTCAAAGCTCTTTGTTTGGTCTTACCGACAGCTTTCCTTATTTCATCTGCAGTCGAACCTGGTATGATTGTTGTGTTCTTTTTACTACTGTGCTTCCAAGGTTTCGTGTTTACTGTTTTATTTTGTTAAAATGCACTTGTTACATCAAAAAAGGTACATTTCGGATTTTACGTTAACATTACGTCAACGTTAAGTTTTGTCGACCGTTGCTGAAAAGACGAGTCCTGCGTTACATAATTCAGTGTGGTATATATCACTTAAATATTATTTCTTTGAATTTGTAGGAAATATTTAGGGCTGTATACATTTTTGGAACACTAGTTTACATTACACTGCATTCATATTGTCCAAAGTTTGACTTCGGTGTTATACACTTTTGATAGTTATTGCATTTGTTGACGAAAAATGTACGTTTTACCAATGCATTGATTAACTCCCTTGGACCAGTGACAATGATCAAATAGCTTCAATATGTGTTAAACCCGTAGGAACGCTATCAGCAACAAACTACACTTTTGTGTATCATTTAAAAACTTTTTCTTAAGAACAAGATACTAAATATGTAATTATAATCAATGAAAGAGATATAACAGAACATTTGACTTATTTTCAATACAGCTGATTATTGAATGTAAAGGGACGTAACTCTTGCATCCATGGGTACCAACAGAGGGTGGAGATTTTCACAAAGCTTTTGTAATTTTTGGTCCAACATGCTGCGGGTTAAACCTTTCGACGAATTATAGACAAAAATGCTTTATTTTTAAAAATTAGAATTATGATTGAGATAACTAAAGGACGAAAAGCTCTAAAAAATTCTGAAAACACTTTGAAACATTATTCGAAAGTACATCGGATGAGGGTAACTCAGCAAATCGTTTGTCATCGGCGCCATTATGTGAATGAATTAGATCGATAAATTTACAATTGCTTTAGTATGTCACACAGATGTTCACGAATCGATGGCCAAAGATTTGGACTTCCAAAATAAGGCTACATACAACCTGATATTTTGACTCGTTATTTGGTGCTGTTTCATTTAAATATGTTATGTCGAAATCGAGGCTGTGTACGTTTCGTGAATAAATTATCATTGGTTGGCAGGTATATATGAAATAATGGACGATATTTTGATGGAAAACAAAAAACGGACCCGTTTGGGTGTGTAACAAATTGTGAAAATAATACAGTAGCTTCTTATAGAAACAACACACAACCAAACAACAACATCAGTATCATATTTTTGTCGGGGTAATGTAATAGACCGTTAATTGTGTTTGTGTCTGTTTATGCTGTGCCTTAGAAACGGCCATTTTGACAGTCGCGCATGGTTACAGCTAACATCCTTGTTGAAGATATCCCCACACTTGCCTTTCAGAGCCGGGTATTGTTAACATCCTTTTATAGAAAGGATGTGAGAATCATGAGTTGAAATATGATATAAATGTTGGATATTTCTGTAGAGATGGACCAAGTAGCCTACTTTCAGATATTCTCTGGACCTAATTCTCAGCATTGAACTCGGGTTGCGAAACAACCTTACATGGGTATGTGTTCCACTTTTTATTTCTACAATACTGTTTGTGTACAAGGAGGAGAGATACATTTTCATGAAAATATTTATTATGTACTGAAAGTCAATTCAATGTGTATATCTTTATAAGTAAGAAATAATGTAACCAACTTTTGTTATACATAAGGAATAAGACATCTTTTCAATGTACTTAACGATTGTGAAAGCGTTTGCTGTTTTACGAGTGTTGTCTGCAACCTTTCTGATAATCTGACACTATTGTATTTACGCTAGGCAAATTTTCCTGTTGCTTGTACATTTGTACGCCAGCTTTTCAAAATTATCGTTTTTTTGTTGTTGACGTAATTGAATTTATTTCCAATCATTGATCATCATTCCATTAAATCAAAATAATGTGTATGACAGGCGTTTTGATTTGTAATTAGAAATATCATGCAGAAAAAAAGTAAAACTTAAACAGTTTGCTGTAAATTTATCTGTAACATAATGTCTACAAATGTTGTATGATAAGTAAAACAATATATCTTTGCTGGATTTTCACTAAACCATAGTCTCTAATGTGATATGTTTATGTAAACTACCCCCATATTGTTTTACATGTATTTGGAAACATATGGCAATAAAGTTCCAATTACGTACCCCTTGACTAATTATATATTCCAAACAAGTGTATGATTTAGCTGTCATTTTACGATTTACAGTTGTCGAGATCAATTATATCTACTAAAACAATCCTTTCTTCCAGTTTCCTATGAAATATTTAGGATTCTGTAGCAGTATAAGTATCCGAATGCACCAAACTTTATTAGATAATAAATCAATGAGACTACCAGTTATTGATAGATTTTGACATAATCAAATGAAATTGAAGGGACAAATGATTATTATAATAATAATTATTATCATTATATAAATACACTTCATCAAGGTTTAAACGTTAGAAGGATGTTTATTTTTTGTTGAATTTATCATTTCAATCAAATCAAAGCAAACATTATATTCGTTAAATTTCACCTTAACAAGCAAGTGTTCTATAAGTCAACATTATCACCTATAGTGAAAATATTTTCTAAAATCAGTCAACATTTAACCAAAATTAATAAATCTTCCAAAGTCAACACTTTACAAAATGTCAAATCTCTACACTTTATATAGTTGTAATTGTACGTTACACAAAGCACATTATCTCGTCACAAAGTAAATGCTTTAAAATCATATTTCTAAAAATTTACATATATCAAAGTCTATATATCTTTTGATGCCAACAGAATCATAGTTCTCATTTTCAACAATTCACCAAAACCTTAAACAACCATTCAGATTATACTCTTCAGCAAATCAAACTAACTGTCGAACTCAACATTTAACCAAAGTCATGTCTTTTCAAAGTTAACATTCAAACATACTCATATTTTCCCATAATCGATATATCATCAAAGACAAAATATCCTCAATTTTTTTTCAAATCTTTTTCACCATACCAACTGCCCAATAAAAATTAACGCCTGTTTAATTAGATATACACAATGTGTGAATCATTGCAGCTACAAGTTTATGACTTTTAACTTCCATCAAGAATAATTCAGTCATGTGTTAATCGTGAAAAAGTCAACCTATGAACAAAATCAACATATTGTTTCAAAGTAAAATTTTAAAGAAAGACTTACTAGAGATTAAATATCTTTCAAAGTAAACATTATCTAATCCATTTCTATATTAACAAATTTTCCATTGGGAATACAAATTCAGCTGAAATAAAAATTCTAATGGAAGTAAAATTTCATTGGAAACCTTTCAATAGAATGTTTTTCCAAAATTGTGAATTTAAACTTAAAATTTCCAAACTCTATATATAAGGTGTGTAATATATCAACTTTGCTTGTACAATTATTTGTAATCGACATCTTTTGCGAGACAATCTTAGGAATGAACTAAAATTACTAATCTACAAGCCATACATATAACAGATAATGCGTTGCCAGGCAACGTCATCGTGTACAATATGCCGTCATTACATTCTTACGTCACAATATAAGAGAATATACATGTACAGCAAAACATTAAGTTCTAGAATTTATTCGTGGTGAAAACATTTGGATAAACCTGCTTTCCTATGTTTCTAAAAGCTTATCAAAATTTAATTCATACATTGCGAAAACTGAATATCGTCCGTTTCCTAAATCGGCTAAATGTGTACTTAATGGAATTGTACGGTTTTTGGATGATTTATCCGAGATCTGTGTAAATTCATACGTAATTTTATCTTCAATATATATTCTAGTTCCTCCCATGCATTTTTTATTGCATCTGGAGAATGTGATGACATAAACACCATTTTTACTGTTAAAATTAAGATTTTGTCTTACAGAAAATACTTTAGTTTCATTCTTGTATTCATAAGAGCCGACTATGATATTTTTACATGTAAGACATGCAGCGTGAATCACCGCATTTAGATACATTTGGTTCTACATCACTTGAATCAAACTTGGATGAATTTAACAACTTACGAAGATTTTTAGATTGAATTTTTGATTTACACAAAATGTTTTCCATTTCTTTTCTTGGATGTAAAATGGTACGTTTTTTGTCAATTATTGCAACATCGCTCTGATGGTTAGGATTAAAGTGGAAACCATTCTTTGTTAGATAAAGGATCTGAGACGACTCTGATCTAATGTAGCGGCTTTCTCGCCACTGTCTTGTTCTAGAATTTCAAGGAAGTTTTGTATCAATACAAAGTCTTTGATTTCTTTTAAACGTTCCCTCTTTTGAGTGTCATCTGTTACAATTGCACAAATTCTTCTAGTGAGACAGAGTTGGATGTTCATCTTTTTATGACTTGGATCACATGATTGAAAGTCCAGATTTTATGTCTATCTGTAGTGTAGTACAGGTCAGTCTCTAAGCGACCGTCCTGTTTTATAATCACAGTTAGGAATCAAATTAGGAACACTTGTTTCCATAGTAAATTTCAAAGATGGACTTAAAGTGTTCAGGATGCCATGCAACGTACACAGTTCATCCTTTGGTACGAGGAGAAAAATATTATTCATGAAGCTCAGGCAGAATTCAGGTCTTATTATGGTTCAGAAATATGCATCTAAGAGGAAAGGAAGGTTTTATTGATTATTTATAGATTTCTCTAAGGCCTTCGATACAGTTAAGCATAAAGTTCTTTTGCTGAGTTTAAAAAAAGTTGGTGTCATGGACAAATTCTACAAAATTCTCTCATCTATGTATAGCAGGTTATCAGCTTGTGTCAGAACATCTGATGGTCTTTCCAGTTATTTTGATTGTAGTATAGGTACCAGGCAAGGTTGTGTGCTTAGTCCACAGTTGTTTATTGTTTTTATTAATCAGTTTATGGAAAGTATGGAGCAATTTGGTGGTCGTGGTATTTTCATTTCTCCTGATTTTGATAATTTATATGCTCTGATGTTTGCAGATCATATTTCTTCGGTCGCAGATGTTGCTATTCAGTCACAGAGAAAAAATTTGTTCTGAAAAACTTTTGTCAACATACTGGTATGAAAGTTGATACTGATAAGACTTAAGATATTGTTTTCAGAAATAGTGGCCAATCAATTATCGGCAATACAATTTTGGTGTAGACTTATAACTATTCCAAGCCATAGATTATCTCATCAGTTTTATTTAATATTTAAATCTCTGGATGAATCAGGTCTCATTACATAGGCATTCGAAATCCTTTTTACGTCTATGTCACCCTCATAATTAGAGCTAATTTCCTTTAAATTGCATGAAAACTTTTAATTCTTGCTCAAATAAATATGACTTGACACAATAAAAGAAATAAAGATGATAAATGAGTGAAATGGACAAAATGGACATTTGTACTTGGAACATAAAATATATTGTCTGTATCAGTCCTAATATATTTTTGATAGAATGTACAAGGAAAAGTTTTACTGACTTTCAATCATTTCAAACCAAAAAGTCAAGTTTAGGACACGAATAAAATATTCAGATAAACATAAATTTCACACCATTCGAAACTGTGAACACAGTCATATTCTTTTCCAAAATACTGACTCTAAATGAATAAATTACTTCTGTTTTAGTTATAAATAATTATACAATTTACTAGGTCTATCTTTAAAAAGAACAATTTGTTTCGCTTTGTATTTTCTTTGAGTCACATGAAACCATTCTTGAAAGAACTAAAGAAATTAACATAAGCTTTTTTATAATTGATGTAAATAAAGTCATCCTCTTTTTTTGTTTTAAATTCTATTATCGACAAAAAAGTATCTGTGCGCAGTTTGGTCTTCACTCAAAGTCAAAGATCTCTTTAGAGAATAGATAAAGTGATACTCCTGAATTTGATCATTTACAAAACAATGGCGATATAAACTTCACCAATTGTTCAAACTATATTCGTCATACACCTGTAGTGATGAAAATGGAGGTCGCCCATTGAATATTGCAAGAAGCGAAAACGAAACAAAACTCGACGACTGACGCGAGCCGCGCTTCGAGAGACTGGCAATGGCCGAAACGATGTTTTCTCGAGGCTGACTTATGATGTGTCGTTGACACGTTAGGCAGGAAACTGAAAAAGAAGAATGTACATGTATTGGAAAGATTTTAGGAAAAGAAAATCAAGAATCAACCTACAGGGGCTGTGCTTGTGTAGACAAGAAAATGAAAAGCAGCTATTTAGGATTGCCAATGTAACCTGGAAATTGTTTCCATGATAAATTACTAAAATCTCCATATAGCTTTTCCCAAGTAATCCTTTGACTTAATACAATATATTTAAATGCAATCACCCTAAAAATTCTTGAATTGCCACTAGTTAGAAGACCACGAACATCTAAGCATAAAACGTGGTGTTTTCGTTTGATATGGCGGCTACGTAAGTCGCGTTCCACAGTTGTCGTCACATCCGTTGGATTTTACCGAACAAGATGATCGGACAAGCAATTTCCTATTCTTTTGAAGAATCGCAATTATTTACATGATCAATTAATTCAAACTTAAAACAATCTAACGTAGATTCATTTCAAGAAAGATGAATTAGGAAAATTTGCAAATAAGTGTACAATTAAGTTAGATTAGTAGGGTTTTTCCGGGGCCCCACTTTAACCCCTGTGACAATGTCCTTATGAGCATGCCGGGAATAAAACGCACCTGGACTGCATCAAATGAAAGAGCACAATTTACCAATACATCAATAAACCCTAAATGTTCCCAACATCGCAGATAACTGATATGCGAGTAATTGATATTTTAAACGATGTAAATTTTCGTTGATACATAGACTAGAACCTAAACATATCTTATTTGATGAATCGAAACGTTTAGCTCTGACTCGTCCGAATCACTGAATTTAAATGAAATGTTGACAATGGATAATCTCCCAAAATGTGTCTCTTTCACGAATAATTAATTGTCAAATGAAAAAAACCGAATCATATATATTAACAAAGACCCGTATGTTTCGAAAATAATTCTTTATAGTTAATGAATGAAATCGATGATTCACTAGATAATAAAGTGACGCAACTGTATAAATGTAAATTGATAAAATGTATGATATCTGAGCTTCTTCTTAGGTTTAGGTTAGGTTGCATAAATCCTTACACTTGGCTTAAATATTATGATTTCATCCTTGACGGAGTGTTATACAGTGGGTTGCATATATCTTTACCTGTAGTGAATGCATTCAGATTGCAATCTAATCGCGGTCGAATGCATTCAGATTGCACTCTGATTGCGGTCGAATGCATTCAGATTGCACTCAGATCGCAATCGAATGCATTCAGATTGCACACTGATCGCGCCTGACCGCGATCAGACAGTATTTTGATCGCAAATGACCGCAAAATAACCGCAAAAAACGCAAAATAACCGCAAAAAACCGCGAAATAACCGCAAAAAAACCGCAAATGAACGCGAAGCAGCGGCAATCTAAATCAAGAGTCGGTAGATAGATTCTTTCAATAAGAAAAGGTTTTTGTTCTTAATTACGCATTCGTTGCTCTGAATGTTTCTTGCAAATAGGCTTTATATCATTTGAAATACAGAAGCAACGTTTTAGGTAAAGAGACAGAGAGTCACTAGAGAGGTAATATACAGGCACACTCGCCTTTGATATCATAAATTAACTGACATACTGATGAAATACAAATTTTATAATTAAAATACCCTAAAGTATTTTGTCCAGTATAGTTTGTTTCATGAAAAATATTTATAATATCCTTTATTTCTTTTAGAAATTTTAATCATTCCAATCTATTTGCCTATTTTCACCAAATGCAAAATACATTTGTTCTTCACTTATTATTTTTTTAACATTGAAAATAAAAAAGATTATATACCAATACTTAAGTTACATGGAATATATTTGTTGTTACATGAATGTCCATTTCTTCCTTCGTGGCTTTAGATATGTCAATAATTCATCTCTGCACTTATAAGTTCAGTGATAAAACGACGACAAGCAACCATTCCACCATTAGTTATTTTAATCACTTTGTTTTCTTTGAAAAAATTATATTTTAATATTACAATGTATTTATATGCCCCTTTGTGTCTCATAGGACGTTCGTTTTTGTTTTGATGTTGTTTAATTAACAAGTCTGTTGATATGTAATGTGATGTAAAACAACATGTGACACATTAATGAATTATATTTCTTATCTTCTTATTCTTCATCTACTAGTCCACAAACCAACCACTCACACAGTGGTAAAAGCGGCGCAAATCAGGAAATTTCATCGAAACTTAAATCATTTCAACTCATCTATAGTTATCCTTTTCAGATTTGCATTTAACTTCTTAACTTAAATCATACTTCACTCAACTTAAACTTATTTCCTTATTTATCTGTTAAAGAACAATGAAACACTTGGTAAATAGGAGTAGATACTTTCAACAATTGGCTACTAGTTCTAAGTTTTATGTCAAGATTTAAGATTAGGCTTTTGCATTCTCAGTTTCCCCTGAATACACATAACCCCGAATACACAAGCAATTAATCAATTAGCGCTAAAGGGGTCTCAACTTTTTGCACCTTTGATCAACAGCCGAGTACCACCCGTTATTTGCCACCGATTGTCAACTTCTAATTCGACATGGTATAACTAGGTGTTATTTGACTCATGCACGATTCGCTAAGCGCTCATATAGTAAATAGTATATTAGCATCAAGGCTTTAGAATGTGGAAATGAAGAAATGGTCTTTCAAGAGGTAGCGGAACTCAGATGAAGAAATCACAAAAGAGACAGTCAAACGTAGAGTAGAGTAGAAGTTTATGAAGTGACAATTAATAGATATCTAACATATTTATCTTAATTTAAAAAAGTCACCGAAATAATAGCAGTTAATGCCAAAAAACCCCGAATAATGATGATATCGCTAGTGTTACTTGAAGTCAACGAGGTTTTGCTCGTAAGATCTACCTATGCTATCTATATGTTTACTGTGTTTTCGGTCAAGGTAGGCGTGAATTCTGAAACTCGTCATCTGAATCACAACATTCAGCAACATTACTTTATATTACGTTGACAACCACAAAATAATATAAAAACTGTTTTTATCTACGTTTGATATTATTTTAAAGAATGTTTTTAATTCATTCTTTTAGATCTCTATTTGAAAGTGGCATTTTAAAAGTATATAAAAAGAATATGACATTCATTTTAACATTTTCGTCAACATTGCCTGTATTTCCGCGAGCCTTTATTAACATCTAATCTTTATAGAATATAATACCATTAAAAGTAATATATTAGCATTCAACACATTGCAAAGCTTTACAACAGCGCACACGATACATTTATATATTTATTAAGCTGGAGTTTGGCTGTGAAATGTATATTAACTGTAATATGCCTTGTTCTCTAAACGAGTTTCTTGTTTTGTGGGTTAGCTCCGCTGAGAGTCGAAAATGGGCGCTATGTTATATTGCATAGTCCTTTGCATACTGATGAGCGAATGTAACTTTTATCTAAATGAACAAACCTTTTGAATAAGATTTGTATTCTTAGTGATATGGACGAAGTTAATTTTATCTTGGCTTCCCCAGAGCTTTCGTAATATTCTTAAAAAACGTACTGCAAACCTGTACCATAATGTACATATATAATATAGATTAACTTCTATTCTGCACTGTGTTAACTCTACAACATTGCAGTCACTTCGTTAACCCTATCAATAATTTTTCAACGTGGATCTGTACCTTTATATCTGTCAATTTAAGATACACATCTTTACCAAAACAAGGCAAATCTTCGATCGTTCAATACTTAGTTAAACAATGGTCAATAAAGGTTGTTAAATCGCATGCTTATTGTAAAGTCTTTGGAACTATATGCTTCAAACACACGATCATCTGAAGTACCTGAGACACAATACACAGAGCTTGTTAATTTGTCGTCTGAAAGTCGGCCGGAAAGTCTAGACGTTGCACATGTTAGGTACGCGTAGCTGAGTCTTGCATAATAAACATAGACTATCACTTCCGACGGTGACAATAAACCGGTTCGTTTATTTATCATTGAAAATATATTACTTTTTTTTATCGAGCGTATTCCATTAACGGGGTATAAAAGGATGAACTAAACCTTAATGAAAGTGTATATTGTCACGACTTTATGCGCATTTTTTTTCGATAGATTATATATGTACATAGATATAATAATAATCAGCGTAACCAATTAAGCTTTAAATGATACCTCTCTGTAACAATAATGTTTGTTTGCTAAAATAATAGTGTCTACAAAATTCGTCTTCGTTGACCCAAAATACGTACTCTCCGTGCCTTAAATGGCAGTTTCTTTAATCCATGTATCCCGAAGCAAAAACCGTCATTAGGCTAATGAAATAAAATTGAATAGATTTTCTGTTATGTCTACTGTTTCATTAATTGCATTAGATAGATGTCAATGAAGCATACATACAAATAAAACACACTCACACAAACAAACAATCAGTTAGACAGGCGGACACTGGTAGAGAGGTTTTATAGTGTGAACGAATCAGATTTTAACATATATTTTATAAATGATTGAAAAATGTGAACAAATGCCTTTCAAAATCCGACCCCTGTAATGAGCAACGCGAAAATTACTTGACATGCGTTGACATAATCGTTCACATTCAAGGCATTATAATTGTTACCATTGTCTACGTTAAATTTGAATTAGACAAAAAATCATAAAACAAAACCATTTTACCCCTAAAATCTAAACATATCATCGATATACACCTCTCTACATCCAGTGTGCGATAACACAGTGGTGATAGCGGGGCAAATCTGAAAATTTCTTCAAAACTGAAGACAGTTTAGGCCAACAATGCCTTGATGAACGAATCATTATGATTTTACAAAATCAGGTGACAGTCATTGTTTTGGAGAACGTACTATAATAACCCGTTCGTCAAGTAGACAACATATCCCTTAAGCTACGCGAATCATTTGACTGACAAATAGACAACTTCGTACATAACAGTATGATTGTGTTTAAAGGGACGCATATGACGTTGAGGGGATTAAATATGTCTAACTTCATTTAAAGCATTGTTTGCCCTTTTTTTGTAAAGATTGATGTATTTCATTTATCATTAGAATGTTGAATCAGCAAATCTTAGCATAAAAACTGCTAAGAGTCGAAACATGTCTCATCGTTAGTTTTCTTTGAAATGAAAACATTTGCAAATTGAATTCAAAATTTTACAGTTTTCATAAACCAAGTAATCGTATAAGGAAAGCTTACTGTGGTCTCCTCAGTAACGGTACAAAGACGGATTTGCATTTTGTTATACAATCGAATGCTGATATATACCTATAAATCTATTGATTCGTCCCGCGCAATTCATAATCATGACGTCATCTACTTGATCGCAGCACACAAGTCATACACACACGTAAGACTGATTTAAAATGTGGAAGATTGCTAAGGATAAATGCTTGCATAGAAGATATGACTCACTAGTACTTACTTAATGGTTTAAAACAATCATGATACATAATATTTAAAAACGGCAAGTACCTCTATCGTTCTTAGACAAGAGAATATTACAAACCTTGGATAACAAGGTTGTAAAACTTTTATAACTCTAAGTCACCAAGTGGAGTGGTACTTTCGAAATTCAATGTAATACACTTTACTTACTTAGATTAAGAGTTTAACGAGCGCTTTCCAGCGAATGCTGATGTCACGCTCGGGCCGCAGCCTTTATAAAAAGGTCTAAAAAGGGGGGAAAATATTTTTTGAGAGCCTGGTCTAAAATGGGGTGGGATTTTGAAATTTAGAAATTTGGAATAGTAGTAGAGCCTAGGTTAAGGGAGAGAAGGAGGGCGGGGTTGGGAGGGGGAGGAGAGGTGTGTTGTGTTGTGGGTTGTTGAGTATTTTAGTTTTTAGATACGGGCCTCCTGGCCCGTATCTTTAAGGTATATGCCTAAGGCATGATGTATGTGTGTTTTATTTAGTGGATTTAGTATTTGATGTATGTTGGTGGGGTTTAGGCCACTTGTTGCTAGTGTTGCGTTGAGTGTTGTGCGTTGTGTAGAGTAGTGTGTGCATTGGGTGATAATGTGGTGTATTGTTTCTGGGTGTTGGCAATGTGGGCAGTTGGGTGATGCAATATGTTTTTGTTTATGTTTATGCGTGTTGAGGCGGGTATGCAGTTGGCATCAGTGTTATCAATTAGTGTGAATGCTAGGTATATATATACAATCCTATTGGTGTGAAACTTTTCTAAAGTAAACTAACATATCATAAGACATGTCTACAACAGATTTGAGAAATTTTATAGGGTAACAGTCATTTTCGTGGTCGGATCACATATGAACGCGAATGACCGCGAAAAACCGCAATTGACCGCGAATAACCGCAAAAATCCGCAAAATAACCGCGAATAACCGCAAATGACCGTGATCACAATTTGTCTGCGATCGAACGCGTTCAGAATGCAATCAGATTGCGGTCGAATGCATTCAGAATGCAATCAGATTGCGGTCGAATGCATTCAGAATGCATTCAGATCGCGGTCGAATGCATTCAGAATGCATTCAGATCGCGGTTTTCGGGTAACTAATTCTGCAAGGGTCTGTACATGTACTTTGGAATGATCTCCCTGCTGTGAGTCGACCGATAATCAACTAAAGCATATAGATGAGTATTTAAGATATACTTGAATGAGTATTTAAAATATAGGATCTGATAAAATCTAATGTAAACAAACATGTTTATGCGTGAAACATAATCTATTCTAAAAAATGAAAAATAATTTTGTAAACAATATAATAATAAATTCACATTATTTGTATAAAAAGTTTTTATGAATTTATTAAGTTGTACTTCAATGTATAAATGTTTTTGGCTGATATTTATGTATTAAATATGATTGGCTGAACGTTGAAATACCCACAGTTTCTCAGATTACTAGTATATTAAATGTGAGAATTGGTAATAATCCAAATGACTTAAGACATATTTTGTGCTTTTTTCAATACAAAAAAATCACAAAGTTTTTAATCCATGTTGACAGACTTGGGTTTAATTATTTGAAAAAAAAATCATTAGACAAATAGATTGATTTTATGTATTGTTATAAGCTAAACAGCCACACTGGAACACATCAAGTCTTCGATTCAAAATCGATTATGCTTTTTTAACGTCTAACTTCCTATTAGATTATGGCAAGAGCTTTATTTTCTCTTTGGTTATAAATTGATAATTTGTAACCTTACCTGTTAACTACTTGTTAAACTCGATTTACCAAGGTTGTTTATTTTTAGATAACTTTTGCTGATTCATGTTTATGTAAGTACCTAAGGTAGCCTTAGTGCAATGTTTAGGTCCCCTGGTATAGCTCCTATGATTTCCTTTGTTCAGTGTCAACGTGTATTAGCCATCAAGAGTAATTTTGTTGTCTAACAATTTTTTTATGATGAGGGGGCCCAAAATATGTATGCTTCGGCTACGGCTAATTGCAAGAAAACCGCTCATTTTGGCAAATAATTCCTTCGTACTGAATTTTATAATTGTCACGCAGTTCGAGCGTGCGACCTATTTCTCGCCTCTTCTCTAATGTACTTTCATAAAATATCATCAATTTTTGTATATATCGAAAGTGCATATTATGTACTTTACATTCATGTATCTAGTTTTATCATTCATGTCTTTATTCGCCGACTGTGGCTATTTTTATATGTTCAAATGTCATTCTCATGCTCCATTTATCAGCCTTATTACATGTAGCATTAATATGCTAATACTCATGATATATATATTTATATCTTCTTGTAGAAGAGTTTGCGCCCTTTACAATAAGCCATTGTAGGGCTCCATACCTTTTATATTAATGGAGCTAGGGATAATTTAGTTTCACAAAGAAACACAGATTCAAGATATCCTTGCGATAGACTAACATTCTGCTCTTCGAGTAAGCCATGGTTACTTCGACGTCCGCACGGACCACATAAATACCGAGCTAAGCTCCGGTACCAGGAGTCTTGACTTGACCCTTGCTGGGAGAGGTCACGGGTGGACCTGGGACGCGGGAAGTATTTTGGTGAGGTTATTATTCCGTATTTTTCTCTGTACCTTTCTGGAGTATGTGATCACTTCCTTTAAGAACTTACAGTGTTAACCTTACCTTCCCTCCCATTATTTGATAAGTTCTACTATACCTCAGCTAGTGTTCTTATTCATTTACTCACTCAAGTAGTGATTAGGGATAATCTAAAGTACTGTGTGCTTGTTGTTTTATTCATCCCTATTGTTAGTCCACCCGTGCCCCGGTCCCTTTCACTTGTATATTCGCCAAAGTGTTGAGTTGTCTTATGTATGCTATCTCGTTAAGACGGCCATTAGCTTATTTTGTTATTACAACGTCTGGGGGTATGCAAGAGTGATTCCCTACAGTTTGTCTATGTGTTTATTCATGGGTTGTTGACTTCCTTAATTAGTTGTTAACACCTGTTGAGTGGATTACGGGTAGCTTGTCGCTGTACCAGGTTATCGTCTTGTGTTGACTGCAAATAAATCACTTGATTCACGGATTGGCTTCTCTCTAGTTATTTATTGGCTTGATTATTTTCTTTTCTTATCTTCTGTCGGATAAACGGGTCTCACCTGAGTTTAGATATCGTTACACCGTGACAGTAGTTAATATAAAGAAATTGGGGGCTCGTCCGGGATTATTCTATTCTAGTTGATAGATTTGGTCTTATTGTTCTTTGACCGCCTGGTTTTTTTTATTTTAGCCATTGTTTAGAGAGTTGTCCAGTTGTAGTGAGGTGATTAGTTTTGCATCATGGCTGATTCAGGTAAGCCATCTGTAGCGCAGATTAAGCGTATGTCAAAGGATCAGTTGTTTAAGCTATCAGATGAGTATGGGATATCTTTAGAAGAAGGTTTAGGAGTTCGGCAGATTAGGGACAACATTATTGATGCGTTATGGTCAGACGAGGTGGAGATTTCTGCAATGGAGGATAATGCCGGTAGTGATAGCTCAGAGGTTGTTTCTTACTCAGAGAGGGTAGAGTTAAGGAAGCTAGAGTTAGAGGCTAAGAGGATGGAGATGCAGGAAAGGCGAGAGTTAGAGGCTAAGAGGATGGAGATGCAGGAAAGGCAAGAGATTAGAAAATTAGAGGCAGAACAGGAGGCTAAAAGGTTAGAGTCAGAACAGGAAGTAAGACGGCTAGAGGCAGCAGAGCGACAACGGGCTCAGGAGCACGAGTTCCGTCTCCGAGAGCTTGAGTTACGACAGGCTAGCGCTCCAGCTACTTCTTCGTTTAAGATTAACGAGTGCTACAGGTCGCTTCCAAATTTTGATGAGGTTGATGTAGAAGGTTTCTTTAAGCAGTTCGAAAGGCTAGCTTTAGAGCTGGAATAGCCTAGAGAGTTTTGGCATATTTTAGTTCAGTCCAAGTTCCGAGGCAAGGCTACGGTAGCATTCAATGCCCTGAGTGACGAACAGGCTAAGGATTTTCAGAAGGTTAAAGCTTCTATTCTTCGTGCCTATAAAATAACCAGTGAGGCGTATCGTCAGCAGTTTCGTTCGGTTAAAAAACTAGAGTCTGAAACTTATGCTGAGTTTATCTCTAAGAAAGGGGTTATTTTTGACAATGGTTAAGGTCAGAGTCTGTCAAGGAGTTGTCTGAACTTAGAGAGTTGATGTTGTTAGAGGAGGTGAAGAATCATATGTCTCCTGGTCTAAGATTATTGTTGTCAGAGCAGAGAGTTCGCAGTTTGGCTACAGCAGGTGAGGTCGCAGACAACTATGTTCTGGGTCACAAGGATACTGCTCATTTCAAGAGTTCTCATTCCAAGTCTAGTGTTCAGGCTGGTAGTCATGGTAACCCTAGTGGAAAGGTTATTTCAAGTTCTAGCCAAGTTGGTTAGGGTAGGCCTAGGTGTAGTTATTGTTCCATGACGAATCATACAGTTGAGACTTGCTTTCAGCGCAAGAGGGATAGTGCTTCAGCTCTAGGTCTTGTTAAGGTATCTCGGTCTTCCTCAGTTCCTGACAAGTATATACATTCTGGTTCAGTTTCTGTAAGCAAACATGGCCAGTCTATTCCGGTGTCAGTTTATAGGGATACAGGTTCTTTCCAGACGCTTGCCGTGTCTTCGGTTCTGACTAATCCAATTAAGTCGGCTACTGGTGATTATGTAGTTGTTAGTTGGATAGGTGAGAAGGCTTTGTCTGTTCCCTTACATAAGGTATGGCTCAATAGTGAGTTTATCTCAGGTGAAGTTATTGTTGGTGTTGTTGATGATTTGCCAATCACAGGAGTTGATGTGTTGCTTGGTAATGATTTGGCTTCTAGTTGTTGTCCTGTGGATTGTAGCTTAGGCAAAGATAAGCTCAGACAGGTGATTACTCCAGTGTCTCTCACTCAGACGACGGCTACTGATCGTTTTGAAGGGAGCGCACGGTTAGGACATTTCATTAGGTTCTTTTATACCTCCCCGTCCCCAAGTCCTCTCTTAAGGTCAAGTATGGCCCATATACGGTTAGGCGTAGGGTTAGTGAAGAAAATACGTGATCAGTACTCCAGATCGAAAGAGAAAATCGAGGTTTTGTTTCGCCAGTCAACTGAAAGCGTTCCCGGCGAGACCTACTGTTCCCCTCGCCAACCCGCACCCACACTACGCCAACCAGATTCAGCTGCGGGACTTGCCGAATGGACCAGCGTCCATTCCTGCAGAGAGGAGCCAGGAGAGCTCCCGTCCCGGAACCAACGCCAGGGTTCCGAGGCTTTCATGGAGACGACTGACACCTCGACATCGTCGTCCTCCATACAGCCGTCCTCACGTTAGAGATCAGCGACTTCTCGCACCCAACCAACCGAGAAGGCCAGACTGGACCCACGAGAAGAAAAGGACCGACAGCGCACCGATGACGAGACCATCGCGGAACCCTGTCGGCCTACTTCAAAGAGGGAGTCCCGACGAGACGACCAGATGGCCCCGCTCGCAACCGCGTGAGACAGTGCACCTGGCGCCAAGCCGGCGCCATCAAAGCCCTTCGACGGAATCACCCAGCCGTGACGACGGACTTTTTATGAGGCAGGACCACGAGGCGTGAGGGGATTACGCAATCCCTGAACGAGACGTGTACGGACCATATCCACAGATGACTTTCTTCTGCACCGCCAGGAACGACTTCTGAGCCGCGAATACACACAACACAAGAATCCTCTTGGACTTCGCGGCGCTACAGATGATTCTTACCCGGCGGACGGGTCACGTGGGAGATTACCGTGCATTCTCGGGACACTGCCTTTTGGATAAATCCTGTATTATTGTCGATATGTACATGTCTATTTCTCAGATATTTTCACATGTTTAAATGTGCAAATCTCTTCTTTTTAAGGGGGGAGGTGTCACGCAGTTCGAGCGCGCGACCTATTTCTCGCCTCTTCTCTAATGTACTTTCATAAAATATCATCAATTTTTGTATATATCGAAAGTGCATATTATGTACTTTACATTCATGTATCTAGTTTTATCATTCATGTCTTTATTCGCCGACTGTGGCTATTTTTATATGTTCAAATGTCATTCTCATGCTCCATTTATCAGCCTTATTACATGTAGCATTAATATGCTAATACTCATGATATATATATTTATATCTTCTTGTAGAAGAGTTTGCGCCCTTTACAATAAGCCATTGTAGGGCTCCATACCTTTTATATTAATGGAGCTAGGGATAATTTAGTTTCACAAAGAAACACAGATTCAAGATATCCTTGCGATAGACTAACATTCTGCTCTTCGAGTAAGCCATGGTTACTTCGACGTCCGCACGGACCACATAAATACCGAGCTAAGCTCCGGTACCAGGAGTCTTGACTTGACCCTTGCTGGGAGAGGTCACGGGTGGACCTGGGACGCGGGAAGTATTTTGGTGAGGTTATTATTCCGTATTTTTCTCTGTACCTTTCTGGAGTATGTGATCACTTCCTTTAAGAACTTACAGTGTTAACCTTACCTTCCCTCCCATTATTTGATAAGTTCTACTATACCTCAGCTAGTGTTCTTATTCATTTACTCACTCAAGTAGTGATTAGGGATAATCTAAAGTACTGTGTGCTTGTTGTTTTATTCATCCCTATTGTTAGTCCACCCGTGCCCCGGTCCCTTTCACTTGTATATTCGCCAAAGTGTTGAGTTGTCTTATGTATGCTATCTCGTTAAGACGGCCATTAGCTTATTTTGTTATTACAACGTCTGGGGGTATGCAAGAGTGATTCCCTACAGTTTGTCTATGTGTTTATTCATGGGTTGTTGACTTCCTTAATTAGTTGTTAACACCTGTTGAGTGGATTACGGGTAGCTTGTCGCTGTACCAGGTTATCGTCTTGTGTTGACTGCAAATAAATCACTTGATTCACGGATTGGCTTCTCTCTAGTTATTTATTGGCTTGATTATTTTCTTTTCTTATCTTCTGTCAGATAAACGGGTCTCACCTGAGTTTAGATATCGTTACACCGTGACAATAATGTGGCCTTTTTTGTCTTGTTTTATTTTACTTTACTTAAGCAAATGTATATAATTAGTACATTGCATTGGGAAGTAGATAATAGACTGGTTTGCAGAAGGTGTTAATCACCTCTTTAATTCAGTGACAAAAATGGTAAACGTCTGCAACAATAACAAGTTTCAAGTACAAAGATATTCGAGTTTATTGCATACAATGTATTAATAAAAGCCAATAAAAGTCTATGTTCTCATCCAACCAGTTTAACTAAACTGAATAAATTACACGAGAGAAAGCCTCACAAAATAAAAACACGGAAAAGGTACGTCCATAGTAGATGGAAAAAAATATAAAATAATATATATTTGTCAAAGATTCTTGGAAATGAATAATTTTCCCTGAGTAGAGTGGAAATAACGTGATGAATGCTTAAAGTTTAATTTAAACAGTTTGACGTTTTGAAACAATGGATTGGCGTAGCAACTAATTTCATGAAGACACGATATCACTGCTAAAATTGTCGTTTCCAAGCAAGAATAATTATGATGATAACACACGATAATAAACTATCTGCGCCAATCGTGAAAATACAAACATCTACCACGCTTGGTGAGATAAACAAAGTATCACTCAAGAATATACAGATATCCTCGATACACCATACTTCATCAATTTATATTTCATAAAATATGTTCACTTTATCATGAATTATTTCATTCATTAACCATGAAGGATCGATTTGAATTTGAGTAATTCTGGCGAATTGTGATTGTTATAAGTCATTTCTGAATTGCGTGTATTGTAGGTTACGAAGTACGAGTAATGTTGTTGTCTATCAATGTTTTCGTTAGAGGGCCAGAAGTATGTATGTTTCGTTTTGTCTGCCCAAGTTAAAGCGTCACAGAGTATGTTTCATGGATTTTGCATGTGGCTTAAATAGGGCCAAAATATCATATGACCTGAGTTAAATCCAAATCGCCTATCGAAAGTTGCATTTTCTTATCTCTTAAATGCCAAGAACATGACATTTTCTAGTTTTGGATTGTAAATTAAAAACGGCTATTTAATTGTTAAGAAAGCTAATTCGGCGTCCAATTTGCATGGATATTACATATATTACATAAACGACCTACTCGTCAATAGAAACCTTTTTCCCTCGTTTAGTCTGATCTAAATAACTTTCCAAAATTACGTTTTAGTCATATGCGCATGCCATTGTCCGGTTTTGGATCATAATCTCGACGTTTTTCCTCTTTATTGACACTTATTGACATTGCTAATTAATGAGCATTGAGATGTTAATTTTCAGAAACAATCACTACTTGTCGATGAAATAACACCATTTAGGAAGTTTGTCATATCTGACCACAGCGAGATATTCTGTGCAACTTTAGGGAGGCTATTTGCACAATCTGATTTAAATCGACAGTGTCCCAGTATTGAAATAAAATGGTTCTACCGGGACTCGAATTTGCTCTCTCAAGGGGTTTCCTCTCCACAACAGTCGGACAGTAGCCTCATAACTCGCATGTATACTTCAGGGAGTAATTCACGTTTGGTTGTTGCACTCTTCGGGTGACGATGATCTAATTACTATACGGAAATGTTTTATAATCCCATTAGAATATTGAATCCCATTCAAATAAACGATATGTAAAACAGTAATTCTTAATTCCTGTTAGTCCGAATTATAGATTATTTGTAAACAGGGCAGGATACGTAAAAATAGTATATATATTTACAGTATCAAGATGCTTTGCTCTTTTGCGATTTCGCTTGGCTTTTGCTTCTAGATTTCTTATTATAGTATTTCTGAAGTCGTGTTTTCTTGTCACTATTCAACCAAAAATTGAAATGGCCCTCTCGTCTCTCATGATATAGAGCTAAACGATTATCATTCACACAATGAAGGAAGCTACTCGATGAATTCTGCTTGTGTATCTATACATAATGTCGTCCGATTCCAAAAACGTGACATAACGTCTATCAAGGCACTGAATTTACAGTGTCATACTCAGTATTATTTTACAAAATAACTTCCCTGTCTGTCAAAGTGCTACATGCTTTCAGATGATCACAAAAACACCATTCATTTCCTTTCAGCCCATCTTTATTCATGAGGATCTCGTTGACATGGGCTGGTTTCCCAGACTTTTCTTGACCTCTGATCTCATCACCTCTTTGTTATAAATCCGCCGATTGATGAGAGTAGCTCCTTTTCTAATTTGTATTTACTAATAATTTGTACTTTTTGTTCCCCTCTACCGATTTATGCAGACTGTATGCACAATCTAACTAACATGCAAATTAGAAATCCCAGGGATCTATTCACTGTATCTTTCTATACAAAACTTATGGACTGTGATGAAACTACCTTCATTATAATTTGATATAAACGGTCTGATGCATTTTGACAAAGCCCTTTTAATACTGTGTGCATTTCATAACCATGGCTGAAACTCAAACTTAAATTCAAATTCTTTATTATCTTGAAACCGATTATATTTATAAAAATTAATGCGATTTACATAACAGCGAGTTAATGTCACGAAAAGACGAATGTCACCATATCTGCCCTATATCACTTCCATTTAGCTTAGTGATTCAACTCTTAACATTTTCCGAGAAGTTATGTAGAGAGTCTGTAGTATAGAAAAGGGTGTCGTGATTTTCATTTTTAAGTTCAGTGTAAATGAATAACTTCTTACATCCTTGAGGATACACTATTTTTATATTCAGTGTATATGAAGATTTACAGAGATAGTTTCAATGCCATGTGTACTAAATATTACCTTAATCTTGATTCTATCAAACAAACGAAAGAAGTCAAATTCAATAACCAAATTTGCTTGATGTTTTTTTTGGTAGGTGTGAGAACTATAAGTGTTAAATGCATGCTAAATTTCTTGATTCTTCATTAAGCAATGTTCAGGAACAGATAGAAAATTAGTTCAAAACAGTTCCAAATATACTTAATGTATATTTTCAATTATTTATTGCCTGGTGTCTACAATAAGTCCAAGAAGTGGATTCAATTAGGCAAAATATTACTGTTATACATAAATGAAAAGTCAATTCCATTTCCTATCTTTCGTAACTGTCACTTGCTTTAAAATCAACACTGATCCAAGGGAGGTAACTTACTAGTTAGTTCTTCTTTTTGGACGGGTTTCATTTTTAAAAGTTTCATACTGTTTGGATTATTAATACATATAATATATTGATTGGAATAATTTACAATATTATAATATTAGCAAAGGAGAAAGAAATATTTGTGCCTGTGCTATTTCGTACAACCACACCATACCATCAAACACACCAAATGATTTGTCGACATAGATAGATGATTACAACTACAATTGTTGAATACATGTATACTAAAATTTGATTTATGATATCGATAATGATTACATATTAAACGCTGACATAATCGACGTAGATGAATAAATCGAGCACTTGGCTTCAATATATGTCTACTGTATTACTTGCAGTGTTAATCACTTAAGATGACAAATTTTAATATACGACACAGAAGTAGGGATACCATATTTGGTCATAGGCGCATAATGTTTACGTCACTTTGAATTTTTCCCTTCGACACGCCTTCTTCGACCCTTTTCTTTGAAATGATTTTAAAAAGGTATTTTGAATAGATAATGTTTAGACATGTACATGTATTTTGCGCACACTCAACTTATCAGCCAATTGCTTCATGCCACACAATATGATTTTTCATTCATATATATTGTAATGCAATGGTTTGAACATATATATATATATATATGAGCAGCAGGCGAACTAAGTCTTAGAAGTGAAGACAACTCACTTAACTTCATTGCAAAAGACTTTCAAATTTAAGGTAAAGTTTGTCCTGTTTTATAATCATTTTTATCATAAATTATATCATCTTCGCTGAAATAAGTAGTTGTAGTTTTATTAGTTTTTTGAATTTATCATTACCATTATCATAATCAATTAGATTATGTCAATCCTCCAGTCTGTAACCCGGGTAATTTTACATATTGGTTTGTAACTATTTGAGGATTCCCTTTCTACTGCAATCAAAACAGAAAAGATAACAAGTTTATTTCATATTTAGTTCAATAATTGACCTTCATAGTTTTCAAATTCATATAATCGGGATTTTCGAGGGTAGCGTTGTTAGAGGCTTTATCCCATAGTCAGTATGATTTATTTTGCTAATCGGCATTCCTTATGGTGCTACGATATGTAAGGCGTGTTACATATCGGCACTTAGGTGTTACAAATACATATCATAAATACATTTTTATACGATTAACAGAATTGTATAATCTTAACAGAATTGAATCGTTGAAAGATACTGTAAATCCTTTTATAGGCAAATTAGATAGACCGGATGTTCAGTTTACCAGTACACTGTACATGATGTACATAGAATTGATTAATTCATTAATAAAGGTGACCCTGGATGCTTTTGAGAGTAGACTTTCAAACATTTCACGTTGAAGGGTTTACATACCAGTTTGCAAGATTGATAAGTATTGGGAAGTATTTGCATGTACTTTTTGTGTATATGTATCATCCCAACTTGGGATTCTGTCCCACCTTAAACAGAGTGAAACCACCAAACGAAGTTCACGATGTATTTCATCAAAGGCATTCTTTTTTATATAACAACAGTATTTATTAACAATGTTGACATTCTACGAATGTACATATGCATTTTGCTAATATATGTTTTTCTAAAATAAACTAGTATGAATTTTTACCCACTTTGAGATCAATCTAATAGAGATCAAAGATAATTAATACTACTGATACATCGCTTTTAAAAACATGAAAATGACTTACCTGTTACAGAGAAATTGATATTCCGTGCAAAAACCTTGTATAACCGAAACATCAATGTATGAAATGAACACAGTCAAATGAACACTTGTTTACAAATAGTTCAATCGCTGGGATTCGCTAAATATGATGTTACGTCACGAATTAAGTTTATTCAGGAATGTTCAGCGAATCTGATTGACGCAAAGCAACTGCTATTTAGAAATTAATATATCGCTGCAGTCAAGTTGAAGACGGCAATGTGTTATTTGGCAAAGTCTGTTTCAAAGTGGCTGTAGATATTTGTATCGTTGTTTAGAATGGCAGTTTTGAATCTTCAAACAAAAGGCATTTCTCTCTGTTCAACTGGTAAAACATTCCATTGTCTAGTAGCAACTGGAAGAAATGACCTCGTTAAAGGCGTTATAATTGCATCTACTTCTACCAGAACAGAACAGAAATTTCTAGAAATTTCGAGTTTTTATTTTTTGAGAGATATTCACACAATTGTAGATTTTTCTGAAACTGTTTGTTAACTTTTATACAGTTTAAAAAGATGAACTGCTTATGCTAATCAGGAAAGCAAATATTTAATGTTAAAGTTTCCCTCATCTACAGCGCATCCTAATTATAACGCCCCATGCTAGCCGAATGCTACGCATGGCTAACGCGCTTCCAGCTCCAACTAAAGAGCTGTAACGTGTTTTATCTTGTATTAAGAATTGGATATATTGACAAATGCAATCGAATGATAATTTCTATGGTTGTAAATGTTTGTTTATTGTTTATCTTATATCTTGACATTAAAGTTGGTGTATCTGAGATATTTAACTACTGCTGTTGATATTGATCGTTATACTAATCTCATGTCAACAACTTTAGTCAGCGTACAGCTTTACCTTCAAAAGTAGAATAAAAATGAAAAAGAAATATTTATATAATGAATTTTATGTTTTAATGTAAATTTAAATATTGGTTTCGATTGCGTTGATATGGCGACACATTTATCACCTCAAAAACAACTCACGTACTATCTATCTTTGTCTTCTATATATAGCTATGTTATGAGAGACTTGCACATTTATAAAATAGACATATACAGTACGTTTGCTTAAAAGGGACATTAATTTAAAAATAGAAAAGGAGTATACATAAATAAGACACTAATTATTTTAAAAAAAGTGTAAAAGATGTCACAAAAAGGAGTAAACACAATTTAAAAGATGGTTAAGTAAAAAGGAGATTGCGGCGACGCTTGAGTATATTGAAACAGGTCCTGGCAGTAATGGACATTAAGTCGTCATTTCTTAAAATTGCTGTGAACTTGTCAGTCAGTGGCCATGAATGAAAATCACTTAAGAGGTAGCTGGCTTCCTGTAGTAAATGATATCTGATGTCGTCATACACTGGACATTGTAACAGGACGTGTAGCTCATCTTCTATACACGAGTTACAGCACATAGGGCACAGACGTTTGTCGACCGAGAGGTTTTCATATCTTCCGGTTTCGATTCTGATGGGGGCAACCCCACAACGCAGTTTAGCCAAGGCAGAGCGGAAGTGCCAAGGTAATGCAGCCCTTACGTAAAGTTCCGTTTTGTGAACAGTTTTGAAAGTACGATACGTCCGAAGTTTTCTCGTGTTACTTTCAATTCGCCGGCACCAATCAGTACTGTATTGGTATTGAAGATTGTCAAATACTGTCGTCATGGACGCCCATTGCACAGATTCCGAGGTTATCACGGATTCACAGTTGTTCTCTCTCAGCAGCCTGTTAACTCTAAAATTCCAGTTCTTGAAACGGACTGATGCACACTTCTTATCCCATAGGAAGATGCGTTTAGTGATTCTCTGTTTATCCATATTTGTGAGCCTGCACCACTGTCTCAGTACCGCCTGGCTCTGATTGATACGTATAGGGATCCAGCCAAGCTCTCCTAGAATCGCGTCAGTTGGAGTATAACGACCAACACCCAGAAAGAAGCGTCCTGCCCTGTTCTGTATAGCGTTTATACAGGAATATTCTTTCTGTCCCCAAATAGCAGCTCCATATGTTATGATTGGCAAGACAAGGTTGTCATATAATTTGGTAAAAACATTAAAATTAACTCCTCCAATTCCTTTGCATTTTGCCATCACCAGTCCTAATGCTCTACCCGCTGCCTGGGAGACTGCTTTTGCTGTTACTCTGTAGTCAAGATGCTCATCCAGAAGCAACCCAAGATAGGTATATCTCTCTGCTACTTCTAGTTTAAGGTTTCCAACAATAAAACATTTTTCCGATTTGTGAACTAAGGGGTTACGAAAATGTATGACTTTTGACTTGTCTACATTGATGTGCATATTGTTGCTGTCACACCAAAAGTGGAGATTGTTGAGAAGGACATGCAGGTCGGACTCCGTCGGGGCCACTAGTACAATATCGTCTGCATATAGTAGCATGCAGATTAGCTCATCTTCAACCTCGATGCCTATGTTCAAACCTTTCAGAAGAATCGCAAGGTCGTTTATAAAAAGATTGAATAGGAGAGGAGAGAGTAAACAGCCCTGTTTCACACCACTGTTGACCTGGAACCAGTCAGACTTAAATCCATTAATTCTCACACAGCTGTAGACGTTATCGTATATCGCCCTTAGAGACTTCATCATTTTCCCATTCACTCCAACGTGTTGCAATTTGTCCCACAGAATCCGTCTTTCAATAGTGTCGTATGCCTTCTTGAAGTCTATAAAGGCTGCGTAGGTACTCATTTTCATTTTCTTTCTAATCTCAACAATGTTTGTGAGGTTTAATATGTGATCAATGGTACTTCTCCCTTTTCTAAATCCATTCTGTTCATCAACCAATAGCTGGCTGTCCTCCGCCCACTGTGTTAGTCTGCGGTTCAGGATATGGCAGTATATTTTATACATACTAGACGTCAATGAAATGCCTCTGTATGACATCGGGTCCCTCTTATCATTTGTGCTAGATTTCAGGATAGGATGTATTATTCCACGACTCCAAATTGCTGGCATCCGTCCATGTTCATAGCACATATTAAAGAAGCTGTGAAGAAAACTTGTCAACTTGTCATTCTTCAGTACTTCCATCGGTAGTTCATCCTCGCCCACAGCTTTACCTCTCTTCATGGCTCCCATAGAGAAGAGGATTTCATTTAAACTGATAGGAGATTCAAAGGTCGAAGAGAGTTCTTCAGAAGTGTTGCTTTCATTCACGTCGGCTGGGTAATCTTTTTAACGAACATTTAAAAGATTCGAGAAATCAGACCTCCATTTGTTAAGAACGTCTTTCTTGTTGTGTGCAATGGATCCATCCTCGAGTATTACTTCCATAGGAATGCTTTTGTTTCGTTCCGTGCCAATCCCTATTTTTCCTAAAGATTTCCAAAAGTAACTAGGGTTTTTGTCTACCGAATCCTCAATGTCATTTTGTAACTTCTGACGGTGTTGCCTCTTTGCTTTTTGTACATTCCTATCAAACGCTTTTCTCGTACGTGAGTATTCATCTTTAAGTAGCTTTCTATTTCCTTGTTCAGCACGTAGATAGGCTGACTCGGCAGCACAGAGCTTGTTCCACTGTTCTGAGAGGGATTCTGTCCACCAGGCTTTACTCTGTCTCTTACGCTTGTTGCTAACACCAGTTGTCAGCTTTATTTTCTTGAAAGGGATTTTGTTGTACATCTCTTCCTTCATCAATTTACAGAAACTGTCATATGTTGTATCTATATTTTCTTGCGATTTTTCATCTGCTTCCAGTTGGGAGGTTAAAAGATGTACAGCCTGCATAGTGTTATCATCCAACGTAAGATTGCTGGACGTATTGCCTTATAAGAACTTGATGTACTCATCTGTTTCGTCTGTCTCATCTGTTTCAGACGTGTGGTAACGTTGTACACTTTCCCGGATACTCATAGACCAAGTAAGGAAAGAGTGGTCAGGTATAGCACGGGGATCAACACCCACAGACCCCAGGGTACGATTTATAAGGGTACTTGCTCTTTCCACCATGAAATCATTAAACATATGTAGGTCCTCATATGCAACAAGGCAATAGTCAACAACTGCACATCCTTTTGTTGATATTGAAGTAAAATCATTCATTTTACTGTTTTTCCCATTGAGGATGCACATATTAGTCCGAACGAGAAAATCGCACAAACATTCACCATACCTACTGGATACATGATCAATGACATCCCTTTTGGATAGAAGGTCAACACCTAACACGTAGTCTTCCATGTCACCACATCTGCTGTTAAAATCACCCAGCATAATAACTACACCTGATTTTTGATATGTGTAGACATTAAGTGTCAGAGTGTCGAAGAACTGCAGAACATCCCCGCCTCTTGAAGAGTTTTCTGGTGGCAAATAGCATACACACATATTATAAACATTTCTGGAGTTAACATGAGCCATCGTTAACCATAAAATACCTTCATATGAGTTATCAAGTACATTAACATTGTAAAAAGACAATAAAGAAGTTCGAATCAGGAAGCCAACACCCCCTGAGCCGCATTTTGCATTTCTATGAAGTACAGTTCTATTTTGGCCAAACCAAGTATAACCTGCAAGAGAAATAGCATTGTCATTCTTAAGATGTATCTCTGTAAGACCAATAACGTCCGCATTAGAGTCTAACACACCCGTTGAACGAACTTGGTTATTTTCAGAAGAAATGTTCAAGTTCCAGCCGGTTATATTCAATAGACCAAATAGAAGCTAGTGGTTGTCATAATGTCCATCAAATGACCTGCTTGAAGATGTTTTCGTTCGGGCCGAACGATGACTTGACTCTGTTCCACGCCGGTTGCGTTGGGTACCGTTACCATTGTACCGTTGCTCTGCGTTGTCCGTGCGTCGTCTATCGCTGGTGTGAGAGTCACGTGACTTGAGAAGCACATGTTTCCCTTTCATAACCAGCTTATCATGCCCAACAGCTTTCACGATTGATCTCATGTTTGAAGCGAGTAATCGTTGTTCCGGGGGAAGGTCGGGTGAAATGAACACATCTTTAAATGATCTCGAGTCCTTTAGCTTTCTTTTGCTGGCTAAAATGTCAGATTTATCTTCTACCGATCTACAAGTGGCAATCACAACCCCGGATAGGTGGTCGTTGCGTGCTCGTTTTCTCACAGCCTCTGACACTGTCACATCACGGAGCTTAAGACCATCCTTAATTAGTCCATTAACTTTTGACATCACATTTTCATTTTGACCCTCAGGTAGATTTTTAATAACAATGTTGAGTTCACGACCTTCCCTGACCTGTGTTGACGTCACAAGGTCACTGCACTGCTTCTTCAAAGTGATAACATCTTTTTTAACACAGTCAATCTCAACACGCACATTCTCTCTATCTTCTGAAATTCCAGCCTCAATTTTACGATCAATCACTTTGCCTAGATGTTCAGTGATCTTTTGTTCCATATTTGTTTCAAGTTTATCAATACGCGAAGAAAGCTGACCAAACAACATATGTAGGTCAGACGACAGTTTCGTTAGTGGATCAGAGTCACATTGATTACCTTGGGGTTGGTTTCTTGAATCATCATTCTTCCTAGATTTCTTGTTCAGAAGCTCACCGGGTTCACTTTCGTCGTTGAGAGATCGCTTGTGGCCACTGTAGATCGGCGTGATATCAGCAACCACTGTGATCTTTTCACCCGCCATTACGTTGTCAACGAAGGCTTGGGACGAATTTACCTCCAAACTGTCCATGTCCAAAGTTTCGTTAAAGTTTGACATAAATCTTCTTGGTTATAACAGTTTAGGATTACTCAAACACTTCATAGGTCTTTTGCAGTCCCTGAATGGGGTAATTACCTTCAAAAAGTCAATATGTGCGAGAGCTCTCAAATTTGGCGGCCATTCAATCTCACGCATGCGCAATCCAAATCATATGGTCATACAACTCCATTAGCGAAAACTGGATGAGAGATCTAATTAGCGCCGACCAATGAGGTGCTAATAAACGGCGTGCGCTTTATTTAGAATTCCCTTGCAATTGTGCATCGGAAAGAGGTGTCTTTAAACGAAGAAGACCTACATTTGAATATTAATTATCTCTCTTTCTATTAATGCCATCTTCTTCAAAATTTCACAATAGGCAAAGTTAACGTTAACATGTAGTTTTTAACTCAGGTTATAATTATTTGAACATTTTGAAAAAAAAGTAAAATCTCAAGATACGAACTAGAAAGATTCTAGATACGTTCTAGAAAGTTTCTAGATACATTCTAGAAACTATCTAGTGCGTATCTAGGACGTTTCTAGATACTTTAAAGTGCGTTTCTAGATACGGGGTATGTTTATGTATTGCTGTACTGTATGATCTAACTATCTTTTTACGTTCACAAGATAGATATGGTCATGAAATATGACATAAAATTAATCTATGACAACAGACAAATTACAAAGTGTACATATCATGTTTTTTTGAGTAATATTAAACCACTTTATCGGCTAAATAGGAAATCTGTGATATGATTTGCTTAATTTTGTTAACCATGTATGTAATTTTGGTGGTAGTTTTAAAAGACAGGGTTCTAATAAGAGTGAAGTATTGTATAATTGATAATACTTTCCTAAAGAGGAATTTTGAGCATCGGTATATCATGATTGCTTTAACTGGTCTTCTAATGAGTGTTTGACATGACCTTTTAGCCAAATGATGAAATGAAAAGTTTGAGATTGCCAAATATAGTGGTCCACGTTTTGTATAATATTTTTTACAATTTTCAGTTGGTCGATTTAGCACTCTGTTGAGATGACCGCAGCTTTAATTTGTTATAAATAATGTGGGGAAATTTACCAGTTTTGTTATAACATTCACTTTTATGTGAACATTAATAGGCTAATAGCCCAACTCACTGTAAACCATAAAATTTGGGGTAGATTGCTTTTAATTAGGAATTTATTTACAAAATTCCAAGTGCGTTCTCTCCATGATGATTGTTTTTTTTAAATCTTCCGATGTAATCATTCATCGCTTTCCATTGATTCACTTTGCCTACACTCATGTGAAAACAAATTAATGCACCAGTTGGTTTGAGTTGTCATTGACCAGCGACTCCCTAACAGAAATGATATTACCACACAAAACATCATTGGATGCAGTATAAACTTATACAGTATAGCCTCGGTGAATATAACTTTCCATGGTTGATTAAGCATTTGATTAAATGGTAACATTTGGAGAGAGATCTCTTGCTTTCTGTGCTGCTTCCATGTGGAATGAACTCCCCCTTGAAATCAAAACTGCGAAAACACTCTCAATGTTCAAGGGTCTTCTTAAAACTCATCTTTTTAAACTGGCTTACTAATTTCCAAGCACTTCGAGCATGGGCTCATGGAGAAAAGCGCTCTAACATGGACTATTTATTTATTTATTTATTTATTTATTTATTTATTTAACTGAAGTTTTGGCCGTTTTATTACATAATTTATGAAAATTTCATTTCATTTCTTTTGAAAAGCCCTCAAATTGCGTACAATGACTGCTGTTGTTCTAGCCCCCCTAAAGCTATTATTCGGAGAATCATTTTCTCTTATTAATCTTTTAATTTCTTCGTCGACGGCATCGTCAAAGCGTTTCTTCGCATCTAGGTCATTTGATTGTAAAGTCGCCCTCGCGTGAAGTTTTCCGTCGTCAAATATCGTTTGGTCATTGTCGTTGACTACCTGTCTCGGCCAATCAATAAATAGATCACTCCTACTTCAAATGATAAACTGTGTTCTGTTCACAATATAACATTTATGTGATATCTAACGATCTTCCACTTTCAGATCAAGCTCACTTTGCGAGTAATGTATTTTAATGTGCCTATATATAGGAACGGAACAATGGATGAATACTTTAATCCAGTCACAGTCACAGTACTTTTAGATTCAAATCCAGTTCGTGCATTAAAATCGCCGCCACACAAGATACAAACATCTGGCAAACCTGAAATTATTTCTAAAAGATCATTTTGAAACATAGTAATTCCATTTTTACAATCCAGCGACGGCTTATCATACCATGTGGACTTTTCTGGGTGAATATAGTTACAAGCATACAAAAGGTCACATTTTAGATCAAACAAGGATTTGTCAAATAAGATAAATATGCTATTTTCAGTTATCTTTTTCCATTTTATAAATGTATCGAGTTCACTTTTTATCAAAACAATAATTCCACCAGAAAGTCTCCCACAATGTGATATTTTCTCAGCTTCTTTGTTAATAGGTATGTAGTCAGGAAAATAATTAACTAGATCAATATCAGTACACCAAGTTTCGATTAAGCCAACTATGTCGAATTGTTTTATATAATTTAAGAAGTTGTTGTCGGCTAGTTTCTGTTTTAAACCAGATATATTACAAAATATTAAATTAACAATGCCATCATCAGTTGTCTTATCAGCAGTTATGTTAATGTCAATAGATTGTCTAGGGTGCGCCGTAAAATCCTGGCCCTGGCCATCCCATTATCTGTACTGATTTCTGTTCGAGCGACGGGGTCCTGATCTCAATTCACGACTGCGATCTTGATTCTGTCATGTGCTTCCTTGCGAAGTAGAAGATCGCTGTGTGTCTTGTTGTGTGCTTGTGGTACTGTCCCGGTCGACAGGTGGTTCTCTCGGCTCGTCCATAAGTTTATTACCCTTATAGTAGAACCTCCTGTCTGGGTGATCACTTCTCTTTCTGTGGAGCTCCTGTCGCTGTGTCGATGTTAGGTCATTTGCGATCCCGACACCTTGATCTTTTAGTATACCCCTCATCTTTACCGAGTGCCATTTATCCTCCCAGTGACACATCTTCACTATAACTGGTCTAGGGGAGTCAGTCTTCCTGGTCGATATCCTGTGTGCTCTTTCAATATCACGGGGGACGAGAGGGGGGAGTTCCTTCACTTCTCTAGCCTTGTTGAGGATCTCCAAGACTTTGGTCTTGCTCTCTGTATAGGTCTCTTTGTTGGACGCCTCAGGTACACCATACAGGACCATATTATTCCTCCTGCCCCTTTGCTCCTGATCTCCGATCCTATTCTCCAGATCGGAGAGAACACCTTCCAGATCTATCGTCCTCTCATGCAGTGTGTCCATGTCGGCTCGCAACACATCCTGTTCCTGTTTGCTGTTTTCAAGGTCTGTTTTGAGATTGGTGATGTCATCTTTAATAGATTTTACGTCCTCTTTGATCGAACCCATCTCTCTACATACTCTATCCTCTGAGTCCTGGATTCGTTTAAGAATACATGTCTTAACCTCCTCTAGTTCACGATTAACAGGGCCTGGATTAACTTCAATATCTCCCGCTAGCAGTAGTGTAGATGGAAGGAACGTGTACTGCGAGGGTGACTGTGATAACCGGTGTAGGACAGTATTGCTCGTGACGTCACACCCCTGACACAAATGTAAACAATGAACATCGGTAGACTTGGAGGTTATCAAACTAGCATAATTGTTCATAAAATGTTCTCCGTAGCGTGCCAAAGTGAAAGCTGCTATCAGATGTACAGAAAATAACACTGCACACAAGGTGAGACGGTAGGGCATGTCAGAGCTGTCACTGTATGGCGTGTACCGGAGATCAATATGGTCTACCTGTCTTGTCCCACTAGGATGATTGAATCTCCCAATCCTCGCTCTGTAGAGCGCTATGTCTATCATAATGAATGGCGAAGCGTACCAAGATAACAGAAGGGTAATTTACAATAGTTTCTGGATTAGAAATGTACTTGGGAAAAGATTTACCACAGTTTTTCTCTCGCTGATCTACACCTTCGTCCGATCACTAGGGGCGCATAACTCTTCTGAACAATCCTACACTACAGTACTGTCCATTACATTACTCTACACTTCACTTTAATAAACATCACGCTACAATACATTCCACCTCACTTAACTATACTGCACTTCACTACAATTCACTACACTACACTACACTCAACTTCACTTCACAACACTTCACTAAACTACACTTCACTTCGATACTCCACATAACACTTCACCACGCTCTACATTACACTACACTTCGCTTCACTCCACTATTCAACACTTCAATACACTTCACTACACGACACTTCACGTCACTACACTTCACTTTACAACACTTTACAAAACTACACTTCACGTCAATACTCCACACTACACTTGACCACGCTCCACTACATTACACTACTCCACACTACACTGCACCACACTACTACACTACACTATACTACACAACCAGCTATACACTTCACTGCATTACATTAAATTACAATTCATCACACCTCACTAAACTTCACTTCACGACACTACAATACCATTCACTATACTACAATGCAGTACGCTACAATATTCTTCACTACCCTTCACTATACAATACTACACAAAACGACATTTCCTTTTCTATACTGCAGTAAACTACACTACACCTCAATTCACTACAATTCACTGCCAAACACTACACTGCTCTACACTACACTACGCAACACAAAACACTACATTTTACGAACTTCTACTACACTTCACCATTCTATATCTCTCTACAATACGCTATACTACACTACAAAACAGTACACTACACAAGAGTACACTACCCTAGACTACACAGTAGCACATTGCTCTTTTCTTCTCTATTCAACATTACAGAAAACTATTTATACTACACAACTACAATACACTTCTCTATGCTCTAAATTCTGTACACATCCGTACACTTCACTATGCTAAACACACTACACCACATCACACAATACAACACTAATCTACACTAAACGGCACTTCACTACCCTTAACTACACTATCTACACACCAAACTACACTACATCTAACTACACTTTTCTACACAAAACTACACTACACTACACTTCAATGCACTACACTACACCCCACTTCACTTCATTACAGTAGATTATACTACAATTTTCCATAGAACTTCACTTCACATTACACCGAATTTCCTTTGTCATATTATACAAAAGTCTGCTTTGAACTTCTTTTTCTTTTTTTGACACCATTCTTCTCTCTTTTATGGTTAATTATGCGAATCATTGCTATTCTCTATTTCTTCTCTTTACTTTATATTACCCGTCGTTTTTATTCTCTATGAAACTTATCCCATCGCAACTTAACACGTGTCAGCTAAAAAAAACATTCACTTCAAATTATATACAGTAAAACCTGACTTTAACGTTAACCTCTCTCATTTGAAAACCGAAGTATCTTGAATAGTACCGTCAACTCTCTCTACATGTTTCATCATAAAAAAAAACTGCAACCCCCTGCAACCCCCTGCAACCTCTATCACTCGGGGTTTTTTTTATTTCAAACTATTTTGTTGGTCTCAAAACATGAAAAATCTAGTAAATTGACCTATTTAACTAGAACAGAATTGAACGTTATCCACAGATGATATGAAAGTATTTTTATGAAAAGCTTATGAAAACCAACTCTTTGATCTTTTTAATTGCCTAATATGTTCATTAATTGATGAAATCACGAGAAAACTGAATGTTCTCGTAATGAAAGTTATCTTGACTCTATTTGATCCTTATAGAGATGATGTCAACGTAGATTATCAAAAGAATGACAGTGTCCAATATTTTGTATGAAAAAAAATTAAAAAGGTTAATTTATTCATATCTATTAATAGAGATACTTTTTTTTCAGGCGTTGATGATAGATAGAGAGATAGATACATTTCAGCAATACCTCTGAAAATATATAGTAAGAGCTATAACTTAATCTTAAATAAACAACGTTTCTTTTCATTGACTTGCAGCAATAAATTTTGGAAAATGAAGCATGATAAGCCTTGTGCAATAGATAAGGTAGAGATGAGGCTATTACTGCAGCTCTTTTGTCAAAGAAGGACTTATTTTACAATGTAAATGTATAACACCAAAACTTCTATTTGAATTATCCACTCATAGAATTCACCAAATGAACGTTTTTGTAAACCTTTTGGATTTGATGTGGACAGTAATTCATTTGACAATGGTAATGCCGTTTTTTTTTCAAAATTAAGAATCTTTAGATGAATGGTAAAGGGTATTTCTCTTGGCAGGAACTGGAACTAAGCGAGGTGATCCTGTTGAAATTGGAGCATTCTCGTCATTTTTCTTAAAGCATGGCAAACCAAGACAGAGGTATATTGGCTCTGCAAAGACCAACATCGGACATCTTGAGGCAGCTGCAGGTGTTGCTGGTCTGATAAAAGTTTTGTTGATGATGAAACATGAAGTTATTGTTCCATCACTGAACTTTGATAAACCAAATGAACTTATTGATTTTAAGACTAGCCAACTGGAGGTCCCAATAAAAAGCGTTTCATGGAAAGATGACAAAAAGGTTGCATGTTTGAATTCCTTTGGATTTGGTGGTGCCAATTCTCATGCTGTTGTTTCCAGTACATCTCTTTCACAGGGGCAAAGCAAATCTGAGTTAACTGGGGAGTCTGTGGTCTGTTTCTCAGGTAGTTCATTAAAGAGTCTCGAAGCTAGCATGGTTGACTTTCTCAATCATTGCAAACATTCTGATGTTAGGTCGCTGTCATACACATCCACTGTTTACAGAGAACATTTCAAATATCGAAAAGCTTGGGTTGTTGATTCAATAGATTCTTTGAAAACATCGATATCTGAATATACCTCTTCAGAAGTTAGGGCAACATCGAACGGAAGGTATAAAAATGTTGTGTTTGTCTTCTGTGGTATGGGCACAACATGGACTGGGATGTGCCGAGATCTGATGTTGTGCAATGCTTGCTTCAAAACTGGTCTTCAGCTCATTGACAAATCTTTGAAAAGATTTGTGTCATGGTCCATTCTTCAGCGTATCCAAGAATCGTTTTCACCAAACGATCCAATCTTTGGACCAATAGCAATATTTGCCTGTCAGGTAGCTTTAGCTAAACTGTGGAAAAGTGTTGGGGTTCATCCGTCAGTTGTTGTTGGTCAGTCAATAGGGGAAGTTGCAGCTGCACATGTTAGTGGAATACTCTCATTAGATGAAGCTGTCAAAGTCATTTACCACAGGACAACTATCATGTCTGAAGCTACTGGGGGCAAGATGCTGCTCGTCCGAAAAATGAAAACAGCTCAGGTTGACACTCTCTGTGATAGGTTCAAAGATAGGGCAAACATTGCACTGTACTACAGCCCTGTAGCTTGTTCTGTAAGTGGAGACAGTGACGCTATTGAAGCCTTGAAGAAAGAGATCCATGCTCTTGGAAAGAATGAAGTTCAGTTGATCGAGCTCAATGTAACGAGTGCCTTTCACAGTCATCAAATGCAAACCTGCCAAGAAAAACTTGATGATGTCCTACAGGATCTGAAGACTGAACAGGGAGACACTGCCATGGTATCGAGTGTGGATGCATCACTTGGTAAAGACAGAATAATGTCACCAAAATACTGGGGAATGAACGTCAGACAACCTGTTAGATTTCATGATGCTATTACAGCTGCATCAAACGGTGAAAGAACAGTTTTCATAGAAATTGGACCAAAACCTGTATTACAGGCCCACCTGAAAGACATCTTTCGAGCTGTTAAACCACTCCCACCCTCATTGCCATCCATGGTCGATCACTCGGCTGATGAAACCATGCTACGTTCCACTGCTTTTTTGTATGAAAATGGTTTCAATATCAAATGGGAGGCTCTTGTTAAGTCATGTAAGTCAGGATCTCAGTTTCCAAGGTATGCCTTTGAGCACAAAAGGATATGAAAATTCGGAGTCTTAACATCAGAAGTTGTAAAATCAAGTTCTGGAAATAATGGGCATTTGTTTGTGAAGAAAGGTCAAGAAAACAGTGAATTTAACATTGTTATAAATCCGAGCAAATGTTCAACTGTCTATGAACACAAAGTGAAAGGAATAATCGTCGTTCCTGGTACTACATATGCTGAGACTGGCTTTGGCATTGCAAATATGATTGGCTTTGCAAATCCTTTGGAATGTTCTGTGTCAGTAAGTTTCTCAAGTCCTGTAACCCTTAAAAGAGGTCAGCAATGCGACCTGTCAGTTGAAATTTCCAGGACTACTGCGCATGAGGCAACATACACAATAAGAAAGGAAAATAATGTCAATGCTGTTGGAAAACTCTTGAAGTCAAATCATTTCAAAACAGATAAAAGGATTGACCTTGGACAGATCAGAGAAAGATGCCCTGAACATGTGTCTGGGAACGAAGTCTATCAAATGCTCGCCAAGACTGGTTTCACATATGGGGATTCATTTGCAACAATCTCCGAGGCATATCGAGGAAGAAATGAGAGTTTTGCCATTCTGAAGTTATCAAGTCAACTTAAAAAGGAAATGGACAAGACAGTATTGCATCCTGCAATATTAGATGGAATGCTTCAAGCTGCAACTGTAATTACGTTTGAACAAGGTGAACTCTTTCCAATAGAGCTTCTGGATGTAACGTGGCAACAACCCCTTCAAAAGGAAATGATTGCATACACAAGGTTATCTGAAAAGAGTGACACCATCACTTCCTTCTTTCTTTGTCTCTTTGCTCCTGATGGAACCATATTGGGGAAAATTAGAAAATTTTCTGTGAAATTCATTGGAAAGACAACATTTGATGTGAAAAACGTCACATTCAGAAAGATATGGTCAAGTATAGACTTTGATCCTGTGCGAGACATAAATAAAGCAGCTGTGTTTACAAATCTGAAACTACCCAGTACAGAGATGCCCTGGTTAGTTGTTGATCTTGACACAATTGAAACAGAGGATGGAGCCAGGCAACTGCCAAATTGTCTCCACAACGTCAGTCAGGTGTGCTTCATTTATGGTCAGTCCATGTCAAGAGTTACAGGAGAAGACGTGCTGAGTGAAGTCATCAATAGACTAAAACCTTTGCGACTCGTCATACTTGAATATGTCATTCAGCAACTTAATGTGCCGTTCTATATAGTCATGGAAACCAGAGAATCAGAAGATTGCTATGGAGAAGAAACCGCCAACTGCTGTTTGAATGAAGCTACAAGTGCATTCTGTCGCAGTATACGTAGAGAGTACAAAAACCTTAACTTAAAAACTGTGGAAGTTTCCTCACTCAACACGAACGATTTTATTTCCAAAATTCCAACTGCAATTGGTCTTTTATCCTCTCCAGTAACGGCAGGTTATGCCAACATCAAACAAAAAGAAAACACTGCACTTATTTGTCAGTTTGTTCATGATCAAAGGGATACGCCATATTTTCGAACATCAAACCATGTCAAGGGGGCTGTTCTTTGCTCAGCTTTACCCAAATCTGTTGTGGATCCTACATTCATTCTTCTAGACAAATCTCATCAAGAAGTTAGGGGAAAGAATGAAACTGATTTCATTGTTACATCAGCTGTGACCCACACTCATCCACTGTATTGGGTGACAGGTCAGTCACAAAGTTTTGGAAGCTCTGAGGCAAAAGGTTATCCACTTCTGTCACTAGAATTCATTGGAAAAAGAAAGATCAAGTCTCAGTATGTACATAGCTTAGCTTGTTACCCCTCTGAAATAAAAGGTACCGTATGCGTTCCAACCAAGTGCACTATGCCCTTGAAGCACTGGTCAGGTTACCAACCAGGCTTTATGCTTAAACTCTACACCTTGTGGTGTATGTGCAACAGTGCAGACTCTAGAAGTGTCACGATTCTGCATTCAAAGGACACAGAAATGCTTACAAAAGCTCTGCGGATATTTCTAAAGAGTATGAACACAAAAGAAGTTTTACTTCTGCGACCATGTGACTTAACATCTGAATGCACTTCAACAACTCTGCTGTTGACAGTCCAATTGTCTTCTGATTTGACACAACAACTGGTGGAAAAAACAGACAGAGATCTCAAACTGGTTTGTTTAGCAAACATAATGAACCAGACATCACTTGAAATTCTTTCATCCTGCAAAAGAATACAGATCAAACTCTTGCACCTTTCTGACATTTTCGCCCCCTGGTATATGGAAACACAAGTCCCGAAGATTTTCAAATGGATTAGATCACACATGCATGACCTCTCACAACTGAGTTCATTCATGAAAGATTCAAACCAAACTGATGCTACTGAACATCCAATCAAGCTCTCAGAGGTTCTGAATACAAGGGAGTTATCGATAGAGGACGGGAATTCTGTAGACAAGATTAGGACGACACAGAAGCATTTAGTACAACATTCACTGTCCTACTTAGTCATCGGAGGATTAACAGGGCTAGGTTGGGAAAGTGCCATGTATCTTGCAAAGAAAGGGGCTGGATCTGTCATTATCATGTGTCGAAGCAGTCTCTCTAGGGAGAAACGAGATGCTATTCAGAAACTAAGCAAGAGCACTTGTTGTTCTATTCAATATGAACAAGGGGATGTCACAAATATTGTCAGCTTGAAACGTGTGTTGTCAAGTTTACAACACTCATCAAAAACTCTTGCTGGGATCATATTCAGTGCAGCCGTACTCTGTGATTCAAGTTTGGCTGCCATGACAGATGAAGAATTGAAATCCTCTCTTCTCCCTAAGATCTGTGGGGCTTGGAATGTACATATGGCTACTGCAAATCTTAAGCTTGACATCTTTCTCCTTCATTCATCAATTGCATCAGTGTTTGGAAATGCTGGACAATCCAATTATTCAGCTGGAAATGGATTCCTTGATGCATTAGCATCGAAGAGGAAGGAATGTGGTTTAAGTGGCCAAAGTGTTCATTGGGGTCCACTGGCACTGGGAATGCTTGAAGACAATGTTACTGTCATCAGAAGACTTGAAAATCAAGGCTTCAAATTGCTTTTCAAGAATGAAATTCCCCAATGTCTCATCCATGTGCTAATGGTGAATGAACCTGAACCAATCTTACTACGAATGGATCTCCGCAAGGTAGCCAAGAGCTGGGTTGCAAACAATGAAAAGGTACTTATTAAGAGCATGCAACAAGTACTTAAGCCATTCATCAGGAATGCAACAGAGGGTGAATCCCAAACTCAAAAGGAGCCATTCAACATTGAAGTTATCAGACAATCTGACACAGAAACTGCCATGCAGATGTTAGTGCAGTATGTGAAGAATTTGGTTTGTGAAAAGGCTTTATTGGATGAAGAAAGCTTTTCCCTGGAAGAAGAACTCAAAAGTCTTGGAGTAGACTCGATGTATGCCATCGAAATCAGTAGTGAAATATTGTCAGAATGTGGGGTTAAAATTTCACTTCAGGAAATCCAACTTCAATCAGCGAGGACATTGGTCGTGATCATTTTAGAAAGATTGGCTGTGGATGGATTTGTTTACAGGAATTCAACCAAAAAGGAGGGGCATATCAGTAAACAAACAATTCTTAGATCAATTGCTGAATCTTTCTTTGGATTCGATACTGAAATGGCATTTCATCCAAGTTTTGTGCTGATCTGTACAGTCAAGGTTCCTGAATATGCTAACACTGAAATTGTTTCCACCATTCTGAAAACGTGTCTATCCCTTCACAGTCTTGCAAGGACAAAATACACCTTCACAAGAGATTCATTCTCACAAACGGTACTCAGTGTTGATGAAGCCTTTGACTTAAAGATTATCTCAGGTCACGATTTGTCTGAAGTTGAGGCATTGAAGGCAAAGCCACTAATGCTTGAAACCCATGGCCCTCTTCGGTTCATTTTTCTCAGAGAAGTTAAAGAACTTATCATTGTGTTTCACAAGTTTGTTTTTGACATACTATCTTCAACATTCTTCGTTCGTGACATTCTTAAAGTCGTGGATGGCACATTGACAACATCTGAAAAAGACAGAGACAAAGACAGAGACATAATTGTAGAGATCCAAAAAGAGGTTTCTCAGCAAATGGAAAGATTGGTCATGTTTTGGAAGTTAAACATTTTCGACATACCCAACAGTAGCTTTCCGTTCCAAAGTGAAAATACTCATTCAGTTGATTCCCACGTGTCAGTTTCTGAAACTCTTAAAGATGAAATCTATTCCAACATTATCAACATTTCGAAAAGCCATAACCTGAGTGTGTTTGAATATCTGATCAGCGTTTATCAGTTGCTTTTAGCATTTATGAGCAAGAAATCAGAATCCACCGTGACCACATCAATTGACATGCGAGGTCAAATACCAGCACTTCTTCAATCATTTGGGCGATGCACAAACCTGGTACCTTTGATTTGTCACCTGGGACAAGAATCACAAACAGTGACTGACTTTTTGGAGGAGAATAAAAACAAATTAAATGAGTTTATTCATAATGGACTCCTACCTTGTGAGGAAATGAAAGCTTTGATTGATAAGGAGAAAGTTGGGAACCTGAAAAGAAATTTCTTCATATTTGAAGATGATACATTCACAAACGAATCCAACAAACTGAAGGTTGAACAAAATGTGAGATTTGCAGGATCCACCGAAACGATTCTGTTCAAGTGGCATAAACGGCAAAGGAAATCATTGGAAATGAAATTCCATCTTGTCGGATCTCGGTTTACAAATGAAAGAGGAAAAGAAATTCTCAAATCATTCGTTGGGCTAATAAGAGCTGTAACCAAAAATCCAGCATTACCTCTGCGCAGTCTACACCAAGTTTTAAGTCACAATGAATGTGTAAAAGAACAAAATGGCAAACAAAACAGTACAGCAACATGCACGTTGATCTAAATTGTAGTTAAGGTACCCTTCATTGATAAAAAAAAAACATTCAAGGAAAATGACATTTTGTGAGACTCTTAAAAGGAAATATACTCATTTGTGGGGAAGCTTTATTTTTTTTTTTGGTACTGGTCGAAGCGTGTTTTTTATGCTTGCAGGTGCTTCAAAGTTTAACTTTCATTGTTGAACATGGGCAAGCACGTTTATTGTTCTCCAAAACTCAGGTACAATTTCACCTGTACATAACCATTTACCACTTAATTATCAAAGCAGGGCTGAGCATTAATGGGATCAGAAAAACAAACATATGAAAAGGAAGGGTTTGTAGTAGGAGATTTTCAAGTTTCCATGGCATAAAGAAAAGTTATCGATGTTTGAAAGGCGAGCTAGACTTGGGCAACATCAGACAAATATGGAAAGAATGTGGCGAACAGCTTGTGCTTAACGTTCCAAGTCCTTTTCTGAAAAGATTAACTGTTGTATGTTTTAGTCACAGGAACATGTTTATTTGTTGTAAAAAGTGTTTGAAAACAATCGGGTTTTTTACATTTGTTATATCTGTATTGCAAAGTATTCTGTTGTATATCTTCATTTTTTATTCATCTTTTTTGTCTACAAAAGTCATTTCTTATAAATACAGTGTGCCGACTGTTAACTGCTGATATTTGCAAAAACTATCATCTACCAGAATGTTGTCTTGTATGGTTTTCTCTGCATTTGCTTGTGTGTGGGTTTTTGCAGATTTTAGTTATCTAACAATGCTATTTGTAGAGTTAATTGAGGCATTTGTGCTTTGGTACGAATAGATGTTCAATTGCTCTAAACATAACTATGATTAATCAACCATATGTATTCAATTCATTTACATACCTTCACGTATTAAACTTTTTTTCTTGAAAACCCAAGTTATATAGGATGTACATTATTACTAAGAAGTGAGCAAGGGGGTTTATATTAATATATTATGTATTATACTAGGTTTTCATTCCTCCCCCCTCCCCCCCCCCCCCCCCCAATAAAGTATATCTATGATAATATTACTTTATTGACATCTACTTGTGGCAAAGTGTTCTCATTGGTTTTAATTCTAACTATTAAATTTTTCATAGACAGTCTTTGATGAACATTTGTATTCTGAAAACGTTATCCTGGACCCCTGTACAAAATTACCAATGTATACATCTATACTTATTTGATAAATTAAATGTCAAGTACATTGATACACGTCATTGATATATTAGTATGTAGTTAGTATTGCAATTTCCTTATTTTGTTTGATAAGAAAAAGGTACCTGATTTCAAATGTTATTTTTGATTTATTTTGTACAGTATATTTTGAATCTTTTCTTTGATGACTTACTGTTATTCCCAAGGAACCCTATTGCATACATTGTCTTCCGTGTTACTCATGTATTGACAATCTTCTCACTCAGATTGCCCTACCTTCATATCTTTATCTAGCACAATATATTTTATAATCTTGGAGAATGAAATGAAAAGAGCATGGAGAAATTGCTACAATGTCAAACTCGTAGTTTGTGTGAAACAATGCAAAACAAAATTTGTGATATGTAATTATGTGATTTTATTCAGATGATTTTGCTATATCATTTCTGCTTATGATTGTAATTATTGCTTACAAGTTATTTACATTTAATGAGTTGTTATTTAAACCGGACTAGTAGTATATTGTTAGAGTAAATTCAATGTTTTTTTTCATAATTCCATTTCAAAAGGCACATGAATAGTAAATAAGCAGAGTCTGGTGTTTACTTACTTACTTAGCGTACAAAGTAGTGTGTCTTTCATGTCATATCGTGTGCCATAATTATTCAAACAATAACTTCGCTATATTTGTGCTAGTTTCATATTATTAATGAAATGGAAAACGATGCTTTATATATTTTTGTTTTAAATTTATTGTCTCGTGCTTGAAACATTTTAATATCCAACTGGTTTCTTATCCTATCGTTTTCCAGATACATATTTCATTAGCTTTTCCTTGATTTGAGACCTTTTCATAAAGCATTTTAGAATAAAAGCCCGCCTTAAGTATACCTTTAAAGATATTTCAACCTAAAGCCATGAGATACCTTGCATATAGAAAAGTGATAGGTTTTCAGTGAGAGGATAATCAAACCTAGAATGAAGAACTGTACCAATGTCTTAACTTCTGAATACATTGACAATAACACAATTTTTAACGTTTCATTCACTTTAACCAGACTTTTTTCTTGCCATAAATTGTAATACAAACGTGCGTCCTATTTTTATTTTGTTTGCGGATTTTTATATGATTTCGTTTTTCATGTTAGCAAGTATATATTATAGTATAAATTTGGAATAATGATGTATAATGAAGGAATACAAATGTTACAAAATCAACAAATAACCCTCTTTATCGTATTAAATGTTTATAGATTTATGCTCTGAAGCATTCTTAAAATTTATCCAAAACGTGATGTGGTATTATTCAATTGGTAGTTTCAATTAAAGCCACAGTTTCCTCTTTTAAGAAATCATTGTCTACATGGTATGATAGATGATGTTCACTTCTTCGCATTATGTTTGAAGATGTATTTTGCTTTTAAGAACTTAACATTTAATCGGTTGAAAATGACCTTTGATGTTTCTTTAATAAATATTTGAGTTGTAAATACAGCATCACTATACTTTTACCTGTTTACAAACATTGTATTTAGTTGACAAATGTATTATGTTGAGTTACTTACATTCCATTTTCATGGATACATAATGGGACAATGCTGTGTTATTTTCTTTTAATAAACAATGATGACTATTTCATTATTTACCATCCCATCAAGTGGACTGTAAAGGTGAAAGTTTCACGAATGCCTCTTGTTCACTTCACGTGACTTAACTGTTACATGCACTGTTAATCAGTGCCCTGGGTGAAATATTACAACACCAATTTCCTTTTAACTCTTTCAATGTTCTGCGACCAATTTGAACACATGAAGTTTCTCAAGTTATATTCAGAGGTCCTCTTACAAGTGTATAGCCAAAACGAAATTGAAGCAACGTCCTTACAGACACCACAGCGTCTTGTTCAGTAAAGGATTTGAAGTTTTGTAGCAACATCTTGTGCTCCCCAGGGTAACGCCAAATAGTAAATATTGTTTTTGTCTGTGCGTCTTCTGTAATAGGATAGTCAGTAAAGGTCGTCTTCAACCTCTACCAATTGAAAATTGCTGTAGCACCAAGACCTATTGGACTACAGAACTTGACTCTTTCACAAGAGTACTGGTGATAACTGTTTAACCCGATCAGCTGGTCGTTACTATTTATTGTTTCTTATGAACATTTTATATGGAGGAAATATAAACTTTATTGTTAATAATGATTATTAAATATTGTTTTTATAACTTGATACAATGGATACATCTATCTTTGTTTATTATTTGACATTCACATGTTAATTTTATTGGTTGTTTGTTTTCAAGTTACTATATATTGTTATATTAAAATGAATTTTAAAAAATTCTAATTTCCAAAGTAAATAAATCGTGCACATCATTTTATATGGTGCATATAGATTCAACATTTTCATATATTGGTTCTAATCACCTTTTATATAGAGGAGATATTAGCTTTATTGTTTGTAATGATTCGATGTTTTAAGTTTGTATAACTTGATTCAATTGATTATTTAACATTTTTTTGTTGATGTGATTAGTCGGTTGTTTTTTTAGTTACTATACAGTGTTATTGTTTTTCAAAATCAATATAAAATTCAGTACTCTTTTTAAAAGTTCCAGCATATGCATCTTGCACAGAGTCTTATGGTGCATATAGATTCAACGTCCAAGAAGATGTAAATTATTTAAAAGTTCTTTTAAAAAAACCTTAACTTTGTACAGAGTCAAACTCCCCTATTGTTTCCATGGAGATTGAAGTGAAACAAGATTTTTCCAAAATTTAAGATTATCGCTTCAAAAGGTTTCAATATAATTTCAGAATAATATAATGAATTCTTAATACACTCTAATGATAAAATAGATTACATTGTTTTGTTCGACATACTTGTCTGTGATAATGGATGAATTATCTTAAAATTTATTACAATCATCCCTCTCTACTTTTATCTTAGTTTCTTAAGCATAACAATACTTTTATTAATAAAATTGTGTTAGCTATTCCTTTGTTTTTTCTTTGTCTTTGAATTTGTGTGTGATGTGAATAAGACAGTTTAAAAGCTGCATCCAAAAAGTTATTTACATACTCCTTGTACCTCAGTGCGAATATCATGTACCATGGAATTCGTTTAAACGTCAACTGCATTGCTATGTCCATCTCTAACGCAATCATTCTGCATTCCATCATTGCATCGTAAAATAGATGGTGCGATTTTTCGAATTTTGGAAAAGAGAAATAGAGATCTCGGGTCAAATTTTCAAAATTCTGTTAATTGAACTTTCAAAATAGAATTGACCTTATAGACTTTTTGTCATCGATAATATCATGCGTACATTTAATGAGTATCAGATGAATCTCAAATTTGTGACACTGTTAATCACATATATTACAGCGGATTATAAAACTGGTGTTTTCGATATTTTGACCCCTTTCCACTTCACTGGTGGAAACCCAGAAATGTTAATTCTGAACAAAGGGGAAGGTTTCTGTCACACTATTTGTTCCAGCTAATCTTGACAACAAATTGTTTATATATCTTCACATGAATCATCATTATAACCCACATATCCAGTGTTAAGGTTATGCCAATTTGACTTTCTTGTTTTGTGTCAGAGAAACATATTGATAGTGTCTAGAATTATATATAAGGGGAGGTTTATTTCTGAAAGCATGCGACCTCTTTCGTGTTAAATCATGAGATACAAACAGAAAATCATGATTTAATAATGGAATAAGAACAAAAAATGCATGGTCTTCACCATTTTCTTTTTGAAAAAAATTCATATGAAAAAATTCAATTCAAGAAATAAAGAAGCAAAATGGTGTACGAGGCAAAGAAATAAAGTGACGCCATTTGACAGTTTAAGATTTCTGAACATCTGATTTTTCTGTCCTTCGCTCTGCACATAAGTATCTCCATCATAAATTAAAATAAAATTGTAAATGGTAAAACAATTAGTATATTTCTTAAACACAGAATTTGTATGTTCACCGTATCCATAATATACTAAGCTAAATTTCTCTCTCAACAAAATAAATATCGTTATAAATAAGGTTTCAATTATGATTATTTAAGGACATAGAATTCTTTTTAACAATTTAAATCAAATTAAAACATTCTCAAAACCTGTAAAAATGTTTGTTATTTAAAGCTCATAACAAGTCTATGTTTTTTGTCTAAAAACCTGAAAATTGACTTGCTAAATAAGATATGTGTTCCAACAAAACTTTTTTTTAAAAATCTAAAAGTAGATCTTTAAAGAACAATAACCATAACATCATCAGTTACCAGAGACCTGAACAAATATCATTAGTAACATATCTTATGCAGTGCCTCGTTGTAAGTGAATCAATAATACTTTATTAGATATGAATATAATAACATTTGAGCTATAAATATAAACAATAATGAAATGATAAATATTACTTTGCATTTGTAATGATTGTGGGGTTTTATTTAAAACAAATAGACACATTAATGCAGATTTTTTCGGTTTGACAACTTGCAATTTTCTGAAAACTATTAACAGGTTTTAAATTTCAATTATCATTTTGCTTGTATATTCTTATATACATAATAACATGATATTGATGATAAGTTCACCTTTAAACAACACAAAACTTTCTGATTTATAATCCATGAAAATAAAAATGATACTATTTAGAAAAATTACCCTACTGTACTAGGTATCTTTTCAATGGAAATCGCGACAGCTCTAACCTAAAAAATGGATGTGTAAGAATCATGGCAGCCACTCGTATCAAGTGAATCTAGCATGTATAGTTTCAGACCTGTAATACAGAAACTATACTTCTTTAAAAAATGTGTAATTGTTGTCATGTTTCGAAAATAACATTTCATATGTTGCTTATCTCTCAAAAGACACTGTTATATTTCACGGTTGAAGAAATCTTTATATGCATTAAAAAGAACAACTTTTTATTTTTATACCAATTTTCATCAAACTGTTTGATTTTGTTTCTATTCACTCACTGGTAACTAAACATATACACTTTTGTAACATTTTTATTTTATTTTGTTCGGTTCGTTTGCTTTTAGTATTGGAAAACAGTATGTACATTCATCTTTATTTTCAATATAAAGAATGAAAATTGATAAAATAATTTCTTAAATTGGTAAATGTAATCAGATTCGTTCAGTAGCGACAATCTAATCACCCCTTTTACCTGATTTCTGTATGTCCCAATGTTATGTTAACATGAATTACTAGCCATTATCACAGTGCCGATCCGTGGAAAAATCGAACTATTCAGTGAGTAATTCAACGGATAGCGAGGCGACGAGGTAACACAGATTCCAGCCAAAAGATTCATCTTGCCTTGATATGGTACAAACCTCTCATACGCTGGATAGAAAACGTTGTGTCCTGTCATCTCAAAGTACAGAATTTCCATTTATTATACTTTTTTGAAATAATTGATCTTTTCCTCTTGTTTAATAACAGACTGTCTATTTGGAATAACAATTGAAAACTAACCCCACGCTGTACGGCCGAATCAATTTGAGGAGAGAGATACGGTCTCATTTGCACGGAAGGATTAATGGTTCAATCATATCCACCGTCAATATTTGGAGAAATGCCAATTTTAACCCGTGATCATGGCGTGATTTTAATTTCCTAATGATTTTGAAGAGCGTGATTATTAACAAGGAAGTGAGCTGTACTCACTCTACTGTCATAAATAACGGTTCTTAAGACACAAAATAAATATAGACTTGTATCAGATAAGGGTTCATTCCTTTGTAAAGGAAAAAAATATATAGCGGTTGGATTTAATCTAATGCAATTTCCCATTGGTTACACACCGACACGGTATAAAACTGGAACGATAATGCACCCTATTTTTATCTTGCATTTTACAAAAATAATATATTTAGCCGCCTGTCGATTTTGATTGACACAAATATTATTAGTGTTCTTTTAATGTGGTCGTCGATCTTTGCTTCTTTTAGAAATTGAAATCGGATTTTTTTTCTTACAGTTGTGGGCATGAGTAATATTTTCTTGAGTATACGAAAATAAATTTCCAAAATTATTTTTGATAGAATAATGATTCATTTTATAAAATTTAAAAAATATCTTCAGAAAAAGTAACAGCCTTCAATTCTTTTTTGTTACCTTAAAGAAATCAGTTCCCTTTTTGAAAGTATCTACTTTTAATTATAGTTCGTCAGTAGGTTTTATGTTACACTGTGTTGTTGCAAATCGATAAAAACGAAAACGCTAATGTATGAGTTATGGCCCTTTTCACTCAATATTCAGTAATATGGGCATTTATTCCGTCGATGGCAAATCTGTTTTTCTGGCTCCTAAAATGTTAATATACAAAACAGCTATGGTGGAGTGTGTTGATATAATGATAACAACCTTTCATGTTAAGATACGAGCAATGTACAGTGTATTCAACAAATCTCAGGCTTTAGCATACAGCTGCATACCGAAAGTTTGTTCACTTACCACCGAATAGTAGTGCAATTATCATAAAATTTGGGTTTTTTTGGACGGCAATAGAAAAACTTCAGCAAAACTGAAATGTATCACCGATTGTCCTTGTGTGAAATAGCCATTCTTGAACTCATTTGGATCGTCTGGTCTCTCGTGGAAACATTCGAATTTTGGCATTCAAAATATACGGAAACATCCTAGTGCCACAGTCAAAATAATATTTTATAAATAAAAATATACCATCGCCTTATAAAGACTTAACTATCGCCTAATTTGGACATATCTATCGCCTAATTAGGAGAAACTACCTCCTAATTAGAAGAAATTTAGTCCTAATTAGTATATATAAACTCCTAATAAGGAGATAATTATCACCTAATTAGGACTTCCTCATCGCCTAATTCAGACAGAACTATCACCTAATTAAGTGAAACTATCTCCTAATTATGAGGTATTAAGTCCTAATTAGGACATACTAACTCCTAATTAGGAGATATCAAGTCATAATAAGGACATACTGGCTCCTAATTAGTACTTAGTTGTCACCTAATTAGGAGATAATTATCACCTAATTAGGAGTTAGTATCTCGTAATTAGGACTTACTTATCGCCTAATTACGAGAAAATATCAACTAATTAGGAAGATGCTATGTCCTAAGTAGGACTTTGTTATCACCTAATTAGGCGTTACTATCTGCCAAGTAGGCGTTACTATCTGCTAATTAGGAGTAACTATTCCCTAATTAGGTGATAGTTTCTCCTTATAAGGCGATAATTAAGTCCTAATTAGGAAATAGCTATGTCCTAGGGAGGACTTAGTTATCTCCTGATTAGGTGTTAAATACGTCCTAATTAGGAGTTACTTTCTCCTAATTAGGCGTTAAAATCTCCTAATTAGGTGATAGTATCTCCTAATTAGTAGATAAAAGATGTGACTGTGGCACTTAGATGTTTCCGTAAAAAATAGACGCAAGGGGTCATATTTTAGAAATTTCGATTTCGTTTAAAATTCTTCTTATTGACTCTCTGAGACTGAAACCACCATAATCACATTGACTTTGTGCTATGAAACAAACTTGACTGATTTTTAAAGCAGTCGATAAGGTATAAAGGATTTTAGTATCATCGAAATTTTTACCCCCGGTCACTTCAATGATCTTCCCAAACTGGTACGGTTAATTGTTGGGTATGATAAACATTTGCCTTTAAGACGAATGGATCTGCATATCTGTATTGAAAATTCAACATAATACGTTTCTTTTTGGCAATCCTTAACACATAAAAGGCATCCCATATTACATGTTACTTGCACTATTATACCTTGGTTTGTGAGCAAACTTTTGATATGTAGCTGTAAATGTACAAATGCTAAGGAAAGTTACTCTGCCACGGTTAAAAAGAATACGTACTGATTTTACATCTTCATCTTTATAAATGTTTACAGACACGAAGCCGAACGCAACCGAGGGGAGGTCGGGTGGGAGTTTACGATTGTTAACTATCAACAGTGAGTATAAATAATGATGTTTAAACAAAAACATACTATTATTTAATATACTCTCCGTGATAGTTAACAATATGCCCGAATACCACTGAGGTGGAGGGGTGCGAGAGGCCACTAAGTGGGATAGCTCTGTCTTACAATGAATCAAGTTGGTGAACCATAGTTCGATAACCAGTATGATCCCCGATGGGGTTCACCTGTCACCCGGAGAGGTTAATCTGGACCGAACCTCGATATGAGGGGGGTCCCGCAACCTCATGGTCGCCAACTAAGGAAAAGACAACAACCACACAACTAAATTCGTCGAATCTTAGATTTATTGTTCCCCAACTGGTCAAAGGACCAGCTGAGTCAACGAGAGTGGGATTGACTCCTTCGAAACGAGGCCGACGGAGCTCGTTGTTGGGCGTACACCTGTGCGCCCAACCGAGGAATCCCCTCTATGTCCTCGCTGGACACGTCTCGAAGATAGTGGTTGGCGAACACCAGGCCTGACTTCCAGAAGCAGCCAGCCATGATGTCCGCCACCACCATGTTGCTATGGAGGGCCATCGTAGGCGAGATGGCTCTGATCTCGTGCGGGTTGGACTTCGCGGGCGGGTCGAGCCCCGCGGCCTTGTAGGCATCCAACACCGCCGAGCGGAGATAGACACTGAGCTGTCGTTTGTCTATCTCCCGGACACTAGTCTGGGAATGCGGAATGAATAATCTTCTCCTCCCTTGACGTAGTGTCCGTGTCTTTTCGGTATAGATCCGAAGGGCTCTGACTGGACAAAGGAGGCGATTCTCCTCGTCCGTCGGATCTATGCTGCCGGAAATGGACGGTAACGAAAAGGTTCTACCCCTCTCGTCTGCGGCTTGGTTCTTGCAGATGAACTCAGGCGCCAACCCCAGAGTGACCGACCCCCCGTCTCTCACATCAAAATGCAAGAGGTCCGCCTGGAGAGCGTGAAGCTCTGAAATCCTGGCTGCGGACCCCATTGCAACCAAAAAGGCCGTTTTGATTGTGAGACGAAGAATAGTCGTCTCCGCCAACGGTTCATAGTGATCCGACTTGAGGTGGTCAAGCACCACTGCCAAGTCCCACTCTGGGGGCCTGAGTTTCCTCCGCCCGTCCACATTCCGGTATGTCCTGACCAGTTCTTTCAGGACCGCAATGTCAACCTGGGGATCACGCTTCCGTAGGACTGACATGATCGCTGCCAGGTTCGTGTTAATAGAAGAAGCTTTGAGATTCCTCTTCTCTCGCAGGTACACCAGATACTCAGCAACCTGAGGGACCGTTACTGTCTGGACCCCGTACCCCTCCTTTGCGCAAAACGTTGCGAAAGCCGCCCACTGGGCATCATGAAGATTCCTCGTAGAGGGCTTCTGAGAGGTCGCTACCGCCTCGGCAACGGACTTGGAAAATCCCGCCCCCGTCAGACCCCTTTGGAGACAAACCAAGCGTGAAGCTGGAGAGCCTGGGGGTTCTCGTGAACTCGCCTGCTCGGTTTGCTCGTAAGAAGGTCCCACCTCAGAGGGAGAGGGACTGGGTCTTGGCGGCACACTCTCCGGAGGGGAACGTACCAGGCCCTGGCTGGCCACAACGGCGCTATCAAGAGGAGTTGAAGTACCTGTGTCTCCTGTATCTTCGCTACCACATGGTTCAGGATGGCGGGAGGGGGATAGGCGTAGGCGACCATCCCCTCCCATTCTAACGCGAGCGCATCGAGAGCCCACGCGGTCGGGTCCGGTACGGGAGACACGTACATCGGCAACTGGTGATTGAGCCGAGTCGCGAAGAGATCTATGTGAGGCCTGCCGAACCTCAGACACAGACTCTTGAACACTCTCGGGTGCAGCATCCACTCCGTGGAAGGAGGTTTGTCCGGGCGAGACAAAGCGTCCGCTAAAACGTTCTTGGCCCCCGGAATGTGCACCTCGCGGAGAGAGAGAGCTCGAGACTGTCTACTAGACGAAACAGCTCCGTCACCAGTTGCAAAAGAGCATCTGACTTGGTTGAACCCTGTTTGTTTATGGCCCAGGCCGCTGCCGAGCTGTCCGTGTGAACACACAGAATCTGCCCTCGGAGACGGCCCGACCAATGGCTGACTGTCAGCTTGACTGCCTCCAGTTCGAGGACGTTGATGTGGCGTCTCGCTTGTGCTGACGACCACACCCCCGCTGTTTGGTCTGCACCGAGATGGGCTCCCCACCCCTGGGTGGAGGCGTCCACATACATCTGAGACGTCGCTGGGGGCTGCCTGAGGGGCACTCCCACCAACACGTTGCTCTCCTGCTGCCACCAGGAGAGGTGATGTATCAACTTGGCCGGTATTGGGAAGACGTGACGGCACGCCTTCTCCCTGACGTGAGTGTTTATGAAGATCTGCAAGGGTCTGAGCTGTAACCTTCCCCTTCGGGTGAAGTGTTGGGTTGAGCTCAGGAACCCTAACAGCCTCTGCCACTTGCGGAGCGACAGGGGCTCCTGGAGCGCTAATTCCAGAAGATCTTTGTACCGACCGATCCGTTCTGAGGTAAGAAAGGCCTTGTAAACCACGGTGTCCAGGCGGGCGCCCAGAAACACCATTGACGTCGATGGCTGTAGGTCTGACTTGTCTAGGTTGACCAGCCATCCCAACCGCCTGAACAACGTTATCACAAAGTCTCGTTGGGCCTCCAGAACAGATGGGGATCTGTTGTGACTGAACCCGTCGTCCAAGTACATCACGAACTGCAAATCCACCGTGTGCAGGTATTGGACGATGGGTTGGGTCACGCGAGTGAACAGCCACGGAGCCGACGATATCCTGAACGGTAGTACGTTCCACTGAAAGTGGCGACCCGCCAGAACGAAACGGAGGTATCTGCGGTCCGCCTGGTGAATGGGAATGTGCAGATACGCGTCCTGCAGGTCTAGGGATATCATCGAGTCCGATGGCTCCAGTAATCGCATTACTGATTGCACAGTCAAGAGTCGAAAATATGGCGGCCGCTCTAGGAAGGAGTGGTTGAACTCCTTCATATCGTGGATCAGCCGCCACTTTTTCTGATCTCGCTTCGGTTGAATGAAGACCGGAGAATAGAACCCTGGGGTGAGGTTTTGGAGCGAGAGTTCCTCCACCGCCCGTTTGGAGATGAGCATCTCCACCTGTTCCAACGTCAACGCGAGCCGTTCTGGCTCTAACGGCCGTTCTGTTGGAGAACAGGTTAGCGGGGGGCGGTATGTCATGGGAATACGAAACCCTCGCTCCAATACCTTGCAAACGAAAGGGTCCAGATCCAACTGTTCCCAGTTGGGCGCAAAACGAGACAGGCGCCCTCCCACTGGTCCGTCCCAGGCCGGGACCAACTGTGGAGGTAATTCCGGAGGTACCCACAAGTCATTGCTTCCTTGGGGTGCCTCCGTAACTGCGTCCCTTGCCACGCTGGTTCCCCTTGTTGGGTGTGTGCTTGGGAGAGGGGCCGGCATTGGCGCCACGGCTTCTGTCCTGCCGACCCCCCCCTCGAAAGGAAACACCGCCAGTCTTGGTGTTCCCGGAGGGAGTGGGTGTGTTCCCTCTCCTCTTCTTGGGCGTGTGCGCCTGAGACGAGGCTCTACCCCCGCCAGCGGCAAGCCTGTTGGTCTACTCCTGCTGTTGACTTTCTTGCAGCTGACGAAGGGCCCCATCGAAGAGGGAGGAAGACGTCGCGGATGCGGCCCGCAAGCAGTTCCGGAGCTCCGCCGGAAGGTTGGTCCGTGCTAGGAACCAACACGCCTGAGATTCGTGACCCCCGCAGAGATGCAGAGGGGCACACCCTCGTCCTCTTAGGCGTGCGCCGGCGTCCTGGAGAGGACCCGACATCGGGGGAGGACCTCCTGGTAGGAGACCCTTCAACCCCGCTTGCCTGGGAAGAGGCGTTGGTGTCTTTAACAGGCGAAGCCTCCCGGTCTGAGACCGCTCCTGGTTCTGGCAAGTCAAACTCCGCCGCGTCCTCTGAAAACACCAGATCTGAGGACGGCGACCTGGAATTGGAAGCGGCGGCGGTAGCGGTAGCAGTAGCAGACGCGGAGGGGCGCCTGGAAGCTCTAAGCTTCTGCTGGGACTCACTCTTTTTGACGGAGTTGCGATAATCACGGTGCTCCGCCGTAGAGAGTCCTTCACACTCGCGACATCTGTCCGCCTCCGGACAGAGATTGCGGCAAAGCCGACAAAGAGAGTGAGGGTCGAAGTGCGCGGACTTCCTGAAGCCGCACGCCCCGCAGAAGGCCGAGTAGGGAAACGCCATGACGCCTCCACCTACCCTGACAATCCAATGCCGCTGGAAGCGGCAAGCGCTAGGAGGGGAGGCGGTAGCCTCAGCCAGTCAAATCCTATGCCGCTAGAGGCGGCTAGCGGCACGCGCTATAGGGGGGATGCGGTATTCCTCAACCAACACTAGCGCCCTATGCCGCTGGAAGCGCAAGCGGCACGCGCTATGACGGGGAGGCGCGATGCCCTCACCCAGGCGCTTAGTGCGACACGCTTCAAGCGACAGGCGCCAAGCGCAAGCCCAAGGCCTAGCACACTAGGCGACAAGCGCTATAGCGGGGAGGCGGTATGTCTCCAACTCGCCCGCTGAGACCTATACCGCTGGAGAGCTATCAAATTGCGTGTCAATTGCGTGTCAATTCAATGGCCGACAGAAAAGCAATGACCATATAGGGTAGGCCACCTGGTGGGGGCACTGAGTGCAGCTCACTTGAGCGATAACTCTGTCTTTACTCTGTGTAAGGATTGTCGGAGTAAGACAGATTAGGATAATTGGGCATATTGTTAACTATCACGAAGAGTATATTAAATAATTATCATTATTATCATTATTGTTATTGTTATTATTATTATTAATATTATTATTATTATTATTATTGTTATTGTTATTGTTATTGTTATTGTTATTGTTATTATTATTTGGTAAGGTTCGAGTGCAATGGTTCATTGAATTTCAGTGCAGTTCCACCCATCGTTTGCTCGCAAGTGCCACCGCAATACAAAACATCAATAGTGTTACGGGCTTTCTCCCTGCAATAATACTAGGAGCCTAGACAACATTAAGTTTTATTTTCTAAACACAGAAACACAGAAGGCCAATGAAGCAAAACTTGATGACAAATAGCACGGAAAGCAGTTGTTTTTTCGTGCAGATTGGTGCATTTTCAAAACAATTTTTTTTATAAAGGTGAATCTTATTGACTCACAGTTCAGGTACAATATTACGTCCTGTTCAAGCAATGTTGTTAAATAATAAAAACCCCTTTCCTTTGTAAAGATAGCTTATATCCACTGACAATCAAAGTACAATAATGTCATGTTCCAGTGATATTGTTAAATAAAAAAACTGTTTTATTGATATTGATGTTGATATTGGTAGGGTTATAAATGGTGAGTTTAAGTTTGACATTTTATGTTAGTTTATGGTACTATTGTAGTTGCTGCGGTATGAAAGCTCTACAAGCCTCATAGCCTTTAATTGTGTGTCTCTGGTGTTGGAAATGACTTGAAAAGTTGCCAGCCAAAAAGTGTTTTTTTAGGAAGCATTTGAATGAGAAACAGAAGATACACAAAGCACAGTGGTAGACCAACTCCTACAAAACTTTAATCAGACGAGCAAGAAATGGCATTTGCCGTTGGAGGGTTTACCTATATTCGAGAGGCCCAATGTATTACATATTTTAGTTTATTATGAACAAAGGATACTTCATTTGTGTAATCAATACATAATATTATAGACAGTAAACGCACGAATGAACACTACATCGCCAGTTATCTTGATATTTGTATCGGATAACACCACAAGCACAGCCTTAACATGAAGTTTTTAAGTTTATTTTTTCACATTACGTATGTATTGTGGTAAAATATTTCAATATATAAATGCACTTCAACTTTCCTCTGCAGTAAGTTTAAAGACAATGTATAAGATAATCTTCCTTGCAAAGCTTTTAGTGTAAAACCTTCATACAACTATCTTATTAACAAAAAGGAACTTGCTTAATATCACGTATATTCACCTATTTAGATTCGTCATTGTAGATTTCAATGCATTCATATTTTGAGTAAAGTTTTATGAATGAAAATCGTCTGTTGAACAAACGTGTAGCCGACCTTTGGACACGTTTAGGAGATAAATTTTTATTCTTGATGTTCAGTGTTCAATAATCATAATCAAGGTTTTGAGTTTTTCAATTTTGGTCTAAAGCACACACGAGATTTACCTAACAAACAAAGTAAAATGTATCTAAAATAATCTAAAAAATCTAAAATACATAACAAACTATAAAAATAAGTTTCAAATTTCTCACATCAACTAAATAGAACTATTTAAAAAATAGTCGTGGGCAGCTAAAGTTTAAAAAGTCATCCGATATAATTCATAATGATAAATTACTTTGAAAAATAATTAAGCTATTGATTGAACCTACTCAAATAGTTTTATTTCCATACTGAGAGGCCACAAGCCTGTAGTACAAAGTTATACATTTACAGGTAGTAACACACTCTTTCTAAACATAAACGCTTTGTGTATTATAAATGGAAAAAGGTTCTAAATAAGATTTGCCTTGGTAATTAATAGGAGATATAAACCTATTAATATCAGGGTGCTCATAGAAATATTTATTTATGTATATTATTCTTAAAGAACTCTATGCTGGGCAAAGAAAGGGTATTTAAACTTGTTCCCAATCCTTTTCTAAATGAATGTAATATATATAAACCAATCAAATCATTATTATTATTATTATTATTATTATTATTATTATTATTATTATTATTATTATTATTATTATTATTATTATTATTATTATTATTCATAAGTGTATACTACTATCTGGCGTTTAAATATTACGTATCATTGCATTTTTATCTTTTATAAAAGATACCACATCATTTACACAAACTATTTTTATACAGTTCATTTTAATCTTGATGAGACAAATATTTTTTCAAATGCATACACACATATGTCGTAATTTTCAGGGGTATTTGTATATTTTTGGATAACGACATAGAAAAAAATTTACCATATAGGGGGAACAAATTTAGAGCACATTTATTGTCTTTCTAAGTCAATGTTAACTAGGCAGATAAGCACAAAATGTTATTGTTTTCAAATTAGTTTAGGCTACACATTTTACATTTCTAAAGGCATTTTATGATATTGAACTCCTTATAGCTTTAAGCTATGGAAACATACACCCCTTGGGTGGTATGTCTTTTGTTTACTGAAGTTTGTAATCCGTATTCATCACTAAGGTAGGTTTGTTTATTCTTAACTACTTTTGTTTTTTCAACCAACGACTACACATGAACTTGTTGTCTCAGAATGTGGGGGATTTGAACCCTGAACCTCTTTGTTGTCTAGTAGCGTTGCTTGGTAACCACCAAAGGCATTCGAGGATCCCAGCAAGGTGTCATTTGTGTCTTGTCTGAATATGTATATTTGAAAATACAAATACCGCGAACCCTTATTAAACAGAATTAGTTGGAAGGAAGGCTCTATACGAATTGAAGAGTAGTAATACTGTAGAATTCCCCTGAACATATGCACTTGCAAATTTAGGTTATATAAGATTGAATAGGATTATTGAACCATTTCTTGAATTATGAAATTATGCTTAAGAGTTACAAATATTTATTTTACAAATATAAACTAATAAGACACACTTTGGTTTCTTTTTTCATTTCCTTAACGAAACATAAAAAACGCAAAAACAATGCCAAACACAAATAAGCATATCTGAATATCTAATACCTGGATTGGAAGCAACTTTTAAACGATAGAAAGAATACATATGTATAATGCCAATCATAATTGCACATGACGTATCACGTTTTCTGATTCATTCTCAAAACCTTACACTTAAATGACTATATAACGATGGATAAAACATTATTTGTTTGAAATAAAGGGAAAGGTAAAATAATTTCAATGAAGGAAAAGTGTAAGCTTGAGTTGAATAAGATCTCGGATGGATGTCGTTATTATAACAAACATTTCAAAAGATATCCACGTTTAAACGTACAAGTTGTACAAATAGAGAAGCATATAAACAAAACAATTAAAATGGCCACGCCAACTGTTTCCAATGTGGCTGTTACGTCAATCCAAGTGTACATTTTCTAAAGGCGCAAATTTTAACTATCCAATTAAAAATCGAGTCCTCTCATAATTTTTTTTAATGAAGTAGAATAGTATTTGAGTTTTATAAAATACATTTCTTTAGGTTTTATTGTTTTCACTTCACGCAACACAATCATCACAAAGAGGAAAAGTAAACAAAAATATAGTCGCAAGCGACGACAATGACAGGATTCAGCAAAATATGAGCAGGCGTGGCTCTTGGGGGCAAACTAAGTGCTTTTCCAAGTTTAGATAGCGTTTTGAAGAGATTTTCAGTGCACTGCAGTTGATTTAGTCGTATTCTGAAGGAAAATGACGTTTTGTATACGTTTTCAGTACGTAGCGAGACATAGGAGCGGAAGTGAGGTTTACTCGATGTACACGGCCTGCTGCCAGTTGAGGCAAGAAAGTAACAACATCATAATGTAAGGGGTTTATGGAGGGGAGGCAGTAGAGGTTTGAAAGTTGAAAAAGGGCTAGTGTTTTCCTTCGGCGTGATCAGGTGCTTTGCCGACACTGGAATATAGTTCCTGAATGCTGGTACATAGGTTGAGGATCTTAATACATATAAATAATCAAGACTATGTCAGTCAGTCGGCTCAGATCAGTCAGGCAGGCTTTTTAGCTCGCTTCTCTGCCTGTCTGATCAGATTTTGACAGTTACTGACGCACTTGTATGCTTTTGGTCTTCTTGCACACGTCGACCATACGTGCAGTCGTACGGACTTTTGCTCCAAAGAGCGATTTCGTTCCTCTTTAGACTGTCAATTACGTGCTTGTTTATAAGACATCAAAGAGTATTTCTCTCAAACTTTGCCCCATGTCGCATATCTTGAGAGTTTTCCTTCAACTTTTCAAATTTACCCTTGCTAACGCACGTAACGAATCTCGATACAAGAGCAATGTAGAGTATTTCTGTCAACTTTTGCCCTTTCACACATGCAAGAGCGCATGTACCTGCATTTGGACATGTCACACGTCTCGACCGTTCTTCAATATTGATGTTTTCCTTCAATTGTTTGCAATTTAACCCTTGCTAACGCACTTTATTGACATATAGTATGATGCAAACTGAGACTCTCTCTTTTGAACTGAAATGACTGTTCGCGATCGATGTTATGCTTGATTCTTAAAGACCTTGGTCGTGTCTATCTCTCATGCAAATTTCATGAAATTCGACGGGTAGGTTTTTCAGTTATCTGCCCTTGAAGTTGGCGATTTTTGAAAATTCACTGACTTTGAGTGGTTACTGTGGTAAAAGTATTACGAATTTGCGAATTCCAAGACAAACTTGTTTTAGACCAATCATTTAGCTGTGTAACTGTGTAAGTATCATCTCTCTACTGCAAGTAGCAGCAGTGTAGTGTCCGCTCAAAGGTGCATGGGGTCGGACATTCCTAAAAAGTGCGTAAATTCAAGATGGCGCCCAAACCACGTGACTTACGAATTTGACATGATTTACTTTTTTGCTTGAAATTTTATTGCGCATCTTTTAAAGCAAGTTTCAAGTCTCTAAGTTAATTTTGAAAAATTTTCCAATGTTAATTTTTAAAACTGTGAGTGGTACTGAGCCTTTAATGAAATGTTCGAATTGGCTGAAAAGTTACGTTTCGCGAGTTCGTTGTAAGGGCTATAAGCTTGTAAAGTTTGGTTGTAATTGAGTCGGTAGTTTTGGCTGAATGTTGTTCACAAAAATCGTGGAATAATAATAATAATAATAATAATAATAATAATAAAAATAATAAACACGCCAATAACAATAAGGATTCAGCATTTCTGCTGAATCCTTAATAACGAAAAGTTTTACCCTAATTTATTATCACAAATGTTTCAAGAGATATTTACGTTTCAAGTACAAGTTGTACCAATAAAGAAGGATATAAACTTAGCCATACAAATGACCACACCAACTTTTCCAATACCGTTGTTGCGCCAATTATAGCATACATTTTCAAAAGTCGCAAATGTTTTAACTATCCAATGGAAAATCAAGTTCTATTATCAAAATACTTAGAATTATGAATGAAGTAGAATAGTATTAGATTTTTTTAAAGATGAATTTGTTTAAGTTTAATTTTTTGCTTCACCAAACAGAAGCGCTAGCATAACAAAGAGGAAATGTAAACTCAATAAGGAAAAGTTCTACCTCATTTATCACAAACATATGTAATTGATTTAATCTCATCCTAGCTGAGATAGAAGAAATAATGAGATTGCCTTGAGATGGTCGTGTTGGTTGAAGATTTTTCATTTGATAGATTTTCAGTTGCCTGTTAAGTTATAGGTAGGTAAGATTCCCATAGAGACAACATTTTTTTGTTTTGAATTTTTAATGATTTGTGCTAGTTAAAAAAATTCAAAACATTCGGCTGAATACACCAGGACGTCTTTAAATTATTGCGTGTGTATCACCTGTGAAGCTCGAATTACCATCTCGAAGGTCGTGTTATCGCATGCACCGTTCTATCCTATACAGGATACAGAATAATGAACTATAGGCTTCTTCATGGTTAAAACAATTCGATATATTATTCCAAACTATCATTTCTAATATAGACAAGATTTTATTCATATCATTATCTGGTCTTTATAAATAAGAAAACGTTTAATTTCATCCAAAAGAAAGATTCTGCTTGCCATCATGTTTTAAATCAAAATGACCTTTGGCCTCATTAGACCTGAGTAAACATTGTATCAATCTCATTGAAATCCGATCGATAATTGTCCCTCATACCTGAAGAAGCGCAGCGAGGTAGGAAGCACATGTGTCGATCTGAATCCAATGAGATTGACATTTCAATGTCAAAGATATGGTAGATGCAGACACATGTACATTAGAAGCAAAACATGTAAGTTTAATTGAGAGAACAGAAAAATATTCTAGTACTTCTCAACCAAAGCAGAATCTTATAATCTGAAATCAGATATGTTTGAATTTTATGTAATTTTCGTTATTTCAAATTTCTAATATTATAGGTATGGTATTCAACATGAATAAAATGTGTTTTCACTAATACTTTTGTTAATGGTTTATAGATTGAAACACAAATATTTTTTTTAGAATTAAATGAAGGTTATTTGACTATTTAATCTGTGATGTCTTGATATTTCGCAACCATCTTAATCATAATTCATACTTATGTTCATATAGCTTTATTTTATATATTGATTGTTTGACATAAGGTATTTCAAAAAACAGAAACAACATTAAGTTTCATTTATTCACTTAAATAATATTGAAACAATTTATTTTCATAATTACACCTTAAAACATTTAAAACTCACACTTCAAATATGTGGAATATTCAATAGCGAGACCCTAATGTATTTTAAGATCCAGGACGCTTCTCGATTATGTAAGTGATTATGTAAGTAAACACTAGCACACTAAGAATCGTGATAAAAATCAGACATAGCTTGAAGCATTCAACTTCAGCGTCCTGTGCGATCATGTCATAAATCCTTCCAATCATTTCCACTGCACCTACTTACCAGTTTTTTCAACCGATTGAGTGAAAAGCTGTTTCCTTCGTGGTATCGCCTGTTTTCTTAAAGGTTATAAAATGATTAGTTTCAGTGTTGCATAAATGCCTGCCAAATGTGTTCCTGAAAGACAATGAGTATCATCTTAAACTTTGTGACAGGGATATGTAGTTCATCCTCCTCTAAAAATCCTAACATTGGATGAAGCTTTAATATGTCTTACTTAAAAGAACATCATTTTACATGATATTTGCACTAAAATTGATAGTTATGAAACAAGCTTTTACAAAGCAGCTGAACCTTTCCGTTTCGTCAAAACCAAGACTGTAGCAAGGGAGGTAACTTTGCTTGCTACTGAGTTCCATCAAGTAGGGCGTATGGTCAATTTTGCAAATGTTACATACCTACCTACAATGTTCCTCTACCACCGTTCATGCACAATTTCATAGTGATGAAAATGATTTTAAAAAAATATTTTTGAAGTTATCTTCTAATCAGTTTTATTGTTTTTTATCAAACCATCCCATATGGTTAAACATCTACATTTTACCTTACATTTTAGCTTTATACTCATGTCTCTCCCATAATATCATTAACAACCAATGGAATACTTTAAAACTGTATTCTTTACCTTAACTGAATTATTTGACATAAAGTCACTCAATTACATGTCAAAAACATAATTGACAACTGTTTTGTGGAATACCCTTATACAAAACTTGATTTTTTAATGATATCATTTTGAAATGAAAATATCAGAGCCATTGAAATCGAACACTTGGACTATGATACCACCTGTGTAGTAACTAATTGAAAATGGGGTTAAAAATTATTGTTTAAAAATTGTAGCTTGAAATGATTATATAAATACTGTCTGAAAAAAAGAATCTTTTGCTTTGATCCTTATATATGTAAGTAAATCTTAATACAGATCAACATTATATTTGATATTATGATTGGTAAATCATTGAAATAAATGCATGTAAAGGATTTCAATTGACAAGGCAAAATATGGCTGATATGAATAGAGACACCTAATTTAGTATTGGTTACAACGGTTAACGTCATAATGAACTTTTGACCAAAGACTAACTGAATCGTCCTAATGTTACAGCTCAATTTCAAATGTTCTTAGAAGTAGAAGAAAAGAAGAAAGAAGTTAAAGTGAGCATGCGTACGTTATTATCCAATCGCGTCGCACCTAAAAAAAACATGCCACTTATTCATATGCTAATAGGTAATAGGTTTGAAGGTATAAAAGTCTCAACTCTATTTATAATTTAGATATGAGTAGAAGCCTCAGGGTTGTGTCTTTGTGACAAAGTTATTTTCAAGTTTAAGGTAAGGTTATAAAATACTTACTTTCTTCATTACCAGTTGAATTCTTTACTATTTCTTATTACTAACAGGTTTTCAATGTATATGCCATGTACACTTTTCTGAGGATTTTATTGTTTTCGTTTAATGAGAAATTCAATGTGTTTTAAATGCTAAAGTCAAGAATGCCTACTCTTATTTTGTTTTTGTTTACATCTTTTATTTTTGGGAACCTTTTTCAAAACAGATTTTTGAATTTAAATACACGTTTGTGTCAAAATTAAGTTCTCTTTGTTTTGACCATGTTTATGAATTAGTTAGCTTGACGTTTTCTTTATTAAAGCTAAATATCTAGAAAAATAAAAGAAGAAATCTCACCATTTATGCTACATGTCAATAAGAAATATTCCAAATCGGTGAATATTGGATTTCACCATGATTGACAGATTAAGATGTAGAAGATTTGATTAATAGAAAATTCTTATAGATATTGATGAAACAGCCTGCGGTAAATGAATCTTGAGTACCTTTAAAAATCAATGTTTTTATATTTTTTGGGGGGACTGAACCATCCCTCATACTTTATACAATCGAAACGTTTAACTCCTTATGTACCTTACAAAGGACATTTTATACAAATACTTCGTTACGAAATAATCAAAGATTAACCGACAGGAGACGAAAAGAGTTGATTATACACAAATATGTATTTTGGGTATGCGTAAATGTTTATCTTCATATGTACCATCTAAAGCAAAGTACTTTTTAAGGAATATATCATTAAGAAGTAGTTACAGTCAAAACGTAACCCGCGTGAGGGGGTAACATAGTTGTGGATGCACAGATATTCGTTTTGAATAAAGTTAAAAGTTAATATTAGTAGGTAAACAATATTAAGATTATTTTGGTCTGAATCAGATGGGTTTTTTTGTTATTTATTACAAAAACGAGACATAATCACGTGAAAACCAAGCAACCACATTTCAGAGTGTTTCTTTTTATCGTATAAAATAATTCCTAAAAAAAACCATACATATTTGTGGGACATCCGCGGTCACCCTGGGGCGAAGAGTGTCGGAACATAATTCCTTCTATGACCAAAGATAGTGTGAAAAAACCTTGGGTTCGGAAAATACTTACAACAGAGTAGAAATCATTGTAATTTCAATGCAAGTGACACACGTCTTCTCTGTTTTTATGCAGAACATGAACCATGGCTGGAACAGTTAATGGTCCAGAACCGCCCCCGGAGATTGCTGTTGTCGGTATCGGGTGTCGTTTTCCCGGAGCTGCCAACTTGTCTGAATACTGGAGAGTATTATCAAATGGAGAAAACCACATCAGCACTGTTCCGCCGGACAGGTGGGCGGAAAAAGATTTCTACGACACCGAAGCAGTTGGGAAATCTTACACTAACAAAGCGGGCTTCATGCCAAGGTAAAAAAACCTTAAACTTTAAAAATTTACAAAAGTACAGTAATAAAATCGTTGTTTTTAACTCAATGTCTCTTGTCCAAAGACAATGATAAATGTCTCATAATACGTAAAGTCTTAATTAATACAGAGTTTCGTCAGAAAATGTAAGACTTCTAACGGTAACATCAACATTTCAAATTAATTAAGATTCAAACAATTAATTGCACATTTTAGCAAGTAACAAACAGTTAAAAATTCGCTAATAATCTAATAGTTTTGTCTTAATATGTGAAAGAGATTCATAATTTAGAACTAACATCAACATTTTTTTATGGCAACATAAAGATAAAACTATATATACCACATGTATCGATATCTAATTATAGTATACAAATAAACAGCTGCATACCAAAAGTTTGTTCACTTATCACTGTATCTTAGTGCACATATATTTTGTTAAAACATTTAGTATGCAGCTGTACTACTAGAAATTAGTTATCGCCATGGCAAAATTATTTTAGACTAGACATGATTTCTCTAATTTTTTGTTGAACTTATGGTAGATGAAATGGAACAGAAAAGGTCGTATCATGAGGGTATCTGTTGCGCATAAATAGATCAAAACTTAGTTTCAACCTTCATAAAGCAGATACCATGTTGAATCATACTCAAACAGGTTTGCTGACTTCGACAATAAGCTGTTCGGGATAAGCGAAACCGAGGCTCTGCAGATGGACCCCCAGCAACGACAGGTGCTCGAATGTACGTACATGGCTTTGGAGAATGCTGGCATAACCCGAGAACAGATATCAGGAAAGAAAGTTGGCGTTTACATTGGTAAGTTACTTCAAAACAATCCTTATCTTTATAGGCGACTAAACAATTCCTAGCCCTCAATCCTCAAAGCTCCTTAAGAACATATAACTTTAATAATATAAATGAGACGATCAACTTTGCCTAAGTGAGCCTTCTGCAAATGGTTAAAGGATATTTGTTGATATTGAAATCCATCACCAAATAAAAACTGGTGTTTGCAAATGAGTTTCCGGAAGTAAAAATAGATCTAATTCTTCTAATACCATTTATCCCCTTATACGAAATCGAGCTATCAAAATATTTCGTAAGTCACTAAAATAACAACTAATTTTACTCTTTATCATCAAACAAGGGAATATAGATGAAACTAGCTGTAAGTTTTTTATCATCTTGAATCAACTACTCACCTTTTGATTCTGGATTGTTTTGTTTCAAGGCTCGATGAACACTGAATTCAACCTGCTGTCGGTCAGTATGCCGGAGAAAGGTGACCAGTACAGCGTTGCTGGCTTAGCAACAAGCGTGATCGCCAACCGAGTGTCCTACCAGTTCAACCTCACTGGACCGTCCATGTCCATAGACACAGCCTGTTCTTCATCTCTCGTGGCAATCCACCAGGCTATTCTTGCTCTTAGGGCAGGTGAGCAAATAACACACAATCAAGAATACTCAATATCTAGTATTATCTAACGCTATTGTCTAACATTATTTATTTTATTTCCAAAACCCAAAGGCTGTAACATTCTTAAATCTTTTAATCAGTTAATTTTTCCTTTTCAAATGTTCAAGGCACATTAAACCATACTCAAGCCGTATTTAATGAACATTTATATTTGCAGGTGACTGTTCTCAAGCTATATGTGGAGGCGTTAACTTTCTTGCACATCCACTAGTGTTCAACATTCTTTGCAATGCCCAGATGTTGTCTCCAACTGGCCAGTGTCACACCTTTTCTAACGATGCTGATGGCTACACAAGAGGAGAGGGGTGTGGAATCATCGTCCTCAAACCTTTGGATCAGGTAAAAATCAATCAGCGTTCTATATACATAATCACAGTTTTAGCATCTCAATTTGGGTAGAAATAATCTGTTTTTAGTAGACTTAGTAGAAGCGTTTATCAGTTTTAAGTTATTGGTAAAAGAAAGTGTGATTGACATACGAAACAGACCATAAAGTTGCAATATTGTGTGAAGTACGTCTTTAGGTCTTCCTCTTGTAAGAATGTTGTATTTGACATTGGCGTTGCAACAGTAATATAACTCGTTTACAACCTCTTGTAAACCAGAAAAACTATTATTAGATCAGATATTAACGTATGGAGACTCTAAATAGGTAACTATTTTTAGATCCGATATTGACGTGTTGAGACTCTAAATAGGTAAAGAAATTGCTCAGGTTTTTAAATCTCACTTATTAGCAAATTTATTCATGTAAAACAAAGAAAAGTGCCCTAAAAAGCACGAGGCTTGAAAGTAAGTTTACACGGGAGATCTTCTGTATGTAGCTTTTCCTTGACAACTGCTTACTAAATATCTTTTCCGCTTTCATTTATCGCATGCAGCGAAGAATTTCTATAGTATCAGAGTGACAACAATTCGAAATAAGATTTCAGTACCGCCCAACAGTCTGTCTAAATCTTTGGAAAAACATGTTCACCAGATAAAACAATTCAGGAGGTGGGAAAAGTTATCTTTGCGAAAAGAAAATAATATGCTATTTAATTTTATAACATTGTTTATTGTTTACATTAAACATTTACCTATATTTCAGGCGAATTCCGATGGTGACTATATATGGGGAACAATCTCCACTGCTTTGAATCAAGATGGACATTTTGCGCAGCCAATTACAGCACCATCCCAGCAACAGCAGGAAGATCTGTTGAAGGAAGTGTTCTCCAGACACAAGATTGACCCTGGCACCGTCCAGTACATTGAAGCCCATGGTAAGTTTCTTTTTATTCTAATTAATGTATATTTACTCAGGCCTCAGACCTTTTTACTTAAGAAAGAAGCAGAAAATTACACTGCACTCAACTTTGCTATACTAACTATATTTTGCTACACGTCACTAAACTTCACTTTCCTAAACGTTACTACACTTCACTATTTTAAACTAAGCAACTCTACATTACACAAGACTACACTACACAAGACTACACTACACTACACACGCAACACAACACAACACAACACTATACTCTACTACACTACACAAGACTACACTACACTACTCTACATTACTTTACACTATACAAAACAACACTGAACAACACTACACAACACTTCTCACTACAACACTACACTACACAACGCTACACTATACTCTACTACACTTCACAAGACTACACTACACAAGACTACACTACACTACACTACACACGCAACACAACACAACACAACACAACACTATACTCTACTACACTACACAAGACTACACTACACTACTCTACACTACACTACATTACACTACATTACACTGTACTTCACTGTCATACTCTACACTGCATTGCTTTACACAATACAAAACAACACTACCCTACACAACACAACACTACACTACACTAAACTACACACGCAGCACAACGCTACACTACACTATACAACACAACACCACACTACACTACACTGTACTACACAGTCCTACTCTACACTACATTACTTTACACTATACAAAACAACACTAAACTACACAACACTAATTTACACTGCATTACTTTACACTATAAAAAACCCACTACACTACACAACACTACACAACACAACACAACACTACACTAGACTACACTACTCTACACTACTTTACACTACATTACTTTACACTATAAAAAACCCACTACACTACACAACACTACACTACACTACACTACACTACACAACATAACACAACATTACACTATGCTACACTTCACTACACAACACGACACAACACAACATTACACTATGCTACACTTCACTACACAACACAACACTACACTACACAACTCTACTCTACACACAATTCTACGCTTCACTACACTACACTTCACTTCACTGCACTACGCAACACTATAATACACTACACTACACTACACTTCACAACAATACATTTCACTTAACTACACTACTCTACACTACACAACACAACATCACACAAGACTTCTTTCCACTACACTACACAACTCAACACTACGCTACACTACACAACACTTCACTACACTACACTTTACAACACTACACTACACTACACACGCAACACAACGCCACACTACACTACACAAGACAACACTACACTACACTACTCTACACTACACTACATTACACTACATTACACAGCACGGCTATACTCAACACTACACTACACTACACTATACAATACAACACTACACAACATAACACAACACAACATTATACTATGCTACACTTCACTACACAAGACAACACAACATTACACTATGCTACACTTCACTACACAACACAACACTACACTACACAACACTTTACTACGCTTCACTACATAATGCTATACTACACTACACTTCACTTCACTGCACTACACAACACTATAATACACTACACTACACTACGCTTCACAACAATACATATCACTACACTACACTACTCTACACTACACAACACAACATCACACAAGACTTCTTTCCACTACACTACACAACTCAACTCTACACAACACTACGCTACACTACACAACACTTCACTACACTACACTTTACAACACTACACTACACTACACTACACTACTCTACACTATACTACATTACACAGCACGGCTCTACTCAACACTACACTACACTACACTACACTACATTACTCAACACTACACTACACTACTCTACACTACTCTACACTACACTACATTACACAACACGGCTCTACTTAACACTACACAACACTACACTACACAACACAACACTACACTACACTACACTACACTACACTACACTACACAACACGGCTCTACTCAACACTACACTACACTACTCTACACTACACTACATTACACAACACGGCTCTACTCAACACAACACAACAGAACATTACTCTACACTACACTACACTACTCAACACTACACTACATTACACTACACTACACTACACAACACAACACTACACAACACTACACTACACAACACAACACAACACTACACAACACTACACTACACAACACAAATCTACACTACACTACACAAGACAACACAACACAACTCGGCACTACACTTCACTACGCTTCACTGCACTACACAACACAACACAACACTACACTACACTACACTACACAACACTACTCAACACAACACAACCCAACACAACAGAATACTACACTACACTACTCTGCTCTACACAACACAACACTTCTTTACGCTTCACTACACAACACCATACTACACTACACTTCTATACACTACACTACACTACACAACACTACACTACACTGCACTGCACTACACTACACTACACTACACAACACTACTATACACAACACTACTCAACACAACACAACACAACAGAGCATTACACAACACTTCTTTACACTAATCTACACAACTCTACTCAACACAACATTTCACTACGCTTCACTACACAACGCCTTACTACACTACACTTACTTCACTGCACTACACAACACTATACTACACTACACTACACTACGCTTTACAACACTACAAATTTCCCTACACTACACTACTCTACACAAAACTACACTACACTACGCTTTACAACACTACAAATTTCCCTACACTACACTACTCTACACAAAACTACACAACACTACAGTACACAACACTACACTACAGTACACAACACTACACTACACTACACTACACTACACTACACTACACTACACTACACTATATTTCTATACACTACACTACACAACTCTACTCTACATAACATTACTGCACACAACATTACGCTACACAGCACAACACTACACTACACTACACTACACTACACTACACTACATTTCTACACACTACACTACACAACTCTACTCCACATAACATTACTGCACACAACATTACGCTACACAACGCCATACTACACTACACTTCTATACACTACACTACACAACTCTACTCTACATAACATAACTCCACACAATAAAAAGCATAAGGATAACAACACTTTGATATTTTCAATTGCTTTAGATGTTGATTCATTGATAATACTCCTTTGGAAATTTAAAATGACCTAAATGACACTATGGCATCAATATAAAGATGATGTCAAAGTGGCTTATAGAAAAAATGAAAGTGTTCAATTATGTATAATGAAACCATATCGCAAAAGTAGATAAAAGTAAATGGATACCATTTTACAAAAGCACCAAATTTCACAATTCGACTTTTTGTTATGTAACACGTTAAATTCAGCCTTGGCTGTGTTGTTACTTTGTACCTATATATGGTTGTATTTCATTTCTTTTCTTTTCATTGATTTGCAGTTATAAATTTAGAAAAGTAATAAACATTTGGAAAGTGGTGCATATAAAGTGACATGCAAAAGTACTTCCATGGTAAATAAAGTAGAGAAGAAGCTTTTTATGCAGCTCACTTGTCAAAGAAGTACTTATCTTACAATCTCTATATATAGCACCAAAGCATCGATTTGAATTATCCACTCAAAGAAATTCACAAAAAGTTTCTGTAAACCGTTTGTGTTAGATATGGATAATAGTTGATCTTACAATGCTAATGTTGTATTTCACAATAAGGAATCTTAAGATGAAAGGGTTTTATCCTTGGCAGGAACTGGAACTAAACGAGGTGATCCTGTTGAAGTTGGAGCATTCTCGTCATTTTTCTTAGAGCATGGCAGACCCAGACAGAGGTTTATTGGATCTGTAAAGACCAACATTGGACATCTTGAGGCAGCTGCAGGTGTTGCTGGGCTGATCAAGGTTCTACTGATGATGAATCATGAATTTATTGTTCCATCACTGAACTTTGTTAAACCAAATGAACTGATTGATTTTAAGTCTTGTCAACTTCAAGTGCCAACGGAAAGGGTTTCATGGAAAGATGAGAAAAAAGTTGCATGTCTGAATTCATTTGGATTCGGAGGTGCAAATGCTCATGCGGTTGTTGCCCAAACATCTGTTTCACAGGGGCAATGTAAATCTGAGTCAACTGGAGAGTTTGTTGTCTGTTTCTCAGGTAGTTCATCAAAAAGTCTCGAAGCAGGCATGGTTGACTTTCTCAGTCATTGCAAAGATTCGGATGTCAGGTCGCTGTCATTTACGTCCACTGTTTGCAGAGAACATTTCAAATATCGGAAAGCTTGGGTAGTTGATTCTGTTGATTCTCTGAAAACTTTGATAGCTGATCATACCTCTTCAAAAAGTAGGTCAACATCAAACGGAAAGTATGAAAATGTTGTGTTTGTCTTTTGCGGTATGGGCACAACATGGACTGGTATGTGCCGAGATCTAATGTTGCAAAATGATTGCTTCAAAGCTGGTCTGCAGCTCATTGACAAATCTTTGAAAAGATTTGTGTCATGGTCACTTCTTGAGCGTTTAAAAGAACCGTTTTCACCGGAGGATCCTATTTTTGGACCGATAGCCATTTTTGCCTGTCAAGTAGCTCTAGCTAAACTGTGGAAAAGTGTTGGGGTTCATCCATCAGTTGTTGTTGGTCAATCGATAGGGGAAGTTGCAGCTGCGCATGTTTGTGGAATACTGTCATTAGATGAAGCTGTCAAAGTCATTTACCACAGGACAACTATCATGTCTGAGGCTACTGGAGGAAAGATGCTGCTTGTCCGAAAAATGAAAACAGCTACTGTTGAAACTCTCTGTGAAAAGTTTAAAGATAGAGCAAACATTGCACTGTACTACAGCCCAGTAGCATGTTCTGTAAGTGGAGACTGTGACGCCATTGAAGCATTGAAGACAGAGATCCTTGGTCTTGGAGATGCTAAAGTTCAGTTGATTGATCTCAGTGTAACGAGTGCCTTTCACAGTCATCATATGCAAACCTGCCAAAAGAAACTTGATGATGTCCTACATGACCTGAAGACTGAACGGGGAGACACTGCCATGATATCGAGTGTGGATGCAACGCTCGGAATAGACAGAATGATGTCACCAAAGTACTGGGGAATGAACGTCAGACAGCCTGTAAGATTTCATGATGTAATTACAGCTGCATCAAGTGGTGAAAGAACAGTTTTCATAGAAATTGGACCAAAACCAGTTTTAAAGGCCCACCTGAAAGACATCTTTGGAACTGCTAAACCACTCCCACCCTCATTGCCATCCATGGTCGATAACTCGGCTGATGAAACCTTTCTACGTTCCATTGCTTTTTTGTTTGAAAATGGTTTCAATATCACATGGGAGGCTCTTGTTAAGTCATGTAAATCAGGATCTCAGTTTCCAAGGTATGCCTTTGATCACAAAAGGATATGGAAGTTCGGAATCTTAACATCAGAAGCTGTGAAATCAAGTTCTGGACATAATGGGCATCTGTTTGTGAAGAAAAGTCAAGAAAACGATGAGTTGAAAATTGTGATCAGTCCAAGTGAATTTCCAACTGTGTTTGAACACAAAGTGATGGGAATAATCGTCGTTCCCGGTACAACCTATGCTGAGACTGGGTTTGGCATTGCAAATGTGATTGGGTTTGCAAATCCTTTGGAATGTTCTGTGTCAGTAAGTTTCTCAAGTCCTGTAGCACTTAAGAGGGGTCGGCAATGCGATCTGTCAGTTGAAATTTCCAGTACTACCGCGCATGAGGCAACATACACAATAAGAAAGGAAAATAACGTCAATGCTGTGGGAAAACTCTTGAAGTCAAATCATTTCAAAACAGATGAAAGGATTGACCTTGGACAGATCAGAGAAAGATGCCCTGAACACGTGTCTGGGACTGACGTCTATCAAATGCTTGCCAAGAATGGTTTCACATACGGGGATTCATTTGTAACAATATCCGAGGCATATCGAGGGAGAAATGAGAGTATTGCTGTTCTGAAGTTATCAAATCAACTTCAAAAAGAAATGAAAGAGACGGTGATGCATCCTGCAATATTGGATGGAATGCTTCAATCTACAACTGTAATAAAGTTTGAACAAGGAGAATTCTTTCCAATCGAGCTACTGGATGTAACGTGGCAGAAACCCTTTGGTAAGGAAATGATTGCATACACTAAGTTATCTGAAAAAAGTGATACAATCGCCTCTTTCTTTCTCTGTCTATTTGCTCCTGATGGAACCATATTGGGGAAAATTAGAAAATTTTCGATGAAAATCATACGAAAGACAACATTTGATGTGAAAAACGTCACATTCAGAAAGATATGGTCAAGTATACAGTTTGATCCTGTGCGAGACATGAATAAAGCAGCTGTGTTTACAAATCTGAAAATAAATAGTACAGAGATGCCGTGGATAGTTGTTGATCTTGACACAATTGAAACGGAAGATGGAGCCAGACAACTGCCAAATTGTCTCCACAATGTCAGTCAGATTTGCTTTATTTATAGTCAGTCAGTGTTTAGAGTTACAGGAGAAGATGTGCTGAATGAAGTCATCAAAAGACTGAAACCTTTGCGACTTGGCATACTGGAGTATGTCTATCAGCAGCTGGATGTGCCTATCTATGTAGTCATGGAAACCAGAGAATCAACAGATTGCTATGGACAGGAAACTGCTAATTGCTGTATAAATGAAGCTACAAGTGCATTCTGTCGCAGTGTACGTAGAGAGTACAAGAACCTTAACCTAAAAACTGTGGAAGTTTCCTCACTCAACACGAATGATTTTATTTCCAAAATTCCAACAGCAATTGGTCTTTTATCCTCTCCAGAAACGGCAGGTTATTTTGACATCAAACAAAAAAAAAAACACTGCACTTATTTGTCACATAGATCATGATCAAAGGGACACGCCAGATTTTCGAACATCAAACCATGTCAAGGGGGCTGTTCTTTGCTCAGCTTTACCCAAATCTGTGGTGGATCCTACATTCACTCTCCTTGACAAATCTCAACAAGAAGAAAAGGGAAAGAATGAAAGTGATTTCAAAGTTACATCAGCTGTGACACACACTCATCCACTGTATTGGGTGACAGGTCAGTCACAAAGATTTGGAAGCTCTGAGGCAAAAGGTTATCCACTTTTGTCATTAGAATTCATTGGAAAAAGAAAGATCAAATCTCAGTATGAAGATAGCTTAGCTTGTTACCCCTCAGAAATAAAAGTTACCATATCCATTCCAACCAAGTGCACTATGCCCTTGAAGCACTGCCCAGGTTACCAACCAGGCTTCATGCTTAGACTCTACACCTTGTGGTGTATGTGCAACCGTGCAGACTCTAGAAATGTCACCATTCTACATTCAAAGGACACAGAAATGCTTGCAAAAGCTCTGGGGATCTTACTAAAGAGTATGAACACGAAAGAAGTTTTACTTCTGAGATCATGTGACCTAACATCTGTATGCATTTCAGCAACGCTGCTGTTAACAATCCAATTGACGTCCGATTTGACACAACAACTGATGGACAAAACCGACAGAGATCTGAAACTGGTTTGTTTTGCAAACCTAATGAGCCAGACATCACTTGAAATTCTTTCATCTTGCAAAATAATACAGATCAGACTCTTACACCCTTCTCACATTTTCGCTCCCTCCTTTATGGAAGCACAAGTGCCAAAGATTTTCAAGTGGATTAGATCACACAACCGTGACCTCTCACAACTGATTTCATTGATGGAATATTCGAACCAAACTGATGCTACTGAACATCCAATCAATCTTTCTGAGGTTCTGAGTACAAGGGTGTTATCTATAGAGGACGTGGATTCTGTAGAAAAGATGAGGACGACACAGAAGCATTTAGTACAACATTCACTGTCCTACTTAGTCATCGGAGGATTAACAGGGCTTGGTTGGGAAAGTGTCATGTATCTTGCAAGGAAAGGGGCTGGATCTGTCATTATCATGGGTCGAAGAAGTCTCTCTGTAGACCAACAAGATGCTATTCAGGAACTCAGCAAGAGCACTGGTTGTTCTATTCAATATGAACAAGGTGACGTTACAAAGATTGACAGCTTGGAACGTGTGTTGTCAACTATACATCACTCATCAAAAACTCTTGCTGGGATTATATTCAGTGCAGCTGTACTCTTTGATTCATTGTTGGCTGCCATGACAGATGAAGAATTGAAATCATCTCTTCTCCCTAAGATCAGTGGCGCTTGGAATGTTCATATGGCTACTGCAAATCTCAAGCTTGACTTCTTCCTCCTTCACTCGTCAATTGCATCAGTTTTCGGAAATCCTGGACAATCAAATTATTCAGCTGGAAATGGATTTCTTGATGCATTAGCATCGAAGAGGCAGGAATGTGGTTTAAGCGGCCAAAGCGCTCATTGGGGTCCACTGGCACTTGGAATGCTTGAAGACAATGTTACTGTCATCAGAAGACTTGAAAATCAAGGCTTCAAATTGCTCTTTAAGAATGAAATTCCTCAGTGTCTCACCCATTTGCTAATGGTGAATGAAGCTGAACCAATCTTAGTTCAAATTGATCTTCGAAAGGTAGCCCAGAGTGTGGTTGCAAACCAAGAAAAGGTTCTTTTTAAAAGTATGCAACAAGTAATTAAGCCATTCATCAGGAATGCAACAGAGGGTGAATCCTCAACTCAAAAGGAGCCATTCAACATTGACGTTATCAGACAATCTGACACAGAAACTGCCATGCAGATGTTAGTGCAGTATGTGACAAATTTGGTTTGCGACAAGGCTGTATTGGATGTAGAAAGCTTTTCCATAGAAGAGGAACTCAAAACTCTTGGAGTTGATTCGATGTATGCCATGGAAATTAGTAGTGAAATATTGTCAGAATGTGGAGTTAAAATTTCACTTAAGGAAATCCAACTCCAATCAGCGAGGATATTGGCCTCAGTCATTTTAGAAAGATTGGAAAGATTGGCGGTGGACAGATTTGCTGACACGTATTCAAACCAAAATGTTGAGCTCATCAGCAAACAAACAATTCTAAGATCCATTGCTGAATCTTTCTTTGGTTTTGATACTGAAATGCCATTTGATCCTAGTTTTGTACTGATCTGTACAGTCAAGGTTCATCAATATGCTAACACTGAAAATGTTTCTAACATTCTGAAAACATGTCTATCCCTTCACAGTCTTGCACGGACAAAATGGATCTTGACAAAAGATTCATTCTCACAAACGGTATTCAGTGTTGATGAAGCCTTTGATCTTCATGTGATATCAGGTCATGATTTGTCTGAAGTTGAGGCATTGAAGTCAAAACCACTCCTGCTTGAAACCCATGGTCCGCTTCGGTTCATTTTTCTCAGAGAAGTTAAAGAACTTATCATTGTGTTTCACAAGTTTGTTTTTGACATACTATCTACAACATTCTTCGTTCGTGACATTCTTAAAGTTGTGGGTGGCACTTTGACAACATCTGAAAAAGACAGAGACAAAGACAGGGATGTAATTGTAGAGATCCAAAAAGAGGTTTCTCAACAAATGGAAAGATTGCTCATGTTTTGGAAGTTAAACATTTTGGACATACCATACAGTAGTTTTCCGTTCCAAAGTGAAAATGCTCATTCAGTTGATTCCCATGTGTCAGTTTCTGAAACTCTTAAAGATGAAATCTATACCAACATCATCAACATTTCGAAAAGCCATAAGCTGAGTCTGTTTGAATATCTGATCAGCGTTTATCAGTTGCTTTTGGCATTTATGAGCAAGAAAACAGAATCCACTGTGACCACCTCAGTTGACATGCGAGGTCAAATTCCAACACTTCTTGAATCCTTTGGGAGATGCACAAACCTAGTCCCTTTGATTTGTCACTTGGGACAAGAATCACAAACAGTGACTGACTTTTTGGAAGAGAACAAAGGCAAATTGAATCTGTTCATCCACAATGGGCTCTTTCCTTGTGAAGAAATGAAAGCCTTAATTGATAAGGAGAAAGTTGGTAACTTGAAAAGAAATTTCTTCATATTTGAAGATGATACAGTAACAAACGAATCCAACAAACTGAAGGTTGAACAAAATGTGAGATTTGCAGGATCCACTGAAACGATTTTGTTCATGTGGCATAAACGTCAAAGCAAATCATTGGAAATGAAATTCCATCTTGTTGGATCTCGGTTTACAAATGAAAGAGGAAAAGAGATTCTCAAATCATTCGTTGGGCTAATAAGAGCTGTAACCAAAAATCCAGCATTACCTCTGAGCAGTCTACACCAAGTTTTTAGTCACAATGAATGTGTAAAAGAACAAAATGGCAAACAAAACAGTACAGCAACATGCACGTTGATCTAAATTGTAGTATAGGTACCTTTCATTGATAAAAAAAACATTTCAGGAAAATGACATCTTGTGAGACTCAAAAAAGGAAATATACTCATTTGTGGGGAAGCTTTATTTCGTTTTGGTACTGGTCGAAACGTTTATGGTTGCAGGTGCTTCGAGGTTTAACTTTCATAGTTGAACATGGGCAAGCACGTTTATTGTTCTCCAAAACTCAGGTACAATTTCACCTGTACATAACCATTTACCACTCAATCATTAAATCAGGGCTGAGTATTAATGGGATCAGAAAAACAAACATATGAACAGGAAGGGTTTGTAGTAGGAGATTATTAAGTTTCCATGGCATATAGAAAAGTTATCGATGGTTGAAAGGCGAGATAGACTTTGGCAACATCAGACAAATATGGAAAGAATGTGGCGAATAGCTTGTGCTGAACGTTCCAAGTCCTTTTCTGAAAATATTAACTGTTGTATGTTTTAGTCACAGGAACATGTTTATTTGTTGTAAAAAGAGTTGGAAAACAACTGTTTTTTTACATTTGTTATATCTGTATTGCAAAGTATTCTGTTGTATATCTTCATTTTTGTATTCATCTTTTTTGTCTAAAAAAGTCATTTCTAATAAATACAGTGTGCCGACTGTTAACTGTTGATATTTGCAAAAACTATCATCTACAAGAATGTTGTCTTGTATGGTTTTCTCTGCATTTGCTTGTGTGTGGGTTTTTGCAGATTTTAGTTATCTAACAATGCTATTTGTAGAGTTAATTGAGGCATTTGTGCTTTGGTACGAAAAGATGTTAAATTGCTCTCAACATAACTATGATTCATCAACCACATGTATTCAATTCATTTACATACCTTCACGTATTAATCTTTTTTTCTTGAAAACCAAAGGTATATAGGATGTACATTATTACTAAGAAGTGAGCAAGGGGGTTTATATCAATATCCCCCTGTCTATTTATTTTTTCATAGACAGTCTTTGATGAACATTTTGTGTTCTGAAAACGTTATCCTGGACCCCTGTACAAAATTACCAATGTATACATCTATATTTATTTGGTAAATTATTGTCACGTACATTGATACACGTCATTGATATATTAGTATGTAGTTAGTATTGCAATTTCCTTATTTTATTTGATAGAAAAAGGTACCTGATTTCAAATGTTATTTTTGTTTTATTTTGTACAGTATATTTTGAATCTTTTCTTTGATGACTTACTGTTATTCCCAAGGAACCCTATTGCAAACATTGTCATCCGTGTTACTCATGTATTGACAATCTTCTCACTCAGATTGCCCTACCTTCATATCTTTATCTAGCACAATATGTTTTATAATCTTGGAGAATGAAATGAAAAGAGCATGGAGGAATTGCTACAATGTCACAATCGTAGCTTGTGTGAAACAATGGAAAACAAAATTTGTGGTGTGTAATTATGTGATTTTATTCAGATGATTTTGCTATATCATTTCTGCTTATGATTTTAATTATTGCTTACAATCAAGTTATTTACATTTAATGAGTTGTTATGTAAACCGTACCAGTAGTATATTGTTAGAGTAAATTCAATGTGTTTTTTCATAATTCCATTTCAATAGACACATGCATAGTAAATATGCAGAATCTGGTGTTACTTACTTACTTAACGTACAAAGTAGTGTGTCTTTCATGTCATTTCGTGTGCCATAATTATTCAAACAATAACTTCGCTATATTCGTGCTAGTTTCATATTATGAATGAAATGGAAAACCATGGTTTATATATTTTTTGTTTTAAATTTATTGTCTCGTGCTTGAAACGTTGAACGGTTTCTCTTTATACATTTTTACTGGTACCTTTTGAAAACATTTTAATATCCAACTGGCTTCTCATCCTATCGTTTTCCAGATACATATTTCATATAAGCTTTTCCTTGATTTGAGACCTTTTCATAAAGCATTTTAGAATAAAAGCTCGCCTTAAGTATACCTTTAAAGATATTTCAACCGAAAGCCATGAGATACCTTGTAGTTGCATATAGAAAATGATAGGTTTTCAGTGAGAGAATAATCAAGCCTCGAATGAAGAACTGTACCAATGACAGTTGATGAGTCTTAACTTCTGAATCCATTGACAATAACACAATTTTTAACGTTTCATTCACTATAACCAGACCTTTTTCTTGCCATAAATTGTAACACAAACGTGCGTCCTATTTTAATTTTGTTTGCGGATTTTTATTTGATTTCGTTTTTCATGCTAGCAAGTATATATTATAGTATAAATTTGGAATAATGATGTAATGAAGGAAAACAAATGTTATAAAATCAACAAATAACCCACTTTATCGTATGTTTATAGATTTATGCTCTGAAGCATTCTTAAAATTTATCCCAAACGCGATGTGGTATTCTTCAATTGGTAGTTTCAATTAAAGCCACAGTTTCCTCTTTTAAAAAATCATTGTATACATGGCATGATAGATGATGTTCACTACTTCGCATTATATTTGAAGATGTATTTTGCTTTTAAGAACTAAACATTTTATTTGGTTGAAAGTGACCTTTGATGTTTCTTTAATAAATATTTGAGTTGTAAATACAGCATCACTATACTTTTACCTGTTAACAAACATTGTATTTAGTTGATATAAGTATTTTGTTGAGTTACTTAAGTACTTACAGTCCACTTTTATGGATACATAATGGGACAATGCTGTGTTTTTTTCTTTTTATAAACAATGATGACTATTTCATTATTTACCATCCCATCAAGTGGACTGTAACGGTTGATGTTTCACGAATGCCTCCTGTTCACTTCACGTGACTTTAATGTGACATTTACTGTTAATCAGTGCCCTGGGTGAAATATTACAACGCCAATTTCATAACTCTTTCTATGTTCTGCGACCAATCTGAACACATGAGGTTTCTCAAGTTATATTCAGAGGTCCTCTTACAAGTGTATAGCCAAAACGAAATTGAAGCAACGTCCTGACAGACACCTCTGCGTCTTGTTCAGTAAAGGATTTGAAGTTTTGTAGCAACATCTAGTGCTCCCCAGGGTAACGCCAAATAGTGAATATAGTTTTTGTCTGTGTGTCTTCTGTAATGAGATAGTCAGTAAAGATCGTCTTCAACCTCTACCAATTAGAAAATTGCTGAGAGCACCAAGACCTATTCGACTACAGAATTTGACTGTTTCACATGGGTTTTGGTGATAACTGTTTAACCCCATCATCTGGGTCGTTAGTATTTATTGTGTCTTATCAAATTTTTATACAGAGGAAATATAAACTTTATTGTTAATAATGATCATTAAATATTGTTCATATCTTTAAAACAAAACAATGGATACACATCTCTTTTTGACATTCATATGTTAATTTTATTGGTTGTTTGTTTTCAAGTTACCATATATTATTATTGTTTTTAAAAATCAATTTTAAAAAATTCAAATTTCCAATGTATAAATCGTGCACATGATTTTAAATTGTGCATATAGATTCAACGTTTTTATATATGGGTTCTAATCAACTTTTTATATAGAGGATATATTAACTTTATTGTTTGTACTGATTCGATTTTTTAAATTTGTATCACTTGATTCAATTGATTATTTAACATTTATTTGTTGATGTGATTGGTAGGTTGTTTTTTAAGTTACTATAAAGTGTTATTGTTTTTCAAAATCAATATAAAAATCAATATTCTTTTTGGTTCCAACACATAAATCTTGCACAGAATATTATGGTGTATATAGATTCAACGTCCCAGAAGATTTGAATTATTTCAAAGTTCTTCAAAACCAACCTTTAACTTTGTACAGAGTCAAACTCCCTATCGTTTCCATGGAGATCGAAGTGAAACACGATTTTCCAAAATTTAAGATTATCGCTTCAAAAGGTTTCAATATATTTTCAGAATAATATGATGAATTCTTAATACACTCCAATGATGAAATAAATTACATTGTTTTGTTCGATATACTTGTCTGTGATAAAGATAAAATTACCTTAAAACCTATTACAATCATCCCTCTCTACTTTTATCTTAGTTATTTAAGCATAACAATAATTCTATTAATAAAATTGTGTAAGCTATTCCTTTGTTGTTGTTTTTCTTTTAATTGGGGTGTGATGTGAATAAGGCAGGTTAATTGCTGCATCCCGAAAGTTATTTACATACTCCTTATACCCTATTGCAAATATCATGTACTATGGACTTCATTTAGACGTCAACTTCATTGCTTCATTTACCCTTACAATAACCTTTCAATGGTCATCTCGAACGGGATCATTTTGCAATCCATCATTGGATCGTAAGATAGATGGTGCATTTTTTCGAATTTTGGAAAAGAGAAATAGACAGCTTTGGTCAAATTTTCAAAATTCTGTTAATTAAAATTTCGAAATAGAATTGACCTTATAGATATTATGTCATAAATTATATCATACATGAATTTCATGAGTATCAGATAAATCACACTGATAATCACATATCTAACTTATTACAGGGGAAAATAAAACTGATGTCTTCGATATTTTGAGCCCTTTTCACTTCAATGAGCAGTCAAATCTGCTTTAGTAAACTGTGTGATACGAAACTAGATGATGATAAGTATCTTAACTTATTCTCTCTAATCTTTACGCATGTGTTACTGACTCTCTCTACTATCTATGCACATCAGATATATACAAGAGATTATCAACCAAGTGTGTTTCGTATAATTGATATATTGGATGAGGTTTTTTCACCCAAACAGAAAATACCCTGTAAACATGTGATGACATTATCAATTACTTCTAACAGGTTTTGGATTCGCATGGAATGCCATTACAAGAAAGAGCTACGAGATTTTCTTTGTAATGTCTGTGAATCGATCCGGCACTTTGCCAATAAAAGAAGAATTGAGTGAACATTAAATGCTCGAATATAAAAAAAGGTTAGTTCTTCAATCAGTGTTACTGTTCTTAGCGCTCTCTTATCGCCATCTTTGCATTCTTTCCTCACCCAGTAGCTCAAATCAAATCTTCCTACGCCAACCTCTGTCTTAAGTCGAGCATTTCTCGAGACTTGATATGTAGCAGCCTGATGATTGTGTCTTCCATCAACCAAGACGAATCAAAATCTTAGAGAGGTCATTAGGCATACAGCATATTTGTTTTTTCATCTTATTCTTTTTTAAATCTATTGACCAACTACCACCATATATACAGTAATGGGGCTACTATTTCATTAAATTTAATCATATGTATGATATCTATCTATTCTTCAAACATTTGCCATATCTATGCACTTCTTTAAGTGACAAAATTATTTACTAGGTTACTGAGTTTTTTTCTTCGGTATAAAGCATCCATTGAGATAGACTAGACATCTGCCAGTCTGTAGATGTAGCTCGTTACACATATACATTCCCAGACACTCGATGAGCAGACGATCCTTCGCTAGATGGACATTGAATCAATTCGCAATCAGACGAGACTAGCAGACGATCCTTCGCTAGACGGACATTGATTTAATTTTTTTTAAACATTATTTTCAAATGAGTATTCACACACGTTTATCGACATATATAACAGAAATATGACTATTCCCTTAATATGGCTTTTATATGGAAATATAATTCCGCAGTGTCATTCATTTTTTATAGTTACAATTTATTTTTAAGTAAACTTTTTGAGAGAGAGAGAGAGAGAGAGAGAGAGAGAGAGAGAGAGAGAGAGAGAGAGAGAGAGAGAGAGCGAGAGAGATAATAATGTTGTTTTTAAAACCCATATAAATGATTGCTTACAGAAAACAATGGGGACAGACCTTATCAGTTTCAAGATAAGTTTACAATATCTATTCTGAGCATTAAGAATATCTTTACAAAAATTTCTGAACCATATAATAATATGTACGGTACTTAACGTCGAAGATATGTGGTACTCGGGAGTTTGTGGAAATTGCAAATATTTGACTTTGACATGAGAATTTCTTTTACAGTTTCATTCAAAGGTAATAACGATATGCAAGCAAGTAACAATGAGTGCCACCCCCATTTAAAATGTAGCAGTGCTCGAAATTGCTTAAGGATTGATGGAGTTATTGCACTTACACAGTTCTGTTCAGCTCCAAGAGTTCTTTTTGCACCTATGAGAGCGTGTTTCACTCCCCATGCATGAATAGGAGTTGGTAACCCCTCACACTTATGCAAAAGAGAAACAACATTGAAGTAACACACCACTGAATGATATTTAAGATGCTTCACATGTACTAGATATGCAATGTACAGTTCAAGATTAGGCACAAGATGAAGATTCATTATCTCACAAAACTTTATATCTGATGGTTTTGTGCTAGGAGATGGTTGACATGCATGCAGGTAATACTTTTCATCATGAAATAACAGTTAATAAGTAATTGTTAAACAGCTGAAATCTCAATTATATATAAATATGAGATTGTGAAGTAAGTTATTTCCTTTTAGGAAAATATTTCCCCCCTAAAACTTTATTCATCTATTGACCAATAATTTCTTTCTATATCCTCTAAGAACCATCTCAAGTTCAGTGATAAATTAGATAAAATAAATAAGTATTGTTTTCACAGGCCTTATCTCCTCATACCTTACCTCAACAGGGGAACTCACAGCAGAGGTTCAGTGACTTTGTGTGAGACTAGGGTCACTATTGAGAGAACCTTTGGATGGCTTAAAAGAAGATTCCACTCTGAGGTGAGTGTACACACATTTATTTTTTTACAATGTGATAATTTGTTTGAAGGTTTAGCGATTTTATATTTAGATAAATGTGTTCTGTGATTGTTTTCTATCTCAAAACATTACAGAATGTTAGAATAATAATTATTAATGTTCAGTCTTATTTTTCAATTTATGTTCAAACTTACCTTTTGGTCTCTAAAGATCATTGAATTATAACATGTTTTAACAGCCGTTTTTCAGATCCCTACGAAGCCGGGAAAAGTCTGCAAAATGATAATGAATTGTGTCATTTTGCACAACATTGCTATTTTGTGCAATGAGGCTTTGGAGATGGAAGACCCTAAACTAAGACAAGACCAGCCTCTAATTGACATCTACACAGGAAGAAATGATGGCAAGGGCATCAGAGATCATATAGCAAACACTTTCTTTGCTAATTAGGTAAAAAGAAGCAGAGTTAGATTTCTTCTTTTGAAATGAATATGAAAATAACATAAGATTTCATGAAGAAATCACAATGAACTTGAAAAGGTTCTTAAAGAATTAGTGTAAATATATATTTATTAATCATTCTTGTTAATATATATTTATTAATCATTCTTGTTAATATATTTTTTATCAATTTCTTATGATAAAGGGTTTTTGGTTGTTAAAATAGATTCACAACATTTTAGTATGTTCCAAGGGAGATAATATCAATTTCACTTACTGGTAGGATTATCTCCCTTTGACTATAAGTAGTAATATCTTAAAAACAAAGAGGATTTTATTGAAACAAATAAAATAGATTGCTTCTACTAACTCATATGAAGATTATGTTTAATTACAGATACATGATAGTTCATACTTATATTCAAACTAATTCAACATTGACATCAGTAGTTGTGAGGGATTTAGATTAATGTCCAAGTCATGTTGTGACAACAAACGTTGCAAAAGTTCAATTTGAAGAGTAAGTCTTTGAGTTTCAAGATTTGTTCTTGTCTTTACCATACTAAGTTATTTTGAGAAATTGGGCTGTGGCTTTTCTACAGTTCGCCTCAATAAATCTTTCCGATATCATTGAATGGCAAAAAGTGATAGTGCTCAAGGTTTGATCAGTTACAGGAATATCCTCTTCTATCAAGGTCCACTGCGAATGAGTAAATCAACTTTTTCCAAATCAGTGATGTGACACTCAGAAATGTTGAGTTCATATCGCAACTCTCTGCTATATGCTATTACAAGATCGAGCTCGTATTGGAAGCCGCGTGGTGATGTTGCAAGTACAGTAAGATCTTCAGCAATTGTGGGATATGAGAAAGTTCTTGATTTAGTTCCGTTTGTGAAAACATCACTTTTGAGATCTTTTTTTTTTTGCGTTTACAATCAGTCTCGATCAGTTGGTGAAGATTAAGAAAGAGATAAGTATGCCACAATGTGTCAAGTGTTCTTTTGTTGTAATACAGGACTGCTTCTTTTAGTTTGAAAGCGTTGGTTATGCAACCTAATTGTCGTTTGTTCGGGATTGGCACATTTGTCAGTCTCAGAAACCACCTTAATGAAGAGAAATGATCATACCAATCTTGCAGATAGATGGGACGTAACCTTCTTTTAAGATCTGATTGAACGAACATAACAAAGATTCTGCTGGAGCACGACCATCATGGGTAATATGTTCATTATGAATTATATCATGACAAGCTGCTTTCGAAGTTTTCAGGTATCAGATTAGTTCTTCAGTGAGGAGGGCAGTTTTCTCATCACACAATGTGTGAATGCTTCAGACGACATCAGCCGTGACACTTTCTTATTTACTAGGAGTGAAAATGGTTATCAAATTTGGCACACCATTGTGCTGTGTGAACTGACTCTTAGACACTAGCAAAGCCATTTGTGATGGAGTTAGCATCACAAAGTTATTTGCCGTCTGCAGTCCTGAGCATACAGTCACAGCTTTCCTTAGATCGTTTTATTCAATAGTTTTTGGAAGAATTTGCTTTCGCATTCATATGAAGATTCAAATTCTCTGAGAGAGTCTACTGTGAGTTGTTTGTTTTCCTTTGTATATCTGAAATCGCTGTTCAATCGTGTGTATGTATGATATGGTCATGTATGAAAAAACATGTCGGATGATGAAGATAATCTCACCCTGTTATCTCATATCAAATATATCAACAAACTTTGCAAAGAGTAAACCTATTCTTGGCAAGCCTCGAATATCTGTACTTTTTATGAACACGTGTTGATATATTTGATATCAGAAGACACTTGGGTGAGATTCTCTATATAATTCCATGGAAACGATTTGAATTGTGACTCTGTACAAAGGGTAAAGGTTGCATTAGGAAACTTGAAACAATGACATTCTATGTAAGGTGTATAAAATTCGAATATAACTATATTCGACATAACTACTTTTTAAAATATATGAAATCAACAGCTATGAATGTGCATGAGATTTGATGTTTGAATCGTCTGAAAAAATGTCACTCTGGATTAACTGTACAGACATGAAATCAATATCATATTGAGCCCGTATATAACTAAATTTCTTTAGATACTAAGCAATAATCACAAAAAATTCCACTCACGTGACCTCCTCTATACCAAGTGGCAATGCTACAGAAAGATGCCAAAAGAGGTCATCGCCTTAATACTCATTTGGTACTTCTTCAGAAATCAAAGTTTAACTGACAAAAAGTCAGTGTGTAATTTAATGACATTCCTCGTATCCAACAGTAGTGGCTCTAGGACATGAGAATTTCTCTCTTAAGGAAATTGTTATTGTTTGACCCAGGCTTTGATCAGTAACACATCATTTGCCGTTGGTGTTCGCAAGCACTGGTGGAGACCCAGAAATTTCAATTTCGTAATTCTGAACAAAGGGCTGATTTCTGTCACGCTATTTGTTCAAGCTATTCTTGAAAGCTAAACTATGTGTTCATATATCCTAACATGGATCATCAATATAAACCACTTATCAAGTGTTAAGATTATGTCAATTTGATTTTCTTGTTTTTTATCAGAGAGACATATTAATAGTGTCGAGAATTATTTACAAAAGGAAGGTTTATTACTGACACCATGAGATCTCTTTCATGTTACATCTGGAGATACCAACAGAAAATAACGATTTGATGATGGAATAACAACAAAAAACGCTTGGTCTTCACCATTTTATTTTTGAAAAATTTCACATAAAAATTCAATTCAAGAAATAACGAAGTATTTTGAAATATAATGGCGGACGAGGCAAAAACATCATGTAATGCCATTTGATAGTTTAAGATTTCTGAACATCTTATTTCTCTTTTTTTCGCTCTCCACAAAAGTATCTTCATCATAAATTTCTATAAGATTGTAAAGGATTTAATGACTAAGCTACCTGTGTGGGGAGAGATTTTTTTATGTTTCCATGCAAATGATCTGAATTTGGACTCTATAAAGTACAAATTGCTTTCGCGGAACTTAAAAAACAATTAATATATTTCTGAAACACAGAGTTTGTGTGATCACCGTATTCATAATATACTTAGCAAAATTCATATTAACTATGTTTTCAACATATTAAATCAACAGTTATGAATATGAATAAGTAATGGTTATTGATTAACCTGGTTAAAATAACACTCTTGTGTAAATTTATATATATAACATATTTATGTTCATGCAAATTTGGCATAATATTATTATTTAAGTCAGAAAACAATATATAGCCAATTCAAAAATAGACAACCAGTCAGATCATTTACACTATACCTTGTGGTCATTGTACAATCAAGACCAGAATTGACATGAATTTTTTACAATCACAGTTGCGTAGATGGTTAATGATCGATTACAAGTCAATCATTAACGTAAAACAAATAGTATGTTTACCGATCAAGCCAAAAGTATCATTAACATTTGAATTAATCATTTTCAAACAATGCAAACTGTAACAATCAAGTAAATATCTACTCTTTAAATTAAATTGTTGTGAATCAATCAAGTACACTGTTAACAATCCAATAGAACAAGGACACACACGTCATTGTTTAAGGACAAATTAAGTAGTCGAGTAAATGTTTAACAAATACGTCAATAAATTGTTAAAAACAGTCAGTCAATAGCAAACAAGCCGTTGTTTAAAAGCTAATTGAGCAGTCAAATCATAGTTACCAATAACGTCCAATCAATCGAGACCTGTAGCAAACAACTCAATCGGAATCAGCCATTTAAAAAATCAATCGAGAAGATCTGTCGCAAAAAGTCAACAACTAACTAAGTTTTAAATATTTAACAACTACATTAAGCAATTATCAACAAAGCAAACGTTTTATAGCAACAAGTAATTGTTTTAAAAACAGTTAAGCAGTCAAGACATGTTTTATTCACAAAGTAAACCAATCATAAACAACCGATTGCAAAATGATTAAGTAGGCAATTCATCTTTAACAAGTACAATGGTCGATCTTTAAAAAAAAAGAAGTAATTATTATCCAATTGATGCAGCAAAGTCAATGGTTAATATCAAAGTCAATTATCGTTAATAAAAAATCGATTAAATTAATATATCTTTACAATATACTAGTAACGTTTCAAAATCCTACGTTAAGTCAATGATTTATGATAAAGCCCCAGTATTTAACAATCAAGATAAATTGACTGTCTTAACATGTCTCGTTAAATGTTCAGCAAGACGATATTTCTGCAAAGCTATAGGACAATGCATCACTTGCAATATAGATCGTTGTTTACATCGTATATTTATTCTGACAAATATTTTTGATACACATCAATAGTGCACGTGATATATTTGCAATTCGCAACAAGAGTAAAAATACAGATGATTTATAACAAACTAAACTCAAAATGTCCCCTTTTGCCTAGGTAACCGACAGCCTCAATGCAGCGCCAGTTCAAGCGTTGTTTATCCTTCTGATGTTAGGAGGTAAGGAAGGAATAAACAAATTCTATATGTAATGTCCAATTGTATGACGCGGTCGGGAATCGAACCCCGCCCTGCGGGATCAACAGTAAGTTAGTTAAACCTCGGTGTACATTTAGATATACATGTATATTCCAACGCAAATATGAAATAGGAATGTTTTCTAAATAAATCGGTCAGCTAAGCAATCATATATAATATGCAAAAATATACATGAAGATTAAGCTTATTGACATTATATTTAATTAAGTTAGGTAATAGGTTTTATCTTCAACAACAATTTGAAGATAACAATAAAAATAAGCTTATGATAGATATGTCTCAAAGAATCCCAGATTATATTTAAATCTTTAAAAAAAACATAGCAACATAATTAGAATAAATATTTTGCTAGTTCTTTTAGTTTATAAGAAAAGATTGACTACTTTTAAAAATAGGCATATCATTTAAGTTATACAAAGACAGTTTCTTAGAGTAATGTTTTAAGCAAGATATCATTTATGATATACAAAGACAGTTTCTTATGAGTAAAGCAACAAGATATCCATTAAATTATACAAATATATTTTCTTGGACTAAAGCATCAAACAAGATCATATTTAAGTTAAACAAAGACAGTTTCTTAGAGTTAACCTTCACACAAGATTAGACCTAATATTCATAAAAGTGACATTTTATTTTTAAAAAAGTGAAATTCATCTCCAACCATATGTACAATTGTGCAATCATCTTTTCAAATACAATAAATACAATGCCTTTCTAAAAGTGGGACAGATGGCTTTTTCACGCATGCCAAAATATAATACCACTTCTACATTCAAATAAAACAATACGATTATTTCAAAATATACACTTTTAAAAAAAATAAAAAAGCAATAAATATACAATTAAATCTAAAATAATTCATTATAGTAAGTGTTTTCATTGACATGTCACCATGCACCCACATGGGTACACGATAGCACAAAACACAGTTTGCAAGAAAGTTACTGTTCTTTAAAGACACAGAAAAAGAAATGGAACACAATATAATCTTATGAACCATTTTAATGACATATGAAAATGCTTAACCCATTACAACATAAATGTAAATAAGCTTGTTATTTAACATATTTAAGTACAGTCATATTATTTTCCAAACACAGTTACATGTAAAAGACAATATTTTTAAAACTAATATTGTTTCTCATTCAAGTTGCGTTTCAATGAGAAGGGCAATTCATCTCCAACAATATGTGCAACTGTGCGATCATTATTTATGATAGAATTACGATGTATTTTCAAAGAGGATCAGGGGCTTTGCATATCTACCAAGGGCAAAACTACTACCACAATTCAGTCAGGATAAATTAAGAAGAAATACTCAGGAACATACATAAGTTAAAATAATTTCCACAATGACGGTGTTTGTTTAAAGACCATTTAGTTTTCCAGTTTCAATACACAACGAGTCAACACCATTCTGTCTATGAAAGACCATTACAAGAGAAATAAACTGACACAAAATCATGACACCCATTTATTTTATAATTCATGTAAATACTATATTCGATTTAAATCTATGATTCGGATAGTTTGATGAGATGGTACAAGCCAAAGGGAAATATAGCAAGACAAAGAGGGTCCAAGTTTTAATATTCCCAACATCAACGGCGTTTTCATCTGTAAGATGACTTTTAGTTAAAGGTCCACAGAGTATGTCAAATATGTCATTCTGAAAATCAGCATCTAAGTGCTTATAAATTCAGCATAGTGAAACTAAACAGTTTAAAGCCATGATGTGTGATCGAAAACCGGACAATGACGCGCGCCAGTGACTCAAACGTAATTTTTGAAACTTTGTACAGAAGACACAAAGACAAATATTGATTAGTAGAGTTTAGAAGGTTATATAACAATTATATACGTAAATTTGGACGCGAAATTTTGACTTCCTGATATTTACTTGGGCTTTTTTTATAAATCTTGAAAACAAGAAAATACCATAATTCTGGAATTTTAGTGATAAAGATGAAACTTTAAAGAAGCGAATTGAACCTAATTTAGGACATATGGCACTTTTGGCTCTAATTTCAGTCACAGAAAAAAATCATTAAACATAATCTGTGTCACATTAAATTTTGCACCTTTTAATCTGAAAATTCTTCCGTAGTAAAGACGTTAAACAGAATTACAATGATACATAAAGAACTCAACGATGAAATCTTTTCTTTTTTCACAAGCAAAGTGACAATTATACTGAAAAATACATAGATTTTGTAACAAAAAAGTACATACTTTCTGTAATATGGTATTGTTCTTAGATAAAACATTCAGAATTTTCAAAAGTGCACATAAATACTCTTCATGACAAAGGAGTGTTTTCACATGGTACACAAAAGGAATTCTACTTTGTTCATTTTAAAACAAACACAAGGGTCTGTGCACCACTTGTGAAGGGAGCAAGAACAATTGTATGAATGTAAACTAATATTCTTTTTTTGAAGCAAAGAAATTGGTTTTTCTAAACGGTAAATGATATCAATTATTTGATTGATTGCTCCATACAAAAATCCCAAATTTAAGAAAGTTAGAGAAGAAGTGATTTGCTTGCCCTGTTGCTGCAATGAACCTTCAATATTATAACCATCAGCATATCAAGAAAAAGGTGAAGCCACTCTAAAAGACGAAATGAGACCGTTTCCACTTATAAAAGACCCCCACCTTGCTGTTAATTCTGAAAAATCATGCCATAACTGCATTGTATCTATACCGCAGATTAGATTAACGTGCACGTGGCTGTGCTATTCCTTTTGCCGTTTTGTTCTTCCCCCCTTTCACTTTGTTCTTTTGCACATCCATTGTGTTCTTTTGCACATCCATTGTTACAAAAAGCCTGATGTACACCATGCAGAGGCTCAGTCGGATTTTTTGTGACAGTTTTCAGCAGATCAACGAACTCTCTCAGAATCTCGTTTCCTCTTTCACGTGTGAATAGAGATCCTGCAAGATGGAATTTTACTTCAAAAGATTTGGTTTGTCGTTTATGCCACATGAACAAAATCGTTTCAGTGGATCCTGCAAATCTCACATTTTGTTCAACCTTCAGTTTGTTGGTTTCAGTCGTGAACGTATCGTCCTCAAAAATGAAGAAATTCCTTTTCAAGTTCCCAACTTTCTCTCTATCAATAAAAGCTTGCATTTCCTCGCAAGGAAAGAGTCCATTGTGGATAAACTGATTCAGTTTGTATTTGTTGTCTTTCAAAAAGTCAATCACTGTCTGTGACTCTTCTCCCAAGTGACAAATCAAAGGCACCAGGTTTGTGCATCTTCCAAGGGATTGATGAAGTGCTGGTACTTGACCTCGCATGTCAATTGAGGTGGTCACAGTACATTCAGATTCCATGCTCATAAATGCTAAAAGCAATTGATAAATGCCAATTAGATATTCAAACAGACTCAAGTTATGGCTTTTTGTAACGTGCATAATGTTGGGATAGATTTCATCCTCAAGTGTTGCACAGATCAACACATCAGTATCAACTGAAGGGGCTTTTTGACCTTTAAGTGGAAAACTACTGTAGGGTATGTCTAAAATTCTGGATTTCCAAAATTTGACCAATCTTTCCATTTGCTGAGAAACCTCTTTTTGAATCTCTACTACTACATCCTTGTCCCTGTCTCTATCGTTTTCAGATTTTGTTAATGTGCCATCTGCAACTTTAAGAATGTCACGAACAAAGAGCGTTGTAGATCGTATGTCAAAAGTGAACTTGTGAAATACAAGGATAAGTTCTTTAACTTCTCGGAGGAAAATGAACCGAAGCGGACCATGGGTTTCAAGCATGAGTGGTTTTGCAATCAGTGCTTCAACTTCAGACGAATTCTGACCTGATAAAGCATGAAAGTCAAAGGCTTCATCAACACTGAAAACGGTTTGTGAGAATGAATCTCTTGTAAAGTTGCATCTGGTTCGTGCAAGACTGTGAAACGATAAACATGTTTTCAGAATATCACAAAGCATGTCAGTGTCAACAGGTTGAGCAATTTTGACTGTACAGATCAACACAAAACTAGGATTAAATGCCATTTCAGTATCAAAACCAAAGAAAGATTCCGCAATGGATCTTAGAATAGTTTCTTTACTGATAAGGTTCTCCCTTTCAGATGAGTGTTTGTCAGCAGTTCTGTCTCCAGAAAGTCCTTCTGAAATGACTGTGGCCAATGTCTTTGCTGATTGTAGTTGGATTTCCTGTAGTGAAAGTTTAACCCCACATTCGGACAATATTTCACTACTGATTTCAATGGCATACATCGAATCCACTCCAAGACTTTTAAGTTCTTCGTCCATGGCAAAACTTTCTTCATCCAATAAAGCCTTCTCACAAACCAAATTTTTCACATACTGCACTAACATCTGCATGGCAGTTTCTCTGTCAGATTGTCGGATAACTTCAACGTTGAATGGCTCCTTTTGAGTTGAAGATTCACCCTCTGTTGCATTCCTGATGTATGGCTTGACAACTTGCTTCATGTATTCTATGACTGCTTTTTCTTTGTTTGCAACTAAGCTCTCGGTTACCTTGCGGAGATCCATCCGTAGTAAGATTGGTTCAGCTTCATTCAACATCAGCAAATGGGTGAGACATTGAGGAATTTCATTTTTGTATAACAAGTTGTAGCCTTGATTTTCAAGTCTTCTGATGACAATAGCATTGTTTTCAAGCATGCCTAGTGCCAGTGGACCCCAATGAACGCTTTGGCCGCTTAAACCACATTCCTGCCTCTTTGATGCTAATGCATCAAGGAATCCATTTCCAGCTGAATAATTGGATTGTCCAGCATTTCCTAAAACTGATGCAATTGATGAATGAAGAAGGAATATGTCAAGCTTGAGATTTGCTGTAGTCATGTGCACATTCCAAGCACCACATATTTTTGGGAGAAGGGAGGATTTCAATTCATCATGTGTCATTGCAGCCAAACTTGAATCACGGAGAACTGCAGCACTGAATATGATGCCAGCTAAAGGTTTTGAAGACTTCTGTATAGTTGTCAATACTCGTTTCAAGCTGTCAATGTTCGTAACATCACCCTGTTGATACTGAATAGAACAACCAGTGCTCTTGCATAGTTCCTGAACAGCATCTCGTTTCTCCCCAGAGAGACTGCTTCGACCCATGATGATGACTGATCCAGCCCCTTCCTTTGCAAGATACATGACACTTTCCCAACCAAGACCACTTAATCCTCCGATGACTAAATATGACAGTGAATGTTGTACTAAATGCTTCTGTGTCGTCCTCATCTTGTCAAAAGAATTTCCATTCTCTATAGATAACTCCCTTGTATTCAGGATCTCCGAGAGTTTGATTGGGTGTTCAGCATAATCACTTAGGTGTGAATCTTTCATTATTCGTATCAGTTGTGGGAGGTCATGCACGTGTGATCTTATCCATTTTAACATCTTTGGAACTTGTGTTTCCATAAAGGAAGGAGCAAATATGTCAGAAGGGTGCAAAAGTTTGATCTGTGTTCTTTTGCAACATGAAAGAACTTCAAGTGATGTCGGGTTCATTATGTTTGCTAAACAAACCAGTTTGAGATCCTTTTCTGTCTTTTCAACCAGTTGTTGTGTCAAATCAGAAGTCAACTGGACTGTTAACAGCAGCGTTGTTGAAATGGATTCAGATGTTAAGTCACATGGTCTCAGAAGTAAAACTTCTTTTGCGTTCATACTCTTTAGTAAGATCCGCAGAGCTTTTGCAAGCATTTCTGTGTCCTTTGAATGTAGAATCGTGACATTTCTAGAGTCTGCATTGTTGCACATACACCACAAGGTGTAGAGTTTAAGAATAAAGCCTGGTTGGTAACCTGGACAGTGCTTCAAGGGAATAGTGCACTTGGTTGGAATGCATATTGTTCCTTTTATTTCAGAGGGGAAACAAGCTAAGCTGTCTTCATACTGAGACTTTAACTTTCTTTTGCCTTGGAACTCTAGTGACAGAAGTGGATAACCTTTTGCCTCTGAGCTTCCGAAACATTGTGACTGACCTGTCACCCAACAGAGAGAATGAGTGTGTGTCACAGCTGATGTAACAAGGAAATCAGTTTCATGCTTTCCCCTAACCTCTCTTTGCTGAGATTTGTCCAGTAGAATGAATGTAGGATCCACCACAGATTTGGGTAAGGCTGAACAAAGAACAGCCTCCTTGACATGGTTTGATGTTCGAAAAACTGGCATGTCTCTTTGATCATGAACAAACTGACACATGAAAGCCTTGTTCTCTTTATATTTTATGTCATTCAACTCTGTGGTTGAAGGAGATGAAAAAAGACTAATAACTGTTGGAATTTTGGAAATAAAATCCCTTGTGTTGAGTGATTTAACTTCCACAGTTTTTAGATCAAGGCTCTTGTACTCCCTGCGCACACTGCGACAAAAGGCACTTGTAGCTTCGTTCAGACAACTATTTGCAGTTTCTTTTCCAAAGCAGTCTTCTGATTCCCTGGTTTCCATGACCACATAGAACGGCACATCCAGCTTCAGATGAACATGTTCAAGTAAGACAAGTCGTAAAGGTTTCAGTCTTTTAAGGAGCTCTTGTAGCAAGTCATCTCCAGAAACTCTTGAAACGGATTGTTTATAAATGAAACACACCTGACTGACGTTGTGGAGACAATTTGGCAGTTGTCTGGCTCCATCGTCTGTTTCAACTGTGTCAAGATCAACAACTATCCATGGCATCTCTGTACTGTGGAGTTCTATATTGGTAAACACAGCTGCTTTATTCAAGTCTCGCACAGGATCGAAGTCGAAACTTGACCATATCTTTCTGAATGTGACGTTTTTCACATCAAACCTTGTCCTTCCAATGAATTTAAGAGAAAATTTTCTAATTTTCCCCAATATGGTTCCATCAGAAGCAAAGAGACAAAGAAAGAAGGAAGTGATGGTTTCACTTTTTTCAGACAACTTAGAGTAAACTATCATTTCCTTTTGAAGGGGTTGCTGCCACGTTACATCCAGAAGCTCTGTTGGAAAGAATTCTCCTTGTGTGGAATCAGTTACAGCTGCACCTTGAAGCATTCCATCCAATATTGCAGGATGCATTACTGTCTCTTTCATTTCTTTTTCAAGTTGATTTGATAAGTTCAGAACGGCAAAACTCTCATTTCTCCCTCGATAAGCTTCGGATATTGTTGCAAATGATTCCCCGTATGTGAAACCAGTGTTCCCTAGTACTTTATACACATCTTTCCCTGACACATGTTCAGTGCACCTTTCTCTGATCTGTTCAAGGTCAATCCTTTCATCTGTTTTGAAATGATTTGACTTAACAAGTTTTCCAACAGCATTGACAATATTTTCCTTTCTTATTGTGTATGTTGCCTCATGCGCAGTAGTCCTTGAAATTTCAACTGACAGGTCGCATTGCTGGCCTCTTTTCAGTGTTACAGGACTTGAGAAACTTACTGACACAGAACATTCCAAAGGATTTGCAAACCCAATCACATTTGCAATGCCAAAGCCAGTCTCAGCATAGGTTGTACCAGGAACGACGATTATTCCCTTCACTTTGTGTTCATAGACAGTTGAAAATTCACTCGGATTGATTACAATGTTGACCTCATTGTTTCCTTGGCCTTTCTTCACAAAGAGATGCCCATTATTTCCAGAACTTGATTTCACAGCCTCAGATGTTAAGATTCTGAACTTCCATACCCTTTTGTGATCAAAGGCATACCTTGGAAACTGAGATCCTGACTTATATGACTTAACAAGAGCCTCCCATTTGATATTGAAACCATTTTCATACAAAAAAGCAGTGGAACGTAGCAAGGTTTCATCAGCCGAGTGATCAACCATGGATGGCAATGAAATTGGGAGTGGTTTAGCAGTTCCAAAGATGTCTTTTAGGTGGGCCTTTAAAACTGGTTTTGGTCCAATTTCTATGAAAACTGTTCTTTCACCGTTCGATGCAGCTGTAATTGCATCATGGAATCTTACAGGTTGTCTGACGTTCATTCCCCAGTACTTTGGTGACATTATTCTGTCTTTACCTAGTGATACATCCACACTGGATATCATGGCAGTGTCTCCTCGTTCAGTCTTCAGATCTTGTAAGATATCATCGAGCTGCTCTTGGCACGTTTGCATATGATGACTGTGAAAGGCACTCGTCACATTGAGATCGACCAACTGAACCTCAGCATTTCCAAGGGCATGAATTTCTGTCTTCAAGACTTCAATGGCGTCACAGTCTCCACTTACAGAACATGCTACGGGGCTGTAGTACAGTGCAATGTTTGCTCTTTCTTTTAACTTTTCACAGAGAGTTTCAACCGAAGCCGTTTTCAGTTTTCGGATAAGCAACATCTTGCCCCCAGTAGCTTCAGACATGATAGTTGTCCTGTGGTAAATGACTTTGACTGCTTCATCTAATGAGAGTATTCCACTAGCATGTGCAGCTGCAACTTCCCCTATCGACTGACCAACAACAACTGACGGATGAATCCCAACACTTTTCCAAAGGTTAGCTAGAGCTACTTGACAGGCAAATATGGCTATTGGTCCAAAAATAGGATCATTGTGTGAAAACGATTCTTGAATACGCTGAAGAAGGGACCATGACACAAATCTTTTCAAAGATTTGTCAATGATCTCCAAAACCCCTCTAAAGAGATCATTATGCAACATCAGATCTCGGCACATCCCAGTCCATGATGTGCCCATACCACAAAAGACAAACACAACATTGTCATACCTTCCATTTGAAGCTGCCCTACTCTCTGAAGAGGTATGTTCAGCTATCAATGTTTTCAAAGAATCCATTGAATTAACAACCCATGCTTTTCGATATTTGAAATGTTCTCTGCAAACAGTGGATGTGTATGACAGCGACTTAACATCAGAATGTTTGCAATGATTGAGAAAGTCAACCATGCTTGATTCGAGACTCTTTGGTGAACTACCTGAGAAACAGACCACAGATTCCCCAGTTGACTCAGATTTACATTGCCCCTGTGAAAGAGATGTACAGGAAACAACAGCATGAGAATTGGCACCACCAAATCCAAAGGAATTCAAACATGCAACCTTTCTGTCATCTTTCCATGAAACGCTTTTTGTAGGAACTGCAAATTGACAGGTCTGAAAATCAATCTGTTCGTTTGGCTTATCAAAGTTCAGCGATGGAACAATAACTTCATTTTTCATCATTAATAAAACCTTGATTAGCCCAGCAACACCTGCAGCTGACTCAAGATGTCCGATGTTTGTCTTTGCTGATCCAATAAACCTTTGTCGAGGTTGGCCATACTGTAAGAAAAAGGATGCAAATGCTCCAACTTCGACAGGATCCCCTCGCTTTGTTCCCGTTCCTGTGAAGATAAAATCCCACTACTCTGTATAATTATATTTTTTATTGTGAAATCAACCCAAAAATTTCATTTCAAAATTTAAAATCGATCTGTTTTTGCACATATACCATAAGAAGACTGTGTCATGATCAATCAGTTAACTCTCTAGCCCGTAGGATATGTACCATAGTATCCGACCATACTATTCTAGACTTGCACCTAAAAGAACTAGAAGAAAAATTAAAAACCAGAGGCTACCTTGGAAACATCTTGGATGCTATTTCAAAAGCCCGTTCTTTTAACAGGGAATATATTTTAAAACATAGACATCAGGAAATCAATTTGGCAACCTTACCTATTATCACTACATTTGACCCCTGTAATCCAAACATCTTCCCAAAAATAAGAAACCATGTTATGGCGTTAGACGTATGTCCAAAATTAAAACATGTGCTAGAATGTACTTAACCATCAAAAGCGTGTTTTATTGACCACAAAATCCACATAGGTGGAAGAAAAATGTAATAGGCCGAATTGCAGGACATGCCAACACATTTAAAAAGAAAACTCATTCACCTTTAGGAAAAACTCAGAATTCAAATTAATGAAAAATATGTCTTGCGCCTCAAGAAATTCAATATATGTTATTTATGCGCTGGTTGTGGAGAGGAATATATTGGTCAAATTAGGGATGTACTTAGAGCAAGAGTACGGGTACATAAACAACAAATCAAAACTCCAAATTATAGATGTATCCGCCTTAGTGCGCACATAGATAAATGCGCAACTAACTCAAATCCCCAGTTTACAATCTGTCCAGTCTATAAGAGAATAAAGAGCTGAGAAAAATCAAAGAACGAACGTTTATTAAAGGTTATGTGCCTTAACTTAAATGTACATAATATTAACTCATCTTGACGTCGCATTCACTGTTTATTGTTATGGTGGTATGCAAATATCGTCATGAATTACGTCCCCTGCCATTGGTACCGCTACATGCGTAGCAACAACAGGTATTGTACCCTGATGATCACATTTGTGTGAAACCAGTTGGTAATGAATTGATATGCAAAGATTCATCTTCAGTCTTTTATTTTTAAGAATATTTTACACATAAACCATGAAAACTTAATTTTACATCTATATTTATAAACAACATTAGAAAACGAGTTAACGAGTACACAGTATTATATATTCAAAGGCAAAAATGACACATAGCCAACAATACTTCAACATGTTTCATTGATATCTTCAGGGAGTAATGTTGACTATGTGCCATTCTTTGTCTTTGAATATATAAATAAATAAATTCATCTGAATAAAAGTTCGGGATAGTATGAACAAATTATGACCTGTCTCTTGTGCAGTTGTCTCTGGAATGTGTTATGGGATACCCGCTCATTACTAAAAGGGCTAAATAAGCAAGTCTACCAGTGAAGCTTAAATTGGCGGGAAGAAGCAAAATAAAGACATTTTATTGCGCTTATGCTTCTGGATGACTTCTTCCAAAAATGAAGAAAGTAGAAAACATTCATTTAACGTTTTCCTTCATTCAGAACACATTTTAACCACTCTTGTTTAAAACGTGTGACCCAAGTATTAAAGTGTATTGTCAATCATATTGAAAATACTTCAAGGACTTTAAAAAGGATATTATGTTTTGGAGCCAAACACACGTATCCTTATTAGTTCAAGTTGTGCAAGCAGGACTTTATCAAACTGAGCATCTGAACTGCCTTGAGATCATTTACAAGACAGGAGTTCATTAACCTCTGCGATGTGTAGTTTGTATTCAGTCGGAGATTTACAACGATATTTGATTTGACAGATAAAGGAGAGTATTTTTTGGTCGCAAATTTCATCGCCAGGGGATTTAGGAAAACCGGTTAATACAGCCCACTAGATAAAGATGTAAGTTATAAATCCTCCGTCAGCGATATTTTTCGAATATTGAAAGTAAAGCATTTCTGTAACTTACGAACGCTAATTGTCATATTAGTACATGAACTCACCATGCGCTTCAATGTACTGGACGGTGCCAGGATCAATCTGGTGCCTGCAGAACACTTCCTTCAACAGGTCTTCTTGCTGTTGCTGAGACGGTGCTGTTATAGGCTGCGCAAAATGTCCATCTTGGTTCAAACCGGTTGATATGGTTCCCCATATGTTGTCACCATCGGAAATCGCCTGAAATGAATGCAAAATATTTTTTAGGGAATCATTCAAGTGAAGCAATACTTCATGAATATGCAATAAAATGGACCTTGCTGTTTTCTTGCAAATTGCTTTTGTTTCATTCTCATTTATTTGATGCTTTAGACATGTATACCAACATGTATGGACGTAGGATTTTTAAACAAAAACCTGCTGAAACAGGTTCTGAAGGGTTATGGTAACCTTGTCTACGAAAAAACTAAGAAACAATCGTGAATGTTGAGTAGGTAAGATTTGGTATACCACTCTCATGTTATTTAGTAAGTAGGAAAATTGTACCTGATGCAAAGGTTTCAGGACGACGATTCCACACCCCTCTCCTCTTGTGTAGCCATCAGCGTCGTTAGAAAAGGTGTGACACTGGCCAGTTGGAGATAGCATCCGGGCCTTGCAAAGTGAATGGAACACTTGAGGATGTGCAAGAAAGTTGACGCCTCCGCATATAGCATGAGAACAATCACCTGCAAATATACAGATTGACAGGATTTGTATTATCAGTATGGAATGTCATATTTGTCCTCTTCTCTTCTCTTCACTAGTTGAGCCTTTGTAATTTGAAAAGGAAACATTAGCTGCAAAAAAACCCAGTACGAATGCTCATCCAGTTACAGACTACCTACTCAACAATCACTAGTCCTCGAGTCAAGCCTTCTGGAGTTACATAGCATCTCAATTCAACGTTCTTAGATATAAGAGACCATCAAGGAGTCACCCCAGCTTGACGCTAGGCCACAAATGTGATCGTGAGATCCTCTTCTGCTGTATTCGTAACCAGAGACTGATTTATGTAAAGGGATGGGACGCAAGCCAAAGCCAGTTGGAATGATATTGACTTCAACCTGTCACACTTACCTGCCCTAAGAGCAAGAATAGCCTGGTGGATTGCTACGAGAGATGAAGAACACGCCGTGTCTATGGACATGGACGGTCCAGTGAGGTTGAACTGGTAGGACACTCGGTTGGCGATCACACTTGTTGCTAAGCCAGCCACGCTGTACTGGTCAACCTTCTCCGGCATACTGACCGACAGCATGTTGAAGTCAGTGTTCATCGAGCCTTTAAACAAATAACGTATTTATAATCAGAAGATGATGCATTTTCACATCTGAGGATAAAGAAATATTCAAACGCCAAGTGCCCAGAATTCACTTGCAGAAAGCTCTCTTAGACTAAGATCATCATTTTATTGCTATTACTATCACAGTATCAGTATTGATCATAGGAACTATGGGGGATTTTTCAACAACCAGAAATGTTTTCAATTACTATGAAATTATGTATGCTTTCTCATACACTCACCAATGTAAACACCAACTTTCTTCCCTGATATCTGTTCTCGGGTTATGCCAGCATTCTCCAAAGCCATGTACGTGCATTCGAGCACCTGTCGTTGCTGGGGGTCCATCTGCTGAGCCTCAGTTTCACTTATCCCAAACAGCTTATTGTCGAAGTCAGCGAACCTGAATGAAAAGTTTGTGTATCAATTAATGTGATATTTTCTATAATATTAATTGTAATAGTAATATTAACCATTTATGTAAAAACATCAGTATGAAACTTTATGGTCTTTTTTAAAAATGCGATTTTATGTGAATCAGAACAAACTAAAGGTCATGTCAACTGACCTTGTCCGTGATTTATGACCTCGTCTCATCGCTGATTGAACGAGGCAGTTCTGAGATCAGAAAGGCAACAAACTACGAGTGCTACATGTATGTTCTATTGACATTAATCAGAATGGTTTAAAGAGTTTTACCTTGGCATAAAACCCGCTTTGTTGATGTATGACTTCCCAACTGCATCGGGATCTTTGTCGTAGAAATCTTCCTCCGCCCACCTATCCGGCGGAATGGTGCTGATGTGGTTTTCTCCATTTGATAACACTCTCCAGTATTCAGTCAAGTTTGCAGCCCCGGGAAACCGACACCCGATACCGACAACAGCAATCTCCGGGGGCGGTTCTGGACTACTAACTGTTCCAGCCATGGTTCATGTTCTGCAATAAATACAGGGGAGGTGAGTCACGTGACGAATATGAAATTTTTTATGGAACTCACCAGATAACCGTTTGCTTCACTTATGATTTCCCATTTATAATGTTACAAATGAAAAATTACAGGATCTCGCTCTGAAAAAATTGTAGATTAGTAACGGTGATATTTTCACGTACGAAAAATATACCGCTTCTTACAATTGACTATAACGAAAAACATGAACATCTTCAACAGTTTTAGAATAACAGTTCTCAAAGAAAATACCCGTATAAAATGGAACAATCATTTTTGCATAACATAAAAGGAACATATAATATTTATCAATAATAAAACCTGTTAAAGTTGGTAAGAACAGATTTGAATAAATAATTTAAGTAACTATGACTTAACTAAAAGACATGTTACTTTTTTAACAAGCAGCAGTAAGTGCAAGTACAAGAATGAAGTATATAGATGATAAAAACAAGCAATCACGTAGCTTCCTCAATCTAGAAACAAACGCTTCAGAGACAAATACCGATAAAATCGAAACTTCACCAAATGTTATGGTTTACTCTAAAAATGTGCTATCATTATAATCTATAAGTTTCGGTTATTTCATTGTCAGCTTTGAAAAAAATCCCCCAAAATAAAATATTTTAAAAAACGAGATAGATACAAACAGAAATTACATTTTAAAAACGCCACTTTTAAAAAAACCCACAATTATTACACTAAGTCACCATGTAGAAATAATAATTAGAAGAAGAAGAAAAAAAATAACTTTACCTGAATCCTGAAAAGCTCTCTTCCACTACTGTACAATACCTCACTCGTCCATTGTCCCGCTGATGTGACTTTAACTGAATACGTCTGTTACTTATATACCGTTTTTATCTATCAAGGTACCATGTTTAGAGTTCAAACTTATATCTTGTGTTGTGAAGCAATTGGCTAATAAAGTACGCATGCGCAAATCACTTTACTTCCTAGAACATTTTCAAGAAAGTCTTAGAAGGAGAAGAACACGTGATCTAAAGTAAACAGAAGATTTGAGGGCTTTCATTGGCCCAAAGTCCACATTGACGTAACAGTTGCTACCAGTACCAAATAATGTGTCTCTAGCTACTAAATGGACTGTGTCACTCCTATTTACATTATAAGTGATTTTTTTAGTATACATTTATATATACATTTAATATAAATGTATATTCAATGAATATAATTTATATGACACACACTAGATTTCTACAAATACAGATTTATTCATCAAACGTTTTTATTTAAATGTATTCTGATTAGTGGTTTATCATTGGTATTTGATGCTATTTATTATTTTCTTCATTTTTTACATTATTAATATTACCGTTTGTTATTGATTCCCAAACATCGTTTATTATTTGCCAAATGAGTCAAGGTTTTTTTAAAACATTATTTACCAAATGTTCGATTTTTTATACGGACGAATCTATACAAAATGTTTACATTATACATTAATAAGTTTTCATTTTGTGTCAATGTGTATTCTACAACAATAGTTATCAATTATTATTTTTGTTTGATATGTGATTAAGTGTCTCTCGGAGGACACAGTTTACAGTCATAACATGTTTGTGTCGTAGGATTATGTAAAACAGAATATGAAAATATTCCAGGTTTTCATTATAACTTGATATGACCAAGATTAAAATGCAACTGAAATCGAGTAGAAAGAACATTTGGCCAACAAAAAAACAAAACTGTTGGTAAAGGAGTTACCTCCCTTAGCACGGTTTTGATTTCCCCGGGCGTGATAAGCATTCATGACTTGAATAAGCCGAATATTGACTGTTTGAATTGTGTCTACTTCTTGAAATTAAAATCATACAAATGAATAACAAAATTCTGAGATAAAAATGTAATTTGTATATTTTCTTGAATTATTCGCTTTCATAAAGTTCATTTCTTTTAAAGAGGCAAAATGAAAAATATATATCAAATGTAACATTACATACTGCTCCAACTTATCAAAATCAACTTTTTATGATTTTTATTTTACTTTTAAAGTTTGATTCTAATATAAATGATCATTGAATTGTCATAGGATAATTTAGTGAACATATTGTTACATATTTCATATCAAATTAAAACTAAAAAAGGTATGGAATGAAAGGTATGAAAAAAATGGTATTGTCATCCTTTCAAACGACATGTTCATCCTGGATAGAAATAGGTGCCCTTTGATTTGAAAAAGAATCTTATTATTATTTTTTCCAATTCAGTTATTCAATTTATTATATATTCAAACATTTTTCATTAATTGATTCTATTCTTAAAATATCTATGTGATTAATCGTTTGGTTTCTTCTCATTGTCCTAATTCGTCTCTATGTAGATTAAAACCATTATACCATGCCAATAAATATTCAGTATAAATATGGATGAAAACGTTTGCTACATAATTGTTAATGGTCCCTTAAAAAAGTTAATACATTAGGCAACACTGTATGAATAATCAATTGTGTCCAGTTTACATGACTGAATGTCAAATGGAATGATTAAGCAGATATAGATTTACATTTGAATAATTCCTTTTTTTGTCTCGGGACTTCATTTTACCGAATGAATGCACATAAACGATTTTATTGAATTTGATCAAATAAATGACAACTGGTATTTTAGGATGAATACAAAAGGAATAATGTAAAAGTTCATTACAACATTTCTCTTAATTGGGTTGAGGCATCGCCCCTTCTCTAAGATGAAAATCTTAACAAATAGATGCACGTATTGAAAAAGAACTGAAATTTGAAGTAAATCATTTAATCTTTACCTAACAACATCGTTTGTTATTTGCCAAAAAAAACAACTTACAATATGTTGATATTTAGTTTTTACTTATTTTTATTTTCTATTGGTAATGAAAATAGTAAAATAGGTCTTCAGTTATCATTGCATGAAATGCAAAAACAAAATGCCGGCTTCTTCTATGCTGATACAAGTGTAAATCTAAAGCTTATCTATTGCTTGAAGCAAACAAGGAAGTGGTTATACAACAGGGAAATATTGATACAAGTGCTAAATTATGATCGGGTGGGGAGGTTCTACATGTATTTGAGTACTTTCCTAGAATTGGAAAGGGTCTGTCACGTTATGAAGTTTGCACAATAGTGTGTACCCTTTTCACATAGCCAATCAGAATCGAGCAACTTCTTGAATCGATTACTGATTTATGAGCTATTAAATACTCCTCATAAGTGAGTCGGGTGCTTCCAATGTCTTATGTAAGGTTTAATTTTGAAAACCAAAAACGAATTATTAATATTTCAAGAATTTTAAATTTGATATCCGTCATACTCATTGTAGTGGCATTATTCTTTATAAGTTTTACAATATTATCATTTATTTATCTTCAAATGGAAAAAATAAGTTTACTGTTTACTTGAATGCGGAATTACCAAATCACGATTATAAATGAAGACACAAATTTTGTCTTTGGAATAAAACTACACTTCTAAATACAACTTCAGTGGTTGAGATGAGAATCCAAACAGAAAATATAACCATATTTTTAAGAATTCATCATCCCCTCAAAATATGAAAGCTGCAATACTCAAAACCGACGGTTCCTAAAAACAAAATTCAATATTTAAATCTAGGATTTATGAATAATATAAATGAATTACTGTCATTTATGCTCAGCAATATACAAAATTGTATGACATGTAAATTTGTTATAGGTATGAAGAATAGTGTAAATTTATAACTTATGTGTACTTAAATATTCAATCAGTATCAATATTATGCATGTTAAATAATAATATATGATAACGATTAAATGTCACTTATAATTCGATGTGAAACACGGTTTAATGAGGTATATGTGCTGTAAAATGTATCCCAAAAAAATCCAAGTTAATTAAGGATCTTTCATTTCATATGTGGTATTCACTAAAACTAAATTTAATGTTTGAAATAAAAGGGTTCTTTTTATTAACATAATCAGAATGAATCGATGAAATATCACCTCAGAGAATGTTTCGAAGAAAATGTGTTATTCCATTGAAATAACGATTAATTTGAAATACAAAATTCTATTATGTGTATCTATACATGGAATATGGTTAAAATGATATTTGAATTTTTGAACGAGTAATATAGTTGTTTAATCACTGACAAATCTTTTGAACTTCATAATCACTTGTAATTTTGTTTTAAATTATAGCCGGTGCAAATCGACATACAAAATCGTAACTGGCCACATTCACCTTGACCGTTCAATATTGGTAAATTTACAGACATGTGTTGCATCCTTCTAAAAATAAACCTACAAAGTTAAGGAATCATGGTCTTTTTTAACTGAAATCTTGAAAATGTTCCTGAACCCTTAATTTGTGTTTTTAAAGTTTTGATAAGCATTTCCATTCTGGATAAAAATGCAAAAAGGTGATCATCACATGACCTGGCTAGTGGTGCAAAGTCACGTGACTCAGAAGTGCTCGGAATCGATAATGGCCATCCTCATTGTGGAATAAACACCTATAAACCAATAAACAAGAACGTGAATAACCCCAGAAAACTGAAAAACCTATCCAGGGATTGCAGCCTTGGAAGAATCGCCATACAATGTAGTTCTTGAATTTCCATTGGCATTGTGTTTTGACAAGCAAGAAATACCAAAGCCATTGGTAATTTTTCCTGAATGGAGACTAATATCAGCTTAATTAGACAACCGCAAACATTGTCTCCAAACGACGTAATAAACTCAATTGTTTAACGTTGATGTTGCGTTGAGTACCTGGAGACCATGGCAGGTGAGACAGAGATATTCGATTGCTAAATGCACACATTCAGACCACTAAACGTTGACAAATGGCTGATTGCTTGAATAGTCATTGATGATAAAAAATGCAATACAAAAATTTGAGAAAAGTTTCAGAATTAGAGTTACTAACTGAATTTCTAAAGCGCAAAACCGGGAACGGAATGTATACTTTCAGTGGCCATGGTTCAGTGTTTAGGAGACTATTTGGTTTATTAGGCTTTATTTATACTTATTACTTTACTTCAAACCTCTAACGGTTCTTCTTAATTCATAACAATCTTTGCAATTTATGGTAACTTTCTTTTGCAGATTAGTTTACATATCCATGCATAGAAAACTGTCAGATATGGTTTGAAAATGAAACCGGTCCAGTCAGATAAAAGTGACACAGAATATGTTTGAGAATTCTTTATGTCCCCTAAATAAGAGCCAAATTACCATATGTCCTCAATTAAGTTCAAATCGCTTACCTGACTCGCACCTGTATATCCCATATTTCAAATTGTGCTAATTTTATATTTTCCAATGATAAATAAAAAACGGCCATATAAATGTTAGGACCTCGAAATTCTGCGTACATTTTACATGTATATTAGTTAAAAGTCCTAATTAACACTACCAATTCATCTTTACATTTGTGTCTGTTGTAAATAAGTTTCCAAAATTATGTTTGAGTCATTGACGCGCGTCATTGTCCAGTTGTCGATCACAAATCGAGAGTTTAACCTGTTTATTGTTACTATACTGAACTAATAAACACTAAGATGCTAATTTTTAGAAACAACCACCACTTCTCTTACTCTGTCGCCCTTTAAAATCGACGGTTTGAGAGCACCGTCCTTGCTCGCACGTTCTTACATCAGTTTAGCGCAGAAAAAATCTAGTCGCTTGTGGACCAATCAGATCATCGCGTTTAAAATAACAATAGCGGCGATCAAGTTGAACGAATGGTAAACGGAAGTTATTTGCCCCTAGATACCGATACCGAAGGCTTTTACCGGAGTCATTGTGATTGGCTATTGACGTGCGAGCAAGGAGGGTGCTTTCAGACCGTTGTGGAGAGGACAGCCCCTGATGGAGTACGTTCGAATCCCGTTCGAGTAAACATTTAAACAACTTTTATTCCTCGGAACACTCTATAACTCTATGACCTATAAATCCAACACTTAAAGCTTTATTTACTTTTCTTCTTCTCCAAATTCGGCATCTATAAAAATTTATATTGTACAATGAGTCCTTTGAATGTTCTGTACAGGATTTCAGTCAGACCTTAAGTCAATTTGATATAAAACATCATACTGATTAAAACATATCTTCACGTTATCAGCAAATGTTTTCTGACATGTCGAGACTCTATAAAAAAAATATTCAATTCAGTAAATCTAGTCTTATTTTTTTAAAAACTTTCTTTGAAGTATTTTTACCAAATTAATTCAACAATGTAAGACGTATGTTCCTAATACATCTTTAAGTCTGTATGCACTTGAATACCTCGATTTTTTTTAGAAATGCCACTCCAATGTTTCACACAGATCGTGTAAGTGATGGATATATGCAGGGGATCAGACGACTTTTGGAGTGTAAGTTTGAAAGGGGCTGTTATTTATGTAATTTGAAACGCCTCGTCAAATGACTTCCTGCTCTCCCTTTAAAAAAATCATCAGTTGCTATGATCCCCTGTTTATGCGTTCCTTATAGAAATATTAAAGTAGCTGATAGTTTTTAATAAGTATTGAAGCAGTAGATAGTTGTTAAAAGTATTGAAGTAATTATCAGCAATTATAAGTTGATATGATCCCCTGTATATGTGTTCCTTTTTCAACTCTAAATCAATTATTTATCCCAGGCAATGAAAATCGATATAAAGGTTTGTAGATATACTATGTCAAAATTAATTGTCTCCAAAAACATTACATAAAGGTTATAAACTTCTCAAAGTGAAAATAAGAGTATGTCTCATTATTTTTATGTTGCTTAGATAAGAGCACAAAATGTCCTGAGTTAAGTTCAAATCATCCTTCTAAGCCTGCTTCTTCATCTTTAAAATGTCGAAATTATGATATTTTCTTGTTTTCAATGATAAATAAAAACAGCCTTAGAAATGTTAGGAAGTCGAATTTTATGTCTCTTATTTACATGAATATTAGTTAAATGACTTACTAAACACTACATATCAATATTTGTCTTGGTGTCAGCCGTAAATTATTTTCCAAATTTACGTTTGAGTCATTTGCGAGCGCCATTGTCCGGTTTTCGATCACAAATCACGACTTTAACCTGTTTATTGTCACTATACTGAACTAATAAGCACTTAGATACTGAGATTCAGAAACAACCACTACTTCCCGTTGAACTAACACCATTTATAAAGTTTGACGTATTTGACACCAACAACATACCTTGTGGTCTTTAAGGCGGGTATGGGGTGTAAGGAAGTCGTGTCTGTACACTTTTACATTTTGACGTCTCCTCCACAACTGTTCACCCTCATAATAGATAGGTACCTTGGGTTTCAAAGTATAATTAATTGCCCCCGTCTCCCCCACCTTCTCCTGCACGCATATTGATGTAAACATTTCGAAACTACCCCTAGATGTCCGCTAGTTTGCTTCTTACTATGAAGGAAAATCACTAGAATCTGAAATCCAATGCGGTCATCTTGTAAACCTGTTATTTTCTGGTTACCTTTGATTGTAACATGACTTCATTGTATTCTCGATTCTGATCGGTTAATTGAACAATTTCACTATGTTGAATTGCAATAAATATCCGCAAATTAGCTAAGGCGAATTTTCCTGTTTCTTTACAAAATCCTGTCTATTCCAATTTAACAGTTGTCATTGTCATTTGTAGATTGTGTCTACCAGTAGATACCACAAATAAATCTAAACATGATTTTTTTAAAGAATGAAAGTAGTTTTCAACTGGTTATCTTTGCCGCTTTGTTTCATGCGGCCGTCTTCTTGGAATGGCGTTCCAATGGTATGCTCTTACAAAGGCCACCCGTTTTGACGTCACAATGTTTGCGTCACTGTCACAGTGGTCTTGGGCTAGTATAAGACTTTTGTTCTTTTGATTTTACTAAATTTGTCGATGGGCTTTATAAAAGTTTACTTCGGCTAACATTATACAGGTATGTTGTTAAATGTCGCTGTTACGAATGTCACTGTGTGTTATTGTCTGTACGCTGTTTTAATGTACCGTACCTTTTACAAAAATAGAAAAGTCGCAAAGTATTTTCCACACTGATATAAGTACCCAAAATGAGAGTTCGCTTTTAAACTTATAATAACTATTGGTCATGTGACAATATCGATAGATAGTTGCGTTTCTAAACTTTCCGGGATTCATTTTTATTCAACAACTGCAATACTAATTATCGCAATACTACTACTACTACTACTGCTACTACTACTACTACTACTACTACTACAACTACTACTACTTCTGCTACTACTGCTACTGCTACTACTGCTACTACTACTACTGCTACAACAACTACTACTACTACTGCTGCTGCTACTACTACTACTGCTACTACTACTACTAGTACTGCTACTACCACTAGTACTGCTACTACCACTACTACTGCTGCTACTACTACTTCTGCTACTACTACTTCTGCTACTACTAATACTTATACTAATACTAATACTACTTCTTCTTCTACTTCTACTACTTCTATAACTATTACTACTACTACTACTACTACTACTACTACTACTACTGTTGTTAATACTACGACTGCTGGTACATGTACATGTACTACTAACTTTACTTTTACTACTAGTCCTTCTACCACTAAGTACTGGTTCTGCTGCTGCTACAAGTACTAGTACTTTTATTTTTACTACTTCTAATCATACTACTACTACTGCCGCTGCTTTTAATGCTACTACTGCTACTGCTACTACTACTACTACTACTAATGATATTAATAACAATGATGATAATACGACTTCTGTTGTTGCTACTATTATTACATATTTTGTTAATTGGGGAATTTCTGAAATTGAAAAATTTGAAAATAAAAAATATATATTTCATACTTTATTTGTATATTTTATTTGCGTATCAAAGTTCAATTGATAATTCTGCATCAATGCCCAAAAAAACTTTTGACTACAAATTTTTTTTTAATGTCATGCCATTTGATCATTAATCTGATTTCTTTAAAACACATATAAATATACCTTATAAGATTCATAATTTCTGAGATGGACGGATAAGAGATTAAACAGCATTCGAAAATGAAGCACCTAATTTGCGCCAGTGAACGTGGAAAGATTAGTGTGACCCCTCGACTGGGGGTTTTCAATTTGTTATTCCTACAGTACACATAACAAAGATTTATACAAGTTGAAAGTTGAAATACAAGTTTCTGAAATATTTCTCAAAACGGTTGGCGATAAAAAAAAATGAGGATTTAATTTAGTTCTTTGTAAACTTTTCTCTATGATAACGATATAATTTGAAAAAATACTTAATTTCATTTTAATGTTGATTGTTTATTGTTGTACTAGTATTAGGTTTTAAAAAGTCATGATCATTTATGATGATATGTTTTAAATGTACACTTTTTGGTGATAAGAGTACATGTAAGCATATGAATGTATCATGGGTCTATGGCCTTTTACTGAATAAACTTGTCTGTCTGTCTGTACATAGTTATCAATGTTAACATTAGGTTAACCCATTTATGATTAGCAATTACACGTTATGATATCTGGCAATTTCTATCGTCAAGTTGTAAGGTAGGTCGTTATGTTTATGAATATTTGATGATGAGCACATGATTTTAAAATAATGTAATATTTCTAACAGCCAAGTTAAATGTTGATTTTTTTTACCTCTTAAAATAAAACTTCATGTACAACCTTTCAGTATTTGATTCGATACTGTAACCCGTATCTCGACGAGATGATGTCCATCTTTTAGAAATATTTAGAAGTTGGTAATATGATTACATAATATGTTCTATTGTTTAAAAAAATATTTGAGGATGGCAAAGTTTTGTTGTGGATATACTGAATTGCTTGATAAGGCTGTTAGAATCTACACCAACATCGCAATCCTGAAATAAAATAGTTTTTGATCAATAAAACTTGTTCTTAATCCTGCAGAAAAAGAAGTTATAAAGCAGAGAGAACCTGTTTTCTATTGAAATAATAGCCTGTCGACACACTTGAAATGCAAATCACAGGTCAATTGTAAAGAATAATTATTTTCAAATTGCATACACAGGATGCTTTAGTGACAGTTTATATAGTTAAATACCTTAAAATAGCTATTTTAACCGGATCGTGCTATAGTGCCTTTAAGCGGCTTCAGAGGTTTTCTTTCATACCATTTTGAGTTTGTTTTGTATCGGAGCTTAAATTTTCTACATGGGAAAAATAATTTTTCCAGTTTCGTTTGTTTCATTTATTGTAAAGGAAATGAATTTGTTTGGATTGATGATGGATGATTAATTCTTTTCTGATTTGTATACATTAATTTTTGAGTTTCATAGCTGTTTCTTTCACTTTCACGTAATCTAATGTCAATTTTTGTTAATTTGCGTGAATTTTCTTCCAAATTCCCTAATGTTTGGTGATAATAAGTATTTTTGAAAACTTTAGAGAATTATAAAATGTATCATTTTTGCTAGTAACACTCTTGCAGTTTGTAACAATTATATTTTTCCACATAACACGCTTTATACGTTTAATCTTCCAGTTGTGAATACTTTAAAAGACAAAATTTAATGGTTTAGAGAGATTCTTCCACTAGTTCAAGATTTTCTTTTTAGTCAATTATAAGAATTTAGGAATACTTACCTGGATTTCAATCAATAGAAAATTTGGTGTTTAAAAACACAACTGGGCACCTAGTTACTCTGGTAAGAAAAGAAATAACTTAATTGCGTTATGAATCTTCAAATTTTCTTATTATTATCATTACAAGTAAATATTCACTTGACACGTTTCATATTTCATAAATACTGCCTTCTATCTAGAGAAGAACGTCGACAAGCCATCTTAAGCAATCTACAGCACAGATTTATTGTAACTATTTTACAGTTTTACTTCTGATGTGTTGTGATCACGCAAATCAAGGAAAGGTTTTCCTCAATTGTGACAAAGAATTTATGATTTCGGTTCACTCCTTTGTAAATCAAACTGATTTAAAAATCAATTATTCAAATAACACATATTGTTTTACCAATATTGGCGTTATGTTTTGTTTTGTTTTGTTTTACTCCTTTTCTATAGCATTATTTGAATTAGTTTCGTTCTGTTTTCCTTCCGGGTACCTGTATCACAAATAAATCATAATGCTTATTCCTTGCACTTCTTTAATCTGCTATGACATTGGAACCAACATGTACTAAAGCGTTTTATATATATGCAAATCAAATGTTTTCTCTTATAGGCTATAGGCATTTTTATCTCTCAAAATGTCTATTTCATGTTATATAGTTAATAATCACCACTTAACCTTTCCATCGATGCAATGAAATTATTATCATCCTTCTCAATTGACCTGCAATCAATGATGAAAAGGAATCTCAAACATCTTAGAGTTAGCTGTGCACAAAATGGAAAATATTGAATGTTGAAAACGGCTAATAAAAGTATATAAACGATAATTGTGTGAAGTTTTGAGTACATCTTAATCCCTTAACTAGTAACAGAGAATAGAATATTCATTGTTAAAGTATATATGTAACTTCACCGATTTCCTATACACATTATGATCATTGCCGTTTTTGTCACAAGAAAGTATGCAAAATTATACTTTTGCCGGTATTTTAATTTATGTGCATTTAATACATTACGACCTGCCGGTTTAGTTCTTTAATCTAAATACGTACATATTTCCATACAACTTGCATGGTAGATGACCTGAGTGCAGAATACTGCAAATTGTTAGTCATATCGAGAAATTTGCATTATCTATACCCCTATTTATATTTATGAAACATTGTCAGTGCCTTGACGCATAATATTAAAAAATAAATAATAATATCCATGTTAAATGTTAAATGACAATAAATTTGCAGCTTTTCAATTTTGATATAAAGTTGAAACATGTACATGTACTTAAGCGTAACTTAGCAATTAGCAATGTCAATTTAGATGTGTTGTTTTTAAAAAGAATGAAATGATCTGATATCTTTGTTAAATCTAAAATACTATATTTTTGTCAATGCATATGTTCTGAGAAGTCTGTCCCTCTTAACAAGATCATTGATATTTGCCAACATTGAAGTGTCGGACCATCATTCGTGCAAGTTCTCGTCGTTTGATCTTTTCATTACCCTAGGTAATATTTCACCTGTACCCGGAACTGCCTTGACAGTTTTCTTCATACCGTTTACGCTGCAAACATATATCTGTCTGATTGTAAGCCCAGGTATAATAAATCTGGCCCTTGTTAACTTGAGTTTGACATTATAGTTAGAACATTATGTACAATTTCAAGACTTTCAAGTGTTGGCTGTAAGTACTCATTCAACCCATGAGACTTAATCAATGAACATGTAGTGTTTTTCCAACTCCTCAAGATATTTTTGTGTTAAATACATGATTATATCATAATCCAGTTGAAACACGTCATAAAGGACAATGTTTTATTTGCTTTTGTTGTAGTCTAGAAATAGCTAACAAACATTAGATAACATTGACAAGAAAAACCATCTAATTATAAGCGTAGAATCCCTTGCTTTGACTTGATAAGGAATTGTTAATCAGCCTCATGATAAGACTTTTATCAATATGGGGGATATTCTATAAAGCGATTTGATCTTTACTAAGTTGTAAATAAAATACTGTAGTTAAACAGTGATTGGAGTTTAACTTACGTACTGCAACAAACGGCCTTTGATTTCTACTAAAAAATGTTGATATTCAAGCTGCGTATCTAAACAAGTTTATACCGTTTCTCATCTCATCCTCTGTGAGAATGTCAAAACGACATTTAGCTTGTTTTTTATGCTGCTTTGAAAGTATGTTTCAAAAATGTTGTATGTGGCTTGAATAGAGTCAAAATACCATTTGTCCTGAGTTTAGCTCAAATCGCCTTTCTAAAGTTTCTAAAATTACGATATTTTCTTGTTTTCAAACATAATAAAAAACCGCCATATAAAAGTTAAGAATCGAAATTCTGCTTCCCATTTACATGTTTATATGATTTATGACTTATTTTACCCTATCAAACCCTTTTTGTCTTGATATCTGTCGTAAATAAGATTCCAAAATTACGTTCCAGTCATTGGCGCGCGCCATTGTCCGGTTTTCGTTCATAAATTAGGACGTTAATCTGTATATGGTCACTATGGGGAACAGATAAGCACTAAGCTTCTTAATTTCCGAGACAACAACTGTTTCTCTACTGGATAACAGCATTTATGAAGTTTATGATATTTGACTCTAACAAAATACTCTGTGGCCCTTTAAAATAAGACGCATATAAACTGTTAATTGGTGAAAAAGTCACATTCGGTAATAAAGTATACTATTAATATACCCTTAATGGTGAAGTTTTGATTTTAAATACTTATGGAGATTAATAAATTTAGTTTCGAAGTCTTCTTTGTTGTCAAAATTCTACAAAAAGCACTATTCTTAAATAAAATAAAACCCATTTGTCATACAGACAATATACTCTATCACAGATTGTTTATATGTTATCATGTTCATATATGAACCGATGAGTTGGTTTTATCCTTTAAGGTCCGTGACCTTGCATTATTGTAACACAACATTTGGACATGTGAATCCCGTTTAGAAGAACATTCCTTCATCAAATTTGAGTCTAGCAAAATTCCCATTATGAGTCAAGCATTTTGACATTTAAAATGAAATTATTACCAAACATGTTGCTGTATTTCTTTGACATGATTATCTATGATATTCAAATACGCATTCAACGTCCGAACTTACCGGACCAAATGACATCGCCATTTCCTTGTCACTGTTGAAGCATTTGTTCTTACGCATCACTTTGCACTTAACCAAAACATTGTTTTGAGTGACAGCACTTCCATAAAACCAACTTAGCTGAAGAAAGTAATTTTGAAAACTTTTTTAGCTGAGTTAAACGTTTCACTCGTCCGTAGAAAGTCAAAATGTGCTTCCATAAACTGTTCATTTCATGCTTCGTGAATATGAAGGCGCAAAAAAAATAATCTAAACTGACGTTTAAATGTTTTTGATACGTTTGCTTCAAAACAAAAATTATCTTGTGAAAAATTTCAAAAGATAATTTAAAAAGTCCTTTAACATATAGAACGGAATATTCAATGCTTTTTGTATCACACCATCCTTGATAATCAAGGGCAAACGTTCTGGTGAATCTCCACTATTACCCTTGATCCACGGTAGACATGAAACGATTATGTTATTACCTCCCTTTACTGTCTATGCCTTCTCAAAGTAACCAAAGAGAAACGCCTTATATCATTCGAAAACAGAGAAAATAGAGAAATGGCGGTTTGCCATTCTACTGCTACGCTTACAAAACAAAGGGTACAGATATGATTGTAGAATAGGACAGCAAAGGGGGTAGTAAAATTATAGCAAAGACCATGTCTTAGATCCAGTACATGTATATTAGTTGAGAATAAACGGAACGTTTACTCTAGATTATCTATGGTGGAATATCAAACATATTAGATAAAATTATCAAGCTAAATGTGATCCGTCATTGACAAATTTTCCTAGATTAATTAGTTAATTAGTGAAATGTTATGTTAAATGACAAGACTATACTCAAGATTTCAATAATTTTTCAGCCAAAATTTTCAGTTTCTGGAATGTATTTGTGACAATAGAATGTTTCGGATGCTTTCCTCAACACTGTCTATTAGCTGGATTGCAATGTTATTTAACATAGATCAAAAATTAAACTACTACGAAGCATGAAAAGAGGGGATATCCGACTAATCCGAGGTTGTTTTTGAAAAAATTACTAAAAAGCTCATTTCTAAAGTCCTGTAGTAAAGATGTTGTGAAGCCAACTTTGCCCCCAGGCTGAATTTCTGAGATATTATTCATCAATATTAGCAGCCTGCATAGAAATGTGCATGCAGGTGCTTATTAGATTCTTAACCTGCACTCACAACAGAAGTTACTCATCTCACATGTTTTTACGCTTTCCTTTCTCTGTGTTACACATTGGTAACAATTTCTCTTTTTTCATTTAAAAAAACCCCCAAAACCCTTTTGATGAAAAAATCATAACCAATCAAATACCTTATATCATCTCCGACTGACTTCTGACTTATGTGCGCATCGCACAAATGACTTAACTGCTTTTCGATGGTCACGGGAACAGACCGAATGCTTAGTTAATCAACGTCCTTGATTGGACGACTAGTCGGGGCGAATAAACTGGCACAAGTATTCAGGGTTTGTATTTCGAGCCACTAACGTGTTCAACGTTTAAAGGAGGCTTCATGGAAAGAAATAGCTTCAGCTTTTTTACGAAATGTATCAACTGTCACTTTATTTATTTTCATTTCGTAGTACTGTGGTTTGGGATACGAAATTTTCTTTCTGCTATTAGACACTAAAAGAATTTGTATTGTAAATCCACAAACTGATCCACGCGTTACATGGGTTAATAGGAAGGAGCAGTACAAATTCTTTTTGTGCTGCAATCGAAGGTTCACACTGAACATTCTATACGTTCTTGTAATTCCATGATATTGCATGACTTATCTACTTACAGTCTAAGAAAGCAAATTTCATATCTTACACGTGAACCTAGGTGGGGTGAAAACGACGCTTTAAATGAGATTCAATTTCCTTTAGTCACTTGATTGTCGCAGAATTTTGCTACCTTCAAAATGGTCAGTTACGTTTTTGACTCTTAAGGTACACGTGTCATCACAGTTTGGCACTGTGGGTTTAACGAAAAGTTTGCTTTTCCATGGTTTATCGTTTAGGATGTCAGTAAACCTCAAATGATTTGCCTTATTCCGAAAAAGTCAGGTATTTGTGCAATTTAAATATAATTGTAATTTTGAAATTAGAACTAATATCAGTTTCAAATATTTCTTCTATCGTGACAAAAAAAAGACAACTATTTTTAGATCACCTTTATCAAATGAAATAATATTATTATCACTATCATAAAAATAAAACAGCGATCACAAGAAAAAACTTACAAATAGATCATCCTTCATTAGCAGAAACATCTGATTTACAAGTAAGATATTAGAATACTCATTTGTAATATAACATTTATAACTTAACAATTATTCAGGTAAATCAATGAGTGGTTTGCAAAATCTCAATTAGTTTTAACCTTCTCAGGTTAAACTGTTAATGTACATAGACATATTTCATGCATCTACATTCACAAAACGTCGATTAAAATCTAAAAGCATCAATTACATTCTAAACATACAGTGGAAACTTATAAATAACATAATTATGAATAAATAAAAAACCCTACCCGGTAATACTGTATACTAGAATGATACATTTGGGATAAATTCAGGTCGGCAAAACTATGGCAACACTGCTAAATGAAGGATTGTCTCCCGTGTCTTCACTACAGTGCTTAATGAAACTTTTTTCATTCAGCAAGGCGTTTGCCTCAAATTCAGCTTCAATGGTTTTAATGGTTTGCAAACATGGAACATGCATAAGATCATCTAGTCATGTTTCTAAAAGTTTCTGTTCGGGGCTGATGACAAAGTTACGAGCAATATCATAAAAAACAGCGGCTATCCAAGACCTATCCTAGGTATTAGAACCAAACACCCATTTAGACCCTTGAGACCTTGTGACCAGAAACGAGAGAGGTCACTTCGTATTCGAGCCTCGGCCCTGGTAAAGAACAAGTGGCAGCCTTCTTCCCAAGATGAACTTTGAAAGCAGGATCGAGTCAGCACAATAAAAAGTCAGTAGCGATTATTTAGGGATACACTGTTGAAAATGTTACCATTCCAATATGCCTGTAGTAGCAGGAACTTTCATATCGCCGCGAATGTGATGTTTAGTAGGATTGTTCATGCACCATTTTGGGGTGTCGTGCAACAACAAAAAAAAAATTCTGATGTCCGGTAGAGCTAACTCATAAATGTAGGTAAGTCCCGGCAAAGCTGAAAACGGCCATGCAGTAGGCAGACGTGAAGACTACATAATGCAATGTACCAACCGAGGTAAACTTCCGAGACAGAACAACTATTTGAACTAACTGAGAAAAGACAGCGACGCCATTCGCTGTCGAAGCTTGAGGATACATACATTGTGCACAAGGTCACCATGCCAGGCAGGCGGGTTGTTGGTATTGGTTATCAACATTGATATAATTGTTAAACAATTTTCTGTGAGAGTTAAAGTTTGTAACTCTAAAAATATTCTTTCTCTATCAAATAAAAATTCCACTTTTGATTCCTACTAATCTATGAAAACATCTTTCTAAATGAAAATAAAGACGAAGATGAAAATACTGGGAGGAGAAATATACCCCTTGAGAATTCAGATTTTGCTTTTAGGTCCATTGCATTACGAATATATGCTAGATTTTAAATGTAAAAATAATACATCCCTAACTGCTCTTTTGCAAAATGGAAATGAAAATCGTTTACACTTGTGTGCACAGTATGTCTGAGAAGCTTCAAAGTTATGTTCTATATCTGTCTGGTACATTTTGCATATGGGCCTGTGGCCTTTAAACTGAATAAACTTCTAGCTATTCATGACGATATCCTTGTACTTGCATTTGAAAAAAATAAGAAATTGTATGTGAAAAAAAGAAATGTGACAAATTTTAATGCTAAAAATAACTCAGCTGTGAACAAGTGGAATATTTCAACATACCCGCAACTCCTGACGATCAAAACAGGAAGAAATGATCTAATCACAGCCGCTATCGTTTTCTGTTCCTCCTTTCGGAGTGCATAGTGATGATATCGTAGTTCATGTGAAAATGATGCAACGTTGCATTTATTCCAAAGGCCTTTGAACTCGATTCTTGCATCGAAACGCGTGCATAATTTAAATAACTGACATGGCAACTCCCTAAGGGTTGTTTGTGACGATGGATGGCAAACATGCATTTTCTTTATTTTAAAGAAAAAGGTGTGCAAAAGCGTCTTTAAATTTTCACAGTAGCAAACACAAAGATCATCTAATGCTGGTTATTGTTTTGTTTCCTCCGTCGGGTAGTCAGGAGGAGGGGTTGGCATCACACTGCTTCCTAACGGGGAACTGGCATCATAAAACTCTGTTCCGCATATATACAGAACAACCGGGATAAAGAATACAGCGTGTAGAATTCCAAAAGCTATAACAGTAAACATGACCTTAAAGAAAGAATTAAATATATAAGACTTGGAAAACACCAGGACAATGATGCCAAGGAAAGAGGACATTCCTCCATTAAGAATCGGACCTGCAGCGTGAGTTATGGCCGATTCCACGCGCTGGTTCTTTGTTCCTTTTGCAATAGCATAGGCTGAACAAACGTGGACCGTAAAATCAACTGAAAACCCAACAGACATGATTAAATGGATCATGGTCACAGAGCTAAGAGTCAAGCCCCAGATGTGCAAGAAGCCTATGATACCTGCAATGATGGACACAACGTTAAGAATGACCAGAATGACCAGGAATGGCCGGGGCAGGAAGACCAGAGTGACCACCACCATTACAGCCAGAGAGATACCCAGGGTTTGCAATGTGCTCGGGAGGATTGCCACGTACTGTTCAAAGAAGATGAATGACGGATGGTAAACATAAACGGGAAGTGGTGATTCGTCAGCAAAGTCACGGACTCTCAACATAAGGTCTGCTTGTTTGTTTGAGTCTTTAATGTCCTTGGTAAAAAAATAACACCTAGAGGAAATGATAGACTTTCCACTGCTGTCGAAAATAACATCATTTTTAAAGACAGAGGCATTGCCTAGAAATTTATTGAGGCCAGTTATAAACTTATCCATTGATGAGTTATCATAATGAGGGAAGGATTTGTAGCTGTTGTACCAACATAAACGAGATGAATTATCAATGTCAGAGTCTGATCCCACTTTGTTCAAAAGGATTTCTATTTCTTTGACTTTTGCAGCATCTATGTAATTCATTTCCTCCTGGAATACAATTGGTATAGGAATGGAACTTGTGAAGTGACCCTCAAGAGTTTCCTGGTAAGAGTAGTAGTGGGAATCTTTGAGGACAAGATTTTTAAGTTCAAGCCCCTGTTTGAAGTTAATGATGCCCCAAATTGTTGCTCCCATGTACCCTAGAAATACAACAACAACTACAACACATCCGATTCGATTCAACAATAGTTTTGGCAAATACTTCCTCGGCAAAGTTTCAATTAATCTTTCGTCATTTTGACGGTTTTCAGGTTTGGCGCCACTGCACCAGAAAAGTGTACATATGGATTTCCCTTTATTTCTGTCATCCTTTTTCGGCGCCATTTTCAGACAGGTCAGGCAGTGACGCATGCTGTCCACACGACGGCCATGAAGAGCTAGACAAGATCCAAAGAAGAGACACTGGTACAGGTAGCAGAAGATGACAGCAACACCTGTGGGCAAACGATATCAATACATTGTCAAGGTGAGGTGAGGTGAATTGGAGTTTAGCGCCGCTTTCAAAATTATTTAACTTTTATCGCATTACTAGTATTATGCTAGCATTATTGCAGGAAGAAAGAACGCAATACCGTTGTGGCTATGCATTGCCATGAAACCTGCGAGCATTTGACTGGAACAGGTTAAAATTCAGCGTAGCATTGCACCCAAATCTTAGTGCGTGTAGAACAGTTCTCTTCTGCAGACAAAGTTGCCGAGCCCCTGGCGTGATTCGAACCACGGACCTCTTGATCCGAAAGCCGAACACACTGTCAAGGTCAACATAGTCATAATACCACTTTTTCTGGTGGTATAGAAGTAAATACAAATACTCGACCTCTTTAAAGAAACAGGAAAATGAATTTGATCGTCGTAGAAGGACACGACCGTTTGCACTTCAAAGGCAATGTGACACCTTTTCCAAAGAGAATAAAATGATCTCGCGAAAAGGAAAGCAAATTTTGCCAATTGCAAGTTATGGACAATGAACGTATAAAGTTCGGTTGAGCGATGCAAATCTTCATTTCCCTAATTGTGATAGGTGTTCACACAAAAATTGTAGCATGCAGTTTTCGCTTGATAAGTGACTCCTCATTATACAACCACGGATCATTACCCTCAGAAGAAAATTTATTTTGCATCATAACTAAAATTTAATGCAAAAAATCTTAAATAATGATTACTTCGAAAAAACCCTCTACAGTACCCTTAAAATTAATAACCAAAGAAAAACTCTACCGTTTACACAAAACAACTGCGTGTTAATTAACAGTATTTTATAGGTATAAAATAATTTAGTTAAAATATAGGTAGGTAGGTAAGAAAATAGGTAAGTAGGTATATATGAGCACAACGTTTGTGGAAAGAATACCGATATTGCGACTATCAGAAGAAGGATATGAGTTCCATCCTCCATTTAATCATTAAGACATAATAATCCAAAGAGATATTTCACAAAATACGTCCCTACGAATACCGTTTTCTATGTTTTAACAAATGAGTTCGAATAGAAGACAGACAGTTTTTTCTTTTAAACTTTCCATCTAAAGACTCCTCCTAATTGATATCATCGGGAATATAATAACTTTGAAAACCGACATTTCAAAATGTTCATGCATGCTTTTGATATTTATATCCTTCGCATGCTAAATCCACAGTATTTGAAATATGTTATGAAGGACTCCATTTTCAGTATGAACTACTAAATATTCTTGACAAGACAGAAATGGTGTGCAGCTCACATTCATGTGGGTAGTGAGTTTCTTCTTGCAGGAATCTCAACGTATAATGTAATTGAATCCCTGTATATACAAGATATCAAAATAATTTCATAACCATGTCTTTCATCGGTTCAGAACAAAACATTTTAAACGTTTTATTCGAAAGTAGGTCATTTGCATCCATCTGTTCCTAAAAACCTACCCAAACAAAAACTTTCAAACGAATTTGATTCCTCACGTCAATGTTTACATCAAGGAACTGTTTTTCCTTACCAAAGGCCAACAATATTCGACAAAATATTTACCTGTGTATATGCAGAAGTTTCTCACGCTGATAAAGGATGAGGATGCTCCAATACCAAAAGCCAGGAGGTCGGTGAGCGAGGTGATGGTGATACCAATACCAGCTGTCTTGAAGGTCTTGCCCATTCTGGTCGGAATATCTTCAGAGGTGCCGTAGGTTTCTGCCCAGCTTGACATCAACAGGAACATGTCATCAACACCTATACCTGGATATAAGAAACCATTAGTCACTTAACATTGCTGTTTGTAGTAACATGAGCATGTCATCAGCACCTATACCTGGACATAATAAACCATTAGTCATTTTAACATTACATAACATAAACAATGAAAATTCGCTGACAATAATTTAAATTGCACAAAAACAAATAATTTATCCGATTCCCTGAAGCCAATACCAAGAAACTCCTGGACCTGTATTTTCGAGCTCTCTTAGCACTAAGATAGTCGTAAGTACCATCAATTAACATTGGCCTACGACTATCTTAGCACTAAGAAAGCTTCGAAAATCCAAGCCCTTTATTGTAACAACAATCGTAATGGAAGATACGCCTTGACGATTGTTTTGAGAGAATTATGTACAGGGTCTAACTTTAAGGTTTGGAAGAATAATAATTTGAGGATGTTGCATATAATAGATACGTTCATAATAGATTATACAAAATTACACTTAATCCTATGGCAAAATAAAATCTGACTGATAATCAAAATGTCTAGTGAAAAAAAACTGTGTACCTATAATGAGGAAGGGCATTACTCCGACGATGTTGACGAATTTCACCTGACAGAGACTGATTAGCCCGAAAGAAGACAGGATGCCAAACCCGGCCGCCATCACACCTGCTAAGGACGCCCACATCCTGGATGAAACCATATCTCCACCGGCAATGAGAGTAGCATATGTAATCATAAGGGTGAAGGTTATTGAAAAGAAGACAATGTCGCCTCCTGTATTCTTGCTCAGTTCTACATCCCTCGATTGTGACGATGCATAATTGAAGCTAATATTCGAGGGAGACAACTCTGCCACGATCTCGACAAATTTTTCCTCCCATGCTGAAGACTTTGCTTCCATCTCATCCGAGTCTTGACGAACATGGAAAGTTAATCGAAGATAAGATGCGGAAGTGAGCTTGCCCAGGCTATGTTCAACGCCACCCAAAGATTGCGAAATTGTTTGGGAATTCCATGTTGGATAGGTAACCTTATTGGCCTTGAACTCAGACAAAAATGCATCGGATACGAGATTCTCCCCGGAAACAAAGCATGATCCGCTCCTCAAAGCGCAGACATCATTGTAGGTTACAGTGTTCCCGTTGTAAGTGGCATTTATGTGTTTAATGGCAGCAATAGTTTCTCTAATAACATCAACCGATGAGTCAGAGAATACTTTGTTATTCTTGGCATGTACCAATATTTCGCCAAATTTGTCCTCTGAAGTCAGAGCATTCTCAACAAAAAAGTCACCCGTTCGATCTGGAAACATGGCCTGATAGAGTTTCCGGTCCTGCGAGGCTCTGCTGTTGACCGGCGTGTACAGGACCTCCGTGCTTGATTCGCTACTCAATGTTAGCATTCCACAACTCAGACCCGCTGTCACAAAGAGGCATGCCACTATTAGTTGTACTGGATACTTTCCTATCCAGGTGCCGAGGCTTTTGAATCTCTGTTCGTAGAACTTGACGATCGCATTGGAGCAATCTGAACAACCCATTGTAATCCTGTCAACAGATAGGAACTTGTTACTCAATGTCTTCTGAAAATACATTTTGTTACAGAAGCTCGAAGAACGTGCCATTAAGATGAACGAATTTAATAGATTTGCAAACACTGGACCTTGAGATGTCAAGAGTTCCTTCGCCTTTAAGTTACACCCTATTATTACCGTTGAAGAAATAACAACTGCTGGGCGAATATCTGCTATAACCATCGAGTTATCATCAAGCGAGATTGTAATAAAGATATTATCAAGGTCGAGAATTTTATTTCACATACAGCACATGGTCAGGCTTATTCTGCTTTGCTTTTAACAAAAATATGAAATATATAGTAGGTATGAAGTGTTGCATTGGTGTTATGCTTGACAGAATCTCAAGCTTTCAATTCCATTTGCGCACTACACGCTTTCCTTATGCAGATTGTTCACACCCTGTGACCCAGGTGAAGTTGTCAGACAATTATTAATCAGTTTTTAAGTCGAATCTTTTTCAAACCTCACAGTTTTCGTATTGAACTGAAACGGAAAAATTTCGAAATATCGCAATGTATATTTAACTATTTTCATATTTCACCATACTTATTTTTTCGTCTATCCGAGACTCTGAAATGAGTTAAAGGACGTTTACCAGGTGTAAAAAGAGCTATCAACGTGTAAGCGTGTTTTATTTCTTTCAATGATCTGCTTGACAATGTTTCTAGACGTATAGTTATAGTATAAATGATATGTACAAGAGTGGGTTATTAGCTTTTATACTCCGACTTTGAATTTCAGTTATTTCCCAAAATTAAATGACCTGTATAAAATAATTCAGTTACTCTAACAAATGGCTATTTTCAAAGATTAAGATAGAAACAGGCCTGATGTGATATCAATGGAAAAGCTGTCATATCAGGCAACAATCATTTTCTCCCAACAAAGGCAGCTACGTCAATTATTCCTATACAACCTCTGTCCAAATACGAGCGTTTTCTTGGTCTAGAAATGTATACGCCTGATTGGATCTAATCAAAAGTTATCATTCAAAACGCCTCAGTTATTTATATTTGTTTTCCGTAGTCTAAACTTTATTAGAATATACTCTTTGCACTTTGAGTCTTCTTTACAGAATACATTCGCCTTAGTGAGCGACTGTGTCGTTGTTTAGGCCTTTGTGAAAACAAAGATGTTATTAATGCATAGGATGTTTTCATTGGCTGAAATATTGCAAGGTTGTTTATGTTGCAACATTTTCCCGGAACCTCGAGAAGATTTTGTGTTGGAACAGAGTTTGTATAGGAATTAATGAAGGAGCCACCTCAGTAGGAAGAAAATGACAATAATAAGCAAGTCTTCAAAATCACACTTGAAATATCTGGATATTATTCTTCAACAGTGTTCATACAAGCTGTTTTATTTTTAGGAATCTTAAAATTAAAAAGTTTGACAATCGCCTACAACAAAAAAGGTCATATCTATGCTGTCAGCCTTAATATGGATAACTTTAAAGGACCACTAATAAAAATTGAATTGACTCCATTTTAAGGATATGGAACATTGCTAGACGTGAAGACAAACATGGCGACTATGGACTATTCGCCGAAACTTTTATTATGAACAACGCCAATGTGTGTGTGAGTGATAAAAAGAAAAGAATTGTTAATATCTGCATGTTTCGAGGATAGAAAATTTCTATAAAACGAATCAGTATAAACAACGTGTAATTAGTTCGTAGTTCTAATGCGCATCTCCCACTGTTAGAGAAAATTTGATCTTGATGACGTCATCTTATTATATGCATAACTCTCCCACGTGGATATGCGCTTTATTGTGCCCTGGTCGAATTTTCCTTGTATATATTTGGGGTAAATGTTGTAATTATCTTAATAATTATTAAATCTGTTTAACCCCATCCATTCAGGGCCTGTTGATTCGGAACAAAGCTGACACACAATTTTAGGTGACACTTTAGATTGAGGGTCGGGGTAACTTTAGGGGAATATATTTTAGAAAACTGTGTATAACAAGATCATGATATAGTATAAAGAGCACCAAAAACTAGTGACAGCATTAATACACCTTATTCACGCGCCATTTAGATAACGAAAACAAAGCTATCGACATAGAGGTGCAACGTTATTGTCTACAGCACTGCCTCAGTGCACTAACAATTTCGATGTGATTAAACATGGACTGGTCACAATTTACATTCCAAAAGAAAATGTGCCAAAAAAGCAGTGGATCAAAAAATCAAATTATTCAAGTGTTTCAACTTGTTTTATTGAAGAAAATAGATAATTGTGACATCAGCTTAAGTATTCCAACTGTAGCCTACAGTAGTCTTCGGTAACTGACCAACTTTCGGACAGTATTCTGATTTAGATTTTATGATAATTGGTTTTAAATGAAATGAATAATTATCAGCAAACAAAAATGTCAAATTAAAGTAATTTGATTTCGATGTGCATTAGCAAAAAATTTTAAACATTAATTTACATGTAAGACAACGATTCAAGTAGACCCATCGACTCCCCAAGGTTCGGACAGTTTCATTTACCGAAATCCAGTACTGACAGGAAACCTTACAGTATGAATTCCTGGTTTACATATTTACCATTTTCCAAATCTCGATATTTACATCTGTAATACGTGACAAACAATAAGAACTTCTCGGAAAGTGCGAGGCAGTCATACTTTATAAAACTTTTTATTTGAAAAAAATGATGACGAGGGAGATATTCATTTTATCTTACAAAACTTCTGAAAACGTGGCATTTCAATTGAATATGGGTTTTTTTTATTCTCTCATAAGATATACAGTTAGGGGTTCAGCATACAATATATCATATTCGTCTCTCTTAACTATTTATTTTGGTTAAGAAAAAATTATTTAGATTAGCAGTGAAGATGCGGATGATTTTTTGTTTCTAAATATGCCATACAAAAATTGTTAGGTGCATTTATATAAAAGAAATGCGCCGATGTCCGTTTGTTAATCAAACAATGAAAGTGCCAATATTTATAAGATTTTGAAACAGAAGATGTCAAATAATTTGACGCTTTCAACTTTGTTAAATCTGTGTTAATGCCAAATAGTTCAACAAATTCTCTCTCTCTCTCTCTCTCTCTCTCTCTCTCTCTCTCTCTCTCTCTCTCTCTCTCTCTCTCTCTCTCTCTCTCTCTCTCTCTCTCTCTATCTCTCTCTCTCTCTCTCTCTCTCTCTCTCTCTCTCTCTCTCTCTCTCTCTCTTGAAGAATAAGCAATGGTAGATCTTAATCTTTAATGATAATCCCAAGTATCCACACCGACCGATGTAATATTACAATCAACAAAGATAATACCAAAACCGTTTTCATTCGAATTATAAATATACAGCTAACAATATTCACATCAACTTTCAAACGAAATATATTTGTTTATTTTCCTTACTACCGTCACATGGTGTGTTTCCGTCAAATCATATGACAATTTTTATTTACCAATGTTCACAATATAAACTCATCAGAGAAAGTAAAGTTTTTAAACATCACTGTAACAATTCTAAACAAGCTCATTGTATCACTATCAAAATGTGCAACAACCTATTAGTTTGATGGCCTGGTTTTTTTTAAAAAGCATTTTCTCTGAAATAACTCTATGAATAAATTACGACCCGTGCCAGTAACGCACCCAAACACCCCCACCCCAAGCTTTCTCTGGCTCCTGGGGCTCATCAGGCTTATATATAAGTTATCATGTAGGATAATTATAATAATTATAAATAAGTATTTATTTTAAAATACAATGTAATAACTAAACAGGATATTAACAAAGCTCTAATATCTTTTAATATTTTTTCTTAGATAACTAAAAATTAATTTGAGCTACCAACATACTATTTGCAATCATGTTAAATGGAGAATCTGTACCAAGTGTTGTGTTTAGGGAATATCAACACGAGTTACAAAATATGTTTAATGCTAATCATATCATAAAGTTCGAGATTCTATAATTAGGCTTGCGTTTGACTAATCTTAAGTATATATATAAGTATATATGCAGTATGTTAATGAACATTTTGTAAAAAAGAATTTAGTGTGATATGTTTTTATAGTACATTATTATTCTATTTCCTTCTTGTAAAAGAATTTTTTTCATATCTATGCCTTACATTTCAACCAGAGTTTTAAAATGCTGTAACCGTACGCTTTGTCTTTTCTTAATATTTAATCATTCATTTCTAGGTAAAACTCAAAGATAAACTCTCTCAACAAAAAAGATATCGTTACAAATAAGGTTTCAATTAAAATTATTCAAGGACATAGAATTCTCTCAATCAAATTAAAACATTCTCAAAACCTGTAAAAAGGTTTGTTTTGTAAAGATCATTACAAGTCTATGTTTTTTTTGTCTGAAAACCTGAAGTTGGACTTGCTAAAAAAGATATGTCTTCTAAAAAAATCTTTTTTCAAATAATCTAGGAAATAAATCTTTAAAGAATAGTAACAATGAATTCATCAATTATTAATCATAGCTTTATATATAACCTGATCAAATTTCATTAGTAACATGTTTGGTTTTTAAAAAGACATCTTTTATGTAGTGTCTTGTTGTTAGTGAATCATTAATTTGACTTTGATAGATATGAATATAATAATATTAGAAATATAAATATAAACAATAATGTAATGATAAATATTAATTTTCATTTTATAATGTTTCTGGGGTTTTCTTTACAACAAATAGACATATTAAGGCAGATTTGACCGCTTGCAATTTTCTGAAAACCATTAAGAGGTCTTAAATTTCAATTATCATTTTGCTCAAATTCGTATATTTTGATATACATGATAACATAATATTGATGATAAGTTAACCTTTAAACAACACAAAACTTTCTGATTTATAATACATGCATGAAAATCAAAATGATATTATTTAGAATAATTACCCTACTGTACTAAGTATCTTTTTAATCAAAACCGCGACAGCTCTAACCTCAAAAAAGCATGTGAACCATCATGGTCGCCACTCGTATCAAGTGAATCTAGCATGTATAGTTTCAGACCTGTAATACAGAAATTATACTTCTTAAAAAATGTACAATTGTTGTCATGTTTCGAAATTTTATTACATTTCATATGTTGCTTATCTCTCAAAAGGCACAGTTATATATCACGGTTGATATATGCATTTAAAAGATCAACTTGTTATTTTTATACCGATTTTCATCAAACAGTTTAATTTTGTTTCTATTGACTCACGGGTAACTATTTATAAACATAAACACTTATCTAACCTCTTTATTTAATTTTGCCGCTTCGGTTGGTTTGCTTTTTTGGAAAACACTGTCTACATTCATCTTTATTTTCAATATAAAGAATGCAAATTAATAAAATATTTTTTAAATTGGTAAATGTAATGACGTGTGTACAGATAATTCCACCAGAGTAAAACGACCTAGCTAACATACAGTAGCGTCAATCTAATCACCCCTTTTTCCTGTACGTCCCAATGTTATGTTAACCAGTTACTAGCCACGATCAAAGTGCCGATCCGTGGAAAAGTCGAACTACTCTGAGAGAAATTAAACGGATGGCGAGGCGATGAGGTAACATAGATTCCAGCCAAAAGATTCATCTTACCTTGTATCCTGTCATCTCAAAGTACAGAATTTCCATATAATATACTTTTTTTAAATAATTCATCTTTTCCTCTTGTTAAATAACAGATTGTCCATTAGGAATAACAATTGAACACTTACCCCACGCTGTACGGTCGAATCGATTTGTGCAGAGAGATAAGGTCTCATTTGCACGGGAGGATTTATGGTGAAACCTGATCGACCCGTACAGTCATATCCACCGTCTATATTTGGAGAAATGTCAATTTTAACCCGTGATCATGGCGTGATTTTCATTTCCTAATGATTTTGACGTTAAAATAACCGGTTTGATCAGCGTGATTATCAACAAGGAAGTGAGCTGTACTCACTCCACTGTCATAAATAACGGTTCCTAAGACACAAAATAAATACAGACTCGTATCTGATAAGGGTTCATTTCTTTGAACAGGAAAACATATATATCGGGTGGGTTTAATCTAATGCAATGTGTCATTGGTTACACATCCACACGGGTTAAAACTGCACCGATGATACACCCTATTTTTATCATGCATTTTACAAAAATAGTATATTTACCAACCTGTCGATTTTGATTGGTACAAATGTTATTAACTTTCTTTTCCAATGACCGGCGATCTTCGCTTCTTTGACAAATTGAAAACAAATCTTGGACGGGATCGATCTGATGCGTTTTTACAGTTGTGGCCATGAGTTTCATGTTAAGTATTCTAAAATAAATGTTCAACCATTATTTTCAATAAAATAATGATTCATTTCAAAATGTCTTCTTAATATCGCACAGCCTTCGTTTCTGCTTTGTTATCAACAAGAAATCAATTCCCTTTTTGAAAATATCTTCTTTTAATTATAGTTCGTCAGTAGGTTATATTTTCCACTGTGTTGTTGCAAATCGATAAAAACGAAAACGCTAACCTTCTCCTATGAGCAGGTAGGTAGGTAGGTGGATTTAAGGGCGACGTTGGGCGAAAATGACCTATATGCGCCCGTCTCTTATGAGCATATGCATGTATGAGTTATGGCCCTTTACACTCAATATTCTGTTATATTCTGTTCGATGGTAAAATCTATTTTTCTGGCCACTGAAATGATCATAAACCAGGCAGCAATGGTGGAGTATGTTGATATAATGATAACAACCCTTCAGGTTAAGGTACGAGCAAAGTACGGTAAATTCGACAAATCTAAGGCTTTAGCATAAATGTACAAATGCTGCTTGTCTAAGGGAAGTTACTCTGCAACGGTTAAAAAGAATACGCACTGATTGTACATCTTCATGAGTTTATAAATGTTTTCAATTGAAAAGAAATAATTCTAAGAGTTTTAGGAAACGTCAGTTTTTGAGCATATTTCCTAAATGTACATGTTGTTACCCTGGGTAGAGCTCTTCATCAAAATTACACTCAGAGCACCAAGCTATTAAAATGGATACCTTAAGACAGGATGTACGGACCTACATGGTCTGGGTAAGCGCTAAGTAGCAGCTTGAAAGTACTATATTTCAGGTTAATGATGTAGGTAGCGCTTTAAGCATGTCTTCGTACGCGTAAAAGATCATATATAACTGCATAATTAATGTGACTCTGCCTTGCGGTGAAACTTGCGAGCATTAGCTGGAACAAGCGAACCATGGGTGGTACAGGAATAAAGTCGTATTTATACACAAAACATGAAGCTCTCCAATTAACTTCTATGGTTTCTGCCTCGCGTCTTTGTAAGCTGAGTGTCTTATTGTCTATGAATTTGTTTTCGTTATGATCCATTGATTAGATTAGTAACAACGTTATGCACAAACACTTTTAGTACACCATGAATTATAATCAAAGAAAATACTTTACTAGTGAAATTGAGTGTAATCTCACAACCACATAATATCCTAAGTACATGCATGATAATATTACGGACATTGTCGATGTGCGAGACACATTTTAGAACCAGTATAGTCAGATAGGCTTATCAGCCCCTAGCCAGATGCAGATACAGATGAATTAATCTGTATCAGACCCCAACCAGATATGAAGTTAACTCTATGTCGAGGGAAAAATACAAACATTTACGATGAAACTTGCATATTTCTAAAATAATTAAGGTGTGTAGTTGCTAATGTAAGTTTGAGATAAACTCGAAGAAAAATTATTTGTGAATTAATTTCATTAATTGTGAATTCAGTCTGTTAGGTACTTCACGCGTAGTGTGATAAATAGTTTTGATAAACAGTTTTATTATGATGACTTTGAAGTGCATTCATATCAACTAATGATGAAATGCAATGTTCACATTAATGTTGGCTGTTGGAGTATGACGCGCACATAAAATCTATCTTATTTCTCAAGAAAATGTAAGAAGAAAGCGTAAAAAGTTGAAAATGACTTGAGATATTTTACAAAAATATCGTGTTGGCCTTCTTTGAGTTTTAGAGGCACTGTAAGGCTTGTTTGATGACAAAACAAGCTCGTTAAGACGCAAATGGCATGAAGAAAAGACTCTATACTTCAACGAACTTTCCAAAATTATTAAAAATAACCATATGTATAGTTCGAAAATCTACACATTCATAAATGGTTTGTAATAAGATTAATGAAATGCCGTTGCAAGGCTTTTCACACTCGTTGCGCTGATGGTTTCAATTCTAAGCGTTGTTTTATTTACAAATCGTTCGCTCTCATTTTCCTAGTTGTTAAATCTACATCAACCAAAATGTTACCGACTAACTTGTTTTAACTGGGTTATCTTATAATTATGTTCTAAGGACATACATGTATAAAGTGGAATGTCTCCTTGAGTTTCCTTTCTACCAAAAAATACCGAAGCAGGACAAAGTTACTCAACGCCTTTATTGCATGCATGCAAACATTTGGTGTAGATGTTGACAGCATTAGCTAGTAAGTGATACATATTGAATGTCAAGTCAAGTCAAGTCTTTTATTCGTATGAAGGCCATTGACCCATATACAACGATAGAACATACATGCAATAAGTATATAACATACATGGTAAGCGTCTCTTTGGATATTACACATTTGGGGCTTATTACAATACATGGGAATTTCTAAGTAACTTGATTGAGAGATTGATAACTTGAATGAGAGAGAGTTGATCATTATTTGGTGTTTTTTCACGATAAATGAATGGTTTGATAAACATTGAGATGTGAAGTTTAATTACAGTAAGCATAAACACCGAAATGTAATATTATTCAAATAAAATTGACTATCAATTATCTTTCAATTTCGAGGTGGTTTATAAAGATTCTGCCACCTATATCTAACCAAATTATCAAATTTCAAATATGATTATATGCATGTACACATCACACATCTTTTGAATCATTCAATGAACCACCCATTCTCTGCAAACAGAGGTAGCTCCGTCATAAATTTCTATACAACCTCTGTCTTAATTCGAAGGTTTCTCGGTCTTTCGGCACTTTCCCCTAGCGGGACAATATTGCAACTTAAACTACCTGGCTATATTTCAGCCAATGAAAACAACGAATGCATGAATAACATATTTGACATCACAGAGGCCTGTGCAATGCAAAATTCGGAAAATGAGGCGTTTGTGTTCTGTAAAGACGACTCAAAGTGCAAGGTGCATATTCGAATAAAGTTAGCCTTTGGGAAGCTTCCGGAAATAACTAACACGATTTGAATGATAACTTTTGAAACGGCGTCGCTGATTGCACAACTAACTTTGATTGCATCCAATCAGCGTTCTTCATTTCGACAGAGGTTGTATAGAAATTTTTGATGGAGCTACCTCTGTTGGCATTGAATTACGCGATGTAAACCAACACTTGAGTCAATACCTTGTCGTGGTGATGTGGTACGGGTGCTTCAGAGACCCCGAGAGCTGTGCCAGCCGGGACCTATGTGCTCCTGGTTTGGGCACCCAAAATGGACGACGGACCAAATTTGAGTCGTTCTAAAACCTACCTTATTCCTCTCACTTTGTCTTTATTTCCGTCTGTTCTCTCATCCAATGGGTCCCTTATTTGCTTTTCAATATTCCGATCCACTTTGAATTAGCCATCAAACTTCAATTATGGCCATAAGGTCGCACTCCATTAAGGGTTCTTGTATAATATAATAATCAGACTTTTGTGTTTACGTTGTATGCAAAGTATCTCTTTCAGGTTAAGTGACCGATTCTTCGACTAGAGTACTTGGGAGAAGAGTGTAGACAGAATCAAATTTGGTCTGAAGCGGAGTCATGAAACAGTGGGAGAATCAAAAACCCTTACTGCATGGTTCATCCCGGCTATGAGAATGGTAGCAAAGTTTGGTGTGGCACCGGTACCAGTGATTTTTCCCAGTCCGATCAAGTGAACATGCAATGTTCCCATAGACCCAACGTCTCCATTAATTCTACAAGACAAAATTAATCAATCTAATACCGAACAGTCAGTGCTGGTAGATTTGAGATGAAAGTCCTGCTCAAGAGTTACAACTTGCCCCACAAGGTACAACTGATCAATGCAATATAAGTTTTTTTAAAAATACAGTGGTAACAGGGGCAGCAGCCCGATTGTTTAGGTATAAAATTTGATCTCGAAAATGTGTTTACATTTTGCATTTTGCATTTTAATTAAAACGAGCAGGTCTAAACGGAACGTAACATGTTCTGATAAACTTTGCGAATCCATTTCCCTACTTCAAATGATTAAAATATGGTCCAATAAAAGGCCGCTTTTTGTTTTGTTTGATACTTGATGATTTCTTGTACTTGAACGGGTTGAGTAATGAGATTTTTGCCCCTCTTAAGATTATAAATTTGGCATTTATCAATATTTATTTGGAAATTAGAAGATTATAATTAGAAGAAATAAAATTATTTTTAAAAACGTATCACTGTCCCTTTAATGCATATGTCTTTCAATATTGGCCCTAAAATTAATGAAAGGTTTTCTATATTGGTAAATGGTTCAGCTGAGGGTAGATACAACAAACTTTTTTTTTATTCCAATAAATAATCATTACATTTTCAGAAAGACATAACATAATCAACATTACGACTAGATGGATTATATATACTAATTCAACCAAATTATAGAGTCATACAGACTTAGCATCTGTAGCAAGGCGTATATAAGAAACATCATTGATAAGTTCATCAATTACCATTTCATGATTATGCAACCGATGCAATTATGCATGCTAGCTTATATCGGGTAACATGTTCTGTATCAGCTTATTGTTTCTTCGCTGAATCCATATTCTAAAGAATAAATACTGTATTCACTGTAACTTCCCTATATCTATTGTTAAATTTCAAACAAACTTTGGCACTCATAATCAACACGTCTTCAAAACGCGAGACGAGCACACAGGTTGTTGAAGCGACTTGTACAAGTTGATATTACTTATATTTACGTTATCTACCTTGGTATTCACGTGTTGTTTGGCATACGGGGTGACCTCAACTTTTATCTCCACACTTCTATGTTTTAGGGACATAACATACATGTATTTTAAACATGTTGCTATAAAAACTAAGAATTAAAGATGCCATTCAAAGAACAATGAAGTAGTAATATTTTTAACAATTAACATCATCAACGACCATGCGTTTTTAAGCACAAGTACTTTAATTCTCATACAGATATATACATATTATATGCAAAATTTACCGACGCAGAGAGCATGTTGTTTGGGTCAAATATGTCAAATTTCATCAGACAAGTTCATCGAGTTGTTGTTTTTGAAAATTAACATCTCAATAATTATCAGTTAGCCTAGGCCTGGTGACAATAAAGAGGGGGAAAATCGATATTTCTGATCGAAAACAGGACAATGACGCACGCGTATGACTCGAACGTTATCATGGAAACTTATCTTTAGCAGGGTTTTATAAGTTTGTGTTGCTTAGTAGGTCATTCAACTAACATAAATGTAAATGAATGTTCATCTACATGCTCGTCTAAGACTCGAATGCAGCGACTTAAATGCACACAAGTACGAAAGATTAATATCACAATCATCCGTCTGTGCTTGTGGCCATATTTATAAGGATTCGACTCACTTTTTCTTCATGTGTCCTCTTTACAGCAATATAAGACACAACATGTTTTACTTTCATAGAGGTCTTGATGTAAAATCAGTTTTATTCGGAAATATAAATTGTTCCGCTACCGAAAATATGGAACTTTAATATCAGTGCACGAATTTATAAATCTAACAGGCAGATTTGCCAAATGACTTTTTCATTGATTATGATTGATTCTCTGCATTACTTGTAATTGTGGTATTTGTATTGACCTTTTGGCGTTTGTATATTCATATATACACAGATTTGCCAAATGACTTATTCATTTTTTAATTTTATTATGATTGATTCTCTGCATTACTTGTAATTGTGGTATTTGTATTGACCTTTTGGCGTTTGTATATACATATATACACAGATTTGCCAAATGACTTATTCATTTTTTAAATTTATTATGATTGATTCTCTGCATTACTTGTAATTGTGGTATTTGTATTGACCTTTTTGCGTGTGTATATTCATATACATACAGATTTGCCCAATGAATTATTGGTTGATTATGGTTGATTCCCTGCATTACTTGTAATTGTGGTATTTGTATTAACCTTTTGGCGTTTGTATAAACATATTTATACAGATTTTCCCAATGACTTATTTATTTGCATTCGAAAACCCAGGTCATATGATTTTTTGGCTCTATTCAAGCCGTATACAAAATTCATGAAACATACTCTGTGTCACTTTAATATTAACTCGTAAGAATAATGCTTACGTTTTGTGTTGGCATTTTTGAGTTTTTTCATATCTCACATTTCATGTTTAAAGGCATTGTTTACCGTTTTTTCGATGCTTGTTCAAACTCAACCGTTAAATATTCGGTCATGCAATATATTTATGTTCAGAGGGCAATATATCGCATTACTCAACCCGATTATCCCTGTTAGTAGAAAAAGTGCACGTTTCAAGGCATTTGAAGCCATTTTGCCGCCAATTTAGTGTGAACACAGTTTAATCATTTTGTTTAAGAGCTCACGTTTATATCATTTTCATCACAAGAACAATTATATTTTTTTTAATTCAGACCATCTTAACTTTTGCAATAATGTCTTAAAAGAAAACCTTGAAGTATATTGTTCTATTATGAAATTAGTGACAAAATATGATATCTTATGTCGTGTGTGATTTATTTCGGTTACTTTATCAAACCTCCATATAGAGTCACAATCAAATGTAAGATATAGACAATAACTAACGAGTGGCGGGGAATGACAGATTATCTTTCCCGGGTTATATTAATTTTGTAATTCTCGAGCCTTGGCGAGAGAATTACACAATTAATATAACGAGGGAAAGATAATCTGTCGTTGCCGTCACGAGTTGGTTATTGTTTGTATTACCAATAAGTTTTTTAAAAGACTTAAACTCGATTATAATGGAAATAAACGTTTCTCTATATAGGATTTGGATGGCGAATCTCCAAATTCATATGAGTGTGCTGCGGTTTTATTTGACACTTTCTTTTCATATTCGTCATTCAAAATGATTACTTTTAATTAACCCCCTTGGCGCTTCATAAAAATAACGTTGGCGCTATCCCCGTGCCAGATAAGTTGCCGTGACGTCACGAAAAATTAACACCTTTTCGTATTTCAGCTGTAACTTTTTTGTCCGGCAACCCTATCTTGTCAAATTACACAGAAAGTTTAGTATTTAATTTAGCTTTCAACAGATGTAAAATAAATGTAAATACAGGTATGAACAACGATTGTCGTTGGTGTCAAAATGGAAGTTTGTGTTTTTCCGGTAAATTAGCGAACCACGGAATAGTATCACTTTTTTTCATTGCTAGGAAAAAAATCCTTTTCTAACAAATGTTAATCAAATGTTTATCTTTTAAGAGAGGAAATGTCAGTGATCACGTTGGTGTGTTCACTTCTTGCATGCGACATTTAGGTCCGGTCGTATTGCAAGTTATCTTTTTGTCGACAATTTGTTGAACATTGTTGATCGTGACGTCATTGACAAACAATGCCCGTAAATTGTACTATTCGTTGGAATGTTTCGTTCATTGTCACCACACATGCATGGTGACTGAAATTGCATCCACTTATTGATATGGCTCCAATCTTGAACATGATGTGAAATTTGGCAACATTAAAACGGAAATTAACATTGCCTTCATCAGTCCATAACCGTTAGCAGTTTCCGACGAGGAAAAACTGAATCTAAATAACATATTTGCATGTACATAAACATGAGTCTGTAAAGTATGTATACAATGAAATTAAGACATTTTCAAGTATAGACAAGCAATCAAGAAATCAGAGACATTCACATAGTATATTTTCCAAATGACGTTTTATGTTAATTGTTTTTCTATCCCTCGTATAAAAACCGACAAAATAATCGAGAACCTCTCGCGTCACTTTCAACAGTACGATTTGCCTACATTACTTATGCAAATTCATTATATCATTTCTACGCTGAAAAAGCGTTCATATCGAAGCAAGAACACAATTCATCTAATGATTAGCATCTATGACAGATATCCTTCACTAAACCATGAATGATTCAAACGAAATGAGCACAGTCCGATGTGTATTTCATCTAGGCTAACTTCGAGGTCGAAAAAAATTTCCTGAAAGTGATCAGTGGTCACCTCGTTGAGCTACTGGAAATAAATTGACCGCACAATTTCAAGCAAATAAATAAAATATAACTTCGAACCAAATTGTATATCACGTGGACTTAACATTCTAACTTTATTCGGAAGAATATGTCTTCCATTTCAACATGAGAAAAGCATGTATCCCGAACCCGGCTAACTTGACTGACATCTGTCCATGACCGTATAAGCTCCGCCCCCTTCACGAGCTAGCACGATGACATTCGCGCAATAAATATCGCGGGAAACTTGTCTTAGTTTAATATATTTAAGTATTATTCTCCTGTGGGCATTTAGCCTAATAGATCGAACACAGCATTTTCAGTTATCGAGAAATATGAAATAAACAAACTGAACCTCTTCAATTATGCTTTATATTAGCCACGCCCCAATCACGGCAAGTAGTCTCCCTTAGACTATGTTTGACGATACACTGCCACAGACCATGCGAGAGCTAGATGACTTGACAAAAGAATCAAGCTGCTTTTAGCTGAAGTATTAATCAAGAGGCGCTAAACAGTAACTCACTCACTCACGAGGAAACATCATGGGATATTCCTTTCTACATCACAAAACATTTGTTGATAAAGCAGACAATAAAGTAATTTCCAAATTTCTAGTTAAAGATTAATAGTTATTTTTTTAAAATAATAATTAATTTCATGATAATCAGTTTACGTAAACGTGATTTGAAAATATATGGTGATGAAAACTTAAAAAGAACTAATTGATAACCAGGGTTTTCAAAGCAAAGTTAGGACAGGAGGCTTTCAAAATTAATTCAACTTGAAGTCAGACCTAAAAAAAATCATTAGGGATATGGGTTTATACAAAGTAAATATATACCCAGTTTATGATTTGATTAAAACTTGATGAAAATCTATGAATGTCTGACAACTATTTAAAAAGTGCCCTTCAACAATACAAGGTCAGATAACAATATTTCTTGCCTCTCAAAGCTTAGATATTTTTTTTTCAAATTTGAGTAAATTCACAAAAGGACAAAATGTTTTGGATGATTACAACTTTACATCATAATTTTTTCCATATTAAATGTAATTATTTAAATCTCTTTTGTGTCTGGTATAATCACAGTATTAATCAGGTATGAGAATCAAGTATATGTAAATAATGTGGAAGATAAATACAGGTAAAATATGATAATTTCAAATTTATTCAATAATTGTTTACAAAACAGAATGAAACATTTTATATGGACAGAGATAGTTGAAAGATTTAATTTTGCTCTCATTTTATTCTTCCTCTTGAAGCTAATGAATAGATCGTGAATCCAAGAACCAGTTTTACAGAACAGAAGCTAACATCAATCTCCTGTCATCCCCTCCCTGGAACCAGGAATTACTGTAAACCTACAAATATAGAAATTAAAATTTAATTTCTCTGATAACAATTAATTCAAACAAATCAGACACACAAATATAACAAATTATTGATATCAAGGTATTCACACATCAGTACATTAAAATACAGTACATTGGAATCATGATATATATCTCCTTTCATTTAAACTTTAAGTTCATCTGCCATTAACTTTGGTTACGCAATCCAGCTAGGATAAATGCATTTAAAATCTATTATAGCATTATGTGATTTAAACTTTCTCTTTGAGTTATGTTCCATTTGTTTGAAAGATCATTGCTGCATTTGCTGCATTAAAAAGCATAGAAATTTGTAGATTCAAAGCTCATTGACTGTTATTGCAACATCATTGCACTACATGAAGGTCACAATGAACTTATTTCAGCTATATATATCCTTTACAAACTCAATGTTTGGTAGTGTAGGGATTTTTAAAAAATCAATAGTAAAAAATAGGGTATTTGGGGATGATAATAAAATCAAATGTGATGATTCGAACATGAATAAGCATATCAATCATAAAAAACTCATCTCTAGACAATTTTCACACAAAAACACATAGAAAAGCTATTTAAGTTACAAATTGCAGTGACATTATCAGTATCAGCCAGCTTTTAACTTATTCCACACAAAAATTCCATGTGATCAATATATCTGAGGGAATGTTTCCATGTTCTTATCACTTACCTTAAAAAGAGTTAAATTATTATTGAATTGAATAAATACTCAATCATGGAATAAAGAATGATGTTACATATTGTAAATTCTTTTCAACTTTCCACTAATTGACAAGTGGAATACAGAGAGTACAGAACCAGATCTATCTGTTCAAAGCTGATGTTGAATATTCATAAAAATAAGCCATTCACCTCAATAATTTTATTTCTTTATATATCTTATTGAAATATAGGAATCAGTTTTGATCAGTATTTTTAGGGCTAATTCTATAAACATAAAAACTTGTGAAATATTTTATGAATTAATGAGTTATTTTTTTCAATTAGATGAACATTGCCATTGGATGCAATTTAACAAGAGAATACTCACGAAAAAACAAGCACTGTCCCAGCAGGGCTTGACACATTGGCTCGCAGAGCATCTGAGAGGAGCGAACCAGTTTGGAACGTTCGTTTGTACCACGAGATTAATTTCCAGACGACACATTCCGGCATGCAAAACAGTCTGTTGGATCATTCCAAATATAATGCTGGTTTTATGATAATTATTCCCCAAGTTCATTATTTCCATTACAAAATAATATGCTCAATGCCTCAAAACAACAATATGATGGTATTTAGTCTTACGAGTGTAAATTAGTTAAAACATTTGACTATAAAAATTCTAATAAATTGCTTGTGTTTCATCACATTTCAAACGACATACAATGACTGTACATTTTTTACTAGCTCCATCAGCATCACAAATATGCATCTATATCCAATGAAATAAGATTTTATAGTTAGAGAAATAAATCTGACGGTGTTTCAAATTATTTTGCCTTTCACTAAACGTAAATTTGCTGTACTACAATACTAAGTCCGCGTATAAAAATTACCCTCGTAGACTCTAATTGAAATAAGGTAAACATATCTAATACGACAAAAAAAATAGATTTTTCCCACAATAAAAGAAAACCATTATAATTAAAGTTTACTAAATGAACAATGAGTATACCACGTTGGCGGGTGGATGATTGATGCCGTACAAGAACTATTTTAACAGTCTTTAGGAAACGTCAATTAAGGCAGTAGGTCAGTGACACCACGACCGCCATATTTGTTCACCGCGGAGCAAGGTGCCCGATTTAATGTCTAATGTTTTGGACGTTCAACGACTACAGAGTCATGAAGATGCATGCATTTCCAAAATAATGAAGTAACGGGTAATTATGTCCAAGTGTTTCGTTTTTTTTCGCGGGACAATTTGTCAATCGTTTTTTTGGACAGGATATTTACACGACATCACGAAAGAGCCGACCAGTCATTTTTGATCGGATATCAAATTTGTTTGTACATGATGACTTTCAGTTACGTGCCATATATCTGATAATAAAAATTGCTATTAAATGTTATGGAGATACAGTTGAGAGACCTAGGAACAATGTTCAGTCAATTACTTTTTAATACTTGAAAGGTAAATAACGTAACACGATTTTCTCATTGGAAGTACACTTTGCCACTGTATCAGAAAGTTAAAATGGCGGCCACTTCAAACTGTTTTGTTGATGTATTGTGGAAAAATAGGTTTAACTCAAATAAGAATGAATCAATACCAATGATTTTGGTAACAAATTAATGCTTAGTAATTTTTCAATGCAAATAATACAAAATTTATGTTGATATATCAATTAAATAAATATTTAATAATTCTGATTGGGGAATGTCATGGAATGTACATTTATGTACATCCCGGCACCTGGATGGCGTTTCGTGTATGTACATGTATGTCCTGGCTGGCAGCAAGGGAGTTAACCTTTAATGTTAATTTGAAGAGGTCAGCGACGCCCTACAGTGATATTACAGGACGGCTCAATCTGACGGCACTGTGACGTCATAGCAGTACGAGTCTATGACGTCATTACAAAAGAACGAAACCACCAACGCTTCTGCGCGACTGTAAGCTTTACGCCAGGACGTAGTTTTCAATAAACGGTACTTTTAATATTTTTTTTCAGTTTGACAGACATATTCACTTTTTTGCGGCGGCACATCAGAGAGATTACGAATGGCAACTACGGGGACTTATCAGACAATGTTAAACTGCAGAATATTAACAAAATTTCCAGTAGGGAAAAGTATGAAAGATAAATGAAATAGTTCCGGCAAAAGCTTTATTTTCATTGGTTCACATCAAGCAATCAAATGTCAGGAAAATGTGTAACTCCGTGTGACTTGCAGAAAAAATGATACCCTGTGCCCATCTTCCCATATTATTAATATAAGGGTGTATCTTAAAGAGCCAGTCCGTGAGTTGTTGGAGTCATATATGCCAAATTTAATCAATGGTATCATTTGATCGCGAAGTATCGTCTGTTACCAAAAAACACATTTTAAAGCTTATTGGTTTTTAACATAGACAATATGAAGGTAGAACGTCGCAATTATGATCGAAAACCGGACAGTGGCGCGGGTCCAATAGTCAAATGTAATTTTGAAGACTTATCTAAAACAGCCAGGAGGGCAGTTAGGAGTTGATAGTGTTTGTGAGGTTATATAACTAGTATCCATGTATATTGGACGTGATATCTACACCTCTGTGCATTTATAAGGCTGTTTTTAGATTTTCATGGAAAACCAGTATTTCTCATAAATATGTCTTTTAGACATGAAAAGTTCAGATGTTTTGATTTTATATCACCACATATGACATTTAGGTTCGTATCAAAGGTAAATACTATGTTATTAAAATCAGGGAGTGGCTCTTTAAGGCGGGTATGGGGTGTAAGGAAGTCGTGTCTGTACACTTTTACATTTTGACGTCTCCTCCACAACTGTTCACCCTCATAATAGATAGGTACCTTGGGTTTCAAAGTATAATTAATTGCCCCCGTCTCCCCCACCTTCTCCTGCACGCATATTGATGTATACATTTGGAAACTACCCCTAGATGTCCGCTAGTTTGCTTCTTACTATGAAGGAAAATCACTAGAATCTGAAATCCAATGCGGTCATCTTGTAAACCTGTTATTTTCTGGTTACCTTTGATTGTAACGTGACTTCATTGTATTCTCGATTCTGATCGGTTAATAGAACAATTGCACTATGTTGAATTCAATAAATATCCGCAATTTAGCTAAGGCGAATTTTCCTGTTTATTTACAAAATCCTGTCTATTCCAATTTAACAGTTGTCATTGCCATTTGTAGATTGTGTCTATCAGTAGATACCACTAATAAATCTAAACATGATTTTTTTTTGAAGAATGAAAATATTTTTCAACTGGCTATCTTTGCCGATTTATCAACCTACCTCGCGTATAATAGTATATTTGAAACAAGCTTTTCAAGATCGTATCAAATGGTTACATTGTAACTTCCCGGGATGTGTGTTGTAAGTCCCCGGGATGTGCGTTGTATGTCCCCGGGATGTGCTTATAATGTCCCCGGCCAGAAGCAATCAAAGGGCGAAAAGTGGCGGAATACAAGATGCCGTATCCCACATGATACCATCAAAATATACGGTATCTCGCAGGACCCAGCAACTCGGATTCCCTCCCTTTTCATCCCTTGAATGCCTTTGACACGGAAAAAATAACAAATCATGTAATTGGTTTCAATCTGTTTTAATGACATATGAAGTCAGTTAAAGTTGAAGGTCAGAGAAATATTCTTTGACGATTTGCTGCTCGCGGCTAACTCATCAGTCACAGTGGTCGCTGCTGCAGTCGGCGTCCCCTCATTGCCACACACAATTGGGTCTGTTGTGGTCACGTCTGTCGCCCCTACAGTCACCGTGGCGGATACCTTTCGTCTCTTTCCTGCTATGATACTGCTTACGACAGCCTTTTGATCCTCCGACGTCCGTTTGTACACGCGAACTGCCTCACTTCGGTGGCCTGAAAATACATCTTCTATGAATAATTTGTTTCATTGCATATTAAAGATAAATGTTCATAATACTCTCTAGTAGGGATGTCGCGTCAAATTCCTAAAACACAAACCCTTGAGCCAACAGTTTTGAAATTGGTGGCGGATAAAAGTGCTTATCATTACAAAGTCTTTCAATAGCTTAATGAGTGTACTGTACTCATTAAGTGAATGTTTTAATCCATCATTTACTTTCGCTCTCACGAACAACTTCAAATGTATTTCGTCAAAATGGCTGGCTGACCCGCCGTGTTTATTCCGGAAGTCCTAAATATAGATTGTGCTATATAAAATGTTAACTTCCTTACGAAACGAAGCATTCCTTCACAGTAATATTGCATTTTATGGAGCTTCAATTAATATGCGTCATGCTTTCATCCACTTGTAACTTTCATTATATTTTGTTTCATACATTGACTTGACAAATAAAACATACACCTTTTCAGGGTTTATGTGTTTAATTCCATTAAAATATAACATATTCGAATATATATAACTAATTTATTTTACAGAATATGTTTTATATATCACATTAAAAATCACAGAAAAAATACGTTTTAAACCTTTAATTACAAATAATACTTTTTATCACAAATATCACATTTAATGACAAGCACATATCTCATTACTGGTAAAACGTTAATCATTAATTGTAACTTTTCCCATTTGTAACAGCCTTTTTAATAGAGTTTACACGTACAGATCATCAAACACGACAAACAACGAGATTTAAGTAATAAATTTGAAGCGAACATAAAATACGCTAGGCAGAATTCACTTGCAAGGGCAAACTATCACCCATTCCCTACATGTAAAAACTCCAACAACAATGTCATGTTCTTGAATATACATATTTATGTTTTGTATCTGTATAATATATTGTAAAAGTTGAAAATGCCAAGAAATTGTCACTGAAACGTAACCCCCTTACCACGAAACTAGTGTACGTAGTGGAAAACTGGTTTCAACATATCATTGCGCAAGAAGAACAATTTCGCCGGAAAAGAAGTCTTCTGCAGCAGTGTGAACCAAAAGTCTCATATAATTAATATAAGGCAGGATTCGGTTGTCATTTATTTTTAGAAAATTACCGAACGATCTTTGGAAACATATTGCTTTGCCTAAAATGTATATACGATAAAGTTTCCTATGAAAGAATCGCTTAGAGTTGGGTGAATGTTTTAACGTTTGTTATTCCAAGAATGCAGTTTCCAATTTCATGGTTTGAATAAATACAGAAATTGACAATCCTCACAAAAAACCTTCAAATCCTCTTAAAAAACACTCTTTACTTCTTTGACAAATTTTTATCTATATTGTACAGTACACAAGTAAACAGTTTGAAAGGTTGAATATGCCAATTGTTAAGAACTGCGCATGCCAATTCAATATGAAACGGTAAATGTGTATGTCATTATAACTACGACAGACCTTTTGTAACACATTGGAAATTGTTATTTTTGTGTGTGTAATAACTGGTTATGACGAGAATAAAGGATATATAGAAGATTAACCCTTAATTAAGATGATGGATATTGACAGTGTCAGAACACTTTTTCCGAGAAAGCATTATCGTAAGAAGATAAGAATTCTTAGCGGAAATATAGAGAGATGTAGAAAACGAAAATGCGATAGTAAGAGAGTTTTAATGTTATAAAGACTTCTTGTACAGAAAGATCTCCTCAAGTGGAAAGTAAATATTTTTACAGATACAATACAAATTGCAAATGGGGTAGTAAAACCTCGTTATTACGAGTTCATGTAACGTACAAAATATTTTGCAAAGATGAAATACAACTTTAAAGTGAGTGGCTTAAAAAGTGTTGTAACTAATTTTAATAAGAAAAAAAATTAGGTAATCCCCTTTTTGCAAAGATAAAAGTACAAATGTCAAAATTTTGCCTCATAATCACGTATTTAAAACATTATAATTATGATGGGTCTTCATTATGATTTTATTTATCTCTTAATTAGGACCTTTTCAAAAGAAAGATACAAATAACATATGAGGTATTTTATTGACATTTTAAAGACAATCTTCTCCTGATTACGAGTTATTAAGATACAAAACTAACTTCCAATGTGTTTTCATTGATATTTCGTAAATAACAATCATTGTAACATCTGAAGAGAAGATGAAGATTTCAATGACGAAAAAGAACTTAAAAACGATATCTTACAAATAAATACACATTTGCAACGTATAAAGTTTACACACAGGTAAGTATAAGATAACAATTAAATGTGGTTTACAAAGTACATTTTTCCGGATTGTAAAATTCCTTTCCGTCGTTTGCATTACATTTTATAATGACCGCAAATGGCTTTATGTAGAAAAAAAACGTAAGCAATTTTTTTACTGGCCTCAAGCAAGATTTTTAGATGAAGCAAAATACGTAAAATATTGACATAAATCTATGTACAGGTTTTTAAGAATGCTTGTGGACAGTAAAGAGTGATATAAGCAAAATATGTGGATATGGTAATCTAATTGACGACACATGAAAAGTTGACCAATGAAATCGCTGGCATTCAATATTCCCGTAAATATGTGATGAAGAGTAATTCGACTTACTCATATTTCTTGGCTTGAAGCTGTCGGAAGATCTTCCAACAAAAAAATTAAAATATCCAAAGAGAAAAAATGATTTTTCCAAGCGAACTTTAATAGTCGAATGCATGTCAATTTCTCGCGACTTGCACGTGAAGGCACGTGAGATTACGAAAATTGTCACAACTTTGCTGTGACGTCACAGCCGCAGTCGAATCATTTTGTATAGGATCGAAGAGAGAGGTAGGTTGCTCGACGCGACCTCCCTATGTTTGCGTCACTGTCACAGTGGTCTTTGGCTAGTATAAGACCTTTGATCTTTTGATTTTACTAAATTTGTCGATGGGCTTTATAAAAGTTTAATTCGGCTAACATTATACAGGTATGTTGTTAAATGTCGCTGTTACGAATGTCACTGTGTGTTATTGTCTGTACGCTGTTTTAATGTACTGTACCTTTTACAAAAATAGAAAAGTCGCAAAGTATTTTCCACACTGATATAAGTACCCAAAATGAGAGTTCGCTTTTAAACTTATAATAACTATTGGTCATGTGACAATATCGATAGATAGATAGATATTCTAAACTTTCCGGGATTCATTTTTATTCAACAACTGCAATACTAATTATCGCAATACTACTACTACTGCTGCTGCTGCTACTACTACTACTACTACTACTACTACTACCGCTACTACTACAACTACTACTGCTACAACAACTACTACTACTGCTACTGCTACTACTACTACTACTACTACTACTACTACTACTACTAGTACTGCTACTTATAGTACTGCTACTACTACTACTGCTACTACTACTACTACTACTACTACTACTACTACTTCTGCTACTACTAGTACTTATACTAATATTCATACTACTTCTTCTACTTCTACTACTTCTATTACTACTACTAATACTACTACTGTTAATACTACGACTGCTGGTACATGTACATGTACTACTAACTTTACTTTTACTACTAGTCCTTCTACCACTAAGTACTGGTTCTGCTGCTGCTACTAGTACTAGTACTTTTATTTTTACTACTTCTAATCATACTACTACTGCTGCTGCTTTTAATGCTACTACTGCTACTGCTACTGCTACTACTACTACTACTAATGATATTAATAACAATGATGATAATACGACTACTGTTGCTTCTACTATTATTACATATTTTGTTAATTGGGAAATTTCTGAAGTTGAAAAATTTGAAAATAAAAAATATATATTTCATACTTTATTTGTCTATTGTATTTGCGTATCAAAGTTCAATTGATAATTCTGCATCAATGCCCCAAAAAACATCTGACTACAATTTTTTTAATGTCATGCCATTTGATCATTAATCTGATTTCTTTAAAACACATATAAATATACCTTATAAGATTCATAATTTCTGAGATGGACGGATAGAGATTAAACAGCATTCGAAAATGAAGCACCTAATTTGCGCCGGCGAACGTGGAAACATTAGTGTGACCCCTCGACTGGCATTCTCTCCCCACAGAGGTAGCTCCGTTAAAACTTGTATAGGAATTTATGACGGAGCTACCTCTGTTGGGAGAGAATGCTCGACTAGGGGTTTTCAATTTGTTATTTCTACAGTACACATAACAAAGATTAATACAAGTTGAAAGTTGAAATACAAGTTTCTGAAATATTTCTCAGAACGGTTGGTGATAAAAAAAAATGAGGATGTAATTTAGTTCTTTATACACTTTTCTCTATAATAACGATATAATTTGAAAAAATACTTAATTTTATTTTAAAGTTGATTGTTTATTGTTGTATTAGGTTTTAAAAAGTCATGATCATTTATGATGATATGTTTCAAATGTACACTTTTTGATGATAAGAGTAAGCATATGAATGTATCATGGGTCTATGGCCTTTTACTAAATAAACTTGTCTGTCTGTCTGTCTGTCTGTCTGTACATAGTTATCAATGTTAACATTAGGTTAACCCATTTATGATTAGCAATTACATGTTATGACATCTGCCAATTTCTATCGTCAAGTTGTAAGGTAGGTCGTTATGTTTATGAATATTGGATGATGAGAACATGATTTAAAAATATGTCAACAGCATTAAAACACGAGGATCTAACACCAACATTTAATACTGTAATACTTGTAACTACCAATTTAAATGTTGATTTTTTACCTCTTAAAACAAAACTTCATGTACAACCTTTCTGTATGCATATATATATATATGTGATTCGATATTGTAACCCGTATCTCGACGAGATGATATCCATCTTTTAGAAATATTTAGAAGTTGGTAATATGATTACATAATATGTTCTATTGTTCTTTAAAATATTTTAGGATGGCAAAGTTTCGTTGTGGATATACTGAATTGCTTGATAAGGCTGTTAGAATCTACACCAACATCGCAATCCTGAAATAAAATAGTTTTTGATTAACAAAACTTGTTCTTAATCCTGCAGAAAAAGAAGTTATAAAGCAGAGAGAACCTTTTTTCTATTGAAATAATAGCCTGTCGACACAATTGAGATGCAAATCACAGGTCAATTCTAAAGAATAATAAGTATTTAATTGCTTCATAGGATGCTTTATTTGCTGATTTGTATACATTAAATTTTGAGTTTCATAGCTGTTTCTTTCACTTGCACGTAATCTAATGTCAATTTTTGTTATTTTCCGTGAATTTTCTTCCAAATTCCCTAAAGTTTGGTGATAAATAGTATTTTTGTAAACTTTAGAGAATTATAAAATGTATCATTTTTGCTGGTAACACTCTTGCAGTTTGTAACAATTAAATTTTTCCACATAACACGCTTTAAACGTTTAATCTTCCAGTTGTGAATACTTTAAAAGACAAAATTTAATGGTTTAGAGAGATTCTTCCACTAGTTCAAGATTTTCTTTTTAGTCAACTCTAAGAATTATGGAATGCTTACCTGGATTTCAATCAATACAAAATTTGGTGTTTAAAAACACAACTGGGCACCAAGTTATTTATTGTTTCCGTTCTCTGGTAAGAAAAGAAATAATTTAATTGCGTTATGAATCTTCAAATTTTCTTATTATTATCATTACAAGTAAATATTAACTTGACATGTTTCATATTTCATAAATACTGCCTTCTATTTAAAGGAGAACGTCGACAAGCCTAAGATCTTAAGCAACCTACAGCACAGATTGTTCCTTTATTTTAACTATTTTACAATTTTACTTCTGATGTGTTGTGATCAGGCAAATCAAGGAAAAGTTTTCCTCAATTGTAACAAAGAATTTATAATTTCGGTTCACTCCTTTATAAATCCAACTAATTTAAAAAATCAATTATTTAAATAACACATATTGTTTTACCAATATTGGCGTTATGTTTTGTTTTGTTTTCTTAAGTTTTGTTTTGTTTTGTCTTGTTTTGTTTTACTCCTTTTCTATTTTTGAATTAGTTTCGTTCTGTTTTCCTTCCGTATCACAAATAAATCATAATGCTTATTCCTTGTAACTCTCTATACTGCTATAACATTGGAACCTACATGTACTAAAGAGTTTTTTATAGATGCAAATCAAATTATTTCTCTTATATCGCTCAAAATTTATTTTTCATGTGATATAGTTAATAATCACCACTTAACCTTTCCATCGATGCAATGAAATTATTATCATCCATCTCAATTGACCTGCAGTCAATGATAAAAAGGTTCAGACTGCCGAAGTTACTCTGGAATCTCAAACATCTGAAGAGTTAGCTGTGCACAAAATGGAAAATATTGAAAACAGATAATAAAAATATATAAACGATGATTGTGTGAAAGTTTTGAATACGTCTTAATCCCTTATCTAGTAACAGAGAATAGAATATTCATTGTTAAAGTATATATGTAACTTCACCGATTTCCTATACACATTATGATCATTGCCGTGTTTGTCACAAGAAAGTATACAAAATTATACTTTTGCCGGTATTTTAATTTATGTGCATTTAATACAACGTGGCATTACGACCTGCCGCTTTAGTTCTTTAATCTAAATACGTACATATTTTCCATACAACTTGCATGGTAGGTGACCTGAGTGCAGAATACTGCAAATTGTTAGCCATACCGAGAAATTTGCATTATCTATACCCCTATTTATATTTATGAAACATTGATTTGTGTCAGTGCCTTGACGCATAATATTAAAAAATAAGACTTTTTTAATATCCATGTTGAATGTTGAATGACAATACATTTGCAGCTTTTCAATTTTGATATAAAGTTGAAACATGTACATGTACTAAAGCGTAACTTAGCAATTAGCAATGTCAATTTAGATGTGTTGTTTTTAAAAAGAATGAAATGATCTGATATCTTTGTTAATTCTAAAATACTATATTTTTTGTCAATGCATATGTTCTGAGAAGTCTGTCCCTCTTAACAAGATCATTGATATTTGCCAACATTGAAGTCTCGGACCATCATTCGTGCAAGTTATCGTCGTTTGATCTTTTCATTACCCTAGGTAATATTTCACCTGAACCCGGAAATGCCTTGACAGTTTTCTTCATACCGTTTACGCTGCAAACATATTACTATCTTATTGTACGCCCAGGTATAATAAATCTGACCCTTGTTAACTTTGACATTACAGTTTGAACACTATGTACAATTTCAAGACTTTCAAGTGTTGGCTGTAAGTACTCATTCAACCCATGAGACCTAATCAATCAACATGTATTGTTTTTTGCAATTTTCGTATTTCAATTGATTTTTTATTATATTAACTCCTCAAGATATTTTTGTTTTAAATACATGATTATATCATAATCCAGTTGAAACACGTCATAAAGGACAATGTTTTATTTGCTTTTGTTGTAAGAGTTACAAGCGTGGAATCCCTTGCTTTGACTTGATAAGGAATTGTTAATAAGACTTTTATCAATATGGGGGATATTCTATAAAGCGATTTGATCTTTACTAAGTTGTAAATATACTACTGTAGTTAAACAGTGATTGGAGTTTAGCTTACGTACTGCAACAAACGGCCTTGGATTTCTACTAAAAAATGTTGATATTCAAGCTGCGTATCTAAACAAGTTTATACCGTTTCTCATCTCATCTCCTGTGAGAATGTCAAAACGACATTTAGCTTGTTTTCTATGCTGCTTTGAGAGTGTGTTTCAAAAATGTTGTATGTCGCTTGAATAGAGTCAAAATACCATTTGCCCTAAGGTAAGCTCAAATCGCCTTTCTAAAGTTTCTAAAATTACGATATTTTCTTGTTTTCAATAATAATAAAAACCGCCATATAAAATTTAAGAAGTCGAAATTCTGCTTCCCATTTATATGTATATATGATATATGACCTATTTTACACTATCAAACCCTTTTTGTCTTGATATCTGTCGTAAATTAGATTCCAAAATTACGTTTCAGTCATTGGCGCGCGCCATTGTCCAGTTTTCGTTCATAAATTAGGACGTTAATCTGTATATGGTCACTATGGGGAACAGTTAAGCACTAAGCTTCTTGCTTTCCGAGACAACAATTGTTTCTCTACTGGACAACAACATTTATGAAGTTTATGATATTTGACTCTAAAAAATACTCTGTGGCCCTTTAAAATAAGACGCAGATAAACTGTTAATTGGTGAAAAAGTCACATTCCGTAATATATATATATATATAAATTTTTATTAGTATACCCGTAATGATGAAGTTTTGATTTTAAATACTTATGGAGATTAATAAATTTAGTTTCGAAGTCTTCTTTGTTGTCCCAATTCTACAAAATGACCTTTTCTTAAATAAAATAAAACCCATTTGTCATACAGACAATATACTCTATCACAGATTGTTTATATGTTAACATGTTCATATATGAACCGATGAGTGGGTTTTATCCTTTAAGGTCCGTGACCTTACATTATTGTAATACAACATTTAGACATGTGAATCCCGTTTAGAAGAACATGTCTTCATCAAATTTGAATCTAGCAAAATTCCCATTATGAATCAAGCATTTTGAAATTTAAAATGAAATTATTACCAAACATGTTGTTGTATTAATTTGACATGATTATCTATGATATTGAAATACGTATTCTTCTCGGACCAAATGGCATGGCCATTTCCTTGTCACTGTTGAAGCGTTTGGTCTTACGCATCACTTTTCACTTACCCAAAACATTGTTTTGTGAGACAGCACCTCCATAAAACCTACTGAGCTGAAGAAAGTAATTTTGAAAACTTTTTTATAGCTGCGTTAAACGTTTCACTCGTCCGTAGAAAGTCAAAATGTGCTTCCATAAACTGTTTATTTCATGCTTCGTGAATATGAAGGCGTAAAACAAATTAATCTAAACTGACGTTTAAATGTTTTTGATACGTTTGCTTTAAAACAAAAATTATCTGTGAAAAATGTCAAAAGATAATTTAAAAAGTCCCTTAACATATAGAACGGAATATTCAATGCTTTTTGTATCATACCATCCTTGATAATCAAGGGCAAACGTTGTGGTGAATCTCCACTATTACCATTTGGTAACCCTAACGATTAGGTTATTACCTCCCTTTACTGTCTATGCCTTCTCAAAGTAACCAAAGAGAAACGCCTTATATCATTCGAAAATAGAGAAATGGCGGTTTGCCATTCTACTGCTACGCTTAAAAGACAAAGGGTACAGATATGATTGTAGAATAGGACAGCAAAGGGGGTAGTAAAATTATAGCAAAGACCATGTCTTAAATCCAGTACATGTATATTAGTTGAGAATAAACGGAACGTTTAACCTAGATTATCTATGGTGGAATATCAAACATATTAGATAAAATTATCAAGCTAATTGTGATCCGTGATTAGTTAATTAGTGGAATGTTATGTTAAATGACAAGACTATACTCAAGATTTCAATGATTTTTCAGCCTAAATTTTCAGTTTCTGGAATGTTTTTGTGACAATAGAATGTTACGGTTGTTTTCCTCAACACTGTTTATTAGATAGATTGCAATGTTTTTTTAACATAGATCAAAAATCAAACTACTACAAAGCATGAAAAGAGGGGATATCCGACTAATCCGAGGTTTCTCTATCTATAATATTTCTTCTATCGTGAAAAAAAGACAACTATTTTTTAGATCACCTTTATTAAATGAAATAATATTATTATCACTATCATAAAAATAAAACAGCGATCACAAGAATAATAACAAATAGATCATCCTTCATTAGCAGAAACATCTGATTTACAAGTAAGATATTAGAATACTCATTTGTAATATAACATTTATAACTTAACAATTATTCAGGTAAATCAATGAGTGGTTTGCAAAAACTTAAATAGTTTTAACCTTCTCAGGTTAAACTGTTAATGTTCATAGACATATTTCATGTATCTACATTCACAAAACGTCGATTAAAATCTAAAAGCATCAATTACATTCTAAACATACAGTGGAAACTTATAAATAACATAATTATGAATAAATAAAAAACCCTACCCGGTAATACTGTATACTAGAATGATACATAAATTCAGGTCTAAACTATGGCACCACTGCTAAATGAAGGATTGTCTCCCGTGTCTTCACTACAGTGCTCAATGAAACTTTATTCATTCAGCAAGGCGTTTGCCTCAAATTCAGCCTCAATGGTTTTAATGGTTTGCAAACATGGGACATGCATAAGATCATCTAGTCATGTTTCTAAAAGTTTCTGTTCGGGGCTGATGACAAAGTTACGAGCAATATCATAAAAAACAGCGGCTATCCAAGACCTATCCTAGGTATTAGAACCAAACACCCATTTAGACCCTTGAGACCTTGTGACCAGAAACGAGAGAGGTCACTTCGTATTCGAGCCTCAGCCCTGGTAAAGAACAAGTGGCAGCCTTCTTCCAAAGATGAAATTTGAAAGCAGGATCGAGTCAGCACAATAAAAAGTCAGTAGCGAGTTAGAGATACACTGTTGAAAATGTTACCATTTCTGTATGCTTATAGTAGCAGGAACTTTCATATCGCCGCGAATGTAATGTTTAGTAGGATTGTTGATCCACCATTTTGGGGTGCCGTGCAACAAAAAACAAAAAAATTAATTTCTGATGTCCGGTAGAGCTAACCCATAAAAAGTAGGTAAGTCTCGCCAAAGCTGAAAACAGCCATGCAGTAGGGAGACGTGAAGACTAGATAATGCAATGTACCAACCAACGTAAACTTCCGAGACAGAACAACCATTTGAACTAACTGAGAAAAAACAGCGACGTCATTCGCTGTCGAAGCTTAAGGATACATACATTGTGCACAAGGCCACCATATCAGGGAGGCGGGTTGTTGGTATCAATTATCAACATTGATATAATTGTTAAACAATTCTCTGTGAAAGTTAAAGTTTGTAACTCTAAAAATATTCTTTCCCTATCAAATTAAAATTCCACTTTAGATTCCTACTAATCTATGAAAACATCTTTCTAAATGAAAATAAAGATGAAGATGAAGATACTGGCAGGAGAAATATACCCCTTGAGAATTCAGATTTTGCCCTTTCGACAAACATGTTTTAGAAGATGAATTATATCTTATGCTTTTAGGTCCATTGCATAACGAATATATGCTAAATTTTAAATGTAAGAATAATACATCCCTAACTGGGTTTTTTTTTGCAAAATGGAAATGAAAATCGTTAATACGTGTGTGCACAGTATGTCTGAGAAGCTTCAAAGTTATGTTCTATATCTGCCTGGTACATTTTGCATATGGGCCTGTGGCCATTAAACTGAAAAAAAGAAATGTGACAAATTTTAATGCTAAAAATAACTCAGCTGTGAACAAGTGGAGTATTTCAACATACCCGCAACTCCTGACGATCAAAACAGGAAGAAGCGATAATCTAATCACAGCTGCTGTCGGTTTCTGTTCCTCCTTTCGGAGTGCATAGTGATGATATCGTAGTTCATGTGAAATTGATGCAACGTTGCATTTATTCCAAAGGCCTTACAAATTGATTCCTGCATCGAAACGCGTGCATAATTTACATAACTGACATGGAGTTGTTTGTTACGATGGATGGCAAACATGCATTTTCTTTATTTTAAAGAAAAAAGGTGTCCAAAAGCTTCTTTAAATTTGAGCACATGGGTATAGTGGTTAGCGTGCTGGCCCTTCACGCCGACGACTCGGGTTCGAATCCCGGTGTGTTGTCTCCTTGGGCAAGGAACTGCAGCCACATTGCACTCAGTCCACCCAACTGTTAAAATGGGTACCTGAATATAGAGTTGTACGGACCTATACGTTCGCGTTTAGCGTTTAGTAGCAGCTTTGGATTACACTTCCCTCAGGGTATTGATTTAGGTAGCGCTTTGCGCATGTCTTGGGACGTGGAAAAGGCGCCAAATAAGTATCCACATTATAATGATGATTATTATTATCTAAATTTCCCAGTAGCAAACACAACGATCATCTAATGCTGGTTATTGTTTTGTTTCCTCCGTCGTGTAGGCAGGAGGAGGGGTTGGCATGACACTGCTTCCTAACGGGGAACTGGCATCATAAAAATCTGTTCCGCATAAGTACAGAATTACTGGGATAAAGAATACAGACTTTGCTTCCATCTCATCCGAGTCTTGACGAAGATGGAAAGTTAATTTAAGATAAGATGCGGAAGTGAGCTTGCCCAGGTTCTGTTCAACGCCACCCAAAGATTGCGAAATTGTTTGGGCATTCCATGTTGGATAGGTAACCTTATTGGCCTTGAACTCAGACAAAAATGCATCGGATACGAGATTCTCCCCGGAAACAAAGCACGATCCCCTCCTCAAAGCGCAGACGTCATTGTAGGTTAGAGTGTTCCCGTTGTAAGTGGCATTTATGAGTTTAATGGCAGCAATAGTTTTTCTAATATCATCAACCGATGAGTCAGAGAATATGTTATTCTTGGCATGTACCAATATTTCGCCAAATTTGTCCTCTGAAGTCAGAGCATTCTCAACAAAAATGTCACCCGTTCGATCTGGAAACATGGCCTGGTAGAGTTTCAGGTCCTTCGAGGCTCTACTGTTGACCGGCGTGTACAGTACCTCCGTGCTTGATTCGCTACTCAGTGTTAGCATTCCACAACTCAGACCCGCTGTCACAAAGAGGCATGCCACTATTAGTTGTACTGGATAAGTTCCTATCAAGGTGCCGAGGCTTTTGAATCTCTGTTCGTAGAACTTGACGATCGCATTGGAGCAATCTGAACAACCCATTGTAACCCTGTCAACAGATAAGGAACTTGTTACTCAATGTCTTATGAAAATACATTTTTGTTACAGAAAAACGTGCCGTTAAGATGAAAAAAACCCTAATATATTTGAAATCACTGGACCTTGAGATGACAAGTGTTCCTTCGCTTTTACGTTACCCACATACCACTTAAAAGCCAAGGTTCGACGCCTGAACAAAATATGAAATATAACTAGATATAAAGTTTAAAAAGTTTTGCATTGGTGTTATGCTTAAAGTCATAGTTTCATTTTTGCAAGGCAAATTGTAATAAATGCCAGAGAAGTAATTCACCACTTACAAAAATCTCTCCCCTAACGTTTGCAACAATTTTCAGAACTCTGCAGGCATTCTAGCCCTCAATAATTAAGTTCAAACTACCCTACCCTACCCGAATATTGTGCCTTTGCGAGCGTTAGTCCTTACCACGTCATTTCGCTAAGACCGTGACGAAGAACGCATAAAACTTCCAAGCTGAATATCCAATGAAAATAGCTAATAGCTTACGCTTTTCAAATAAAGAAATAACAAAAAGGAGGTAAACTCAATGAAGATTGCGTCTGTCATAAGTATCGGCGTTGCGATGTCTAGATTTCCGGTGTTTCGTACTCGTGATGGGATTGCACTTGATTCGGTACCTCCTCGGTCTGAAACGGCATACGCCAATGAGCTGTTTCATCCAAAACTGTAAAACGGGCATAAAAATTCTAAAAATCTTTGCAAATGCGATGGGAAATATTTGTGTTAGTGATCAGATTTTGTTCGTGAAGAATAATTAGTTCAGTTTAGTTGCCTTACAAAAATGAGACTATGACTTTAAGAGAACCCCACCGCGCCTTCAATTTCATGTGCGCAGTACGCGCTCTCTATATGCAAAGTTTTCATGCCCTGGTCAAGTTTTCATCAGACAATTCTAAATCAGTTACCACCTTTTTCAAGCTTCACACTTTTCACATTGAACTGAAGCAGAATAATTTCGAAACATATATAAATATTTTGAACTATTTATCTATTTCATCATACTTATCTCTTTCAAATATCAAGATGGAGACAAGCCTGTTGTGTTATAAATGTAAAAGATGTCGATTCAAACAACATTTTTCCCAACAGGGGTAGCTCAGTCATTAATTCCAATACACCCTCTCTCCCAATACGAGCGTTTCTCGGCCTAGAAATGCACAAGCCTGATTGGACGTAATAAAAAGTAGTTGTGCAAACACCGATGCCGTTTCAAAAGTTATCATTTAAAACGGCTCATATATTTCAGTTTAATTTCTTTTGGAAATCTAAACGTTATTAGAAATGCTCTGTGTACTTTGAGTCTCCTTTACAGAATACATTCGCCTTATAAGCAACTGCCTCATTCCAGATAGGCCTGTATTATAACAAAAATGTTATCCATGCATGCGATGCTTTCATCTGCTGAAATATTGCAAGGTAGTTTATGTTGAAATATTTTGCCTCTGACCTTTCTGTTTTCCTATTACAACAAGGTAAAAGTCTTGCTCTAAGTCTTCATATAGATAACTTTGAAGGACCACTTATATTCATGGAATGGACTCCTTCAAAGGAATTTTAATATTGCTAGGCGCGAAGACTAAGATTAGATTATGGGTTATTTGCCCATTTTATTGCTTTTTTGTTTTTATCGAGAACTACGTCAATGTGATTGTGAGTGATGAAATGAATTGTAAATGTCTGCATGTTTCGAAGATAGAAAGAATTCTATGAAATGATCAATCTAAACAACGTGTAAGTAATTGTATACATTTGGGGTGACTATTTTAAATCATCTAAATGGAAATTACGATTTTTTAACCCCACCCATCGACGACGCAAATGGTCCGATAAATGTTGGTGAGGGGATAGGTCACTTGACAGCGTGTTGACGTTCTTTCTTTGCAAAAATTCCTTAACAACACAGTCTCTATATAGATAGGCGTCATCCTGCTAAAAGAGTGTTCCGATGTTGCACTGCTATAGTACAGCACACACTTTATTCACTCACCCTTTGGCCGAAATCGTTAGTTAGCACTAAATCAGACTTCAACACAACAGCAGGAGATTGCACAGTAGGCGGTCTTTAAAATCAAACAATTTGAAAGGTGCTATCATTGATTTATGATTCAATATTTTGTATCTAGTTAACTTATTTTTCTGAAGACGAATTCATGTCCGATTGGTTACGTATTGCCTTTATTAATATTAATACTCAATATTTGATAGAAGAGTCAATAGAAAATACTAAACATGTTACATACGTTATCTTATTCATTCCTAGAGGAAGTGCATTTTGAGACAGGTAGTTCGATATAAGTAGATATAACGTTAGAAATAAGTAGATTTTTGATATATGTACTTTTCTCAAATAAACAATACCAAATCAGACTGCTGGTATATGGTATTAAAAGCTATTGAGATATGCTGAATCGATATACAATCATTTTATCTTAGATATGATACAGTTTTAATGATTAAGATTTGACATTTTATTTTTTCAACAAAATTCTTGCAAAGTCATAATTATTTTTGGGCCCACTATCATTCTTTAACAACTGATTAAAATCGGCAATATATTCTTCAAGTGGGTATTGTGTTATGAATGCTTTACGTTTGATAGTTTTCACTTTGAAATAAAACATTATTTTATAGGTTAAGTTGACATTTGAAGATATCAACTAGCTATATATTTAGCGAATGCTTTAATTTCCATTATTGTATACTACCGATATACTACTCAAAATCACTTTTCATTGTTTTGAATTTTTCAAAATTGTAATCTTTATTTACAGTCTTAAAATTTGTTTCAAATTCTTAAATAGAGCACATGAAAAACATTTAAAAAACGAAATGAATGCTTGGTTCTTCTATCACTCTTTATCGTGTTTTTACATATACTTCAAGTATACAGTTGGTCTGCAGGCACTCGCATACAACAACGAACTTATATATAATACTAACTACAAGCCATATGTCACAAAGTACAAGGTATAGAAAATAGAAAAAGGTAATTTCTAAAATCATTGTAAAACGTGACAATCGCAGATTGTTTTAACTAGCAGATGTATACTTCTTAAGATAGGCATAGTGGATGTACTTAGTGATGAATCGACGTATACACACCAGCAAATAAATGTTAATCACCATCAATCTACCGTTCAGATATAATACGACACTCAACAAAGATAAGACCATTTTCATTCGAAATGATAATATACTTAAACAAATAACGATATTCCTATTCACCAAATAAATTAGTGGTGTAACGATTCATGGATAGTACCGATGTTTGCATCGTCTACTACGCGATTCAAGTGCATCGATACAAAACACATTTAGACAATATATCAGGATGTATCGCTATAAGAGAAAATATATCCTGATACAAATATGTAACAAGCAAATAACTCTCTATTTCAGAGATATTTCACGATACATCGATGTATCGCTATAAGAGAAAATATATCCTGATACAAATATGTAACAAGCAAATAACTCTCTATTTCAGAGATATGAGTGATAACACAAACAGAACATATATGATATTTATGATATTTTATCTGCAATTTCTAAACCTCTCTAATTTTTCGATTTCCATTCATGTAATGTTTGTGACAGTTTGGTGTCTTAGAAAAAACAATGCTATTCTATGTCCTTATATTCTTCTTTCATGAAATGTAGAGCACCGTGATACGTATTGTATCGCAACCACTGTATCGTGATGGGAATCATCTCGCAGGTTCTTTTGCAATACTCAAATGATGCATTGTCTCGTTTAATAAAACTGGAATCGGGATATATCCAATATATAACCAATATTCATTGTATAAAACTCTTAACAGTTTTTAAACATTACTGTAACAATTCTTCTCAAGCTTTCTCTGGGGCTCATTAGTCACATAGAAGACATAATTATGTAGGATGAAACAACAGTTGTAATAACAGTTCTTCAAGGATAAACTCTCCCCGAAAGTGATGAAACAAAAAAGTGAGATACATAAATTCTTATTAAGCCATTTACTTCTGGTCCTAAAAGATGGTCCTAGGGGTCTGATATCTGATATAAAACACAGTGATTTATTTTAACAAAACAGAATATAAAGAGGCACAATCACTGATCTCTTTTCATAGTTACTAGATTTCATACGAATTAACCTCAGTTATTAGGTTATTAAATACAAACAGCAATTTTAAAAAGAGAATCTTTACGAAATGTGTATAGGGTATATCAACACGAGTTACAAAATTTGTTTATGGTAAGAACTTCTATTTCTAGGTTTGCGTTTGACTGTATATCTACAGTATGTTATTACAAATATTGTAGGAAACATTATGATATGTTTTATAGTGAATTATTATTTTCTGTTCTTCTTCTTCTTGTTCTGTTCGTCGACTAAAACCGCAAAAGTGTTTTCATTGCAGTTTATCTCTCAAAAGGCACATTTTTGTATCATGCTGCACATCATTCCTAAAAAAGTTTAAACTGTTATTCTTATAACGAAATTCATCATACAGTTTAATTTTGATTTTATTCACTCACGGGTAACTAAAGACTGGTCTAACGTTCTTTCATTTTTCCACTTCAGGTCGTTTGCCTTAGGTATTGGTTAACTTAATATAACCTCATTTCCTTTTGTAAAAAAATTTAAAACTTGCAAATTAATCAAATATTTTTTAAGATATGGTAAATGTGATGAGATTTGTACAGATAGTTTTACTACAGGAAAACGACCAAAGAAGAATACATCAGTGTCAATCTAAACACCCCTTTTGTCTGACTAAATATACTGACTCTAGGTGTCAATATTATGTTGTAGTATAGGTGTTTGTATGTAGGTAGGGGTATTTTTATAAAGGTATGTATATATCCATTGATAAATGTATGAATGCATGTATGTATGTATGTATGTATGTATGTATGTATGTATGTGCGTATGTGCGTATGTACATGTATGTATGTATGTATGTATGTATGTATGTATGTATGTATGTATGTATGTATGTATGTATGTATGTATGTATGTGTGTGTATGTATGTGTGCATTGTATGTATATTTCATGTCTGATGTAATTCAAGGTGTTATTTCGACCTTATTATTTCTGGTGTTCCTTTAATGTTGTGACTGAGGATTTCATTATGTTTACATGTAACATATGATACCTAAATAAATAAATTATCATTATTATTATTATGATCATTATTATTATTCATTTTTTTAATTATTATTATTATTTGTTAAACATGAAATAGCTAAGATCACAGTGCCGATCCGTCGAAAGGCGACCAGCTAAACACAGTCAAAACGTTCATCTAACCTTGATATCGTACAGAACCTACTGTGTCACACTGGATTACAAACGGTTTTTTTATTATTTCAAAGTACAGAATTTCCACTCATTATACTTCTTTTCAAATTGTTCATCTTTTCCTCTCGCTGTATAACAATATCGTATATCTAGAATAACAATTGAACACTTACCCCACGCTGTACGGCCGAAATGACAAGTGCAGAGAGATAAGGTCTCATTTGAACCTGAGGATTTATGGTTAAAACTGATCGATCCGTACAGTCATATCCACCGTCTATATTTGGAGAAATGTCTCATTTTTACCCGTGATCCTGGCGTGATAATAATTTCCTGTACTTCTATTTTGACGTTAAAAATAACGTGTATGAACAGCGTGATTACCAATAAGGAAGTCAGATGTACTCCCTCCACTGTCATAAATAACGGTTCCTTAGACACAAAATAAATACAGACTTGAATCAGATAAGGGTTCATTTCTTTGAACAGGAAAGCATATAGATAGGGTGGATTTAATCTAATGCAATTTGTCATTGGTTACTTACCCACAAGGGTTAATACACTACCGATAATGAAACATATCTTTATCCTGCATTTACAAAAATAATATAGTCACCAACCTGTTGATTTTGATTGACAAAATTTCTATTAGCTTTCTTTTCATATGGCCGTCTATTATTGGGTCTTTCAGAAATAGAAATTGGATATAATCGGATTAATCTCATTAGGTTGTTTTTTTTACAGTTGTGGGCATGACAAATGTTATGTTGATGATTCTAGATTATATTTCCAAAATTAGTTTCGATTGAATAATGATTCATTTACGAGATCAAAATATCTTCATAATATCTCACAGCCTTCATTTCTGCTTTGTTATCATCAAGAAGTCTATTCCTTTTTTGAAAATATCTATTTTTGATTATTGATCTTCCCTAGGTTTTTCATTTACAGAGTGTTGTTGAAAATCGATAAAAACGAAAAGGCTAACCTTCAGCTATGAGCACATGCATGTATTAGTTATGGCCCTTTGCACTCAATATTTAGTTATATGGGCATTTATTCAGTCGATGGCAAAATCTGTTTTTTCTGGCCACTAAAATGTTAATAAACCAACAGCAATGGTGGAGTCACAGGCGCCTGTATCAATATAAAGGTAAAAGATACCCTATATATAGAATGAATCAAGGCAATTCACTTCTCCATGGGCCCGAGCGGACGATTTTTTAAAAACGATGTTTATGGCGAAAATAAAATATTCAAGGTAAAATGTTTGCTATGGATCGAATGTTTACTTACTATTCTTATCATTTATTGTCACTTTGCCACTAAACTATGCCTTTAAACATTCATTTGAGATTTTTTCGTGTCCGGGCCGCCTGTACCGTCTCTTCGTCGCGGAAGTTGACACTCTTGACCTAGAGGAGCCGGGCTTGAATGCGCCGCGCCCTCTGATTGGTCGAATGCACAAATAATAACAACAGCACATGTCGAAGCTGTCACAAAATTCCGGCTGATTTAGGCCTGGTGACGTAGTGCTTTATTAGGACTAATCAGAGGGCGCGGCGACGAAGAGACGGTACAGGCGGCCCGGACACGAAAAATATCTCAAATGACTGTTTAAAGGCATAGTTTAGTGGCAAAGTGACCATAAATGATAAGAATAGTAAGAAAACATTCGATCCATAGCAAACATTTTACCTTGAACATTTTATTTTCGCCATAAACATCGTTTTTAAAAAATCGTCCGCTCGGGCCCATGGAGAAGTGAATTGCCTTGATTCATTCTATATATAGGGTATCTTTCACCTTTATGTTGATACAGGCGCCTGTGGGTGGAGTTTATTGATTTAATGATAACAACCCTTTAGGTTAAGATACGAGCAATGTACAGTGTCTTCAACAAATCTCAGGTTTTAGCATACAGCTGCATACCAAAAGTTTTTTCACTAACCATTGAATCGTAGTGCAATTATCATTTAATTTGGGTTTCGTTTGGACGGCAATAGCAAACTGAAAATGGATCACTAAGTGTCCTTGTTTGAAATAGCAATTCTAGAACTCATTTTGGATTGTTTGGTCTCTCGTGTACATTCGAATTTTGGCATATTAGAATTGACACATGGGGTCATATTTTAGAAATTTCGATATTGTTAAATGTCAAATAAAATTCTTCATATTTACTCTCTGAGACTGAAACCACCAACATCATATTGACTTTGTGCTAAGAAACAAACTTGACTAATTTTTAAAGCAGTCGATAACGTATAAAGGATTTTAGCGTTATCGAAATTTTGACCCCTGGTCACTTGAACAATGACCTGCCCAAACTGGTACGGTTAATTGTTAGGTATGATAAACATTTGCCTTAAAGAAGAATGGGTCTGCATATCTGTATTGAAAATTCAACATTATATGTTTCTTTTTCGCAATCCTAAACACATAAAAGGCATCCCATATTATATGTTATTTGCACTATTATACCTAGGTTTGTGAACATACTTTTGATATGTAGCTGTAAATGTACAAATGCTGCTGGTCTAAGGGAAGTTACTCTGCCACGGTTAAAAAGAATACGTACTGATTGTACATCTTCATGAGTTTATAAATGGTTACTTTTGAAAAGGAATAAACGGTGAGTGGTAGGAAACGTCAGTTTGTTTCGAGCATATTTCCCAACTGTACATGTTGTTACCTTGCGTAAAACACTTCATGAAGATGACACTCAGTCCACCTAGCTGTTAAAATGGGTACATAACGACAGGATGTACGGACCTACATGTTCTGGCTAAGCGCTAAGAAGCACCTTGAAAGTACGATATTTCAGGTTTATGGTGTAGGTAGAGCTTAGAGCACGTATCCGTACGTGTAAAAAAATGTGACTATATTTTGCGGTGTAACATGCGAGCATCGGCTGGAACAAGCGGTGGTGCAGTAATAAAGTCGTACTGTATCCATTCAAATGGATTACGAACTCACTGTCACCTCTGTCTGGGCGCATATATATTGAATACTATTTAGATTCTCCTTGCGTCATTTTCAATCATATATTTTGATTGTCTATGATTGTTTTGAATGAATGAATGAATGAATTTCTTTATTTCCTCCAATGGCAGTTAAAGATTAAAAATAAAATGCATCAATTAGTCACATTCATGTACAGAGAATATTTTCAAAGCATTCACATCAATGCAGTGCACAATACAATATTTACAGCAAGAACAAGTCAGAAATATTTAGAAATATATAGTTTTTCTTGTCATATATATTTTGAAAATTCAATAACAATAATTTGCCTTGCTGTAGTAGTAAGGCCTGGAATGTCAACAGGTCCACCGCAAAATAGTGCAAGAACATCATTATCATCATCAACATGCATACTTTGGCATCTAAATCAAGTAGGTCAAGTAAGTCCATGTGGAATGATTGGTCCAAAAATTTATTTGTAGTCTAAACAAGACGATAACCGGGTAAAACAACTGGCATCCCGTGTAGAGAATCACTCTAGCATACCCCCAAACTTTGAAACAACAAGATAAGATAATGGCCGTCTTAACGAGTTAGCATCAATCAGGCAAATCAACACAGTGCGAACTAAAGGGGAGCATAACGGGACACAGATTGACTAAATAGGGATGAATACACAACAAGCACACTGTACTTTAGATGATCCCTAATCACTTCTTGATTGAGTGAAATAAAAAAGAACACTAGTTTAGGTATAGTAGATTTTATAAAAAATGAAAGAGAAGGTAAGGTTAACACTGTAAGGTTTCACATACTCCAAAAAGGTCCAAATTATTTACGTCATGGTGCCATACAATGGCTTATTTTAAAGGGCCCAAACTCCTATATAAGTACATATAAATATATATAACATGAGCATTGACATATTAATGCTACATGTAAAAAAGGCTGATAAATGGAGCATAAAAATGACATTTGAAAATATGAAAAATAACAGCCAAAGTCGGCGAATGAAGGCATTAATGATAAACAATGATATATGAATGTAAAGTACGTAATATGTACGATCAGTATATACAATAATTGGAGACATTGTATCAAATTACATGAGAGGAGAGGCGGTAAAAAGGTCGCACGCTCGAACCGCGTGACACCTACTGAAAAGGGACATCTTAAAACATGAAGGTTGCAGCAATTTCACGTCCTGGTAAAAAGTGTCCGAAGTTCGGGTGACATCGGATGGTGTCCGAACCTAAGTCAGTTTGCCCTATTAGGTGACATGTTTCGACACTTGAATTGCCATCTGGCTTTTTCTACCTTTAAGAATGTGCAACGTCAAAATCTTCATCTTGTCTAGCGTGGAAACTATGTAAAAAATAAAGAAATATTTCATACAAAGTTGTAGTCGTTGGATTTTATTTTTAGAAATATTATTTGGTATTTGTATAAAGCTTCTAGGTCTCACGTGATAATAAGTTGTGAAATATGTATCCTCCGACAAGCAATAAGGCCACTACTAAAAAAAAAAGTTTTAACCTTTTTGGGAAAGTAGGACTATTAAAAGGTCCTTTGGCCTTGTGCTCTTGCAATAACCCAATGATGTGTCCAGATGAAAACAATTTCTTTTGATAAAACCAGTCTTTTTCACTTGTCTTAAGGCAATCATAAATTGATGATTTCACACAAAATAGGGGATGTGACATTGAATGATGTACAGTGTGTTCCATATTTGTTCTCTCAACTCTGACAACTCTTTGCCAACCATGATCATCGAGTCAGCGTCTTCAAATTCAAATCAATTTACACCAAGTTATGACCGAATTTATGAAGTCAGTGATTCGAATCCCGCTAGGGCCTCGGCAACTTCGTCTGCAGTAGAGAACTGTTCTACATAGAGAAATGTTCTACACCAGTCAATGATATTCATGGTTCGCTAGTTCCAGTCAATTCTCGAAGGTTTCACCGCAATGGATAACCACACGAGTGTTTCTCCCTGCAATAATACTAGCAGCCGCGATATAAGTGAAATAATCTTGAAAGCGGCGTTAAACCCCAACTCACTCACTCACATTAAGCTAGTAGTTGCATCAAACCTGAAGAAATTTCCTCGCTTGAAGCTGTAGAAAGTGACGGTGTTCTTAGCTCTTTGTTTGGTCATGGTGACGTGAGGTGTGTTGGTGTTTAACGCCGCTTTTAAGATTACTTCACTTATATCGCGGCTGCTAGTATTATTGCAGGGAGAAAGCCCGCGACACTATTGTGGCTATGCATTGCGGTGAAACCTGCGCGCATCGACTGGAACTAGCGATCCATGGGTGGTACTGCGCTGAATTTCAGTGTAGCATTGCACTCAAACCTGACTGCGTGTAGAACAGTTCTCTACTGCAGACAATGTTGCCGAGCCCCTGGCGGGATTCGAACCGCGGACCTCCTGATCCGAAGCCGAACGCACTAACCACTGCGCTATCCCGCCCCCTTGTTTGGTCATACCGACAGCTCTCTTTATCTCATCTTCAGTTGAACATGGTATGCTTGTTGCAGTCTTATTTCTACTGTGCTACCAAGGTTTCGTTTTTACTGTTTTATTTTGTAAGAATGACTTGTTACATCAAAAAAGGTAAATTTCGGATTTTACGTTAACCTTACGTCAACGTTAAGATTTTGTTGACCGTTGCCGAAAAGACGAGTTTCTACTTGCGTTACATAATTCAGTGTGGTATATATCACTTAAATATTATTTCTTTGAATTTGAAGGAAATATTTAGGGCTGTATATATTTTTGGAAAACTAGTTTACATTACAATGCATTCATACAGTCCAAATTTCATACTTCAGTGTTTCACCTTAAAGTAAAGTTATTGCATTTGTTGAAGAAAATTTACGTTTTACCAATTCATTGATTTGCACCCTTGGACCAGTGACAAACAGCTTCAATGTGTTTTAAACCCGTAAGAAATCTATGATCAACAAACTGCACTTGTGTGTATTAATCAAAAGCATTTTATTAAGAGCAAGTTACTGAATATGTAAATACAATCAATGAAACATATATAACAGAACATTTGACTTACTTTCAATACAGCTTATTATTGAATGTAAAGGGACGTTACTCTTGCATCCATGTGTACCAACAGACGATGGAGGGTTTTTTTATTTTTAGAACATCAAACATGCTGCGGGCTACACATTTTTACGAATTCGAGACAAAAATGCTTTTTTCAAAAATTATAATTATGATTGAGATAACTAATGGAAATAAATCTCTAAGAAATTCTGAAAAAATGTTGAAATACAATTCGAAAGTACATCGGATGAGGGTAACTCAGAACATCGTTTGTCACCTCCGCCATTACGTAACTGAATTAGATCGATAAATTTACAACTGCTTTAGTATGTCACACATATGTTCACGAATCGATGGCCAAAGGATTGGATTTCCAAAATAAGGCTACATACAACCTGATATTTGGACTCGTTATTTGGTGCTGTTTCATTTAAACTTGTTATGTCGAAATCGAGACTGTGAACGTTTCGTAAATAAATTATCATTGGTAGGCAGGTATATACACAATGAAAGGAAGATATTTTGTTGGAAAACAAAGAACGTACCCGTTTGGGTGTGGAACAAATGGTTAAATTAATACAGTAGCTTCTTTTAAAAACAATAACCAAACAACAACATCAGTATCATATCTTTGTTGGGATAATGTAATAGACCGAGATTATGTTATAGACCGTTAATTGTGTTTGCGACTGTTTATGCCGTGTCCTAGAAACGGCCATTTTTGACAGTCACGCGTGGTTACAGCTAACTTCCTTGCTGAAGATATCCCCACTTTTGTATTTTAGAGCCGGGTGTTGTAAACATCGTTTTATAGGAAGCATGCGAGGATCATGAGTTGATATATGATATAAATGTTGGATATTTCCGCAAAGGTGGACCAAGTACTTTCAGATATTCTCTGGGCCTAATCAGCATTGAACTCAGCATTGAACTCTGGTTGCTAAACAACCTTGCATGGGTATGTGTTCCACTTGTATTATATTTTTACAATACTGTGTGTGTCCAAGGATGAGAGATACATCTTCATGAAAACATTTATTATGTACTGAAAGTCAATTCAATGTGTATATCTGAATGACTTTCTTTCTTAACGATTGTGAAAGCCTTTGCTGTTTTACGAGTTTTGTCTGCACCATTTCTAATAATCTGACACTACATTACTTACGCCAGGCAGATTTTCCTGTTGCTTATACATTTGTACGTCAGCTTTTCAAAAGTATCGTTTCTTTTTTATTGACGTAATTGAATTTATTTCCAATCATAATATTATCAAACGAATTTGTATGACAGGCGTTTTGATTTGTAATAAAAATATCATGCAGTATGAAAGTAAAACGTAAACAGTTTGCTGAATATGTGTAGCATATTAAACAAATTGTATCATCTAAGTACCTTAGTATAATAAAACAGGAATTTTCACAGACATTATTGATAATTCTGTAATTATGACTTTCTTTGACGATTGATATGTATAACAAGTATAATTTGTCAGCAGGCAACGCGCAATCAGATTAAAATCGTGTTCACCAAATGATAAACCTTATAAAAAGTTAATGACTGAATATCTGAATTATTTTGCTGTTGAGTTTTTACAAAATCGTGGTAAAGTAAAACTAAGATGTATTTTCGGTTGATAAGGATATTAAAACTTAAAATGTTTAAATGAGATAACTTGAATTTGGATGTTTGTATTTAAGATAAGACAGAATTATTTGTTGAGCATGATGTGAAAAAATTAAAATAATTTGATAACATCGTATTTCATTTTGATATTTCTTTGTAATATATATTCACACTCTGTTAACGTAAAAAGGCATATGTGTCTTTTTTATTAAACAAGTATCCTGACAACTTTTAAGAAAGATGATTCTCTAGAAAGAAAATGATTGGGTTTTTTTTAAGGAAATTAGTCACTATGTGTTTCATATTTCAGGAAAACAAGCAATGAATAATTGTTGATAAAAATACCAAACTTGTCAAAAATAGATATGATGTTAACACTGTAGGTGAAGTTCACTGAGCCTGATTGTACAAAACTACTCAGATCATACTAAGTTTCATAGAGATGTTAAAAAAAATTTTATAGAAAATTTTGTAAATTATTAACAACAAAAACCTCACTTCATGGCACTATATGGTGCAAAAAAAATCTTAAGAATAACTTTGTTTACAAAAAATAAAATTATATTTTTTGTTAAATTTTTTTACATAATATAATGAAATGAACAGTTGAGTGGGTATTTTGAGCAAAATGCACAACTAGATAACAAGGTTGGGACGCAAGTTTGATGGAGACTGTTCAATGTGTGAGATATACTCTCCTTTAGCTAGAAACACTTATTGACTCCTGTTTCAATGGCATGGGTACATATATAGATTAAGGTATTTTTTAAAAAGGCCCATCTATGGATCATAGTAGATATGTGTTTCATATCATACCATTGCTCAAATTATGCGCTATATGACTAAAAAATAAATCTAGAAACAAAATGTTTTATTACGGTTTAATGATTTTTATCTAGGCTCGTTTGAATAATAAGTTTTTTTCAAATGTTCTGATAAAATATTTCTACAAATGTTTGAAAAACACATTAACAGATAGCAAATAAACAGAAATGCCATTAATATGTCTACCTGTAATCTCATGTCGATGTATTTGATACCAGAAGACACAGTGGTTAGCTTCTATATTCAACACTTTAGCAATGAATGAGTTTAAGATGAATTTTATTCTAGTATCCCCAGTATAAAATGATATCTTCCAGTTTATTGTCACTACATAAAAACAAATTAATTTGCTTGTTTTCAATAGTTGATTATGACAACTTAATCAAACTTTATATATTCTTTAGGAAGGTGTTTAAACTGAGAAACTATATGAATGCATTGAGTTAAGTTTAGAAATTTAAAAAATCTAGTCAGTGGCTAAGTGATTGTCTGTATTAAATTTCCACATTTTGTACTGTTGACCTCATGGCCCTTTATACGTTACTAAATGAAGTATGAACTATGAAGTATGAACTTTATTAATTCGAATGTAGGTAATGAGATTAATTGAGATTAAACGAGATGGTTATCATGCAACAGTGCTTTTGGGTGGAGAATATCATAACTCAGCAACAAGCATTGTATTTGGAGCATCTGGAACTAAACAATTGTACATGTTTCTCATTCATGACAGAAACATCTTTGAACTTTGTCACGTTATTGTAATCAAAAGTTAAGTTTCTTGTTTTCAGACGTGTGAAGTAATCAAAGCGTATTTTGAATAATTGTGGAAAGGTTATTATGAAATATGAATTTGTATACACAAGTACATAGAGATTATCAAATAATTGGGCGAAAACATGATGATAAAGGTATGAAACAAGTGTGTAAATCACCAATTGTTACTCCATTACTTTAAACCTATTTCTGTTATTTTATGGTAAGCCGTTTAATAATATTTATGTTATTTGTGTGATTGTCCTGTACAATTTTCAGATTTCTGAAAGGTCTACCGGTACACATAATCTAAATACAAAAGCAAAAGAATATAACAACTTACATATTTTTTTAGATAATTATATACATATTCAAATTTTAGAACAAATCACATGCATGTCTCCATTATTGTGTACGGATGAGGTGTTTTCTTTGATTTATTTTGAAATGTGATGATGAGTTTTTTTATGATATAATGTCCACTACTAAGAAACCACCTGTGCCTAGATTTTATAAAGTCATAAGTCAATGTTAATGTATGGTACTTACGACTATCTTTGCACTTGCACCGTCTCACTTGTGTACATACGTAATCATATATCTATAAAACAGTATGAACAGAATTAAAAACGTACACAACCAAGCGCCCAGTGATTTATGAGAGACGATCTAAGACTCATTTTTTTAAAAATCATATTGTTATAAGCATCAAAGTTAACGTATATATACAAGAATTAGTTATATAAAAGCTCTCTCCGCTTTGCTAAAATAGAATCACAGGTGCTGGCAGTATAAGGTACAATATTTTGTATGCTGAAAATACTACTAGAACATCATATAGATGTCTTTTTAGATACATGGATATGAAATAAACAAGAAACAGTTGACACCATTAATCCTTTGGTCTGCTTGTTTGTCATTTTATCCTTGATATTTAGCAAAATGCACCTTTTGGTAGTAAGACAGTCCTGTTGTTCAAATTCATTAGGAAATTTATTATGTACGGACAAACCGAGTATATAACCAAGTATAGACATTGCAACTAATTGCTTTGCTGAATGGTTTGAATGGATTCTTTTTGACATACTCGGCTGGAGAACTTCACAGTCTGGTAGTTATATTCAGACAAAATGACTCATACGCTTTGTAAGACCTTTCTCTTTCTGTTTACAGTTTGAGGAGGGCTTGGCATTCGCTTCATTCTTGTATGCCCAGTATTTAATGATCTGAGGATTAAAAATCTTCCGGCTTATCGTCATCACCACCTACATATGAACAAATTGATTAGCTTGTTTTCAGTGGTTGATTATTACAATTTAATCAAACTTTGTATAATCTTAAAGAAGGTGTTTGAACTGAGAAATGCATTGAGTTACGTTTAGAATTCAAATGAATCTTGTCAGTGACGCTGTGCTTGTATGTATCATATTTTCCACATTTTGTACTGTTGACCTCATGGTCATTCATAGGTTTTAAAATGAAGTATGAACCTTTTTAATTCGAATGTAGATAATAAAGGTTTTTGTAACTGAGATTAAACGAGATGGTTATCATGCGACAGTGCTTTTTGGTGGTGAATATCATAACTACCAACAAGCATTGTATTTGTATCTAAAATATTGTACATGTTGCTCATTCATAACAGAAAAATCTTTTAACTTTGTCACGTTTATGTAATAATTTCACATTTTGGTAGTTATATTAAGACAAAATGACTCATAAGCTTTGTAAGATCTTTTTCTTTTTCTGTTTACAGTGGGATGATGGCTTGCTCGGACTGCTCTAATGCAATTGTCAAGTTTTACGAAAACAAATTCCAAAGACTCGGTACTTGGATAGGAAAATACCCAATACAATTAATAATTATATGCTTTATTCTGACAGCGGGTCTGAGTTGTGGAATGTTAACACTTAGTAGCGAATCAAGCACGGAGGTCCTGTACACGCCGGTCAACAGTAGAGCATCACAAGAGCGGGAACTCTACCAGGCCGCCTTTCCAGATCGGACAGGCGACTTTTTTGTTGAGAGTGCCTTGACCTCACCAGACAAATTTGGAGAAATACTGGTACACGCGAAGGATAACAACATCTTCTCAAATGCATCAGTTGATGATATAAGAGACACTATTTCTGCCATTAAACTCATAAATGCAACTCACGAAGGGGAAACTGTGACGTACTATGACGTTTGCGCTTTGAGGAACGGTTCATGCTTCGTGTCTGGAGAGAATCTTGTATCCACTGGTTTCTTGATGGCTTTAGAGGCCAATAAAGTTACCTATCCAATTTGGAATGAGGATAGGATTTCACAATTTCTGGGTGGAGTTGAAGAGAACAATACCAAGCTAAGTTCAGCATCTTTCTTAAAAATAACTTTCCACCTTCGTCAAGGTTCAAAAGAAATGAAAGGTAAATCTTCTGCATGGGAAGAGAAATTCGTCGAGGTCGTGGCAGTGATGTCTCCTTCGAAAATTAACTTTAATTATGCATCCTCGCAATCCAGGGATGTTGAACTGAGCAAGAATACTGGAGGCGATATTGTCTTCTTTTCAATAACTTTCACGCTTATGATTACCTATGCAACTGTCATTGTCGGCGGTGATATGGTTTCATCTCGGATGTGGGCGTCCTTTGCTGGCGTCATGGCGGCCGGGTTTGGCATCCTGTCCTCTTTCGGGCTGATCAGTCTCTGTGGGGTGAAGTTTGTCAACATCGTCGGTGTGATGCCCTTTCTTATAATAGGTAATTCTCTCACTTAGGTAGTCAAACCAGTACCAACCAGACATCATTCCAAAATACCTTTACAAAAATAGCAGCGACCTACCAAAGGATGGCTAATTTCATTATTATGTAAACCCTTGGCATAGTTTTACGAAAATGACAGCTCTTTATTAACTTCTCTCTACACAAATAATCCCCATGTCGCCTCACTTAATATAAATTTGCAATTCAGTTTTCGGTGGTATGACCAGAAAAGTATATTATTAGCTACAATTGCATTTTGTTTCAAAGTGAAAATAAAACATTTACCTATTGCTTTGGAAAATTTTATGTCAGTGACGAATAAATAAGAGGCAATAGTGTTAAAGACATGTTTTTAAAGTGACTAATGGTCCCTTATGTGCAGGTAAAGGTGTTGATGACATGTTAACGGTAACTTTATTCAGTGGTGACCTATGGTTCCTTATGTGCAGGTATAGGTGTTGATGACATGTTAACGGTTACTTTATTCAATGGTGACCAATGGTTCCTTATATCCATGTACAGGCGTTGATGACATGTTAACGGTTACTTTATTCCATGGTGACCAATCGTTCCTTATATCCAGGTATAGGTGTTGATGACATGTTAACGGTTACATTATTCAATGGTGACCAATGGTTCCTTATATCCAGGTATAGGTGTTGATGACATGTTAACGGTTACTTTATTCCATGGTGACCTATGGTTCCTTATATCCATGTACAGGCGTTGATGACATGTTAACGCTTACTTTATTCAATGGTGACCAATCGTTCCTTATATCCAGGTATAGGTGTTGATGACATGTTAACGGTTACATTATTCAATGGTGACCAATGGTTCCTTATATCCAGGTATAGGTGTTGATGACATGTTAACGGTTACATTATTCAATGGTGACCAATGGTTCCTTACATCCAGGTATAGGTGTTGATGACATGTTAACGGTTACTTTATTCAATGGTGACCAATGGTTCCTTATATCCAGGTATAGGTGTTGATGACATGTTCCTGTTGATGTCGAGCTGGGCAGAAACCTACGGCACCTCTGAAGATATTCCAACCCGAATGGGTAAGACCTTCAAGACAGCTGGTATTGGTATCACCATCACCTCCCTCACCGACCTCCTGGCTTTTGGTATAGGAGCTTCATCAGTTTTTATCAGCGTGAGAAACTTCTGCATATACACAGGTGTGTGTCCTTATCAAAGTCACTCAAACCACAAAAACATTGTTGTTTAAAAAGCTAAATTTCCTCAATCAAACCCTTGTTTGAAAGATTCGGATAACCGGCTTTATTAATGTTATTGAAGCAAAATTGACCACCGTTTTATGCATGCATGAGCATTTTGATGTACTGAACAAGTCTCTTAGAAGTGTTCCATTATTTAGAAGTGTTTAGTATATACTTTCTTGTCTACACCAACAAGGCTTTGATGTATTTTGCCCTCAGGTGTTGCTGTTATCTTCTGCTACCTGTACCAGTGTCTCTTTTTTGGATCCTGTTTGGCTCTTCATGGGCGTCGTGTGGACAGCATGCGCCATTGCTTGACCTGTCTCAAAATGGCGCCAAAGAATGACTCAAGAAATAAAGGGAAATCGAAGTTCAAGCTTTTCTGGTGTAGTGGGTCAAAACCTAAAGATCGTCAAAATGATGAACGGTTGATTGAGACCTTGCCAAGGAAGTATTTGCCCAAACTATTGTTAAATCCTATAGGCTGTGTTGTTGTCATTGCTGTATTTCTAGGGTACTTGGGGGCAACAATTTGGGGCATAGTAAACTTTGAACAGGGCCTCGAGCTAAAAAATCTAGTTTCCAAAGAGTCTTACTACTTTTCGTATGAAGAAACCCTGAATGCTCATTTCAGTAGATCCTTTCCCATACCGATAGTATTCCAGGAGCAAGTTAATTACACAAATGCTGACAATGTTAAAGAAATGGAAGTACTTTTGAACAATGTACAATCAGACTCTGACATTAAAGACTCTTCTCTTCTCTGTTGGTTGACAAGCTACAGGTCCACCCCTTTCTATGGTAATTCAACAATGAAGGAGTTTATATCTGGTTTAAAGGTATTTCTGGATAATGTCCCTGCCTTGAAAGGTGACGTGATTTTTAACAGCACTGGAACATCCATTATTTCTTCCCGATGTTATTTTTTTACCAAGGACATTAAGGACTCCAACAAGCAAGCAGACCTGATGTTGAGAGTCCGTGACCTTGCTGATGCATCACCACTTCCGGTTTATGTTTACCATCCGTCATTCATCTTCTTTGAACAGTATGTGGCAATCCTCCCGAGCACCCTGCAAACCCTGGGTATCTCTCTGGCTGTAATGGTGGTGGTCACTCTGGTCTTCCTGCCCCGGCCATTACTGGTGATCCTGGTCATTCTTAACGTTGTGTCCATCATTGCAGGTATCACTGGCTTCTTGCACATCTGGGGCTTGACTCTTAGCTCTGTGACCATGATCCATTTAATCATGTCTGTGGGTTTTTCGGTCGACTTCACTGTCCACGTTTGTTCAGCGTATGCCCTTGCTAGGGGCAAAAAGAAAGAGCGGGTGGAATCGGCCATAACTCACGCTGCAGGTCCGATTCTTAATGGAGGAATGTCCTCTTTCCTAGGCATCATTGTCCTGGTATTTTCCAAGTCATATATTTTTAATTCTTTCTTTAAAGTTATGTTTACTGTGATAGCTTTAGGAATTTTGCACTCTGTGTTCTTTATCCCAGTTGTTCTGTTCATATGCGGAACAGAGTTTAATGATGCCAGTTCCCCTCGAGGCAGCAGAGTCATGCCAACGAGACCTGCAACCCCTCCCCCTGATTACCCAATGTGATATAAAAAAAGAGGAAACAGAGGCCGCAAACATGTGTGCCTTCCACCGGTAGAGCATGATTTGCTTATAGTCAGTGCTGTGGACATGCACCAGGAATACAAACCCATCTGTCCCAACGACGGTATAAACAGTGTTGACTCTATATCTTAGCTGTCTTTGAATTGTAAGTACTACATGCAAGTTAAAAAATAATGGCGGTTTTTAATCACGCCCTTCCACAAAGAATTTTACAGGGGTATAGAAATTACCCTAGTCCGTGCTCCCGGCCGTCTGTGCGTGCGTTTGGGCTTTTCTCTAAACTCTGGATCCCGACTAGAACTTTAAACTAGAATATGGTCTAGCTCGATGGATCTTGGTCCACGAGACAATAAGCATGTGTAGTCTTGATTGTTTTTTTGGTGTAAAAGTGTGTTTCATTACAAACGCGTCATAAAATGTTTCTCAGACATCAACATGACTTTAGCCGAACATATGCATCTATGGGTTGTGTAATGGGATGTCTACCCCTCTGAAGATAACAAATTTGGCATAAACGTATGTTTAATTAGGAAAATATATAGAAATGAAATTTTCAAAAAAACGTGCCGCTGCCCCTTCAGATATAAAGTATAATATGCAATGAATCGTCATCAAAGGTCTAGATAAGCCCACAAAATATTTAGTCATACTCGAGATGTCCATTAATGAGAAGAAGAAAGAATTACCATCGTGAGTCGCACATTCCACTTAAAGCCACGTATCCCCATATATTAAATCTTTATCTGAAATCTTGCAAATGTTTTCAAAAGTGATTGATTGAAAAAAAACTGTACATTTTTCTGAATTCAATGATAAGCTGCCCTCTTCTAATGACTCTCTGCTGGCTACAAGTTACTTTAGCTAATCTTATTGTGATTCAGTTTATACCATTGTAACTGTTATCATAAACTCATTTAGAATCCTCCCGGCAATATCTTTGAGAAGGTGACGATGAAATGAATTCGAAATCGATAATTTGAAAAGCTTATATACGCCACCAACGGAAGACGGCTTATGCAATAAGCACATGTGACTTTATTACATTGCTCTCTTAAATTAATTCTCAGGGAGTTCACTCCCAAACATGGTAAGGACCAGTCATAAAATTTTGCTTTGCCGTTTCGAAAATGAATTAACGCATATGCCGCGAAAGTGAGGTAAATGGTACCGATAGGACAGATTGATCGTAGTGATGAACTATATGCATGACTTGCATCGATGTTTTCCGTGCAAAACTGATTCATTGAATTTTAGATTTAGGAGCTTACCAAAATATCTTGATTTTACAAAATCATGTCAGTTATATAAAATGGTTTTAAAATTGGGTACATGCGGATAACCATTGATAATGAATGAAATCAATGCTTTAAACTCTTACTAGTAAAACTGGTTTTAGAATAACGATTATTTTGTCTTTCAGCATATGCAAAATGTTACACTTGTTATACTTGTTTGATTTGAATTTATAATTGATAGTTTTAAGCTAAATTGATAGCTTTATTATAATCTCTGTCATTTATGTAACCAACAATTAATTTGCTAGCTTACATGAAAGTTAATGCTTTTTATTGTACTTGATCATATGATATATTGACTATATAGATGAATATTTTTTAACAACTTTTTTTTATTAACCACCAGCCTTTTAGGAGATAAGCTACAATGCCAATTTGCATGCCAACCAAAGATAGTTTATCTTATGATAAATAAATTGACAACAAATTCTATTGTGACTTATCTTTACTATAAATTCGGTAATTTCGTTTTAAACTTCACTATCATATTTGGATCTGGAATGTAACAGATGTGATTTCTGTGACCAACTTTAAAACAAGACAAAGCCACAATGAAGTTAATTGTGTGCATGTGTAAATAAATTAAACATGAATAATTGATAAATGAATCAATGAATCAACCAATCAAATCAAACGATCAAGCCAACCAGCCAAGCAAATAAACAAATTAAATCAAATCAATCATTACCTCACTTTTTAAAAGTAAAGTATTATAAGATAAAGTACTATCATCTTTGAATTAATACTTCAATTTTGTCAATTGGTATTTGTAAACCCAAATAATAATATAAAAATACTAATATAATTAGTTTTTACAAAATCGGGAAACTGTATCTTGACACGGTGACATACGCCTGTACACTGATTATTTAAGCACGTATCTTTATAAGTGATAAATAATATCACTAGTTTGTAAAGTGATCTAACGAAGAAAGAAAAGTAATGTATCCAATTGCAAGACAAAATTTTTAAATAAAAGGAGCTGTTTTAAAACAATAGAAAATTATTTTTCCCAAAAAAAATTTTTTTATTTTGAACTGAAAATTTATTCTGAATTTTAAACGTTTTAAGACGCATGAACTGACTATAGAAGGTTTACTTTGAAAGTTATTTTATCTTTATTTTTAATGAAATTTCAACTTTGAAACAATGTTGAAATCGAGTTCGATTTTAAAACGATATATTGATCTCAGTGAAATTTTCACTTTAAGATATAGGGATTTTGTAAAATATTTACTATGAAATATTTGGATTTTGTGTAATGTTGACTTCGATTTTGTTGAAATGTTGAATTATATATGTTGATGAAGTGAGATAATGTTGACTTTGGAAAATATCAAATTAAATTGAAATGTTGATTTAGAGAAATTATGATTTTGTTAAAATGTTATCTATGACAAGATAATTTTAATTTTTGGAAATGCTAACTTTAAAAGAAAATTTCGTTTTATAATATGTTGATTTTGAAAAAATGTATTGATTAACTGACTTTGACCATATAAGGTTAAGGTGAAATGTTGACTTTGAAAGAATTTTTGACTTAGTAAAAAGTAGATATATTTTATATGTAGATTTTGAGACCTTATGGTTTTGTTGAAATGCTGACTTTGAAAGAAATGTGGAAATAGTGAATTGTTGACTTTGAGAAATTATGAGTTTGTTTTCTTTGAGGAGATGCGAGTTTTGTGAAATGTTGACAAATTATGGTTTTGTAGAAGTGAAGTGGTAATTTCATTTTGTTGCATTGTTGACTTATGTATTTTGTTGAAGTGAGTTGATAACTTTCAGAAATAAACATGCTGTTGAAATGATGACTTTGAAGATATAATGACTTAAAGTAAGGTTGACTTTGAAGAGACATAATATTTTTGCTGTCCTTGAAAGTATTTTGACTGGATGAAATGTTTACTTTAATAAACAAAGATTTAGTTGAAAGGTTTCGTTTGAAGAGATGTAGGCCTATGGCTTACATTGAATTAATAACCTTGAAAAGAATTGACTATGGTATATCAATTTTGTGATAATGTGACTTTAAGAAATTAGGGTTTTTTAAAATATTGACTTTATAGAGAAACATGTCATTTGATTTAAAGTTGATTTTGAAAAGTGGCGAGGTAAAGTGATAATGGATATAGCGGCTGCTAGTATTATTGAATGGAGAAAGCCCACAACGGCATTGTGGCTATGTATTGCGGTGAAACCTGCGAGCATCGACTGGAACTAGCGAACCATGGGTGGTACTGCACTGAATTTCAGTGTAGCATTGCACTCAAACCTGACTGAATTCAATATTGCACCCAAAACTTACTGCGTCTGGAACAGTTTTCTACTGCGGACAAAGTTTGTGTCTATATCGTCTTTGAAAGCTGAATGGTTGTTTTAGGTTTTTTATTTTTAACATTCAATATAAGTGTTCATATTTGTATTATTATGGTGTCCAGAATTTCCCCAGGGCTGTAGCTTGTTACACAAAAATAAACCAATTTAATCATTATTATTACATTAAATCATCGTTGATCAAGGCTAATCGGCTAACCGCAACGTTACATAAATAACACACATTACCACTTCCACTAAATATCAATACACAAGAATATATTGGTCGCCAAAGCACCCTTCTAACTGACTTGAAATAAAAATAGAAAAAAAACCAGAAGGGACATCCAGACCAATTTCACGTTTAATTTGAAGAGGCTTTTTGGCCTGCCTTCATGATGTTTAATACAATAGTTAAAACACTTTGCACTCATAAATAGTAAATACATAATCTAGACAGAAGTGATCCAACCCCATAAGATAAAATCAAATGGAGGCAGTTTTCTTCTACCAGTGTGTATTGGTTGGTTTTCTTCAGAAAACCATTCAATCAGAATTATATGGATGGGTACTGTCATTGTTGATTTTGATATTATTACAGATTTGGAAAAACTTTTTATTTGTCAAGGGTGACGAAATGTTCGATTATTTTGCCATAACCTCCTTCTTGTTACTACAAAAAAAATTTCATTTATTAAGTATCATGACTTTTAAAATAACGATTTTTTTGCCATGAAGTCAGTAAAACCACTTGCGAACTTGATCCAAGTGTCACAGACAAAGTTGAAGGCCATTGAGAGATAATATCGGGATTGCGAATGTTAATATATATACATATAACTGAGAAAATGTGTAGCACTACAACAGCGGTGTATATGATATATATACGCGCTCAACTTTTTTTTGATCTGCCGTTATGCAATCTTCGGATCCGATGTGACCAAGCAACTTTGATTTTCTTCTTGAAGAAGGAACACTTCTCAGGTGAAAGCTTGAGGCCAGTTTCTCTGATACGTTGAAACACTTGCTTTAACCTGTCCTAGTGTTCTCCAGGAGACGATAAAAGTTGATGATAGATCAAGATCTTCAAGAGAAATCCCTCAAAACACTCGTTCATGATCCGTTGGTATGCGACTGGGCTGTTACAATGTCCATAGGGCATTCTATTAAATTCATTAAATCCTAAGGGTCCAACTGTAAATGTATTTCTTTACTTACGAGTTTTCTCTATTTCAACTTTGTGATATCCGGATTTCATATCGAGCGCATTGTAGTACTTGGATCCTGCAAGTGCTTTGAACATCTCTTTTATCCTTGGAATCGCATGACTGTCCTTAATTGTCCGTTGGTTTAGCTGGCGAAAATCTAAAGAAAATCTCAACTTTTCTGTCTTCTTCCTTACTAAGACAACTTTGGATGACAAAGGAGAGTGTGAACGTCTGATGACACCACCGATTTAAGTAGAAGTAGAAGTAAGAGATGCAGATGCTCCTTGACTTCCTCATACATAGAAGGTGATATACGTCGGTAAAGCTGCTTAAATGGCATGTCATCCTTAAAGTCATAGTCTCATTTTTGCAAGACAAATTGTAATGCATGACGGACAAATAGTTCACCACTCACAGAAATCTTTCCCCTGACGTTTACAACAATTTTCAGAACACTGCAGGTATTCTAGCCCTCAATAATGAAGTTCAAACTACCCTACCTTACCCTCATACAATGTCTTTGGCGAGCGTTAGTCCTTAATCTTTTTACCACGTCATTTCGCTAAGGCCGTAACGAAGAACACATAAAATTTCCCAGCTGAATATCCGATATTATAGCTAATAGCTTACGCTTTTTCAGATATAGAAATAACAAAAAGGTGGTAAACTCAGTGAAGAATGCGTCTGTCATAAGTATCGACGCAACAATTACATGATTTCCGGTGTTTCGCGATGGGATTGCACTTGATTCGGTACCTCATCGCTCTGAAACGGCATACGCCAACAAGCTGCTTCATCCCAAACTGTAAAACAGGCATAAAAATGAAAATCTTTGCAAACACGACTGGAGATATTTGTGTTAATGATCAGATTTTGTTCGTGAAGAATAATTAGTTCAGTTTAGTTGCCTTACAAAAATGAGACTATGACTTTAAGTTCATTCTTGTGGCTGACATCTTCTGTGTTACCAAAGTCTGTGTCACCAGTTGACAATATATCCAAATAGTCAGTGATGACTTATCTTCCTTGTTGTAACTCCTCGTCTGTGACTGCTGATTTGTTAAAATCCAATTAACCTAAAACAATTTAATTCGAGTTAGAGTTAAGGCTAGGTGTATCTTCCAACTTTACAACCTCTACCTCACAGAGTAAGGCGCGACTTGGTATCTTGATGTTTCTTGTGGTAAGGTTAGACATACGAACATCCACATAAAACTTCTAAAACTTCCATCATTGGACACTTAGGTTGCCGTAAGGTCAAGGTCATCCGGTATCTGTGATCCTCTCGTAGGGTGAACAATGACATGAGACAATGATAGGGTAGGGGCTGGTCAACATATCCTGACATTTTAGTTTTACATGTTTTTAACATGGTGATTGACAAAAGCTTTTAAGTAATATTTTGTTACATATAAACATATATGTCGATATTATTCCACTGGAGACATACAAACCATCTAACGACTGAATCTTTGAAGAAAAAAACTGTAATGTTTCTATAAATTATCAATATATGCAATCCCTCCATTTCCTGTTTGATCTTATTGATCTTAATAAAACAATCTACTCAAATCAAATCAATCAAATTCTTAAACACCATCCACGGTGGTACATAAGCTAAAGCAATATATTACAATTACATACAGTTTCTAAGATGGACAAAGAAAGGTTACAGTTAATTTAAAAAACAGTATACGTTGGTGATAGGAAGTCAGATACATTAAATAGCTGTTATAAACATATCACAGATAAGGATTGTCTTAAAATTCGCTAGTATTTTTATTTTCAATATTTTATGGACATAACCTTTTTCAATGTTAAATGATTTGGACAGGTAAAGTAATAATTGGTGATAAGTTGTACCAGCTGTTGGTGGAGAGCTTCGCACCTTAGTGGCAAGTGAGGAAATTTAGTTTATAGTAGTATATACTGATGAGGGAAACTCATCATCAACTGCGGACGAGTTACAAAGATTGCAAATCCGTTCTGCTCTAGATATTCTTTGCCATCGGCCTGTTTCAAATGGCAGTTTGTGGTTATTAGTTCTGAATTATACCAGTTGTATATGCATAGATTTATCAAGGTAAGGTATTTCTCAAATGCAGGTTCTTTCTTAGATTATTTGTAGTATATTCCTTTTGGGTTTGCTGTTACCTCTGACCTTTTAGGGTTGTAAATATCAATGAAGCAAGCCATGGTGTCGTGCAATTTGACGGGTTGTTAAAAAGGAAAGGAAGGCCGCAGTTATCTAAGAGAGATTTATGAAGGATAGCCATTGGTTTAACTTTCAAATTTATGTTGGATTCAGTGCCATAAAGGAGTACATAACCTGAGATAGCTTGCGATTAGAAAAACAACCAGTAAGTCTGTGCCAAAATATATCATTCTTTTGTGGACTTGACAAGGGCTTTACCTTAAGTTGGGTGTAACTACCATCAGGTTGTTTTCAGTGAAGCGTCGCTATGGTCGACTTCTTCTCAACAAAGGAACCTACTGTTTTGATAAGCATGCGGATAATGTAAAATTGTTCACCGATTCAGATGAGAACTACGGGTCCAACTGTTTATTAGTATAGTTAAGATACATACAGACAGACAGATATTTCGATACACCTCGATACATTTAAAACATGAATATAATTACATCAAAGTAGAATAACAACACAATGGGGTTATGAGATGCTATATTGCATAATAAGTAATACATTTATATCATATCACTACATCAAACAGATAGCAATAGAGAATAATACTTGAGCAAAGTTCATAATCGTAAAATATTTATTCGAATAGCCGGAGGAAGACACACACATTGCTGAGGTTTCCTTGATGAGTCGGATATGAATAGTGTGCAACTGTACGAACACATACAATACATAAACAAAAAATGTCTCATTTCCATACACCTCATCAGATGCGCAGAGATATTCTATGTATTACCTGAACGTGAACCCAAGAATATTGTCATCATCGCCGTCTTTATCAGAAGAAATTGTTTCCAAGAATGCGTCTTCTGGTATTCATCTTGGAATGTGGTTTAAACTGTATTTATTTCCAGGTTGTACAGCAAAGGGGAAATTGATGAACACGGTTTCCCCTATATAAATATCGCTCCCCGTGACGTGAATAGGATATATACAAAGTAACATGAAACATACATTATAACAAAAAAGAAATGCAGGTAAAACTCAAAGAATATCTAAATATGATAATCAACACAATATATGAACATGTGCATTCAAAATAAGAAATCAAAATTGGATGATACAGGTTTAGCGCTTTTTAAATGAATGGAATCGTTTGCTTAAGTCTATAAATGTACAAACAGACTCAACAATTTTCAATTAGTTTCATCAGATAAAAATTAATTATTATAAAGAAATTTGTCATATCTACTCAATTTACATTTTAGTAATAGCTGTTTGATCTTATACGTGAAAAGTTTTGGCAAATGAATAAGTAGTGCTCAACATCTTCATAATATTAGTTACAGGAGCAAGTAGCAGAGGTTTCTATAAACTTATCGAATTTGTGACCTATAAGTTCACCAGAGCCTAATCTTAAACGACAAAAATATTTTAATTCTAAATATTTTATGTGAATTTACAATTGGTTTTGAATAAGCCCTCCTTTAAGATACCATACGATTGAGAGACACATAGAGATCATTCCATCTAATGGCCGAAGGTAGGGAGGAGCGTTTGTATAATTCAGTATGACATATGTAATATGTAAATTATTTGATGTTCGTTAAATGCCGTTTGAAATTTAGGACACTGCTGGTGGAATTAATGACGATAAAAAAATTGGGGTCAAGTTATATTTCAGTTTGTTTGTTTAAAAAAGACCCATCTTGTGGCGTTGTCGTCTTACAGCTAGCGATGTAAATTTCGTACAGTTTAGTTTTGAGGCGACTTTGATCTAATGCAGCGGCTTTTTCTACACTGTTCTTCAAGAGAATTTCAGGGTTGTTTTGTATTGTGAGTCATTGATTTCTTTTAAACGTTCCCTCTTTTGATTGTAATCTGTCAGAATTTTACAAATTCTTCTAGCGAATGTTCCACTTTATATGACTTGGATGACATGATTGAAAGTCCAGATTTTGATGTCTATCAATAGTGTAGTACAGGTTTTGATCAGTCTCTAAGCGACCGACCTGTTTTAAAATCACCGCCACATTCAAATTAGGAAGACTTTTATCCATAGTGAATTTCAAAGATGGATTAAAGAGTTCAGGATGCCATACAACGTACACAGTTCCTTCTTAGTTCCCAAAATATGTTTCCAAAAAATATACAACTGAATTATCTAGTAATATGTTTTTAGCAATTGTAAAAAAAAAAAATTGCAAAAATGATGCTATTTCCCGTAGGATGAAATGCATGTGTAGGTCATTTATATAAAACAGATGATTAAAACTTTTTTACAGTTGACCTCAATGCGAGGAGCAAATGAATTCATTAGTACACAATTTCATGGATAACAACTTCTTTAATCTGAAAGTGCGACGTTTCGACACAGATTCTTTTATCGTTGTCAAGCATAGAAATGAATTCTTGCTTTCGTTCCAAATGTAATAATGAATTCATTGATAAAGATGTTGATGCCTACTCGTCTGATCATTTTTAGAATGCCAAGTAAAGACAAATCATGCCATAATAACTTTTGAACAAGGCTGATCGATTTGTGCTGCACATTCGGAATTTGGTAGACGTTTCAAGGGTAAGGAAGGAAATTTTTCATATGTACCATACAGCGGCGCTAGTTTAGTAGATTATATGATTGCATCTTCGTCTTTGTTCCCAAATGTAACTGATTTTGGTGTTGGAACATGTGATGTGTTTGATCATTTCCCTAGTCACTGCTCTCGGAACAGCCAACTTTCACATACAAATTTTTATCAAGCGCCTGTTTTGTCACTAGGGCATGATATTAATAATGAAACAATACATAAGTCTGCTGCAATATGGACTTAATATGTGTGGAATGGAAATACAATGTCAAAATTCAAAAATTGAAAATTAAGGTGATAGATTGTTCGAGTGTATAGACAGCAATATTGAAGATTCCTTACTAATTGTACCATCAAGCTGCTGATCAATGTAAGATGATATTCTCAGGCTATCATAGTATTAACAACATACTTCAACCCCCATGGTGGGACCAAGAATTTGGAAAGTTAAAACACAAGAAATATAAGGCACTAAGAGAACATGGTGACAATGACTTGCACATTTCAATCTATTAACATCTTTGAAAATCTTTAAAGCAAACCTTTTACAGAAAACGAAGAACTTACTTTGGTCAAGAAAAACTAAAATTTCTCAAAGCACGTGACAATCCAAAGGAATTCTGGAAAACATATACAATCTGGTTCAATCCAAAACACTTTGAAAGATATCTGCAATGAGGACTGGGTAACGCCCTTTTTTTAAGCTTTTAACTGTGAATACTGATAATGACTGTGATATCAATTCATAAATTCCTGAGGATATTGAGTTTAAACCATTGAATAGTGACATAACTGAAAAGAAAGTTTGATTCCACTTTGAAAATCTGGCTAAACTTAAATTTCCTGGACCATATGGCATTGCAATTGACTTTATTAAAGCTTAAAAGACTCATTTCAGTAATTAAGTTTCTTCATAATTGTGTTTATAATTATAGAGATATTTCTCTTATTGATTTTGTGTGTGAAATATTTACTTCAATTCTAAGAGGTTTAAAATTTGGTGCGAGGAGATAAATATTATTCATGTAGATCAGGCAGGATTCAGGTCTAATTATGGTTCGGAAATATGAAAAAGGAAGTTTTTATTGATTTTTAAATAGATTTCTCTAAAGCCTTCGATACAGTTAAGCAGAAAGTTCTTCTGTTGAGTTGAAAATGAGTTCGTTTCATGGACAAATTCCACAAAATTCTCTCATCTATGTATAGAAGGTTTTCAGCTTGTGTCAGAACATCTTATTTTGATTGTAGCGTAGGTACCAGGTAGGGTTATGTCCTTGGTCCACAATTGTTTTTTGTTTATGTTGATTACCTTATGGAGCAATTTTGTGATCGTGATATTTTTATTTCTCCTGATGTTGATAATTTATATGCTCTGATGTTTACAGAGCATGTTTAGGCGCTCGCAGATACTGCTAATCAGTTACAGAAAAAAAATTATCTGACAAACTTTCGTCAACAAACTGGTTCGAAAGTTAATATTGATAAGATAAAAATTATTGTTTTCATAAATAGTGGACAATCAATTATCGGCAGTCAAATTTTGGTGTAGACTTACAACTCTTCCAAGCCATTGATTATCTCATCAGTTTTATTTAATGTTCAAATCTCTGGATGAATCAGGTCGCATTGCATTGGCATTCGAAATCCTTTTCACGTCTATGTCACCCTCATAATGAGAGCCAATTAAATGAAAACTTTCATTCTTGCTCAAATAAATATGACTTGAAACAATATAAGAAAAAAGTTGATAAATGAGTTACATGGATTCATATACAAAACATTTTTTACTTGGAACAAACAATATATTGTCTGTATCAGACCTTATTTAGTTTTGATAGAATGTAAGGGAGAAAGTTTTCTTGACTTTCAATCATTTCAAACAAAAAAGTCAAGTTTGAGACACCGATAAAAAAAAATTCAGTTAAAAATATATTTCAAACCATTCTAAACTGTGAACACAGTCATACTCTATTTCAAAATACTGACTCTAAACGATTAATTACTTCTGTTTTAGTTATAAACAATTACAAATTTTGTTAGGTCTATCTGTAAAAACAAAAATCTATTTCGCATGAAAAAAATCTTGAAAGAACTGAAGTGTACTTTGTTAGAAATTAAAACATACACACGTTTTTATAATTGATGTAAATAACATCATTCTCTTTTTTGTTTTAATTTCTATTATCTGTGCGTCGTTTGGTATGCACTCAAAGTCAAATATCTCTTTAGAGTTTAGAAAAAGTAATACTCCTGAATTTCCTCATTTACAAAACAAATGGCGATATAAACTTCCCCAATTGTTCAAACTGTGTTGGTCATACACTGTTACTGATGCAAATGAAGGTTGCCCATTAAATATTGCATTCAGCGTAAACGAAACAAAACTCGACGCTTGGAGAGACTGGCAATTACCGAAACGATGTTTTCTCGAGGCTGAATAATGAAGTGTCATTGACACATTAAGCAGGAAACTGACAAAGAAGAATGTATTTGAAAGATTTAAGGAAAAGCAAATAAAGAATCAACTGACAGATGATGTGCTTGTGTAGACAAAAAATGAAAAACAGCTATTTGGAATTGCCAATGTAAAATCTCACAATAGCTTTTCCTAAGTAATCATTTGACTTAATACAGTATACTTGAATGTCATCTCCCTAAAAATTCCTGAAATGCCACTAGCTAGAAGGCCACGAACATCTAAGCATAAAACGTGTTGGTGTTTTTGTTTGAATTGGCGACTTCGTAAGTCGTGATCCACGAACTAGAAGAGCGGACAAGCAAGTTCCTATTCTTTTGTAGAACCGCAATTATTTACATGAACAATTAATTCGAACTTAAAACAATCTAATGTAGATTCATTTCTAGAAAGATGAATTCCGAAAAATAAATGTACAATGGAGTTAGGTTAGTACGGTTTTTTTCCGGAGCCCCACTTTAATCCCTGAGACAATAATGTCATTCTATATCAGCATGGCAGAAAAAAAGACGCACCATGACTGCATCAAATGAAAGAGCACAATTTACTAACACATCTATATATCCTAAATGTTCCCGACATCGCAGATAACTGACATGCGAGTAATGGATATTTTCAACGATATAAATTTTCGTTGATTAATTAGTAGCTGTAGTTAACTGTAGCTCTGACTCGTCATTCAGATATACGTTTAATATGCAATTACATATACACTTCACGTCCGAATCACTGAATTTAAATGAAATGTTGACAATGGATAATCTTCCAAACATTTGTCTCTTTCAAGAATAATTAATTGTCAAATAAAAATGTAAATTGATAAAATATATGATATCTGAGCTTCATGTTAGGTTTAGGTTAGGTTGCGTAAATTCTTACACTTGGCTTATATATTATTATTTCATCCTTGACGGAATGTTATATATGTACTCTGGAATGATCTCCCTGCTGTTGGTTGTAACCTGCTATAGACGTTGATAATTCGACCCATAATCACCTACTGCATATATATGAGTATTAAGATATACTTGAATGAGTATTTAAGATATAGGATATGATACAATTAAATGTAAACAAATTATGCGTGAAAATAAGATATCTAAAAAATGAAAAATAATGTTGTTAACAATATAATGATACATACTAAATTTTATAACAATACAAAAATAACAATACAATAAAAATTAACATAGTTTTTAATTCGTGTTGACGTCTTGGGTTAAATCATTTGAAAAAAAAAATCATTAGGCATATAAATTGATTGTATGTATTGTTATAAGCTAAACAGCCACACTGGAACACATCAAGTCTTTGATGCATACCGATTATGCTTTTTTGACGTCTAACTTCCTATTATATAATGGCAAGAGCTTTATTTTCTTATGAATTGATTAGCAACATTACCTGTTAACTACTTGCTACGCTCGTTTTACCAAGCTTGTTTATCTTTCGATAACTTTTGCCAATGCATGTTTATGTAAGTCCCTAAGATAGCCTTAGTGTAATGTTTAGGGGCCCTGGTCTCGCGCCGATGGGTTTTTTTTCAATGTGAATGTGTATTAGCCGTCAAGAATAATTTTGTCTAGCAGGTGTTTTTTATGAGGGGGCCTATGTTATGTATGTTTCGATTTGCCTAACCAGGTCGAGCAGAGTATACGTCTGGTGTGATTAAAATCGACCATGTATGCAGTATCACTTTCACTTCACTTCACTTTATTCTCCAAAGAGTACAAAGAGATAAAATAATATGTACAAACAGTCAAAATGGCGGTGAGTTCAGACAATGTTTTGACAATCGGTCTTTAACAGAATATGTTTAAATTATATTGATCCATTAACATGTACAAGTATATTCAAGTTTTATGTATTGTAGATGATAAAACATTTATAAACTGTGTCATGTTTCTAAGAACAATAAAATCAGAAGATGTAAATATCTGACTATAAAATGAAATGTTTGAGAATTTAAGGAGTTTTTCAGGAATATATTTGTTTCTAGTTTCATGAAAAGCTGGACAGCGAAATAAATAGTGGAATTCGTCAGCGATTGCCGGCAAATCACATAATATTGAAGTCCTATTTGCTCTTGGAATGTTCTTGCAACGCCCTGTCTCAACAGGTAAATAATGTTTAGATGTTCCGAATTTTGATAAAAGATAACTGATATACTTAGGTAGTAAAAGATATCCATCTAATGAACTTATGAACTTATAATGGTATCCTTTGGAGCTCATTTCAACAGCGCTCCTCCAATTTTGATAGAAATGATCTTTAAGAATAATTTTAACTTTAAGGAGCCAAATTCTACTATAATGACCTGGAAAATTATAAACATGACAAAGTCCACATGAGATCAAAATATTTTCAACAGTATTGAGTCACGGATAGGAAGGATTATTTACTGTGCTATCTAGTGACATGAATGTCGAATCTAGTGACTATTGTTGACAACTTGAGATGAGATAGAGGTGTATTGAGTTTATGCCAAAAAGCGATCATTCTTTTTGATACATAAATACTGACTGGATACCTTCCAATTTCAACAAGAAATTAGGGGTAGACATTCTGAGTCCCATAGCTATTTTTCAAAACTTAATGTGTATATTTTCAAGAATATCAGTATTAGCATAACCCCAGATTTCGTATCCATATAAAATAATAGGTAAAGTCATGATAACGGACGCTTTAATAACACAATCAAGAGGTAAATCGTTGATCATTGCAATTCTCAATAATAAAAACGAAATTTAGACCCAGGTAATTATAGCTATCGACTAATTCAATTTCCTCATCGCCATAGTAAAATGAGATTTTATTAAACCTACATGTACCACTTCGAAATATAACGATCTTAGTTTTATTACTATTAACAGTCAGATTCCATTTCTCACAATATGCATGAAAACAATCCAATGATTTTTGTAGAGCTGGCGCTGACGTAGTAAATAATACCGTATCATCAGCATATAACAATACAAGCATCGCCATTGAAAAAATACAATTACTTTTATTCAACAATGATTCTAGGTCGCTTATGAAAATAGAAAATAGTAATGGTGAGAGAGTTTCACCCTGGCGAACTCCTGAAAAACTTGGGGGAAAAAGCTATATATATCGAAATATGTTTTTTCCGAAGTCGCGTTTTCTTCTCACTATTCAACCAAAACAAAAATTGAAATGGCCCCTCTCGTCTGAACGAATTTCCAGAAGGGACATGCATAAAAAAATGTATTACCTACGTAATTAGATATATATTTTCCCAAGATTATGCTCCTTATCAAATCCTTATCAAACCTTCCAAGCATTTGCAACAGCATTTGTTAAAATATGGCCTCTAAATAACGCAAAGGATGGTACGTACGTCTTAGCTTACTACGTACGAATGTGTTATTATTACGTACGAACGTGATACTTATTAACACGTACGTACGTAGAAAGAAATTTTTTACAATGTCCCTTCTGGAGCTTCGTACGTCTCTAAAGATATAGAGTGAAACGATTATTATCCACACACTGAAGGAAGCTACTACCAAAAATGTGATATTACTTTATAACATAAATTCTATTGAGGCGCTGAATTTGCAGTGTCATACTCATTATAATTTTTCAAAAGCATGTCCCATTAATTTATTCTATCAAGGCACTGAATTTAATGTTTGATACTCAGAATTGAATTCCCTCAAATCATTTCTTTACAATAAAACTTCCCTGTCTGCCAAATTGCCAACAGCTTTTAGATATAACACAAAAGACATCATGCATGTCCAATGTGCTCATTTCTATTCCTTAGGAACTCGTTAACATGGGCTGTTCGTCACCTCGTCACCACATTCCTTAAGAAGATCTGTTCATGGCAAAAACACTGACAGACAGCTTCAGCTTTATATAATTGATATACGTAAATCCGCCGCTTGGTGAATAGTTGCTCCTCTTCTAATCTTTATTTACTAATGATAGTTTGAAGTAAACCTATGAGGAGAATAATGTAAACAAGTAACTTTGTGATGTTTTATCATTACAATAATTATCAGTCTTACTCTATCTTTGCAAATTTCCAAATAAGAATATTTTGTTCAGGTTTAAAGTAGTTGACGGACGAAATTAAATGAAAGCGGTTCGTGACAACTACGAAAAAGAAATCACGCATTCTGTACAATCAGAATAACAAAGTTCAAGAATAAACTAAATCAGCACGGGTCCTTGTTATTCCATGTCAACCATATAACGTTGAATAACTCCTACCCGGTCTTAACAGGTGTAAACCGGACTTGAGCTCATTGGGTTTGTCTTTCGTCTCAGGGTTCACAATATCCATTAAGTTTTGATTTCCGCACAAAACCAACAGGAATCCTTGTATAATATATATTATATCAGGGACTTATACTTAAGGTCTATCAGGTTTTCAAATATACCGACTGAGTCGAACTGACCACGACTAATTGCCAGAAAACCTCTCATTTGGGCAAATTATTCCTTCTTACTTTATTTGTATAATGTGGCTTTTTTATTACTCAACTTTACTTAAGTAAATGTATATAAGTGGTACATTGCATTGAGAAGTAGATAAAAGATTGGTTTGCAGAAGGTGTTAATCACCTCTTGAATTCTGTGACAAAAAATGTAAACTTCTGCGACAATAACAAGTTTCAAGTACTAAGATATTCGAGGATATTGTAAACAAAGTAAAAATAAAATCCCCTAAAAGTCTATGTTCTCATTTAACTAGTTTACAAAACTGAATACATTACGCTATAGCAAGCCTCACAAAATAAAATCACGAATACGGTACGTTTACAGTAGATAGAAATACAACCATGGCACAAATATATTTGTCAAAGATTTTTGGTCATGAATAATTTTGTCTGAATATAGTTAAAATAATGTGATAAATGCTTAAAGTTTAATTTCAACAGTTTGACGTTTTGAAACAATGGATTGGCGTAGCAACTAATTTCATGAAGACACGTTATCACTGCTGAAACTGTCTTTTCCAAGCAACACAACAATGAACTATCTGCGCCAATCGTGAAACTACAAACATGTACCACGCTTGGTGAGATGAAAAAAAGTATCACTCGAGAGGATACCGATACCCTCGATACACCTTACTTCATCAATTACATTTCATAAATTATGTTCACTTTATCATGAATTTTTTCATTCCTTAACCATGAAAGATCGATTTGAATTTGAGAAATGATGGCGAATTGTGATTGTTATAAATCTGACTCGTGTATCGTAGGTTACGAAGAGTACTTTTGTTGTCTATCAATGTTTTCGTAAGAGGTATGTATGTTTCGTCTTGCCTGTCCAAGTTAAAGTGTCACAGAGTAACAAAGATGGATTTTGCATGTGGCTTAAATAGGGCCAATATATCATATAATTTGAGTTATATCCAATTCGCTAATCGAAAGGTTTTTTATCTCTTAAATGCCAAAAACATGACGTTTTCTACTTTTGGATTGTTAACTAAAAACGGTTATTTAATGGTTAAGAAAGCTAATTCGACGTGGATATTAGATAAATGACTTTCTCGTAAATAGTAACCTTTAGCCCTCGTTAAATCTAATTTAAATTACTTTCCTAAATTACGTTTTAGTCATGTGCGCACGCCATTGTCCGGTATTGGATCATAATCTCGACGTTTTTCCTCTTTATTGACACTTATTGACATTGCTAACCAATAAGCATTGAGAAGTTAATTCATAGAAACAATCACTTCTTGTCGATAAAATAACATAATTTAGGAAGTTTGAAATATTTGACCACAACGAGATATTCTGTGCCACTTTAGGGAGGCCTTTGGCACAGTCTGATTAAAATTTTTAGTTCAACCCAGGGTTAAAATTCGAAAAAAAAGTTCTACAGGGACTCGAATTTATTCTATCAGGGGCCTTTCTCTCCACAACAGTCGCATAACTCGTATGTGTAATTCAGGGAGTCATTCACGTTTGTTTGTTGCTCTCTTTGGAGACGACGATCTATCTACAATACGGAAATGTTTCATCATCCGATTAGAAAATTTAATCCCATTCAAATAAACGATACGTAAAACAGTAATTCTTCATTCTTGTTAGTCAGAATTATATATCATTTGTAAACAGGTCAAGATACGTAAAAAATTATATATATTTGCTGTATCAAGTCAAAGCAAAGGCGATTCCTTACACTGTGTCACGACATTGCGCTTGAATCTTTTTTGGGATTTTCCTTCAGATATGCCTCGCTCTTTTGCGATTTCGCTTGGCCTTGTTTCTCGATTTCGTAACATATTGTGTCTGAATTCGTGTATTCTTGTCACTATTCAACCAAAAATTTGAAATTGCCCCTCTCGTCTCTCATGATATCGACTAACACGACTATAAATCACACAATGAAGCAAGCTTCTCGAGGAATTCTGCTTGTGTATCTATACATAATGTCATCCGATTCCAAAACGTGACATAACTTCAATCAATGCACTGTCTTTACAGGGTCATATTCATTATTATTTTAAAAAACAACTTCCCTGTCTGTCAAAGTGATACATGCTTTCAGATGATCACAAAAACACCATTCATTTCCTTTCAGCCGATCTCTATTCCCTAGGAACTCGTTGACGTGAGCGGGTTTCTCAGAATTTTCTTGATCTCACCGCCTCTTTGTTATAAATCCGCCAATTAATGAGCAGTCGCTCTTTTTTTATTTACTAATATTTTGTACTTTTCGTTTCCCTCCACCGATTTATGCAGAGTGTATGTACAATCTAATTAAAATCGACCGTGTTCGGAGGAGTAAGATTTCACTACTCGCATAAATAATTCAGAAAGTAATTTGATTTGTGTAGGAGCATCATTACTTGCACGTCATGACACCAATTAAGTCATTACTTTTAGAAAGCCTGTGGGAAAAACCAAGATAGATACTTATTTCTGTGGAGATTGGCGGATAGGCGACACTATGACATTGAAGTTCTCATTTGTTCTGCATTGCTTTAAAATCCAATTATGCAAAATAGAACCCCAGGGATCTATTCACTGTATCTTTCTTTACAAAACTTACGAACTGTGATCAAACTACCTTTATCATGATTTGATATTAACGGCCTGATGCATTTTGACAAAGCCCTTTAAATACCATGGCCACTTCATAACAATGCCTGAAACTCACACTTGAATTCAAATTCTTTATTTTCTTGAAACCGATGATTGTGATAAAGATATGAAATATAAAAACTTACATAAAAGTGAGTCACGAAAAGACGAATGTCACCTGAGTGCCCTATATCACTTACATTTAGCTTAGTGATTCAATTCTTAAACATTTTCCGAGAAGTTATGTGAAGCTGTAGAGTAGAAAATGGTGTTGTGATTTTCATTTCTATGTTCAGTGTAAATGAATAACTTCTTACATCCTTGAGGTTACATTATTTTTATATTCAGTATATATGAAGATAAACACAGATATATTTACTATGTGTGTACTGAATATTGTCTAAATCTCGATTTAATTAAGAAATCAAATTCAATAACCAAATTTGCTTGATGTTTTTTGGTACGAGTGAGAACTATATGTGTTAAATGCATGCTATATTTCTTGATTCTTCGTTAAGCAATGTTCAGAAACATGTATATATTCAATGATTTATTTCTTGGTGTCTACAATAACGGTCCAAGAAGTGGAATCACCTGGACAAAATATTACTGTTGTACATAAATTCCATTTCCTATCTTCTGTAATGTCGCTTGCTTTAAAATCAACAATGATCCAAGGGAGGTAACTTACTAGTCAGCCAATCTTTTCGGCCGGTTTTCATTTTTAAAAGTTTCATACTGTTTGGATTATTAATAAATATAATATATTGATTGGAATAATTTACAATATTTTAACTTTAGCAAAAGAGAAAGAAATATGTGGGCCTGTGCTATTTCGTACTACCACACCATACCATCAAAGACACCAAATTTGTCGACATAGATAGATGATTACAACTACAATCGTTGAATACATGTGTAATAAAATTTGATTCGATAAGGATTACATATTAAACGCTGACATAATCGACCTAGAATGAATAAATCAAGCACTTGGCTTCAATAGTACTAAAAGGACGGGCTTTGCGAGCAAATCCGACAAACGTGATGAATCAAACTAAGTAATGACAGTTGTTCTATGGCGCAAAATGGACATTTACATTTCTTCAAATAAAGGGTCGCGATAATGCTGATTTTATGTCAGCGATAAAAAAACTTGCTTTTGTAAAATTGTATAACGTCTTGGGTTTCAATATATGTGAATTGTATTACGTGCAGTGGTATTCACTTAAGATGATATCTTTATATACCACAGAGAAATAGTGATACCATATTTGGTCATAGGCGCGTAATGTTTACGTCACTTTGAATTTTTCCCTTCGATACGCCTTCTTGGAAATGATTTCAAAAACGTATTTTGAATAGATGATGTTTAGTGATGTACATATACTTTGCGCATGCTCAACTCATCAGCCAATTGCTTCATGCCACACAATATGGTATTTCAATCATATACATGGTAATGCAAAAGTTTGAACATGTACATAACCAGTAGGCGAACCAACTCCTTGAGGGTGAAGCCATTTACTTATGAAAAAGACTTTCAAGGTTAAGGTAAAGTTTGTTCTGTTTTATTATCAATTTTATAATGAATAATCTCATCGTCACTGCAATAAGTAGTTGTAGCTACACATGTATATTTTTTGTTTTTTTAATTCATTATTATCGTCATCATCATCATTATTATTATTTTTATTTTTATTATCATAATCAATTAAATTATATCCATCCCTCAGTCGCCGCTAAGACTGAAATATTGCCCAAGCGACGTTAAGCAATAAGTCACTCACTCACTCCATCCCTCAGTCGGGAACCTGGGTAATTCTATATATTTCATGTTGCAATTAAAACAGATAAGATAACACTTTTCAAGCTTATTCATATATAGTTTAATAATTGACCTTTCTGAGTTTTCCATTTCATACAATCGGTGATTTGGAGGTTAGCGTTGTTAGAGGCTTTATCCCTTAGTCTGTATGAATCGTTTTGCTCACCGACATTCCTTATGGTGATACGAAATGTAATGCGTGGTACATTTATGCACTGAGGTGTTACAAGGACATATGAAAATACAGTTTAATACGATTAAAAGAATTGAAGCGTTGAAAGATATTGTAAATCCTTTGATAGGCAAATTACAAAGACAGGATGTTCAGTTGACCAGTACACTGTACATGATGTACATAGAATTGATGAATTCATTATTATAGGTGACCCTGGATGTCTTGGCTGTTAACATATGTTTATTGTACAACTTGCAGTGTTAATTACTTACGATGACCATTTTTTTACATATGACAAAGAAGTAGGGATAACATGTTTGGTCACAGGTGCATAATGTTTACTTCACTTTGAATTTGTCCCTTCGACAAGCCTTCTTCTTGAAAGGGTATACACTTTTCATGGAAATGATTTCATGGAAGGGACATGTTGACTTTTAAAAATTATTAAGTCCATGGAGGTATAAACTTGTGCAAACCGATGTGCAAACTGTGTCCATAATCAGTAAATCAGCCGAATGTACCCTCGAAGATGTACAGGTGGTTATAAATCTTGATCTAAAGTAATCTGATTAAAAACTACACAGTTATAAAACTGGTTGAGGAACCAAGCTGAAAACTGTTTGAGTAAGTTAGTAGCATCTCCGTGCCTAAATCCCCTGCAAAGGCCGCGAGTGCATTTCTTAAATTTGCCTTCTTTGGGTCGGAAGACGATCGGTTCCGGCTTCTTATAAAGCTTTTTTTATCAATCATGAGAGGAATTTTTTTTTTAAGGAATTTTTTGACAACAATCATTTTATAACGAATGTACGTTAATTGTTTATTTACCGTACTTTCACGAAGTGAGATTGCACAAAATGATTCTATTATTAGAAACGCGTAACTTGTTTACAAATAGTTCCGTCGCTGGGCGTCGCTAAATATGATGTGACGTCACGATTTAAGTTTATGCAAGAATATTCAGCGAATCAGATTGACGCAAAGCAACTGCTATTTATTTATTGAATATATCGCTACATTCAAGTTGAAGACGACAATGTGTTATTCAAAAAGTATGTTTCAAAATGGCTGTAGATATTTGTATCGTTGTCTAGAATGGCAGTTTTGAATCTTCAGAAGGCATTTCTCTCTGTTCAACTGGTAATAATTTCCAGTGTCTAATAGCATCTGGAAGAAACAACCTCTTGTAGGGCGTCATAATAGCGTCAACTTCTGCCAGAACAGAACAGAATTTTATTCTCATTAATCATACAAAATAAAATGGAGGACATTCATGGTATCATTCATATGCATATTATGCAATTAAGGTTTTGAAAACTTTAAGTACAAATCTAAAAAAAAGTGATAACGCGACGGATATAACCTGCTTTCATGAGTGGGATTTATCTGTTCTTTTATAGTTTATAACAGAAAAACACTATGCCAAATAACCCCTTCTAGAAATATCCATACAGTTTCGAGAAATTTCGAGTTTTTATTTATTGAGAGATATTTACACAATTCTAGATTTTTCTGAACCGTTAACTTTGGTACAGTTTTAAAAGATGAACTTTGTTTATGCTAATCAGGAAAGCAAATATTGTTAAAGTTTCCCTCCTCTACAACGCATCCTCATTATAACGCCCCCTGCTAGCGGAATGCTAAGCATGGCTCACTCGCTTCCGGCTTCTACTAATAAGCTTAACGTGTTTTATCTTATATTAAAAATTGGATATATTGACAATGCAATATAAATGATAATTTCTATAGTTGTAATTGTTCGCATATTGTTTATCATATATCTTGACATTAAAGTTGTTGTATCTGAGATATTTAACTACTACTATTAATTTTGATCGTTACGCTAATCTCATGTCAAGAACTTAAGTCAGCGTACAGCTTTGCCTGCAAAAGTAGAATTAAAAATGAAAAAGAAATATTCGTATAATGAATTCAATGTTTTAATGTAAATTTAAAAATTGTTTTCGATTGCGTTGATATGGCGACACATTTATTACCCCAAAAACAACCCAACACTATCTATCTATATCTTTATGTTCTATACATGTACTTCAAAAGCATTTATTTTTCATGGATGTGTTGACTAATCTAAAACCCTTTTATCATAAATCTTAAAATTAATACACTGGACCCGAAATTTGAGAGGATCTAAGTAAAAATAAAACTGTATACAAAAGAATTAAATTCAGTTTCTTTCACCTGTACTACACAAAAAGGACACAATCTATATCTTCTTCCAACTTCTATCATAAAAGTATCATTTGAGCAAAGGAATTTACAAATTTTTAATGACTAGATTTTTTTCATAGATTATGATTATTTTTTATTCTGTTTATAAAATTTTATCTCAGATGATATGCCCATGATCTTCACACCATATGTTATTTACATTTAGTATTTTTGAGAACATCATTTAGTATTCAGACTCTAGAGGCTTTCTACTAAAATAATTACATTACCCTTTCCCCTGTGGGTTTAGATCAACTGACACTTTTGAAGGATAATCTGTATGATAAGGACTGTATTCTTTCGGAACAACCTGTGGTCGCTAAAGTTGTTTATAGTTATGCCGATTCGGATATTGTGATCTGGCTGGTAGTAGTGGGGTAAATTGACATTGGTCCCCTGAAGAGGCAATTAAGAGTTCAACATTGAGCTCATCACTGTACTTCTTGTTCTACGAAGGGTGTGTACTGAGTTAAAGCTCGCAGCGTGTCAAATGGTTCGCTAACAACATTAATGTTGAATATAAAAAGTCTAAAGGCAGTGTGAAACCAGACTTCCAAGCACTTGCCAGATCCATTTTTATGTGAGCCTAGTTCATTGTATTCATTTGGAAATGCAGTGGCTTCCTAGATCGTTGAATGAAAAAGCTGGTTTTCTGATAAAGATTAGCGAATGATGATTGTGGAGTTTCTCAACATGTATTTCAGGAATCTCGAAAGGATTTTGGGGGAATATTCACCTGTTGTACCTGCCTTGTATTCAGGAAGATACTGACCTCTGTTGTGTCCGAGAGGAATGTTTATATCCGAAATGCCTGTTTTTGGTATCCACCAAGTGACAAGAAAGTTTACGTACCGAGTCGGATGTCCGGGAAATGTTTGGTGAAAGGGGTTAGTCATTTGACATGTTTGCGATAAAAATACGACTGATGGTTTTATGCAGATGTGTTTGAGATTGCGTCCACTGTTGACAAACAGGGCCTTTCAAGTAAAAGACATTTTTAATACTTTGCCTGAGTTGTTACGGTTTGCTCGAGCCAATTCAACAAATGAGAAATATGACTATGGAATACAAAGATGGCTAAAATGGGCTAACAGTAACGGTATGCCTACAAATTTTCCCATAATACTAGACCTCATTACTCTACATAAGTCGTTTAGACAGAAAATGCACAAACCGTTAACGTGAAGAAATGCAAACCCTCAAGCAGAACCCGTATCACCTCCGTGAGAGATCATTGGCTCGTAAGATGGTATCCGTTTGCTTCAAGTATAACCCTAAAAACGCCAATGGCTTCCACAACGCCTGTTCAGTCACCAAACTGTCAGAAACCGACATAAGGCTGCTGGGTTGAAATCCTGAAGATTAATCAAGCAACCAAACCTCAAAAACAACAACAAGCAGTTGCGTCGGAGGAACAGCGCAGGCACCACGAAGATGCCATTGAACCTCATGGCGGGGGATATGTGATGGTATGGCGATGCTTCTCGTTTGGCTGCTAACTTGATCTTGTGACCAAACGAGGTAGCTTGATTGGAGATCGCTAGATCCGGGAAGTCCTTGAACTTTTTGTCGTGCCCCATTTCGACAACCATGCACATGCAACAATAGCTCTGTATTCATTGACGGTAATGCAAAACCTCATCATTCAGATGCAATGAGGCAGGTAACAATGCCCTAACACACCTCCCGTGGCCTGCAATGAGTTCGGATCTTATTCTGCAAGAACATGTTTGAGACATTTTGGGCCGACTGGTGCAACACAAGGATCCTTCCTGACTATAAGGCAGGTACAACAGGTGAATACTCCCCCAAAATCCTTTCGAGATTCCCGAAATACATGTTGAAAAACTCCAGAACTTGCACGAGTGAGTGAGTGAGTGAGTGAGTGAGTTCGGGTTTAACGCCGCTTTCAAGATTATTTCAATTGTATCGCGGCTGCTAGTATTACTGCAGGGAGAAAACCCGCAACACCATTGTGGCTATGCATTACGGTGAAACCTGCGAGCATCGGCTGGAACTAGCGAACTATGGGTGGTACTGCACTGAACTTCAGTGTAGCATTGCACCCAAACCTGACTGCATGTAGAACAGTTCTCTACTGCAGACAAAGTTGCCGAGCCCCTGGCGGGATTCGAAACACGGATCTTCTGATCCGAAGCCGAACGCGCTAACCACTGCGCTATCCCGCCCCCGAACTTGCACGAAATTGAAGCGGCATTACACGAGGAGCTGCAGCGATTGCCACATTAGAGATTTTGACATCTGGTGAGGGGTATGAGCTGTGGCCATTTATACCCAACTTCATAGTCAATAGAAAGCGTTTCAATCTCTCCATCATTAGGTTTCATGTTATTATACCGTTATCTTCCACAATCACCGAAACTATCATACCCTACTAATACAGGGGGATGCAACACTTTTTTTACTATCTTTATTAGAGAGATTGGTTGATTGGTACTATTCTTGAAATTTTTTGAAAGATGTACGATGTGCATCCTTGCCTAAGAAGGTTACCTGAGATCTAAAGAGCATCTTAATTTGACACGTTCTGACGTTCTGATATTTGAAGCTTATATGATGGTTTCCATTGAGATATGATATGTACCGAGATGGGGCATGGTTGTTGATTAGTGAGACAGGTTCAAGGATGTGCCCATTTATGTGGTCAAGAGGTATCTGGCGCTGACAGAGTTTTCTTAGGGAAAATAAGATTATTTGTACAGGAGCATTTCGAAATAACGTGATAAGTCTTTTTCTGAAGAAAGAAAACAACTCTATGCCGTATTCCCGTTTTAGAGAGTTGTTTATTGCAACGTTTTTTCCTTTTTTAGCTCATCAGGTCTGAAAGACCCGATGGGCTTATGGCATGGTAAGGCGTCCGACGTCCGGCGTCCGTCCATCCGTCCATCCATCCGTCCGTAGACTTTTCACCTTTTCGACTTCTTCTCCAGAACCAATGACTCTAGAGAGCTGAAATTTTATGTGCATACTCCTTGGCAAATGGGGATTCTAAATTGTAGATTTCGTGACCCCATGACCCATGACCCCAAATGAGGTCACAAGGGTCAAAACCTTAAAAACCTATTTTCATCTTCTTCTCCAGTTCCAAAAGGTCTAGAGAGCTGAAAAGGTGTGTGTAGACTCCTTGGCCAGCGGGGATTCTAAATTGTAGATTTCGTGACCCCATGACCCCAAATGGGGTCACAGGGGTCAAAACCTAAAAAACCTAATTTAATCTTTTTCCCTAGTTTCAAAAGGTCTAGAGAGCTGAAAAGGTGTGTGTAGACTCCTTGGCCAACGGGGATTCTAAATTGTAGGTTTGGTGACCCCATGACCCCAAATGGGGTCACAGGGGTCAAAACCTAAAAAACCTAATTTCATCTTTTTCCCTAGTTCCAAAAGGTCTAGAGAGCTGAAAAGGTGTGTGTAGACTCCTTGGCCAACGGGGATTCTAAATTGTAGGTTTGGTGACCCCATAACCCCAAATGAGGTCATAGGGGTCAAAACATGAAAAACCTATTTTCATCTTCTTCTCCAGTTCCAAAAGGTCCATAGAGCTGAATAGTTGTGTGTAGACTCCTTGGGCACTGGAGATTCTAAATTGTAGATTTTGTGACCCCATGACCCCAAATGAGGTCACAGGGGTCAAAACATGAAAAACCTATTTTCATCTTCTTCTCCAGTTCCAAAAGGTTCAGAGAGCTGAATAGTTGTGTGTAGACTCTTTGGGCACTGGAGATTCTAAATTGTAGATTTTGTGACCCCATGACCCCAAATGAGGTCACAGGGGTCAAAACATGAAAAACCTATTTTCATCTTCTTCTCCAGTTCCAAAAGGTTCAGAGAGCTGAATAGTTGTGTGGAGACTCCTTGGGCACTGGAGATTCTAAATTGTAGGTTCGGTGACCCCATGACCCCAAATGGGGTCACAGGGGTCAAAACTTAAAAAACCTAATTTCATCTTCTTCTCCAGTTCCAAAAGGTCTAGAGAGCTGAAAAAGGTGTGTGTAGACTCCTTGGCCGGCGGGGATTCTAAATTGTAGGTTTGGTGACCCCATGACCCCAAATGGGGTCACAGGGGTCAAAACATAAAAAACCTAATTTAATCTTTTTCCCTAGTTCAAAAAGGTCTAGAGAGCTGAAAAGGTGTGTGTAGACTCCTTGGCCAACGGAGATTTTAAATTGTAGGTTCGGTGACCCCATGACCCCAAATGGGGTCACAGGGGTCAAAACTTAAAAAACCTAATTTCATCTTCTCCAGTTCCAAAAGGTCTAGAGAGCTGAAAAAGGTGTGTGTAGACTCCTTGGCCGGCGGGGATTCTAAATAGTAGGTTTGGTGACCCCATGACCCCAAATGGGGTCACAGGGGTCAAAACATAAAAAACCTAATTTAATCTTTTTCCCTAGTTCAAAAAGGTCTAGAGAGCTGAAAAGGTGTGTGTAGACTCCTTGGCCAACGGGGATTCAAAATTGTAGGTTTGGTGACCTCATGACGCCAAATGGAGTCACAGGGGTCAAAACCTAAAAAACATAGTTTCATCTTTTCCCCTAGTTCCAAAAGGTCTAGAGAGCTGAACAGGTGTGTGTAGACTCTTTGGCCAACGGGGATTCTAAATTGTAGGTTTGGTGACCCCATAACCCCAAATGGGGTCACAGGGGTCTAACCTAAAAAACCTAATTTCATCTGTTTCCCTAGATCCAAAAGGTCCAGAGAGCTGAAAAGTTGTGTGTAGACTCCTTGGGCACCGGTGATTCTAAATTGTAGATTTTGTGACCCCATGACCCCAAATGAGGTCATAGGGGTCAAAACATGAAAAACCTATTTTCATCTTCTTCTCCAGTTCCAAAAGGTCCATAGAGCTGAATAGTTGTGTGTAGACTCCTTGGGCACTGGAGATTCTAAATTGTAGATTTTGTGACCCCATGACCCCAAATGAGGTCACAGGGGTCAAAACATGAAAAACCTATTTTCATCTTCTTCTCCAGTTCCAAAAGGTTCAGAGAGCTGAATAGTTGTGTGGAGACTCCTTGGGCACTGGAGATTCTAAATTGTAGGTTCGGTGACCCCATGACCCCAAATGGGGTCACAGGGGTCAAAACTTAAAAAACCTAATTTCATCTTCTTCTCCAGTTCCAAAAGGTCTAGAGAGCTAAAAAGGTGTGTGTAGACTCCTTGGCCGGCGGGGATTCTAAATTGTAGGTTTGGTGACCCCATGACCCCAAATTGGGTCACAGGGGTCAAAACCTAAAAAACCTAATTCAATCTTTTTCCCTAGTTCAAAAAGGTCTAGAGAGCTGAAAAGGTGTGTGTAGACTCCTTGGCCAACGGGGATTCTAAATTGTATGTTTGGTGACCCCATGACGCCAAATGGGGTCACAGGGGTCAAAACCTAAAAAACCTAATTTCATCTTTTTCCCTAGTTCCAAAAGGTCTAGAGAGCTGAAAAATTGTGTGAAGACTCTTTGGACACTGGGGATTCTTAATTGTAGGTTTGGTGACCACTTGACCCCAAATGGGGTCACAGGGGTCAAAACCTTAAAAACCTACTTTCATCTTCTTCTCCAGTTCCAAAAGGTCTTGATAGCTTAATAGTTGTGTGTTGACTCCTTGGACAATGGGGATTCTGAATTGTAGGTTCGGTGAACCCTTGACCCACAGTGGGCAATGGGCCTTTTTTATTTGATTGTGAATAGCTCGGACGTTGGGACAGGCTATCTTTCTTACACTGCCCATGACCCCATGGTCTAAACCACAACACCTATTTCTACCAAAAGTCTGATTAGCTACAGAACCCATGGCTCTATTTTTACCTATATAAAGCTATTTCGTTTGTTCAGTTTTCGTGCTGGCGGTGCCTTAGCAGCTGCTATGAGTGGCATCCCTGATATGATGTTCAAGAGGCATGGTGTAGGTGGGAGAGCGAATACGCTAAGGATGGTTACGTCAAAGACTAAAAACTAGAAAAACGTTTGCAAGTGTCTCAGTCACTTGGTCTTTAGTTTGCCCGTTGTTTGGGTCTAGCGGTGGTGCACAGCATAGCTTTTTAGCCTAATTCTATTATGGGAATGAAGCCTCTCAATATTCGATTGTTGTAAAATTGTCAACTGAGTTACAGCTCCTTGGCCGATGACTCACGGTCAGTAAGGCCTGTTGAAGCCATTACATATAACATGTTTGCACGTTGGATGGACTTGATCATGTCCCATCGTAGAATAAAGATGGATGAGATATCTTCAGAGTGTGACAGTTTTCTTGGAAGTGTTTGCACTATAATTGGAGGGACCATGGATTTAGGTGGAACCTGTCGGACCTTGGCTGTTTTAGAAGAGTTTGAAACAATGGCAGTTCTACTGGCGAATGAGATGCTGCCATCAAGAGATCCGGATACCGGGGACGATTTGGCCATGCTGGAGCAATTAGAATGATGATACAGCTGTGACGACTTGCTTTCTCCAAAACAGCTGGAACCAGCGCTGGCGGAGGGAACGCGTACGCAATGAGACCCTCCCAGCTGATTGACATTGCGTCCACTGCATATGCCCCTGGATCCGGAACCGGACTGACGTACACCGGAAGCTGGTTGTTGAAGCTGGTTGCAAATAGATCCACCATGGGACACTCCCATAATCCTGCTACCATCTTGAAGGACGAGGGGTGAAGAGTCAACTCTGTCGACTGGATCTGATCTGGGCGAGACAGACTGTCTGCTAACACATTCAGGTGCCCCAGAATGTGTCTCGCTCGAAGCTGACATCTGTTCTGGTCCACCCAGTGGAACAACTGTTGACACAGAAGCAGCATCCCCTGTGATCTTGTTCCTCCTTGACGATTTATGTAGGCGACGACGGTGGTGTTGTCGCAAGCCAACATTATCTTTTTTCCAAAAAACTGGCTGCTCCAGTGAAAAAGAGCCTTCAGGACAGCTAACAACTCCAGCTGATTGATGTGCAGTCCTGACTCCTTTGCTGACCAAGTCCCTTGTATTGTCTGGCCTTGAAAATGAGCTCCCCAGCCCTTCATGGACGCGTCTGTCACCAGAAAGGTATCTTGCTGGAAAGCTGACAGGGGAACTCCTGACAATACATTGTCGTCCCGGAACCACCAGTGAAGAGAGTGAAGAATCTCTTGTGGAGGACAGCAAATACTTGAAAGCTCGAGAGCGAACAGAGTTTATCCAGCACTGAAACGGTCGTTTCATCAGTCTCCCCCTGTTATTCAAATCGTGCATGCTTGTCAGCCTGCCCAACAGGGACATCCACTTACGTAGAGACTGTGGAGACTGCGACATGCTGCGTATCAAACTTCGAGCCACCTCCACTCTGTCCACTGGTGGTAGGATTATGGAATTTCCTGTGTCGAAAATCGCCCCGATATATTTGACCTTCTGGGATGGAATAAAATCAGACTTCTCTGGATGCACAATGAACCCCAGATGTTGTAATGTAGAAACGGCATGGTCTCTGTTGTGCTCTAACTTTCGGTGTATCTGGTCTGGAAGTAGGAAGTCGTCCAGATAACCGTGCATCCTTATGGCTTTCGAGTGAAGAAAGCTTAGTGCTGGAGCTGTTATTCTCGTGAGTAACCAAGGAGCTATTGTAATTCCGAATGGAAGAACCTTGAACTGGAACAACCTGCCGTTGACTGCAAATCGAAGATACTTCTGCGACGCTGGATGGATTGGGACATGGAGATACGCATCTCTGAGGTTTAAAGAGACCATCCAGTCCCCTGGACGTAGAGCCAGCTTCAACGCCGCAATGGACTCCATTCTGTAGTGAGCCGGTCTGTGCAGGTAGTTCTTGTTCAAGTTCTTTAGGTCTATAATCATCCTGAGTTCTTCTGTATCCTTCTTCGGAACCAGGAATATTGGTGAGAAGAACCCTTTGGAACCCGATGCAGGATCCAGTTCGATGACTGCTTCCTTGGCGATCAACTTCTGGATCGCATCCTCCACTGCCACTAGGGGATGACCAGACAGATGAAAACTGGGACCCACCGACAAAGAAGTAGTCGGTTGAAGTGTCTTGAACTGGAGACGATAACCTTGACTTTTAACTGATAGGATCCAAGGGTCGTCTGTAACAATGGGCCAGTTGCGGGAATATTGTTGCAGACGACCCCCGACCGGGCCAATTGAAACATCTAACGGAAAATTTGGGGGACGGGCAAGGGTCAAAACCAGTTGAACTGAAGGGGCAAGAGCCTGAAACCCTCTGTTGGCCTCTGCCTCCGCCTCTGCCACCTCTTCTGCCTGGAGTCCCAGGCTTCTGTTGAGACCTATCTTGATTCTTTTTTGGCGTCCACGATTGCTGTTGGAACCGACCAGAATCACGCTTATTTGGAGTCCTTTGCTTGTTCTGAGGGGACTTATTGTGTTTAGGAGACACTGCTAGTGCCAGGTTGTGGATATCTTCACTTCTCTTCCTCTCTCTTTCCAGTTCTTGAACTTGAATGGCTTCCTTCACAGCCCCCCCAAACAAGGTCTTCTCGAAGAGAGATGCCGAGTATAATTTGTCCTTGATAACCTGGGGGATGGACTGTGGCAGCTGTTTTATGAAACCAGTCCTCCTTAAGAGTGTAAATTGAGAGTCTATCCACAAGAGATGTTTGTCAAGATCTAACACTGAACTGGCCATTGAGTCCAAAAAACAGTTAACTGTGTGAAGCGCAGAGTTTGGGATTGAAGATGATCCATTTGGTTCTGCATCATTCGGCAAGAGAGGGAGCAGACGGGCTGCTGTTGCCACAAACCAGTGAATGTAGCACGACATCTGCATGGCCTTGTGAATACATACTTCGATGTCGCGGAGTCTCGAATCATTAACTTTTATTTGCTCTGAATAAGTACCTTTGCCCATCAGGTCACAGAATTTTGCCTCTAACAAGGTTCCCTCCGGCGTGGTGAATTTAGCATCGTGTTTTTTGTAAGGAAACCCCCTGTAAAATGACGATCTTGAGGGTTGTTTGTCAAAACTAAGACCCTTAACTTTTTCCGAAATCTGTAACGCCAGCTGTGCCATGGACTCGGGTGGTGGTAACGAAGTCGCTGCCGGCCTAGCCGTCACCCTGGATGAACAGCTAATGGCATTGTGGATCCGCTCCGCTGGTGGTGGGGGATGAGACAAATCCGGAACATGTCTATATACTTCGTCGATTTTGTCCAACCAGGACAACCCAGGAAAGATCTGCAACTCTTGTTCTTTATCTTTTCTGGCTCGTTTTGCTGGTTCCCGGGAAGATGGACCATAAAATGAGAGTTCGGGTAACTCCGTTGACTTCCTTTTGGAACTCTCGATGGGTAGGTGCCGCTCCGATGGAAGATTCTAATGTTTGTCAACTGAATGTTGCAATTTCCCGTGGCCTGCCATGGAAGATGAAGGTGAAGCAGAGGAACCATAGTCAACGATGTCCTTAAGACTCCTTGGTTCCTATTCCCCTCCAGTCCTGATATACCCCCGTGGATCAGGATCCGTGGAAACTCCAAACCCCTTGGCCACCGTGGAAACTGTGGTAGCCGCGGTTGGCGTGGTAGCCGTGGTAGCCTTGGAAACCCTGGTAGCCGTATTAGCTGTGGTTACCATGGTAACCGCTGCCCTCGCCATAGGAAGAATGATGGGGACCATCGTTGACCCTGGAATATATATAAAATTTAATAATACAGCGTAGCGACTCACACGCACGCTTAATTAAGTGTAACAGACGCAATGAATATTGCGAAAAGCGTCAGTAAAATACCGCTTAAGACTGAAGCTATATGAAAACAATCGCTAAAATTTGATAGCACAGTCCCGGAATCGCCGAACTAACAAAATGATTGCGATACATTGTATAGAAACATTGCAATAGAAAATAAATGATTATAGAATATTGCAAAAACCAAAGCATTAAATCCCTGAGAATTTAACGTATCTAATTACGAAAAATGCTGACGTGTCGCATCCGCCATTTTTGTAGCATTTGCGAATGATCGCTCTCCGACAAGAGCGCTAAATACGAAATTTCAGGAAATAGAAGAAGGTATTCATAGAAGTAATTCTAAGGATACGATACCAGGATATCTCGCAGTTGAAGAATTCACGTAATAAGGTAAGATTAATTCTATCGCTCAAACCAAACCTAACGGCTTGGTAACAACAAGAGAAGTGAAGTTGAAGGGGGAGGGGCATTGTGGTTGATCGAGATATATACGTAGTGCACATGTGGCAAGTTTAGAGGTAGTGAGTGAAAGAAATATCAGTTTTCCTTGGAAACCATTGGCCCCGCTAAAAGAGAAGCCCTCTATCCTACATGTTCATAGGGTCTCTGTTAGCGGGACCCATCTGCAAAACTGAAAAATTCCAGGAAGTTGAAAAACACCAAAGGCAAAACTGCGTGTGATGATTAGTCAACATAGTAAGTAAATATGGCCGAACGGTTTTTTACTCCTGAAACGGACGGACAGACTGAGACAATGACTCCCTGCATTCTACTCCGGGGTTGGGGGAGATAACTAGTGTTCGAAAACTTTATGCAAGCAGACAATTTTGCCCAAACGTTTGCAGCCTTAGAATTGTATATTATGTCACTCCATGTAGTGTATATGGATATCAATACAAAAATTTTTTTAAAAATTGAAAGTTTAACTTTTAGAAAGTAACTATTATAGCTTCATGGAAGTGCTGTGACGTGATTGTTGAATTTTATCGCGAGAGGAGAGAACGGAACATAAAAACTTAAATTTATATATGAACAACAATTACCTGCTTTGTCGTCCACCTGGCGATACTGTCGCTCAACAGTGTCACAAGATGCTATAATGTGTCCTTCCTCTTCCGAAGAAATATCGCTGAATTCTCCGTATTTTCTACTTTGTGTATCACCTGGTACCTGAGAACACGGAATGAGTTCATCGTCGACTAAAAACTTATCAAAAGACATTACGAAAATGTGGCTCCACTCACGGTGGCGTCTGACAATGAAATGATACATGTAGCTATCCTTTTCACCACGCCGCGAATGTGAAAAACGTATACCCTATTAGGGCTTACAGAAAAAGCGAAGGACAACAAGAACATGCATAATTATCAAAACGAGACCCGCGCTGCACGTGCAGCACGCCCCTTAAAAAGCACGGGAAGTACGTGAGCAAGTACTTGTTTTGGCGACCTTGTACAAATCGCCTTTAAAAAGTGCGTCACAAAATGCAGAAATAAAGTAACAATTGATTAAAAAGTCTCAATTATGTTTTTGGGTTATGGTTTAAGTAAGTTATACCCCTTGGATCCCTGGGCTTCGCGCTTCGGGGTCTAACTAACTATTTCAACGATTACACCAGGATCCTCGGGGTATAACCATTACAAAACTATCATGTTATTAGATAGACCCCTGAGAGCTATGCCAGCCGCAGCGTACATGCTCCTGGTAGGGACACCCAAGCTGGATAGGTCGGCGGGTAGAAGCCAGACCAAATTTGAGTCCTTCTTAAACCTGCTGTCTATCTCTCACTATGCCTTTCTTTCCGTCTTTTCTCTCATACTATCGATCTCTTTTCCCCTGATCAATCCACGTGTTTAATAACTGAAATATTGTTCAAAGCACGTTAAACTCCAACTCACTCACTCACTCACTCACTCTCTAGATGACATTCGATGCAATTAGATGGATATATCATGTAACTAGATGAAACTATCATCTAATTAGACGTTATCTATATATTATTCACTTCTAGCAGCAACGCGCTTCCTTAGCTTCCACAGTAATCTTTTTATTTAGGATCTAACTCCAAATAAAATTCAAAGCTTTTGTCAGCGAAATTCTGTGTAAAGCTCATTGTTAACCTGACGATATTGTTGGTTATTGCAGAGCATGAACCATGTCTGGAACTGTTAATGGTCCAGTTCCGCCCCCGGAAATCGCTGTTGTTGGAATCGGGTGTCGGTTTCCCGGAGCTGCCAATTTGACAGAATACTGGAGAGTTTTGTCTAATGGGGAAAACCACATCATTACCGTACCTCCTGACAGGTGGCCGGAACAAGATTTCTACGACAAAGATACCGATGCAGTGGGGAAATCTTACATTAACAAGGCGGGCTTCATACCAAGGTAAAACCATAAAATTTAAAAAATTAGCAAAAGTTAAAGTGAAATATTTGTTATTATGCTCAATGCATTTGTCCAATAGAATGACATATGTATAAATCACGTTACAGTTTACAATGTAACAGAACTGTCAGAAAAATAGAAGAATTGTAACAATAATATCAACATTTTTATCTATGTCTGGTATGCAATATTCAAACACAGTGTTTATACAATATAACAATATGTGGTTAAGGTTATGTATACGTAAGTGAATTAAGTGAAATGGATCATAGTAGACATGATATTGGCTCAACCAATTACCATAAAAAACATATTTATGGCCAAGTGTGGGCCATAGTATACCGTAGATGCTTCACCATTGATGGGCCGATGTAAGCCCAAATGGCCAAACGTCATGGTAACAACTATGGGCCAATAAGTGTTGTTGGTTCAATGTCTGGCAAACATTCGAATGCAATCTGGGAAATAAGGTTCGAGTCAGTGGATATTTAGCAAAAGTCAATAAGCGAAGAGACTTGGACATCGTCGGCACCATTCAATTTCAAACATGTCTGCCATTTGCAAACAACTGTTAATTATATTACTTTCATTAAGTATTGAAATACACGTATCTATATCATAAAGTTATGATTAAATAAATAGAGGATACTAAACGACCTTCCATTTAATACTATTTTCGCTCGTTTGATACCAAATCATTAACCAGTTTAATAAGAAAAATATAAAATGGAAGGAAGTTTAGTATCTGTTTATTACTGGACCTCAGTAATCAAGCATTATTACCGAAAGTGTACTGAACGAAGCATTTCCGCGACTAAGCTGCCATTGAGACGTCGGTCCCAAGATTGTGACGTCACAACCACACAATATTATGACGTCATACGGTACACTAGTTTAATATCGGCGTATAAATATTACACTGCGGTATCCTTCACGGGCGAGTAATAACACGCTGATACCATGTTGAATCATCTTCAAACAGGTTCGCTGACTTCGACAATAAACTGTTCGGAATAAGTGAGACCGAGGCTCAGCAGATGGACCCCCAGCAACGGCAGGTGCTCGAATGTACGTACATGGCTTTGGAGAATGCTGGCATAACCCGAGAACAGATATCAGGGAAGAAAGTTGGCGTTTACATTGGTAAGTTTATTGAAAAACCAATCTGCATAAGCGAGTAAACAAATTCCTGGCTCTAAATCTAAATCTCCTTAAGTTAAGTGGGCGGACATACATACATACATACATACATACATACATACATGAAAATACGTATATAGCGCTTAAACAAAAAAACGGCCCTGAAGCGATGTAATGAACACATGAAAGTGTCAGGTAGTCAATCAAATGCAGAGACATACCAATAAAATACAACTTTGTCGAAGTGAGCCTTGTTCATATGGGTCTTTCTCACTGAAAGTTAAAAAACATATACAAATCATAATGGTATTAGCAAAACAGTTTCAAGAATGTAAATTGGTTCTACTTCTTCTACTATCATGTTTACTTACTACTTCTACGACATGAGTTGTATCTCAAACTATTTCAAAAGTCGCCAAAAGCTATTCATCAAAGTCTTCGTCATCAAAATTACAAAGCCTGATGAAAAACATTAATCTAGCTTTTAGCTTTATATCATCTGGAAGCAAATAATATCTTCTGATTCAAGATTGTTTTGTTTAAAGGCTCGATGAACACTGACTTCAACATGCTGTCGGTCAGTATGCCGGGGAAGGGTGACCAGTACAGCGTTGCTGGCTTAGCAACAAGCGTGATCGCCAACCGAGTGTCCTACCAGTTCAACCTCACTGGACCGTCCATGTCCATAGACACAGCCTGTTCCTCATCTCTCGTGGCAATCCACCAGGCTATTCTCGCTCTTAGGGCAGGTGAGCAAATAACACTTAGTCAAGGACTGCATTATCTAACACCATACATCCCTAATGTTTTCATTATTTATTTATGTCCGAATCCCAAAGTCTGTGACATTCTTTCATCTTTGGTAGGTACATTTTGTCCTTCCAAATGTCCTGAGGCAAATTTGATAGACATTAACCCTACTTAAGCCGCACTTAATGAACCTCTTTATTTGCAGGGGACTGCACTCAAGCTATATGTGGAGGCGTTAACTTTCTTGGACATCCACTAGTGTTCAGCAGTCTTTGCAATGCCCAGATGTTGTCTCCAACTGGCCAGTGTCACACTTTTTCTAACGATGCTGATGGCTACACAAGAGGAGAGGGGTGTGGAATCGTCGTCCTCAAACCTTTGCATCTGGTAAGCATCGTTCAGTAGTTCATCACTTATAGCATGAAACATTGTCAATGGGGAGAAAACAATCTGTAAGGTTTGGGAAAACACTCATTTAGCGTATATATCCGTTTTAAAACCTATTTGAACAAAAAAATAGTTCCTACTCTATACTCTACTCATATTTGTGACAAATATACTGTTTAAAAAAGAAACGCAAAAACCAAAAAGCATTGAAATTTTGTTTTATTCTAATACCTGAAAATAAAAGTAAAACGTTGATACATAATTAAAATTTGGTACATTAACACATTGCTATCGCGTCATCACTGCTATCCACTAGGTGGCGTTAAAGTGTTAACTAAGGTGACCACTTCTTGCAGCTTGCACTGCAATACATCTCGTTAGAAAAGACCGAAAAAATCTTTGATTTTTTGGTGTGGAATTGTTCTCTATTCTTCCTGAAGCATATGGAACAACTGTTCAAAATTCAATGGTGGATTAGGGCGTCGACAAATCCGATTATCGTGCTGCTTCAAGTGGTTTAGAATCACGTCGATATATCAATTTGCTGTCATGTTGCCTTGGACAAACACTCACTCTGACCTGATTACTCCCCACATTAGAACACCAGATCTGTCGACCTCCCTGTTGGGTTCAAAACGTCATTGTGTCGCCTGGTGAAAACATTCTCTTCCATAACGTCGCATAAGGAAATAACGTGATTCATCACCAAATGCATAAAAGAAATTCGATTTTCAGATTTTGTTTTGCATTTCATTTTTAAAAGAGTGTATAAAGACTCTTTAAAGGTAAATATATTGTAGCAGTAACATAAAAAAAATACCCCGAAAAACAGGAATCTTGAAAATCAGTTTATAAGATGTAAAGACATCTTATGTTTGTAGCTTTTCCTTTCAATACAAATTTTTTTTAGCTTTCATATATGGCATGCAGTGAAGAACTGACATAGTTTCATATATGTTGTATATCTTTTCAGCCGTTTCAGAGGGCCAACAATTCGTGATAAGAATTGGGCATGTGGATAAAATAATTCAGGTTGAGGCGAAAACTGTTTTGAAAAAACAGGACATTTAAAATTATGACATTTCAAATTAATTATCATTTTGCATTAATGAATGATATTTATATGCATATTTTCAGGCAAAATCCGAAGGTGACTTTATATGGGGAACGGTGTCCACAGGTTTAAATCAAGATGGACATTTTGCGCAGCCAATTACGGCACCATCCCAGCAACAGCAGGAAAACCTGTTGAAGGAAGTGTTCTCCAGACACCAGATTGATCCTGGCACCGTCCAGTACATTGAAGCGCATGGTGAGTTTTATATTGGAGAATGTTGAGTTCTTTTACGCATAAAAACTACACTTTGGTACACTACACTTACGTACACTACACCAATATGCACTGCCCTTAGATACACTGCACAGAACAACCCTACACCACAATATACTGCCAATTACATTACACTACACTTCACTGACAACACACTACACAACAATACAATACAAGACACTCGCTACAATACATTCCACCTCATTTAACTATACTTCACTACACTTCACTGACAACACACCACACAACAATACAATACAAGACACTACACCTCGCTACAATACATTCCACCTCATTTAACTATACTTCACTTCACTACACTTAATTACTCTACACTACAACTGACTTCACTTCACAACACTTCACTTAACGACACTTCACTTCGATAATTCACAGAACACTTCATCACTCTCTACATTACACTACCCTACACTTTGCTTCACTTCACTATTCAACACTTAACTTTACACGTCATTACACACTACAAAGCACTTCACCTCGCTGCACTAAAATACACTAAACGTCACTACACACTACATTACATACAATACACCTCACTTAACTATACTACACTTAAATATACTTCACTACACGACACTTTACGTCACTACACTTCACTTAAGAACACTTCACAAAACTACACTTCACTTCAATACTCCACATAGCACTACACTACACTACTACACTACACTATACTACACATCCAGCTATACATTCACTGCATTACATTAAATTACAATTGCGCACACTTCAGTAAACTTCACTTTACACATCTATACACTATACTAAACTACTCTACGCTTTACTACACAACACTACAATGCAGTACATGACACTAGTCTTCACTAGTCTTCACTACACATTACTACAAAAAACGACATTCCCTTTGCTTCACTGTACTAAACTACAGTACCCTAGACCTTGTAATAAAGTCGTGATGGATTCAATCATATGTTTATTCTTATGACAGTACACAGGCGTCTACGGCGGCCATCGTGCCTAGCCGGACTACATTTAGCAGACGACACTGTATTCCTACGCCTATTGTTATATGGCAAAGTAGTGCAATCTACTGGGAGTACTAATTAATATAGTGCGCTATTATATGATATTTTGATATTATTACATCCCTTTCTTTTTAACAAGATGATGACTCACAGTACTGAACAATAATATCAAACATGAACATGTGCATTCACTCAATAATACAACAAAATTCATCATCACACAATCATGCAAATTTATCCTATCCTAGTCATAAATGTGAAACATATCATTATTAATGAACTTTATAAGGTGATCATCAATTATTGATGTTTCATAATTGATTAACTTAAAATGAACTAAAAATCCCAGTAGTACTTATCTATACTACTAAAAACTTCACTTTACTTATAAATTTATCTTAACGTCTTTTTTTCAAATATGACAATTATAAAATGTGAACATCTTAACTGTAAGTTGTAAACATAAACTGCAACATTAAGAGTCCATATGCAGTTCAAATTGCAAAGTTTAAATTCAACTTTTTTATATTTAAATCACAACACTTTAAAGTCAAGTTTAACTTTCAATTAGAATTATTTCATATCATAGTCACTTTTCAATAAGCATTTCTGGCTTTCTGCTGACACGCCCATATCTGGAGGTATATGGTTTCTGGTCATCACAGTTCTTGGTGGAGTTGTCGCCCTTAGAACAGTCATATTTTTGCTGCAGCTCGTGTTCCCTTTCATCAGCAAATGTCACTTTTCTGGGTGCCCTGGCAGGTTGTATGTCTCTGATGTGGTGTCTATTTCTTCTGTACACATACCCGTTAGGAGTTTTGACCAGGTATGATCTAGATTTAGGACACACTTCCTTCCCCTGCGCTGGAGACCACTCACCAGAACGTTGATCTTGGATTGTTACCTTCTGCCCGACTAGCAAGGGAGGTAACTCAGTTCCACAATGGTCATCGTGGTTGATCTTCTGGGTCATCTGTCGTTGTTCGAGTCTTTCCTGCACAGTATCTTTGTTTGGCAGGCTGTTCTCTGACTTCATCGGCAGGTTTCCCCGTAATCTGGGCAATTCAATAATTCATCTGGAGATGGAATGATGTTGTAGATCGGAGTATTTCGCAGACAGAGTAGTGCTAAATCAGGTTAAATGCAAGATTTCTTAGCCTTGTTGAGAGTGTTCTTCACTGTCTGAATTGTCCGTTCAATCAATCCATTACTCCGTGGATACCTCGGACTTGAGGTGACATGTTAAAAATCCCAATCTTCTGCAAACCGTCTATAGTCTGCACTAGCAAAATGAGGTCCATTATCGCTGAAGACTTTTGATGGTATTCCTTGTTCGCCAAATACTTGTTTTGTTAAGGTTATAACAGCAGGGCTTGTACATTTTCCATTCAATTTCCTCACAAAGAAGAATTTTGAGTAGTAATCAGCTATGATTAAATGTTCTGCACTATCAAAATGGAATAAATCTGTTCCTACGCTGTGCCACTGTACTTGCGGAATTTCTTGAGGAAGAAGCGGCTCATGTGCTTGAGATTTCTGATATTGTTGACAGACGGGACATTGTCCTACCATTTTCTGAATATCTTTGTTGATTCCTGTGCAATATACACAGGTTTTCGCACGTAGCTGGCATTTTGATACACCTTGGTGTCCTTCATGTATTTTCTGAAGAGCTTCTTTCTGCATTGCTTCTGGGATGATAATTCTTTCGCCTTTCATTATCAATCCATTGTCTACCGAGAGTTCATGTCTGCACGACCAGTAATGTTTGACGATCTTTCAGGCCATCCATTTGTGATTATCTCTTTCAGAGCATTTAACTGTTCATCTCGATTAGTTTCCTCTTGCATCTTTGTAAGCTTTTGACTTGGAACCTGTATGGCATGAATTGTTGTATCAAGATCTATCTCTGGTCCTGGTCGAGGATTCAATCTTGACAAAGCATCAGCAATCACCATTTCTTTCCCGGGCTTGTATATGATTTCATAGTCAAAGGGTTGAAGTCTCATCATCGTGCGCTGTAATCGTGGAGGAGTACTTGGAAAGGACTTGTGTTGGATGCTAACCAAAGGCTTGTGATCTGAGTCTATGGTGAAGTGAGATCCATAGACATATTTGTGAAAGCGTGTACATCCGAAGACAACTGCAAATAGTTCCCGTTCGATGTTTGCATACCTTTCTGTGTCAGTCATGGCTTTACTGGCATACGCAATCACTCGTCCATTCTGTAGTAAGGCTGCACCAATTCCCCTCATGGATGCATCTACTTGTATGATTGACTTCTCTTTCGGGTTGAAGTATGTCAGAATGCACTCAGAACATATCAGTGACTTGACTCTTTTGAATGCAATTTCGTGTGACTCGTTCCATGCCCATTCCTAGTCCTTTCTTGTTAGTGCTCTCAGGCAATCTGTATGATCCGACAGTTTCGGAATGAAGGGAGCCATGTATTGGACAATCCCTAAGAATTTTTGTAGTTCAACAGTAGATGTTGGCGTTGGCAGGCGTTTTATCTCATCGACTTTCTCTGGATCTGGATTGACTCCATCTGCATCATAGTAACAGCCAAAAAACTTTATCCGTTGCTGCTTGATTTCACATTTGTCCAAATTGAAGATTAATCCAAATCTTCTTGCCACTTTCATCAGATTGTGGAGATTTTTGTCATGGTCTGTTTGGTCTCTGCCATACACAGCAATATCATCTGCTATTCCAAGCGTACCTTGGTACTCTCACTGCGTGAAAAAATGATATTTAAAATCTTGTAAATATCTATTAAAATTGTTTTTTTACAAGATATTTACAAAGATTAAAATACTTCTTTACAAAATAATAAATATATTAAACATCATCTTTACATGATATTTTCAAGATATTTAATCCCTTTGTAAATATTTGTAAAGGTTTTTAAAAGTTTGTAAATGTTTTTAAATATCATTTTTAATCTGAAATAAATATTTGTAAATATTATCTTTAATTTGTAAATATCATCTTTAATCTGCATTAGATATTTGTAAATATCATCTTTAATCTGCATGAGATATTGTAAATTACATATTTAATCTGCATTAGATATTGTAAATTACATCTTTAATCTGCATTTGATATTGTAAATTGCATCTTTAATCTGTATTAGATACCATAAATAACAACTAATGAACAATAACAATAAAAAATGTTGATCTTTTTTAATATTGAACTTAGATTCTTATAGGTTTTTACCTTGGTGCCTTGCTTATTATCATCGAGAGAGAATAGGGAGATATCTGATAAATAAAGTTACTTTGTAATGAAAGTTATTGTTAAAAAGTTTTTCAAATTTGATTGCATTGCCTTTGGAATGGGATGATCAACATTCTTTTATTCCCTGTGGCGGATTAACGGTTTCTAAGATGGATAAAAGATGAACGGTAGTTGGAATCTAAAATCTTAATAAATTTACATACTTTTTCACAAAGACTCATATACAGTGTGGTTAATTATATTATTCGTTTTTCTCCTTTTTAAAATTCATTACTCCTACAGTAATGTTACTTACTGACTGGGATTTACCTTTGAACATAACGTGCATTGATTTCAATACCCCTGTATATGAAATGTTTTTATATATTTGATTTTAAGAACTGTTCCAAAATAAAAATGAAAAAAATTATAATTAACTGCATTTTGACGGTCATTATAACTAGTTAAATTATTCATATATATAATCAAACGGCATACTAAGTCACCCATGGTTAGATGAAAACCTTTCGTTTAATTTTTTTAACAATAATTCAAACTTAATATTGTATATATCTAGCGTCCTTCTTAAAATCAGTTTGGGCAAAATATGTGGTAAATCTGACTTGATTTTAAGCTTTTCAATGCTACTGAAATTTTTTTTGTAAAATGACCTACCTCAGACACTGATATATATTATCACATGTATAGCCACATACACAATGTAAGCTACAACAGTTTCCATTCAGCACTGAGCACAGTGTTAATCTGACAGCTTGGCATGAGAACGAGAGATTGACATTGAGTCATAAATGACAAACAGTTGTGACTGGTGTACGGCTAAAACAACATACATAGATCTCGGAATGGTCCATGTTGTTTTAACAAATTGGGCCCTTTTTGCATTGATCATGTAGATTCTTAAATGAATAGAAAAAATTGTTTAAGTTTTCAACATGATCTTGCATGATATTTTATATGTTTTGGTTATATTCCTATATATAAATAAAATCAAATTTTAGTATGATACATGGCCGCAAGAATGTTACATCATAAAGGTATCCACGTCGGTCCGATTTTGACATTTTATCAGTTTTGACTCAAAACGCGTTAAGTCTATTGACTAACGTTTTGAAACTGAAATACAACTTTATAAGGTGTTTTATTTATCAATGGAAATGCATTTTGGCAAACAAAGATTCCCACTCTAGTCACGACTTTGAAGTGCCATGCGTTTTTTTTCTCAAAGATATATCAATTATAGTTTTGAAACTGAAATAAAATAATTGTAAAAGATAAGTGACTAAAAGGTATAATACCTTGCACTTTCAGTGAGTGAAATGTTGACTCCCGCTTCACGAATTGCATGTGTTCCATGAGTCATGATAATCTTCTCTGAATTGTTCATATTTAAGAATATGTACTTCTTTAATTTGATCCCTTGTCAAGATTCAACTTTGTGTGGTGACATATTTCTATTGAATAAGTGTATAATGTGGGATGGGCAGGTTAGGGTGTTTGTTGAAGGAGGAACAAATTGAGACATCTCATCCCTGGCTAATGCCATATTTTACAACCACGTTCATTACATAATTATTGTCGTAAAGACTCTTCGATCCTTATGATCTCAAGACTAATTACAGGAAAGGCTAATTAGTTGGCTCCAGTCAGTCTATTGGGTCTTATCGCAGGTGCACTGATGTACTTGTCTTGTGGAAGGGGAGAGTGTTAGGCAATCTAAAGTTCAGGAGCCATGACATGTGACAATATATTAGCTTAAACCCCTTACTATTGGTCAAAACTTAGTTTAAAACAAAATTTTAAAAACTGGATTTACGACTCTTGCTCGTGTGTTGGTCAAGATTCAAGTGCAAGATTCAAGTGAGTAACTTAATTTTTTTGGTGGGAATTTCATCCTTGTTATTGATAGAGGTATACAAGCTAAGTGAGATCTACATGTGGAATGGTAGGCTTTACTGATGCCACTTGGTTAAAACAATATCTATTTCAAAAAAAGAAAAGGATGTCATGTCAATTTTAGTATGTTTTTACTAAAATTTACGTGAATCTGGAATTCATTCAATACTATACCAGAATAAAATGTTATCCATAATTCAGTAAAGTAAATAGTATATAATATAACATGCGGACTGATTAGTTTGTTAATACAATTAACGCTCATCTAAAAATATATATAAAATGGTTATGCAAATTTATAATATAAATATTAATATGTACACTTGATGTATTGTGTAAACAAAAGACTACAAATGAATTACATATCTGTATTTCACACATAAAGGAAACATTAGAAGTGAGTCATTTAGCAATGAAACAAATCATTTCAATAATAACACAAAAGTGCACGTGAAATGTTTGATTACAAGGAGCGAAAGGATAATGCCACTGTATAAACAGGGTAAAACCTCAAATGATATCTAAACATCCTTACATTGGTGAACATGATTCCACACCAAAAAATATATAGGGGACTGCTACTATATTTCATGTCTGTCAAGTCTGGTTTAAAGCTTATTGGCTCCAATTTGTAATAGTCATGGTTTACCTCCGGGTCAATATTCACTGTAACCAAAATGAAGAATACTATCATGATCCGGGTCAAACCGCGCCAGTTACTTTCAGAATAAATAATAAAGGTTTGAATAATTAACCATTCATTCGATATAAAACAGTTTTTCTCATTTTCTCATTCTATCGTGTTGGAAATACTTCATGGTTGAAGTAATATGTGTTGTTTAGGCCGAGTTACTTAAATCTGTGAACAAAGTAATGCTTTTTCAACAAAGCTACTGAAATCTATGACTTATGTACACAATAAGATGTTGTGGTTTTTCAACAAAGCTTTTTGACATCTTAAACTCAATTGATCTGCCGTCATCAATTACCAAAGTATTAATCAGGTTATTCTTTTAATCCAAAGAGTATATAGATGTTGTCACTCAAATTGAGAGATGCATTATATAAAATGGGACAATGAAGTATTAATATTTGTATGATTGATAATAGGAAATCTGAGAAAACAAGACTTTACTGAACTATTTAAAGTGAAATCAATCAAATAATTTGCTGCGCAATACAGATATACATTTATAATGAAAGCGAAATCTGGCATAAGTTCCAAACATATCGCTTTTAAGCAGGGACATAAAACTAGCATTGTCTTTTTTATTTATCACCTAAAACCTGTAGCGTTTTGGTATACCTTTAAAAGCTTTATGGAATATTTGATTTTGGTTTTGGCTCGTTATGACTCGTTTCCCATGATCAAACCACCACTTTCCCAGGGCCGAGAATACCCCTTTAAGCGTTTGTGGGTATAAACTTAAATAGTCAGGGTCTAGTTATTGATCGGTTCATACATTAAATAATTTATAAAATAAGTATATATATTATAAATATATCATAGAGATTTGTTTGCCACACATTTCCTTTCTTCCCAACGAATCAGAAATAACTTGATATGAATGTTCCGTATGAACCTACTTGGTGATCCTTTTTCACAAATAAGTTAAAGATTGACTGAAGTGGAAACTTTCGTGATTCCTATGTATTCTAATTTGACAGTAACTTGAATTTATCTTTTCGAAATTAGCTAATAAACAACTTTGATACTGCTTTTTCGAATCAACAGCTAATTAGCACCAGTGACCAGAACTGGCCCGTGGTCACTGAGGCGTGTCCTGCCGCATGACGTGCTATTTGGGAGACAGACAAATTTTTGTCTCACTGGTATATAGAACCAATCGCACAGCGATTTATGAGAGTCACTGATACAGTTGTAATGTTAATATGTAAAGTAAAGGCATGTACATTAAAAGACAAATAAAAATACTAAAACATGTCATTTGTATAAAATATTAGGTCATAAGGATATCATTGCAGGCCTTGGTACTATCAAAGTTAAAACGGTATTATTAAGTATAGAATAAAACTGTTGGTTTGACGAAAGCATATTAAAAACTTCCTAATTATTAAGACAAGATACAAACAATTCCTCTAATAGATTGATATAAAGGGCAGAACAATAAGTAAGTAAGTATAACGGAAGTATAACCTCCTTAATGAAAAAACAACAGGATATCTCAGTCTTAACAGCTGTTTAAATAGATTTAAAGTCATCCAAACAAATCAAACTTCAGATAGATTGATGTTAAATAAATCTTTAATTATATGTATTGTTCCAAGCGAGGAACAACGTTTTAATATGATGCTATGCGCACTATCCCATAGCATGTGTACATCATGATCAATTACGACATCTGTCAAATGGGCGTGGCTTCGAGTCATGCTTCAGTGATTTTGTGTAAGCATTCGCCAGTCTCAATAGGCGGTCATCCAAAACAGGGTTATAAAAGATCTCTTAGTAGCATATATAATCTCTTTTTTTGGCTCTACTGATTCATATAATAATCAAACTTGTACGTTACATCTCCTCTTTATTTAAAAAAAGTTAACAAATACATATATATCTCATCTAGATAACGTAATTATCATGAGTGGGTAGTATGCTTTTATTCAGGAACAACTGTATGATAAAATATTTCAGAATATTGATTTATAGATATATTTGTTTTGGGTTTACTACAATTTGTATTTCGACCATTATCTCCGAAAGGTTGTTATCATGACAAGCTTAAGGATAATTCATATATTGAAAATTTTTCATTGCAACTTCCTTTCAATTTACCATCACGTCCGTCATGTAAGCAGAAGATAGGGGTGGATTCAATGTATGCCAGAGTGTAATCTTTTTAATGATTTACGAGATAAATATCTTCCTGCATATTATTCTAAACATTCATCAATTGAAAAATATATTTCATGTATGTCCATCAAATACAAACCAATTCATGTTACAACGACTCTTTGTATAAAAAAAGGTCTGCGTATGCTTGATATGTCTATTAAGTTATATTCATGTATGTTTTGTTCACTCTTTGTCATCATTTATGACTTTTGAGATAAATTTGACTTGATTTGACAAATGAAAACAACTCGTTAGCTAACACATACCTTTCTGTTTTCATTATAAGCATTGTATTTTCAAATAAAAATATCTTATTTATTTCAAAATTAATCTCCCTTTTAATCAGTGTAAGCTAGGGGGAGCACTAATTAGGACTGTTCCATTTCAGCCAAGTGTCTAAGATATGGCTGGGACATAGTCTTTTACCAGGCAATTACCGTAACAATGCAATCAGACGAAGCGTAACGTTGTTATTTGAATGAAGCCTTAGTGATTTTGGTCAATACACGTGTCAGTAGGTAATTAGTGGAGATCAAAGGAAACTTGTTACACCGTGAGCAACAAAGCGGATCTATCATTTCAATTGAACGACGGTTTTATCATTAAACGGCACAGTTAAGTCACTATTAGATATATGTTATATAGAGGATGGGGCAATGTATTATCCGATACTGCAAAGAGTATCATCATATGCCTTTGACATCAAACATTAAATGTCTTTAGATATATAGTTTTTACCAAAGCACAAAACAATTTTTTTCAAGAAAATGTATATGTATGTATATAAATGTGCTTTTGATTGTTTGATTAATTTTGATAAAAAAACATCTGTCAAGTAACTAGCGACTACATTTTACTCCCTACTTCTAACTCAAAAACTATTCAATGCTTATCTCTCTAATTTTGAAAAACCTTAAACTTATTTCCATATTTAATGGAAATAAGTTAATGTGACAGCTTTGCAAGTTGGGGGGACCTGAGCTTGACACTCGTTGGTTCATTGCGACCATTGATCAGCCCGATTTTCCCAAACAGGCTAAAACAAAATACAGATAGCGTTGTTGTACATGTTCATGCTTTACAAGCAGACCATTATCTTATCACTATATCAAAAAGCTAAGTTGACTACATAAAATAGAATAATATTACAGAAGTTATATCGTTTATTGTGTGTCCCAAATTGTAATATTAAGCATATTTGAACGGCTAGGACCTAACCTAAACTCAATATTCATAAAGTACACAAACTAAAATTTAAATAGAAATCAAATATATTAAAAAACATTACGATGTATGAAATATATAATGAATAATGTATATCCACTATAAGTTAACCAAGAGACAACGTGGATATATTTCAAACGTTAAGTAATATATGTCATTGCATTTTTGTATTATAACCGTCGATTAGCTGTAAAGCTAAATGTTATTAAAGAATTGAAATGACTCCTACTCACCGTTTCATTTTGGAAGTTTTTCTGCTTCCACTAAAAACACATCAAAAATAAACACTCACATATCTAAAGTAAGCGTCTGTCTATCTTCAATAATATTTGCTACTATCAGCAACATGAACATGATTCTAAACGTTTAGTTATACACATGTTGAAAGGTAATGATCACCTACTGTCCCAAAAGTCCCATCTATGAATAAAAGTGATTCTAAGTTTGGACGGCAGTTTTGATCATTAACTGTCAACATATGTATAACTTGGCTTATAGAGTAACAGCTTATAGAGTAGGAATAATCTTAGTTTCAAACATAGTTTATTTTGAAAACTGAGAGAAATTCCAAGTTGGAGTGCCAATACAGAGAAGTTGGGGATTATCAAGAGTCATTTTGTCTCTGAATGAAAAGGTAAGATATGTATTATTAATAAGAATATCATTTTAGTTTCATAATGTTTATTTACCTCACTATTTACTTATTAGTTTGTAAACTATATAAGTATTGAGGCTAGGTAAGGTCCTAGCCGTTCAACAATGCAAAGTATTACAACTTTTGGACAACTGACTTTCAAAAATATGATATGTAATTTTATAATATTTTCCTATTTATTTAGTCACCTTAGCTATAAGATATAATGACAACTGTCTGTTTGAACCTATATGACATCATTATCTGTATGTTGTTTTAGCCTAATTGTTCTTATTGGTCCTTTCATTGCTGACTTGGTTGTTATGAACTAATCAATGTCAAGCTTAGGTCCACCAACTTGCAATTTGCGACCTGCAAAGCTGTCACTTCTTTGCCATTCATTGTCTGATAACGCTGTAGGATACATTGATAATTTGGCTATATACTACGTTTTAGGTTTCAATTCCAATTTCAAAAGATGTATTCATCAACATGGCTTGATTTTAGCCTCGGTCAATAATTATCTATATTTTTTTAGGAAAAAAAAACAAGATATTGGCAAATTAGATTTGTACATTTCATATTTTTTTTACAACAATGTTAATAAATACGTTTAAAACGAATGCCTTTGCATGTCGTTTTGTGTTTCACTCTGTTTATATCGATTCAATTTTTATTATGGTTGAACACTTAAATTACTTTTTCCAATATTGTACTTTCGGGATATATAACGACAAAACTTAATTCAATTATTTGTTTACAATGCATTTTATATCCAATTGCTCGTAGACAATGACAAATATACCTAAATATACCTATACCTAAAACGTTTAAAATCATATTTCATTCGCAAACTTCAAATTTGAATAAGAATGTTATTATCATGATTCAAGACACCCCCCTGTATGATACCAAATATTTCATACAGACTTAAAATGACATTTACAAAGATTTCATACAGGATAACGAAGTTATATACAATATTTAAAACAGAATAAAGATAATATTTACAATATTTAATAAAGAATAAAGATGATATTTACAATATTTAAAAAAGATTAAAGATGACATTTACAATATTTAAAAAAGATTAAAGATGATATTTACAATATTTAAAAAAGATTAAAGATGATATTTACAAACATTTACAAATATTTAAAAATATTTACAAACATTTACAACGGATTAAACATGATATTTACAAAATGTAAATATCTTTTGAAGATGATATTTAATCTTTTGTAAATGTGTGTAAATTTATTAAATATCTTCTTTTCACCCAGTGTCTTCTAGGATCATGTCCATCTTATCTTGAAAGATATCCTGAGACACTCTCAAACCAAAAGGTAACCGCAAAAACTTGTATCCCAAAAGGAGTGTTGAATGTTGTGTACAGACTTGACTCTTCATCTAGTACAATGCTCCAGTATCCATGTCTAGCGTTAAGTTTGCTGAAGATACGTGCTCCTGAAAATTTATGAGTGATTTCTTCAAGTGTAGGAGTCTTGTGATATGTGCGCTTAGTTGCACGATTCAAATCTTTTGGATCAAGGCAGATACGTAGCTTACCATAATGCTTGCGACTGAATGCTAGAGCTGAGACCCAATCCGTCGGTTCGTGAACTCTTGCAATAACTGATAATTCCTCCATCTTGTCAAGTTCGGCCTTGAGCTCATCCTTCAACTGTAATGGATATTTTCTTGGAGGTTGCACTTTTGGTTCTGCATCAGGTTTAAGGGTGGTATGGAATTTTCCTGGAAACAGTCCTATCCCTTCAAAACGATCAGGGTATTGAGCTTTCAAATGCTCTCGTGAGTTAAGCTCAGGCACAGTTGGTTTCACCATTTCAGGTTTCTTCTTCTGTTGAATGGAACAGTTTATGGTTATGACCTTCATCCCTCTTGAAGCTGGAAGTCCAAGAATGACAGGTCCTTCTGCATCTGCTATATAGAAATCCTGTACTTGCCATTTTCCATCACCAAATCGACATTGCAGTGATACGCTTCCAAATTGGGGAATAACTGATCCATTATATGCTACAAGTGTTGTTTTCCTAGGTATGGTACTTCCTGGTCTTGGAAATCCATCGGCATTAAGAGTTTTGGGAAACATCCTTCTATATACTCTGATTGGTAATAGATTTCCCTGCGCTCCAGTGTCAACCTTTGCTGTCAATAAATCAGCGCCTTTTCTGTCTGGGAGTTTGATATCCAAGGTTGCAAAAACTTCGTCCCCATTGTTTTCTGACTGTGATACGCTGTCCACCATGGTTATAGTATTGAACAATATCCTTTCAAAATCAGCAGCTATCTCCTTTTCACAAACTTCATGAACATCAATGTCCTTGTCGTTATTCAGTCTCCCTCTAGATCTGTAAGAAGTGTTATGATTACGAGATCTTGCTCTAGATTTTGATCTTCCATGATGTCTTGGTCCATGACCTGACTGGAACTCTTTCTTTCCTGAGTTAGTACACATATTATGCCAATGTCCTACTTTCCCACAAGATGTACATTTTGAATGATATGCTGGACAGTTATTTCTTGGATGTTTACGTCCACAGAACTTGCAGTTGTTGTCTTTGGGAAATTGTCTCTTTACCATGTGAACTGTCTTCTGGTCCGAATTAGTGAATTTGGTCATATGATCCAAACTTGCTTCATGAGTTCTGCATATATCGTAAACCTCAATAATCTTTAAATTTTCATCTTTGGACAAGAGAGTCTTTTGTACTTCATGGTATCTGATTCCAGCATTTATCACCTCAATAATTCTTTCTTCTTCAATCTCTTTAGTTTTGAATTTACATTTTCTGGCCTTTGCCTTGCATCTTGTGAAGAATTCATCAAAAGATTCATTTTCTAGTTGCCTGTACCTCAGAAATTCAAGTCTATTTATTCTGTAATTCTCTGGTGGTTCGATTTGTCTTGAAAATCTGTCCCAAATATTCGCAGGATCTTTAAGATCACTACACTTTACGAACTTTTACACCACTCTACAATACATAATACTACACTACAAAACTGTACACTACATTTGGGTACACTACTCTACACTACACAGTAGCAGATTGCTCTTTTCCTCTCATTCAACATTACAAAAACTATTTATACTACACACCTACACTACACTTCTCAATGCTCTAAACTTCTGTACACATCCGTACACTTCACTATGCTAAACACACTACACCACATCACACTCTTTACTACACAAAACAATATTTTCTACACTAAACAGCATTACATCTTACTAAACTTTTCTTCACAAAGCTACAAGATTTATTACAAACTATTTTTGCTGGTCTCAAAACATGAACAATCTATTAAACTGAAATATTTTACTAGAACAGAATTGAAAGTTATCCACAGATTAAATGATATTATTTTACGAAAAGCTCATGAAAAGCAACTCTTTGATCTTTTTATTTTGCCTAATGTATTCATTCATTAATGAAATCACGAGAAAACTGAATGTTCTCGTAATGAAAGTGATCTTGACTCTATTTGATCCTTATAGAGATGATGTCAAAGTAGATTATCGCAAGAATGACAGTGTTCAATATTTGGTATGAAAAAAATTAAAAGATGAATTTATTCATATCTTTCAATAGAGATACTTTTTCTTCAGACGTTGGTGATACATAGAGAGATAGATACATTTCATCAATACCTCTAAAAATATATTATGAGCTAAAACTTCACAAAGCTACAAGATTTATAGCAAACTATTTTTGCTGGTCTCAAAACATGCAAATCTATTAAACTGAAATATTTAACTAGAACAGAATTGAAAGTTATCCACAGATTAAATGATATTATTTTACGAAAAGCTCATGAAAAGCAACTCTTTGATCTTTTTATTTTGCCTAATGTATTCATTCATTAATGAAATCACGAGAAAACTGAATGTTCTCGTAATGAAAGTGATCTTGACTCTATTTGATCCTTATAGAGATAATGTCAAAGTAGATTATCGCAAGAATGACAGTGTGCAATATTCGGTATGAAAAAAAATTAAAAGATGAATTTATTCATATCTTTCAATAGAGATACTTTTTCTTCAGACGTTGGTGATAGATAGAGAGATAGATACATTTCATCAATACCTCTAAAAATATATTATGAGCTAAAACTTAATCATAAGTAAACACAGTTTCTTTTCATTGACTTGCAGCAATAAATTTTGGAAAATGAAGCATGATAAGCGTTGTGCAAAAGTAGTTCCGTCATAAATAAGGTAGCGATGACGCTAATACAGCAGATCTTTTGTCAAAGAGGGACCTATTTTACAATGTAAATGTATGACACCAAAACTTCCATTTGATTTATCCACTCAAAGAGTTCACAAACGTTTTTGTAAAACCTCTTGGATTGGATGTGAGTAGTAATTCATTTGACAATGGTAATGTAGTTTTATTTAAAAAAATAGAATCTTTAGATGAATGGTAAAGGGTATTTCTCTTGGCAGGAACTGGAACTAAGCGAGGTGATCCTGTTGAAATTGGTGCATTCTCATCATTTTTCTTAAAGAATGGCAAACCAAGACACAGGTTTATAGGATCTGCAAAGACAAACATTGGACATCTTGAGTCAGCTGCAGGTGTTGCTGGTCTGATAAAAGTTTTGTTGATGATGAAACATGAAGTCATTGTTCCGTCACTGAACTTTGATAAACCAAACGAACAGATTGATTTTAAGACCTGTCATCTTGAAGTTCCGACTGAAAGGGTTTCATGGAAAGATGACAAAAAGGTTGCATGTCTAAATTCCTTCGGATTCGGAGGTGCAAATTCTCATGCAGTTGTTCAAACATCTCTTTCACAGGGGCAATGTAAATCTGAGTTAACTGGGAAGTCTGTTGTCTGTTTCTCAGGTAGTTCTTTAAAAAGTCTCGAAGCTAGCATGGTGGACGTTCTCAATCATTGCAAAGACACTGATGTAAGGACGCTGTCATACACATCCACTGTTTGTAGAGAACATTTCAAAAATCGAAAAGCTTGGATAGTTGATTCTGTTGATTCTCTGAAAACATCGATATCTGAATATACCTCTTCAGACGGTATGGCAACATCAAACGGAAGGTATGAAAATGTTGTGTTTGTCTTCTGTGGTATGGGCACAACATGGACTGGGATGTGCCGAGATCTGATGTTGCGCAATGCTTGCTTCAAAACTGGTCTTCAGCTCATTGACAAATCCTTGCAAAGGTTTGTGTCATGGTCCCTTCTTCAGCGTATCCAAGAATCGTTTTCACCAAACCATCCAATCTTTGGACCAATAGCCATATTTGCCTGTCAAGTAGCTCTAGCTAACCTGTGGAAAAGTGTCGGGGTTCATCCGTCTGTTGTTGTTGGTCAGTCAATAGGAGAAGTTGCAGCTGCGCATGTTTGTGGAATACTCTCATTAGATGAAGCGGTGAAAGTCATTTACCACAGGACAACTATCATGTCTGAGGCTACTGGAGGAAAGATGCTGCTTGTCCGAAAAATGAAAACAGCTGAGGTTGAAACTCTCTGCGTTAGGTTCAAAGATAGAGCAAACATTGCACTGTACTACAGCCCTGTAGCATGTACCGTTAGTGGAGACAGTGACGCAATTGAAGCCTTGAAGACAGAAATTCATGCACATGGAAACAATGAAGTTCAGTTAATCGAGCTCAATGTAACGAGTGCCTTTCACAGTCATCATATGCAAACCTGCCAAGAGAAGATCGATGATGTCCTACAGGATCTGAAGACTGAACAGGGAGAGACTGCCATGATATCCAGCGTGGATGCATCACTTGGTAAAGATAGAATAATGTCACCAAAGTACTGGGGTATGAACGTCAGGCAAGCTGTTAGATTTCAAGATGCAATTACAGCTGCATCAACCGGTGAAAGAACAGTTTTCATAGAAATTGGACCAAAACCTGTCTTACAGGCCCACCTGAAAGACATCTTTGGAGCTGTTAAACCACTCCCACCCTCATTGCCATCCATGGTCGATAACTCGGCTGATGAAACCATGCTATATTCCACTGCTTGTTTGTTTGAAAATGGTTTCAATATCACATGGGAGGCTCTTGTTCAGTCATGTAAGTCAGGATCTCAGTTTCCAAGGTATGCTTTTGATCACAAAAGGATATGGAAATTCGAAATCTTAACATCAGAAGCTGTGAAATCAGGTTCTGGAAATAATGGGCATCTGTTTGTAAAGAAAGGTAAAATAAACAGTGAAATTAACATTGCTCTAAATCCGAGCGAATATTCAACTGTCTTTGAACACAAAGTGAAAGGAATCATCGTCGTTCCTGGTACTACATATGCTGAGACTGGCTTTGGCATTGCAAATATGATTGGCTTTGCAAATCCTTTGGAATGTTCTGTGTCAGTAAGTTTCTCAAGTCCTGTAACATTAAAGAGAAGTCAGCAATGCGATCTGTCAGTTGAAATTTCAAGGCCTTCTGCGCACGAGGCAACATACACAATAAGAAAGGAAAATATTGTCAATGCTGTGGGAAAACTCTTGAAGTCAAATCATTTCAAAACAGATGAAAGGATTGACCTTGGACAGATCAGAGATAGATGCACCGAACATGTGTCTAGGACTGAGGTCTATCAAATGCTTGCCAAGACTGGTTTCACATATGGGGATTCATTTGCAACAATATCTGAGGCATATCGAGGGAGAAATGAGAGTTTTGCCATTCTGACATTATCAAGTCAACTTGAAAAAGAAATGAAAGAGACAGTGATGCATCCTGCAATATTGGATGGAATGCTTCAAGCTGCAACAGTAATAAAGTTTGAACAAGGAGAATTCTTTCCAATCGAGCTACTAGATGTAACGTGGCAGCAACCCCTAGGTAAGGAAATGATTGCATACACTAAGTTATTTGAAAAAAGTGATACAATCGCCTCTTTCTTTCTCTGTCTATTTGCTCCTGATGGAACCATATTGGGGAAAATTAGAAAATTTTCAGTGAAATTCATAGGAAAAACAACATTTGATGTGAAAAACATCACATTCAGAAAGATATGGTCAATTATAGAGTTTGATTCTGTGCGAGACATGAATAAAGCAGCTGTGTTTACAAATCTGAAAATAAATAGTACAGAGATGCCATGGATCGTTGTTGATCTTGACACAATTGAAACAGAGGAAGGAGCCAGAAAACTGCCAAATTGTCTCCACAACGTCAGTCAGGTGTGCTTTATTTATGGTCAGTCCATGTCAAGAGTTACAGGAGAAGATGTGCTGAATGAAGTCATCAAAAGACTGAAACCTTTGCGACTTGGCATACTTGAATATGTCAATCAGGAACTTGATGTGCCTTTCTATGTAGTCATGGAAACCAGAGAATCAGAAGATTGCTATGGAAAAGAAACTGCCAACTGCTGTTTGAATGAAGCAACAAGTGCATTTTGTCGCAGTGTACGTAGAGAGTACAAGAACCTAAACCTAAAAACTGTGGAAGTTTCCTCACTCAACACGAACGATTTTATTTCCAAAATTCCGACAGCAATTGGTCTTTTATCCTCTCCAGTAACGGCAGGTTATGCCGACATCAAGCAAAAAGAAAACACTGCACTTATGTGTCACATAGATCATGATCAAAGGGACACGCCAGATTTTCGAAGATCATATCATTTCAAGGGGGCTGTTCTTTGCTCAGCTTTACCCAAATCTGTGGTCGATCCCACATTCATTCTCCTTGACAAATCTCAACAAGAAGTAAAGGGAAAGAATGAAACTGATTTCAAAGTTACATCAGCTGTGACAAACACTCATCAACTGTATTGGGTGACAGGTCAGTCACAAAGATTTGGAAGCTCTGAGGAAAAAGGTTATCCACTTCTGTCATTAGAATTCATTGGAAAAAGAAAGATCAAATCTCAGTATGAAGATAGCTTAGCTTGTTACCCCTCAGAAATAAAAGGTACCATATCCATTCCAACCAATTGCACTATGCCCTTGAAGCACTGCCCAGGTTACCAACCAGGCTTTATGCTTAGACTCTACACCTTGTGGTGTATGTGCAACAGTGCAGACTCTAGAAATGTCACAATTCTACATTCAAAGGACACAGAAATGCTTGCAAAAGCTCAGCGGATCTTACTAAAGAGTATGAACACGAAAGAAGTTTTACTTCTGAGATCATGTGACCTAACATCTGAATGCATTTCAGCAACGCTGCTGCTAACAGTCAAATTGACGTCCGATTTGACACAACAACTGATGGACAAAACCGACAGAAATCTGAAACTGGTTTGTTTAGCAAACCTAATGAGTCAGACATCACTTGAAATTCTTTCATCTTGCAAAATAATACAGATCAAACTCTTACACCCTTCTGACATTTTCGCTCCCTCCTTTATGGAAGCACAAGTGCCAAAGATTTTCAAGTGGATTAGATCACACAAGCGTGACCTTTCACAACTGATTTCATTGATGGAATATTCAAACCAAACTGATGCTACTGAACATCCAATCAATCTTTCTGAGGTTCTGAATACAAGGGAGTTATCTATAGAGGACGGAAACTCTGTAGAAAAAATGAGGACGACACAGAAGCATTTAGTACAACATTCACTGTCCTACTTAGTCATCGGAGGATTAACAGGGCTTGGTTGGGAAAGTGTCATGTATCTTGCAAGGAAAGGGGCTGGATTAGTCATCATCATTGGTCGAAGAAGTCTCTCTGTAGACAGACTAGATGCTATTCAGGAACTATGCAAGAGCACTGGTTGTTCTATTCAATATGAACAGGGTGACGTAACAAATATTGACAGCTTGAAACGTGTACTGTCAAGTATACATAACTCATCAAAACCTCTTGCTGGAATCATATTCAGTGCAGCTGTACTCTTTGACTCAAGATTGGCTACCATGACAGATGAAGAATTGAAATCATCCCTTCTCCCTAAGATCAGTGGGGCTTGGAATGTACATATGGCTACTGCAAATCTCAAGCTTGACTTCTTCCTCCTTCACTCGTCAATTGCATCAGTTTTTGGAAATCCTGGACAATCAAATTATTCAGCTGGAAATGGATTTCTTGATGCATTAGCAACGAAGAGGCAGGAATGTGGTTTAAGCGGCCAAAGTGTTCATTGGGGTCCACTGGCATTAGGCATGCTTGAAGACAATGTTACTGTGATCAGAGGACTTGAAAATCAAGGATTTAAATTACTTTTTAAGAATGAAATTCCCCAATGTCTCACCCATGTGATAATGATGAATGAATCTGAACCAATCTTACTTCAAATGGATCTTCCAAAGGTAGCCAAGAGCTTGGTTGCAAACAATGAAAAGGTTCTTTTTAAGAGCATGCAACAAGTGACTCAGCCATTCCTTAGGAATACAAGAGAGGGTACATCATCAACTCAAAAGGAGCCATTCAACATTGAAGTTATCAGACAATCTGACACAGAAACAGCCTTGCAGATGTTATTGCCATATGTAAAGAACCTGGTTTGTGAGAAGGCTTTATTGGATGAAGAAAGCTTTTCAATGGAAGAAGAACTCAAAAGTCTTGGTGTAGACTCGATGTATGCCATCGAAATCAGTAGTGAAATATTGTCAGAATGTGGGGTTAAAATTTCACTACAGGAAATCCAACTACAATCAGCGAGAACATTGGCCAAGATCATTTTAGAAAGATTGGCTGTGGACAGATTTGTTGACAGGAATTCAGCCAAGAAGGAGGAGCGTATCAGTAAACAAACAATTCTTAGATCCATTGCTGAATCTTTCTTTGGATTTGATACTGAAATGGCATTTCATCCAAGTTTTGTGCTGATCTGTACAGTCAAGGTTCCTGAATATGCTGACACTGAAGATGTTTCCACCATTCTGAAAACATGTCTATCTTTTCACAGTCTTGCACGGACAAAATGCACCTTCACAAGAGATTCATTCTCTCAAACGGTACTCAGCGTTGATGAAGCCTTTGATCTTCAGGTTATATCAGGTCATGATTTGACTGAAGTTGAGGCAATGAAGGCAAGACCACTAATGCTTGAAACTCATGGTCCGCTTCGTTTCATTTTTCTCAGAGACATTAAAGAACTTATCATCGTGTTTCACAAGTTTGTTTTTGATATACTATCTTCAACATTCTTCGTTCGTGACATTCTTAAAGTTGTGGATGGCACATTGACAACATCTGAACAGGACAGAGACAAAGACAAAGACATAATTGTAGAGATCCAAAAAGAGGTTTCCCAGCAAATGGAAAGATTGCTCATGTTTTGGAAGTTAAACATTTTGGACATACCATACAGTAGCTTTCTGTTCCAAAAAGAAAATGCTCATTCGGTTGATTCCCATGTGTCAGTTTCTGAAACTCTTGAAGATGAAATCTATTCCAACATTATCAACGTTTCGAAAAGCCATAACCTGAGTCTGTTTGAATATCTGATCAGCGTTTATCAGTTGCTTTTGGCATTTATGAGCAAGAAATCAGAGTCTACAGTAACCACTTCAGTTGACATGCGAGGTCAAATACCAGCACTTCTTCAATTATTTGGGAGGTGCACAAACCTGGTGCCTTTGATTTGTCACTTGGGACAAAAATCACAGACAGTGATTGACTTTCTGAAAGAGAACAAATACAAACTGAATGAGTTCATCTATAATGGAATCTTTCCTTGTGAAGAAATGAAAACATTAATTGATAAGGAGAAAGTTGGGAACTTGAAAAGAAATTTCTTCATATTTGAAGATGATACATTAACAACTGCAGCCAACAAACTGAAGGTTGAACAAAATGTAAGATTTGCAGGATCCACTGAAACCATTTTGTTCATGTGGCATAAACGTCAAAGGAAATCATTGGAAATGAAATTCCACCTTGATGGATCTCGGTTTACAAATGAAAGAGGAAAAGAGATTCTCAAATCATTCGTTGATCTGATAAGAGCTGTAACCAAAAATCCAGCACTACCTCTGCGCAGTCTACACCAAGCTTTAAGTCACAATGGAGGTGTACAAGTAGAAAATGACAACGAGAACAGGAGAGCAACATGCACGTTGATCTAATTTGTAGTAAAGGTACCCTGCAGTAATTAAAAAACACTTCAGCAAGAACATCATTCTGTGAGACTCTTAAAAGGAAATATTCTAATTTTTGGGGAAGTTTATTTTTTGTTTCTTGTAAAAGCGTTTTTTAAGCTTGCAAGTGCTTCAAAGTTAAAAGTTCATTGTTGCAACTGGGGGGCACTCGCGGGTATCTTCTCCCAAACTCCATTTTTCCATCCGAGAAAAAAGTGACCTGAACTTATTTATTTACTTTTTGATTATCCAATGGTTCAGGGCACACAAAGAGCACGTAGGGTTTGTGGTGCGAATATCTGATCAGTCGTTTCCTTTTTTAAGTTTACATGAAAGATAGAATTATGTATGGTTGAAAAGGCGAGTTACTCTTAGGCAACATCATACAAATAAGATTAGAATGTGGTGAACAGCAAATGTGCTAACTTTCTAGTTCTTTTCCGAAAAGATCATTGTTTATGTTTTAGTAAAAGAAACATTTTTATATGTTGTGAAAAGAGTTTTGAAACATCTCTTCTTATAATTGTTGTGTCTGTTTCTCAAAGTATTCTGATGTATACTTTTATTTATTTATTTATCATATAATATTTTAAATGTGTATACAAGTTTTTTTAAGATATACAGAGTGTGCCTACTGTTAAATGTTAAAATATTGTCTTGTATGGTTTTCTCTGCATTTGCTTGTGTGTGTTTTTTTCTGCTTTGAGTTATCTTACAATGCTATTTGTAGAGTTCAGGCATTTATGCTTGGTACGAATAGATGCTCAATTTCTCAAATTTGAACTATGACTAATCAACCACATCTATTCCATTCATTTCATGGATCATACTTTTCTCTTTGAAAACCAAAGCAAAAGAGTATGTACAGATGTATATCAAAACTTTTGTCTCTTACTACTGTATATAAAAGGGAAATATCATGTAATTTGAGTTTAGTTTGAACGTCAATTAAAAAAAACCTCAGCAGGACTATCAAAAGGATATCCCATTGCAATGTGTAAATAAACATTCTTTACCTAATTGTGGGATTGACTTGTCTCTTGTGCAAGAAATTGAATTCTGGCATAACGAAAAAGACAAAGAGGTTACATTTTTTAATTTCTGATTTGTCGATTAAAATATTCCGTTTCGACTCCCTGAGAGAAGAATCATAAAAATCATACTAACTAACTGCGAACGAACAAACATGACTTGTGCCACTTTAAAAATATTTTATAGAGAAAAATATCATGAGATATAAAATCATGTATATATATAGAGAAAATATTATCCCTTGTCACTTCAGTAACTTACCAAAACTATTTGGGTTCACTTCTGGGTAAAAATTATCCGTTTCTTTTTCGCAATGCTCCGATGCCTCAAAGACATTCCAAACAACATGATATTTGCACTAGGATAAGCAGATATGTGAACAAAATGTTTGATAGTTTATGTATTGTTATCTACTTCTGGCAAAATTATCTCATTGGTTTTTTATTCTATCTATTTTTATAGACGGTCTTTGATGAATCTTTGCGTTCAGAAAACATTATCGTGAACCCGTGTACAAAATCATCAATGTATAAATGTAATAATGTGTTGTTAAATTCATTGTATTTACATCAAAATATAACATGATACAGTTCAATGATATATCATCATGGAGCTTTTATTGCCATTGCCTTTGTTATGCCTTGATAAGAAAAAGTAAATAACTGCAAATGCTATTGTTGTTATATTTGTACAGAAAAATCTCAATATTTCCCTGGAGGACCTTCTATTATAGATATCATTTCAAACAGCTGTGATTTACAAAAAGATCTTATGATATACCAAGTCATGTTTTGACAATCATCACATTAGATTTAACAACATTCATATCTTTTTCTAGCAAATATGTTTAGAAGTTTGGAGAATGAAATAAACAGAGCATGAGGAAATGGCCAATTCAAAATGTGAAAATCGTGACTTGCAAAACAATGAAAAACAAAATTTGTTGTCTGTGATTATTTCATTTATTCAGATTTGATTATACTTAACCATTCTGCTATTAATTGTAATTTAGGATTCCCAATCAAGTCATTCACATTTCAGGAGTACTTAAACTGTAGATTTATAGACTAAATACTAAATTTTTAAAAGTAAATTCAATATGCCTTTTAATAATCCAATTTCAATAACAATTAATCAGTAAGAATGCAGACTCTAGTGTTTGTTTACTTGGTGTAAAATTTGGTGAGTCTTTCTTTTCATTTCATGTGCCATACTACAAACAGTTCCTTTGCTGTTTACGCTATGTTTGCGTGAGTTTCAAATCGTAAATGTTTTATTTGAAAATCATACCATTCCTATGTATTGTTTGCTTATTAGTGGAACGGTCTGCCTCAATACATTGGTTCTAGTACTTTCGTATCTTTTCATTATCCACTCGTAACTCATTCTATCCACGATTGTGGAGTTTACTATGTCTTTCCATGATTTGTGAGTTTTTAAAAAAAACAATTTATATCAATAGCCAGCCATGAGCATAGCTTTAAAATATTTCAACATAAAACCATGAATTTTCTATTTGGCTCATAACTTCTGAGTTATCTGTCCATATCCTAACTTCTAAACGTTTTATTCAATTTAATATGATTTGTGTGTTGTGATATATTATAACATAAATGTGCTTCATATTTGAATTTTGTTTACAGATTTTAAAAGTGATTTCGTATTTTGTTCCAAAAATTGGTTGATATCTATTTAACTCAACAAATGTCTAGTGTATCACTTATTTGTCACAAATTTAGTTTTCAAAGCTTTATATTAATTATAGTTGCAGTCCATTAGTGACATAATGTAGATAATAGGGAAGCTTGGTTGTGGAATAATGCAGAAACAGTATTAATTACAGAAAACCCTCTTCGTCGTATGTAATGTTCAAGTTAAAGATTTATACTCTGAACCATTCTTATTTATCCCAATTGCGATGTGGTATTCTTCGACTGGTAATGATTTAAAGCCTCAGTTTCATCTTTCACAAGGGCAGTGTTGATTACTGTTAAACCGACTAACTGGGTCGTTACTAAAGAGTTTTCACATATTGTCTTTAATGAACTTTTTTATATATACTTTATTGATTATAATGATTCGATTGTGTAACTTTGTATAAATTGATCCAATGGATACCACTGTCTTGATTTATTATTTGATTATACAAAATTAACTTTTTAGCGGTTGTTAATGAAATAGAATATTTTTCTCAATTCTGGCTTTGGTTGCGAAAGGACCACCGTGTGATATAGTAACGTTAATGACATTGGTTGTTTGTCTTTAAAGTCACTATATTGTTATTGCTTTTCAAAATCAATGTAAACGATTAATAATCTTTTAAAAGTTCTAATATATAAATCTTGCAAAGTATTTTTATGGTGCATAAAGATTCAGCATCCCAAAAGACGTGAATTATTTTCAACGTCTGCAAAACCAACCTTTAACTTTTTACAGAGTCAAACTTCCTTTCGTTTCCATGGAGATTGAAGTGAAACAAGATTTTCCGAAATTCAATGCTATGAAAGCATCACTTATATCTTTTCAATACATATCCAGAATATGATGAATTCGTAATACACTTCGAAAAAGAGACAAGTTACATTGTTTTGTTGGGTAAACTTGTCTGTGATAAGGTTAAATTCATTAAAACCTTATATCATCTCATCCCTCGTCTACTTTTAAATTTTATTTTAATCATGTTGTATTTTAATTATTTAAGCATATTTCTTTTAATAAAATGTTGTTGAATGTTGATAATTCTTTTAATAAAATGTTGTTGAATGTTCCTTTGTTGTTATTTTGAATGAGGTTTGATGTTGTACCACTCTTTGTACCTATGTGCAGATTTTGTTTAGACATCAACTGCATTTCTTCACTTGCACTTATAGTAACCCTTTTTATATCCATGTGTAAACGATCATTCTACAATCGATCATTCGATCGTAAGGTGGATGGTCTAATTTTTTGAATTTGGGAAAAGCAAGATAGGGTCATATTTTCAAAATTTATCCAAATTTCGAATTAAAATTGACCTTATTGACTTTATGTCCCAATTTATATCATACGTACGATAAATGCGAATTATTTGAAATCCGATGTGTGGCATTGTTTATCACTGATTTAAGATTTTACTAGGATAAATAAAACTGGAGGTTTCGATATTTGGACCCCTTTTACAAATTTCATCAATTGATTTGTTTTTCAATATGTCCTTATCTGTATGAATCCTATACCGTTTCTACAACATGGGAAGAAACTCTCACTAAATTATTAAAGAGCTTGACTTGTCGAAACCGGGTTGAAATGACATGAAAAGGCGCTGTTCTTTAAGTATATCATCAATGCCTTCATATGTGGCGCAAAACAAATGTTCGAATTCATATATAAATGTTTACCTCAGTAACATGTTTCAACTTTGTTATGTTATAATTATGTACTAACTGTATTCATATTCATACCGTGAATTTCGTTTCCACGAAAATGACCCTGATAGGAATGCCCTTAAAATACCTGCCTTTTCAAAGTAAATCTACCGGTTCCGCTTATTGAAAATCGGTACCCCTATAGTAATCATCTGTGATGGCGGGGTTGTTTCGGCTGTTAATAGAAACTTGATTAATTTCTTTCCCAACGCGTTGCATTGTTATTTGATTTGACTACGTGCTGTGTCATGGGCACTTTCGCTTAGTCAATATCGATCCACAAACTCCCTTTCTGTATACTCATAATATGGAAGACAAGGAGTTTTAATGGATTATCAACTTCTTTATTGTACTGATAGCGACGTTTCGGTATATTTTCGTATACCGTTTTCAATCCATAAAAACTCCTTGTCTTAATTACACTGACAATTTCTAGAATGGCGATCAAACAGTTTATCATCCAAAACTGTGTTCAACGGGAGATATCGCTTGTGGAAGAGCAATCAATATCTCCTAGGAGATATCGTTTTGACAGTAGATTTTGAACAATGCCAAGTTCATGACATCACAATTGTTTTACATCATCAAGTATTTACATCACATTGCTATGACGTCATAAATATGATGACGTCACACTGCTATGACACTGACACTGAGAGTCTAAGAGTAGTGCAGTGTTAAAAAAACACATTTTTCAAGGAAACGAAAAGAAAAATGATTTTGGATGATAAATAGAATCTCACCCTCGTGTCTTCTGATATCAAATATATGAACACTCATTGCCTTAACCAGGTAGTTTGTTGTCCATTAACACGACCATGTAATTTCAACAACCTGTTACTTCTGTATTTTTCATGACACGCAATGTTCGTAAAGTCAGTATGGCAACGACTTATCGACTACGTTTTATCATCTTGAAAATAACGTTCACAAAAGTTTTAGCACAAGAATGATAACTATTATTGGTTATTTAGATCATCTTAAATAATGTATAACGTCTTTAAAGACAACATAAACATTCACTGTTTTTTTTTCATGAAACTGGTGAGAATATATGCTATCTAATGTCGTGTGGGATTCATTTCGGTTACTTTATCAAAACCACCACATATTGAGCCACAATAAAATGTAATTGAAGGGTGTTTCTTAACCATCGATCCCTGACATGTTATTTCAACTTACCTACAAGACACGCTGATGTAAGCTTCGTATGCTGCTTTGATAAGACGATAGTTGGGTGTGATAAACTATATATGTAGTGTAGATCGATAAGCTAAAATGATAGCGAAATTATTGAAAACAAGTTTGACCAGTCTTTTCGACACGATAACTCTTCAAACACGACACAATCAAAAACGTAGCTGTGAAAAAACTTATAGTGAACACATTAATAATTTTTTCTCATACTCACTTAATACTACCAGGAAGGATATTGAAACAAAAATTATTACGAATCATTTTTAATTTTTCTTCACGATATGTTTAAAAAAATTCAAATTCATGTTTATTACTACCAACCAGATATCCCACGCATTTCCGAGTTGTATCGGGAGATACAAGGACAGTTTGTCAATGAGATCTGTCTGTGGTCGGCCTTAACCGTTAAGCTTTGCATGTATTTCCCGATTCGAAAACTATGGTACAAACTGACTTGAATATTACTTGGTTCGAATGAAAATGGAACGAAAACTTCAAAGATTTAAGATGTTGATTTCCACAAACCCTCTCGGGCCCCCTCACCTGTATGATTGATGATATGAACACAATTAGCTCCAAAATGGTTGTCTGTCTGCTTCCAATTACGTTTGACAAAATGCCCCTCTCTTGCCGTTGTATATATAAATTGTATAATAGTGATAAAATTATTATACAATTTATAATAACGATAACAAGTTTTTTACACAAATATAAATTCAAGTGTGCTTGTGAATGGTTTCGCATCAGATTTTTTTGACATAACTCGCGGCTGTAGACAAGGCGATCCATTATCGCCATATCTTTTTATCCTATGTGCAGAAATTCTAAGTATTATGATCCGTAACAATAAAAAGATAAAAGGAATAAAAATAGGTGATAGCGAATATCTCATCTCGCAGTTCGCAGACGATACCTCTTTGACATTGGATGGAACAGAAGCATGCCTTCAAAGTACACTCAAAATACTAGAACAATATGCTTCATTTTCAGGTTTGAAAATAAATACTAGTAAAACACAAGTTATATGGATAGGATCACTGAAAAACTCAAACAAAACGTTTTGTAAAGAACATAAATTAGATTGGTCTAAAAAGGAATTTACTATCCTTGGCATAACATTTACACACAACTTGGCAGAAATGGTAGAGAGAAATGACAAAGATAAATTGAAGCAAATTAAAATTACAATGAACCATTGGCTCAGAAGAGATATCACACCATTTGGAAGGACAACTGTCCTGAAAAGTCTTATTTTACCAAAGTTAAACCATGTCTCCACTGTATTACCTAACCCGAACGAAGGTACCATCAAAGAAATCGAAAAACTCTGCTTTAACTTCGTTTGGAAAGGAAAGCCAGATAAAATAAAACGTAAAATAATAACCCAAAACTACACTGAAGGAGGCTTTAGAGTACCAGATATACGAAATACATTGCTTTCACAAAAAATAAGCTGGGTGAAAAGACTTTATAATTCTGATGATAAATCAAAACTAAAGACATTGTTTCAATTAAATATATCTCCTTTACATAATGATTTCTATCAGTACAACGAAGAATCAATTATCAATGATGTATTAACTAAAAAAACGAATGAATTTTGGAAAGATGTCTTACATGCGTGGGGTCACTTCATAAAACAAAAAGGAAATAATGTTAAAACCCAATCCGCTCTCTTATCTCAACCAATATGGAGAAATGATAACATAAAAATTAACAAGAAAACTTTAAACAACAAGAGCATGTCAACCGCGGGTATTTTCTTTATCAATGATGTTGTGGAAGATGACGGTAAGTTTCTCGACTATGAAAAGATTATCCAAACCTACCAATGTAAGTTAAACTTTCTGGATTACGCGGGTATTGTTCAATCAATAAAGGGGTACTTTAAAAAAACAAATGTCTCTATAGATAGAAAACTCAACACCCCGTTCATTCCGTATTTAATTGAAGATATTGTTACTAAGAGAAAGGGATGTAGAGCCTTCTACGACATATTGCAAGAAAAACCAAGTAATGATAATGACTGTAAATACAAACGGAAGTGGGAAAAAGTTCTAAAATGCTCGATCAATGAAGAAGAATGGAAAATAATACACAAAGTACCTTTTACATCCAACCTTAGCTCAAAATTAACATGGTTTCAATATTCCATTCTACATAGAATTTTACCTACAAACGATCTCTTACATAAGATGAACATTAAAGATTCAAATACATGTAATTTTTGTAAAAAAGAAAGCCAAACTATAATCCATCTGTTTTACGATTGTCAATATGTAGTTGAGATTTGGAATAAACTCAAAGAATGGTTAGAAGATGTTACAAGTGCTAAGATAGAACTATCAAAAAAAATTATATGTTTCGGATATCCGGAAAAAAGAAATAGAATACTGAATATGATCATAACTATCGTGAAATATAATATATTTAAATCTAAGAATATCGAGATGAAACCAACTTTTAGTAGCATTAAACAAGACATCAAAAACGCATACAACATCGACAAATACAACACATACTCAACTTGCAATTATTCGAAATTTATGAAATTCTGGTCGATTTGTCATCTGCTCTTCCAAAATGATTAAAGATTTGTTTGTTCTATTTTGTAATGACATCCTTTTTCCACTGCATCTTAGGATTCGTTAACGTTTAGTGTCATTTGTAACCAACAAAAGCAATGCTGATACCTTCTTTATCATTTATATCATGTATCTATTTCTGTCAAAATGTACCATCCACAACTATATATTTTTACCCAAGACTATGTAAAAATTGATGTATGATTTCTTGTATATGTACCACAAAAATAAATAAATAGAAAAAAAAAAAGTTTTTAATAAATACATGTATAAATCTTGATCGAATTGAAATAACAGCTTGTTCAAATATGAAAAAGATATAGCAAAACAAGACAGCTACAACTGAAATTGTTATCTTTTTAGGCCTTTTTACATCTAATATCAAAAATCATCAAAAAACGGTGAAATTTTGAACTCATACTGATTTTATAGCCAATTATTGTTATGGATGCAAATCAGACAACAGAATTATAAAAACTTTCATTTGCATTGAGTGGAAATTTCGAACATGAGTTGTAACTTAATAGGTATTAGTCATTGAGTCAGTGTCATTTTATCTTCATGTATAACCTAGATTCATGGCAAGTGCATGCAGTATTTACATGCACAGCAACGTGATCTGATTACATAGCCAAGGCATCTCGGCTTTATAAACGGACACACAGCAGACAGTGATTGCATTATTGCACTGAACGAGACAGTGTCAACAGCTCTTTGTGATATACAAAATGGAGACAGTCAAGTTTCTCTCTGTATTGACAACATTTTCACTGATGAGTGGTGCGTGGTGTAATGTGGATATTCAGCTACTAAATGACAGAGTGAATGTACTTTCTGACAGGATTCAAACTTTTGAAAATCTGATGTCCATTGAGAAAACAATTATTATAAACAAACAGGAAGAACAAATTATTAATTTGAAAACTGAGTTGAAGACCTATCTGCTAAAACATGTTCAAACGGCACTGTCTGACGAGTCTTTTGAAAACATCATTAAGTCAGAGGTTTTCTCCGAGATCAGGCACGTGAAACGTTCGAATCATCAAATGAGACGACGGTTTCATGAAATGAACGCATCCCTGAGACAACTACAAGCAGACAATATGGTGTACAGGAAAGCGTTGCTGAAATGTGTGAGAGAAAAAACTGACCCGATGTCTTGTTCAAAATACCTTGTTAAATCAGAGCTTCTGACAGTTGAATTAGCAGAACGTGATCGATTCATCAGTCATCTTAAACAAAAACAGATGGAACACAATGGTTCATACACGCCAGGAAATAACACCAATGATAAAGAATCTGATCCAGTGACTGATTGTTCCAAATGTCTTCACTCGGAGGTTGTAACAAATAGATTAATAGAACTTGATCACAAAATCAGTCAAGTAAACACGACATTAATGGCAGGTTTGTGTAAAGAGTCAAACGAAACCATCAACACAGAGAAGACAGCGATGGAAACAACAACTCAAAAACCTCCTTCAACCACGTCGACCTCTACTGAATCAACAACTGTAACGACAATACCAACAACAACTGATCCACATGAAGAGAGAAGTCGGATCCTTGTGGCTCCAATGTACGAATCTTATCCTCATCAATTCCTTCAAGTTAACATCCATTTCAATTATCTTGGCCTTTATTCATATCTTGACCTAGAAAAAGTTGTTTCTGTAGTCTATATTTCAAAGCTCAACACACTTTTGATTGGTTTGTACAGCCCTTACAGTAAGATCGTTTCCTCTAAGCTCGACAGTCCAAGGGTTGTTACTGTTAGAGACAATGTCAGATGTTTCGGCATGGCAGCTGATGAGAAGAGGGGAATTATATTTCTTAGTACTTATGCAACCACTAAAACCGTCAGCAGGATGTCACCACAGGGTAAGCACTTTACTACTGTAGTCAGCTTGTCAAGTGATGATAGCTACCCCCGTGCTATTGCTGTACATTCCGAAACAAAGATTATTTATTTTTGTAATTATAATAAACTATTCAGTGTTAGATATGATGGTCGTAGATTAACAACTCTAGACACTGGTAGTGACATGTATGCAATGACACTGGACATCAACAACGGTCTGCTGTACTACAGTAAATGGAAGAAGTTGATGAAGATGTCCCTGTCTACCAACACAAGCAGTGTTGTGAAAGAGTACAATTTTGACATTTTCAATCTGATCTACTACAGAGACACTGTATATTTTATCAGTCATTTCATTGGTTTTAGTTCATCTTACTGTACACTAGGAGCAGTGGATGTTGGATATAACAGTGTATCTAATACACTTCACACTCTGAACCTGACTGGTACGTTCTTTGCTATTTGTTTGATTCCTTAACCACTTCCGGTGTTTATAACCATGTCAGAGCATTTCAATGTGATTTGAATGTGTGGCCCGTTAATCACGACTTAAACAATTTTACAACGGACTCTTAAACATATTATATAATTGTAATTTATAAGAATGTATTTCAAAACTGTATACAAAACTTTTCTTTTTCTCTCAATTGAATATATCGCCGTTTAATTAATCTACAATGTTATTTCACATTTTGTCAAAACATCGCGTGCTGATCGGTGAGACATGACGTCACAATCTTTCAGTATGGCGTCACAATGATAGCGGCGCGGTCGCAATCGTAATCTCGGAGATTTTCATGCTTTTTATTTTGATATATAGATAGATGATAAATAGAATACTTGATCAGCCCCATTTGATAAAAAAATTTCATGAAACTTACGAATGGTATAGATATCTAACTCGCTTTCGCTTGCTACTTACCAAACCATTCACTCGTTTCATAAAAATGTTATTAAACGGGACATCGTTGAGTATTTTCTATTTATCACTCTCCCGTTGAAGATACCGCCGTTTGATAAATCTTGTGTCATAACATCGCATACTGATTGACGTCACAATCTGTAAGTATGGCGTCACAATCTTTTGGGTATTTTAATTCCATTTCAATTCAAGAGGTGGTTTTTTTAAAATGCATTTATTATCATCAGCTAGTGAGATAATCAAAAGTGTGTGTGGGGGGAGGGGGGTGGGGGGGGTGGGGGGGGGGGGTGGGGGGGGGTGCAAATAACTGTAATTGTCCCAATACCAGTCAAATTTCTACTACGCCAGCTAGGTTATAACCTATTTATATGTTCCACTCGCTGTCTTGTGTTTATTACCCATAGATCATTAAGAGAAGATTTCAAAGTCGCCATTGTGCCTTCAAGAAAAAGATCATTTGCTACAGTGACGCTACTACCTGTCATTGAACCTATCCATATAGCCTTTGTTTTTTTTATATTCATTTCTAACTCCGACATCTGATAGAAATAATTCAACTACAAGGATAACTAATTGGGAGAGACTGGATCACCCTGTCTACAGCCCCTTTCTTGGTGGAAAAAGTATGAGAGATGCCCATTTTGTATCACAGCTGATGTATGGTTTTCAGTCAATATCTTAATCCATTTGATAATGTTGGGTCCGAAAAGGTTTAGAAATAGTATCAAATGCCTTTAATGCCACAATGTTAGCGGCGAGGCAGCAGTGGTAATCTCGGAAATTTTCATTCTTTTTAATCTATACAATTTTGCGAGTAATTAATAAAATAATAAACGAATTCCCGTTTAATAACATTTTATGAAACTGTAGTGAATTGTATCTGTATCTAACTCGCTTTTGCTCGTTTCATAAACATGTTTTTTAACGGGACGTCGTTTAGTATTCTCTATATATGTGGGTTGCTGATACATGGTTAGTAGTGTTATCAGAGTTTTAATTATCATTTTTAAAGTTTTGGCTGATAATGTCGAAGGCAAAAGCATTTACACAATATTCCTGCTGTTAAAAAAACCTCAGCATTAAGCACCTCCCGTCATGGATAATATACATCAACATTTTATTGCTACTTCCTGAACCTTCTTTAAAATACAAAGCACAGCCCATTTATATACTGATTTAAATTCAGAGGGAATATAGAAACTATAATTGTCATAGAATATCAATAAAAGCAATCAATATTATCACAGATTTAGCAAGTTTTGTTTTTCATGAACACTATCGTTATTTTAATCCCGTCAGATTTATTTATGATTATTTATGATTATTTATTATTATTTCATAAACTGTGTATATTTTTATTCGTATTTATTTGTCTTTTTCCTTTATGAACTTCTAATACCAAATTTAATGTACTGTACTTCTCAACGTCTGTGCATCACTTGTCGCTCGTGTAAACTTGAAGCATTGCAGAAACAGTAGGACAGAACGTTGTATTTTAAAGGCGTCAAACTATCAAATATGTCAGAATTTAAGAATTCTAATTTCAAATGTAATTGTTCGATTCCTTTTCCATTACCGACAGTGTTTTGAATCCAAACAAGATAACTAAAAATCAACACACATTGCAATGCTGTAAATAACACATCAGCTATTTGTCTTTCCATTCTATAAAGCTTTCATTTCTTGACTGTGTTCGCTCTTCTCATCAATTCTTGCAAGACTATAGACTCTGGTAAACCAAACAGTTGTTTCATGGTTCTGTCATATAATTGAGAGAAGTTTAATCCCTTATACCTTACACTCCTTTTAAGATCATTCAGTTTAGGAAAGGACCGATAGCCGATCAAATTTGCCAAGTAACATATGAAAATCAATTAAATTAAACAAGGGGATTACTATTTATAATTTGATGTGATAATAAAATTAAGAATAACATAAAAAATTACCAATATGTCTCAAAATACTCTTGTACGTATACTTTTTATGCAGAGTGCCTTGTTTGTAATGTTCTCCTGTCTATCTCTGAAATGGTCAGGCTAATAAAAAACATATACTAAATTAATTCTTGTTAGTTTAATCTCAATCTGTACAACAACAATGGATTTCTTTATTCTTATACATATGCATGATACCGTATCCTTTTTTAAAATATTACATCACCTAATGTCTCTAGTAGGGAAACTTGTTGGAATTAACCTCTTCTTATTGGTTACAGCAACATCTCAAATGCTCAAATCAGGTGTTCTTGGCGATGATTCGATTTATCTTTATATGGAGAGCATGGCTACTATGCTTAAGTGACCTTTGCAAGGATATAGTTGACTGACAAATGAAATCGAACCTCATCTATCTATTCACCATTCTCAGTTTACTTAGAAAAATTCGACTTGGATAAACTCTTGTATATTTCAACATTTCAACTTCCAAACATTCAAGTTTTAAGAACTGGTTAAGATCTTGAAATACCGGTTGTAAAAGCATTGATTTTTAAATCACCATGCTGAAGACGTTAACAGCTGTCTTTGTTGGGATTAATAACGGGAAGAGATTTGAAAAACGATAATAAATAATGTCTTAAAACAGAATAGGGCATCCAAATTCAACGGGTCCTATCTTTTTGTGAACGTGAAAACTAACGTTGTCACGATATAAGTAGTTCAAACAAAGCTGAAAAGTCATACTGTCAAAGATAGTCATACTGTGCTCATGAATTAATTTAGTTGTTTAATCCCTGATTCAATGAAATTGCTATTGAATGAGATTGTTAATGTTAACATTGTTTATTTCGTTAAAGTACATGTAGGCCATCGGCCCATGGTACATATCATTGGTCCACAGACTTGCGATAATTAGTCGCATAGAGAATAAACATAGCAATACGTTTAATCAATTCCTTGTTAAAACTGGACGGCAAGAGGTTGAATTTATGTATTGAAGGGTTAACAAAGTACTTATGAGGTATAAACTGACTTCTAAGATTTCTGTAAGCTTTACAAACAAGTAAAAAATTATATTCATTTCTTAAATTACCACTCTTACATATTGTGCATATCCTTTGATTCCTAGGAACATTATGATACCTTCCCGTGTCAATGTTTAGATTATGAGAACTACAGCGGAAACGTGCTTAACCTGTTCGAAATTTATCAAGATTAAGTGATAAAAAATATGGCTCAATGGTGAAAACAGTCTTAAATTGGGAATACACAAACATCTTCCGCAGAGCGGCATGCCAATTCTGTTCATAAATATCTTTTAACCTAAATTCAAATTCTGCCAAAAACGTTGACGGGAAAACCAAACTTTGGGCTTCCCAAATATAGCCAAAACAATAGGTATAGAGCAAAGATTTAATCTTAGATGCCCAGTTGGTCTTACCCCGTGAAGCTTCCAGATGCATCATATTATAGCCTTTCCGAGGGAACCGAGAATTTGGCATATTCAAAAGTTTACACCAATACGACAAACAACGTTTAAAAACTGAAATATATAGAGGATATCTTCCACATTCTCCACGAACGCAGTGATCAGCTGTAGACGCTTTAACACCAAAGAATAACTTACAAGCCAATAATTGAACAGACTCTATTTCATCAATCCTATCTAACCCCCATATTTCGGAGCCGTATAACAAAATGGGAAGAACTTTTGAATCAAATATCTTATAACATATAACATAGTCTAGCGGTTTAACATTATTAAGCGACCTTAGTACACTGAAAAGAACATTTTTAGCTTGCAACGAACTATCAGCGATATGCTAACTCCAACCTAAATTCCTTGAAAAAATAACCCCTACATACTTATGAGAAGGGACACATTCAACTTTTCACTAAAATACCATTTTTCCATTTTGGATAAATTTCTACCGTTTTTGAAGACGATGACTTTAGTTTTATCCAAGTTTACAGTCAATAAATATCTTTCACAAAAATCATTTAGAAAATTAATCCTCTTTTGAAGGCCGTAAACCGTATCTGCAATAAGACTTACATCATCCGCAAAAAGCAAGAGGAAAAGTTGTACAAGTTCAGGATGGAACTGGACACCAGGGAAACAACCTGCTTCCACTTCCTTAGCCAACTCATTAATAAATAAATTAAACAAGAGAGGACACCGATTATACACTCAAAGCTTTCAGAAAATTTGTTATCAAATTTCACACAAGAAAAGACCCGGTTATAAATAGAACGAATGCAGTTGAACATTTTGGGTGAGATTCCATTTTTCCTCAAAATCAACCAGAGACGGGATCTATCAATACTGTCAAATGCTTTGGTAAAATCCACAAAAAGAATGTAAACCTTTCCTCTTTTCTTACATAAATACCGTTGAATAAAAGCATTTAAAGTGAACATATTATCCGTGGTCGAATAACCTGAACGAAATCCTGCTTGAGATTCTACTACCTTATTAAAAGAGTCACACCAGAATCGCAATCTCGTATTCATAAGTGATATATAAATCTTGCTAAAGATACTTATTTGATGGAGAGTTTAAATCACCTTTTTTATAAATAGGAACAATAACACCATGTGACCACTGAGACGGAAAATACGCAGAGTCAAATATATCGTTAAACAGTAAAGTCATAATTGGAGCTAAAATGTCCTGTCCGATTTTAAACATCTCTGATAAAAGCCAATCTTTACCAGCTGACTTACCAATTTTAAGACCATTTATAGCATCGATCACCTCTTCATGTTGGATAGGAGAATCAAGGATAGACCTGGACATTAAATCACAAGACCCAACATCTCTCAAATCTAGGCTTACATCAGAATCCCTGCATGAGCTGAACATTCCCATAAAGTAACTATACCACTGTTGGATACTATCATTAGGCTTAGACACTTGACCCTTGTTAGAAACACGTCTTAAAGAAGCCCAAAATAATTTACTATTATCAATTTTGTCAATAATAGCCTTGCGTAAATCCAGTCTGATTAAAATCGACCCTGTTCCGAGGAATAAAAGTTTCAAAATATTGACTCTATCGAGATTCGAACTCTATCTGCCTAGGCCATCCTCTCCACTGGGTCTGACCGCACCCTACTGGGGGGTGGGGGGGGTGGGCCGGGGGTTTTCAGGGGAGGGTCAGAAAAAAATATACAGCCACTAGGGGAGGGTCATGAAAAAAAATACGAAAGGTTGGGGAGGGTCATTTTGAAATAGACAGTTATAAAACAATCCTTCTTTAGCAATTGAAAGTGGGGCTGAAACATTATCATAAAGCCTTATCAAATGGAAAAAAATTCAAGAATATGAGCAAGACTGGTTTATATTCTTAAAAACACATGCTTATAAAAAAAAAGGTCGGCATGAATTCACTTCTCAATTCATTTTTCTTTATTCTTGTAGAACAAAAAGTAGAAAAGTAGTTCAGTTGGACTAACAGTTTATACAAGCAGTTAACAGGTGTTTGCTATATTTTATACAACAAAGATACATGTTTGATAACTAATAGACTCATAAAGTTAAAACAGCTAGTCAAATTATTAATATCTGAATGATTATATCAATCGTTCTCAATGATACAAAGTAATCAAACCGTAACACTTTAGCAGATGGCTTGATTGGTGCAAATTTGTTAATATAGCCATACTTATAAAAATATATAAATGCATATTTCGAAAAATAAATTCCAATTTTGATATTCCAAAAATTGGGAACATTTGCTATATTCATACTTAAGCTTCCATACTTTTTTGATTTTACACTTTATTGTTTAAATATTATGAAACATGTAACATGTAACAAATGTAACATAATTTCTGTGAAACCTAGATGTGCCTTTATTATCCTTATGTTATGTACCTTCAAAATTCTAAAGATTTCTTGTGCTACAAACTTAATGTTAATTTGTTTTAATCAAACTCATACACAAACAGTTTAAATGTTATGAAATTTGATAATTTAATTCCTATAAAGTAAAGATTTGACATTTTTAATTGTTTGGTCCTATACTCTGAAAGTGTTTGTAGATAGATTTTAAATCTCTTTTTTTTTGTATTTAAAAGAAATCATTATGTCAAGAGCTTATCTCCCAACCTGGTCCTTCCATGGTTTTATCAATTTATGAAATCATTGTTTCAAGTTTTAAGTGTAATAATGTGGGCAAGATATGTATTTTGATGGAATTTTTAACTAGTACAATATCTTAGCTCTTTTTATCTCTGTTGAAAGTAAATTCAATAAAGAAGTTGATCATCCATTAAAAAAAATTCCTTCTCTTCCTTAGTGCTAACCAGTGAGTATTTTGTTATTTAAAGATTAAAAAGACATTGTGATTTGAATTTTAAAAATAAATAAAAAATGAGCCTTAAAAGTAAGATGAAATGAGAGATAGAATTTACACTATGTTAAACACATGTGTGTATTATAAGCAATAGTATTCAAAACCTATTTTGATATACAGTTGATGTTCTAATAAAACTGATTTTAAAACACTATAGACCATTATCAGATATGTTAAACCCATCAATGGAAGGGTAAATCTGTTGGGTTTTTTCAACATTATTTTAAGCGTTACCTAAAGACGTTTCTCTTTTGGAAATATTCAAAAAAAAATTGAATGTAGAACCGACCATAAATCTTCAAAATACCAATTTCAAGAACTTTCGTAGATATGATTTGGGGGAGGGTCATGAAAAAAAATACGCTTAAATTGGAAGGGCCATGAAAAAAATTGCGACAAGTTGGGGAGGGCCACATTTTTATAGACAATCCAAAGTAAACAAAAAAAACCCCGGCCCACCCCCCCCCCCCCCCCCTGTAATAAATGACCGGTCCCTTATATACTCTAAAAAGTCATGGTCTTCTAATTTACAGTTCAATCCGGATATGTTCCAAAAAAGAAATGACACATAATGATATACAGTGCTTGAAGGTTTTGGGCCGTGGCCACACCCCTATACATCTGCACCGGAGTCCGAAGACTAGTCAGACCCGATTTGAGAGGCTGTCAATAACACAATATCAATATCAATCCTTGTATGTTCATGTTTGAATTTTAGTAAAAGGGAATTTGAACAAACTATCTTGATTTATTCACTTATTTTTTTTACCAAAACTGAAAGCAATACGTTATGAGCTCTGAAATATAGGGAGTTCACTTAAGATATGTTTCTACGCCCAATATTGTTTTAACGACGCAATAGCATCAAGGAATTCATTGGAGATATGAACATTTCTAAGATGCCGAGCGGTTAGAACAATCGAAAAAAGGTACTTTATCAGACAATATAAGATACCCACGGCATTAAGACAATGGAGAACAATGGGACCGACGATGCGCTTTATTTGACGATAAACCATGCGCGAGGTTAATGACGTCATTTCAAGTAACGTTACAAATGACGTCATATTGACGAAGTCCATTGCTCGAACTTGAGGGGGCTATTGTCCATCATGGCTGACTCGGCGTCTGTCGATTCGAAACCAAAAGAAGGAGAGGTGTGGGTTTGCAGTTAAGAAAAACGCGGATTAGAGACGTAACGTATCCCCTTGGGACATTTTCAAATTCATATTGATTGTTCAATAAATTTGATTCTATTTATATTGGAGCTCCCACCCCTATGCATGATAATGCACTCGTCCGAATATGTTCTACGGCGGGAGGCATCATTATTTTCAAAATGTTTCTGTTAAAGATACCATAATTTTCCAACTGTTTTTATATATGAAGCAAGTAATTGTTAAGGGTATCTCATATAAGAAATAGAAAACTCGTTGTTGTGCATCTATCGTTGAATAAAACATAGCAGGGGGCATAAAACACTCAGGGCTGCGCCCTTCGTGTTTTATGCTCCCTGCTATGTTTTATTCAACGATAGATGCACGCCAACTCGTCTTCTATTTCTTAAATAAAGGTATAGTTTTTTCATGACGTAACAATATATCGAATGACGTTATATCCGCTCTTCCCCGCTGCCCCCTCGTGATCACGCGTCCATGGTAACCTTTCATCTCTGTTATTTCGATCAACATGGTTTTTCCCTATCAATGTCTATCGTATTGGCGCTTTTGTCGATAATGTTTCTTATAAAGGGGACTTGTTTCGAATCATTTAGTTCTATCTACCGGAAATAAGAATGGAAAGCAAATGCTTGTCGACTGTCGGGTGACCGCGTTGTTTCGCGTCAGGTAACGGCGCCCCGTGGGACTGTGACGTTGGTTCACGTCAACCGTCTCTACCAGGTTCAATGTGACACGGTCAACCTAATGATTATATAATTCTGGGTGTACAGCCCGAACATTCTGCTTATATAAGAGATTAAAGCATCACCTTCAACGTTTATGACAGCAGCAAAAAATTAGATGTCAGGATTGTGTCCGCCATCACGCTTCCAAAACAAACATTACCCATAATTCTTTGTGGAATGTTGACCACGTCATAAGCCTTATATGGGCAATGCGGCCAGCACTGCATAATCGCACGACAAGAGTTTGTAAAAGTCAAGGTTTTTTAAAAACCAAGAGGTGTTAATTTTTTTGTTTAAGTTTTTAAAGAAAAAAATAAGCAGAAAATGTAATTCAAAATTGAATAAATGAAATAGTTAAAGTGCAAAACTGCAATAATCAGAGCTTTAACCAACTAAAGGCGTTTTAAACAAGGGGTTGGGTTCTATACTTGGAATAGCCAACAGTTAGCCCTGTTCATGGATTATTAATATGAGCGATGTACACTATATTTTATTTCGAAATTAATAAAATCAGAGAGGTCCCTGTAAAGATCATTTTAGCATCTTAGAAAAGAAATGAAGTTCGCTCTACCCCAATGTGTTTTGTAATAAAGTATAGTTTTGCCCTGAACTATTATAACGTTAAAGCACTCGTACCGTCCGAGTGCTTTAACGTTATAATAGTTCAGGGCAAAACTATACTTTATTACAAAACACATTGGGGTAGAGCGAACTTTATTTCTTAAATGTAACCTGTCAAAATTTATAGATCTAACCATGACAGCTGAAAATAGTATTTCGGCTTCATATTCGGCACTATATTTTTTCAAAGTTTTCGCTTTCACCTCAGTTGTCGTTCGCTAAATGACAGACCATCTTCTCCCGTTCTTTTGGGCACTAGTAACGAGCGTTCATTCCAAAGGCTTAAAGGCGTCCTTTATAAGAGGAAAGAGGCATCTTTCAAAACTTTCAATAGAAGGAAAGAGGCACTCTTCCACAACCTTTCAAGCTAATTAGCACATTACCTATCTGACCAAGAGTTACAACTGTATGTCCCTTTATTAGCTGTTTGTCTAAGTCGCCATGTTATGATTATCTTTAAAAGGTTTAGGTTATGTAATCTATAATTATTTTTACTATTAACATTTTGAAAACAGTTATTTTGATTGAAAAATTGATGCATAATTTTTTAAAGATATAAAATTTAAGTTGACCTTTGCAAAAGGTTTGCATTATACTAGCCTATCGATTACATTAAATTTCATGATTATATTATGAATCTTTAAAAAATGATTTTCTTCACATATTTTGAAATAATATTATTTTATTTTCAATGACTATGACAGATTAAAATGAGTAAAGTGAATAAAAATATATGTTGATTTTGGTTGTTGATGTTTAAGGTATCATTGAAATAATCAATAACAACATTTTATTTCAAAACTTTATATTAAGATGATATTATTTGTACGTTAAATGAACCTCTATCTTGAACGGTTTGGGATGAAACATAATACAAATTATTCTAATTATCTAAGTTTCTTTCTCAACGCGTTCTATTGTTATTTAATTTGACTACGTGCTGTGTCAGCGGCACTTTTGCTAGGTCAATATCATACAAAAAACTCCCTTTCATTCTACTCATGGTATGGAAGACAAGGGTTTTTTGTGGATATCAACTTCTTATTGAATTGATAACGACATTTCGGTATACCGTTTTCAATCCATAAAAACTCCTTGTCTTAATTACACTGACAACTTCTAGAATGCGACTCTAACAGTATACTCCTAATGTGATGAACATGGTACGATATGTGAGAGTTGTTGCTCTGACCAGGTAGTTTGGTGACAAATAACACGATTATGTAATTTCAATAACCTGTTACTTCTATATTTTCCATGATACACAATGATTGCTGAAGTCGATATGGCAACGACTTAGTTGTTTTATCATCTTGAAAAGGACGTTTACAGGAGTTTCAGTACAAGAATAATAAGTATTATTGGTAATGCAGACCATCTAAAATGTTGAATAACGTCTTTAAAGACAAAATAAGAACTCACTGTTCTTTCATGAAAATGGTGACAAAACTTGCTATCTTATGTCATGTGTGATTTATTTCAGTTACTTTATCTTAACGCTCCATATATAGAGTCACAATCATATGTAAGTTAAGGGTGTATCTTAACCTTCGATCCTTGACATGATATATCAACATATCAACAACACACGCTGATGTTAGCTTCATGTAATGATATGATAAGACGATAGTTGGGTGTCATAAACTATATGTAGTTTAGCTCGATAAAGTGGATCACGAGCTAAAAATGATAACGAAACCATTGTAAACAAGTTCAAAACTCTTTAAACACTTCACAATAGAAATCGTAGCTGTGAAAAACGTACAGTGACAACTTTAATCATTGTTTCTCATACACATTTGACACCACCACGAAGGATTAGGTGACGACAATAATTACGAATCATTTTCCATTTTAATTCGCGATAGGTTTTAAAAAAAACTATATTCATGTTTTTACTAGCAGCAAGATATCCCGAATATTTCCGAGTTGAATCGGGAGATGCAACGACAGTTTGTGAATGAGGTCTGTCTGAGGCCTGTTTTTTAGATTGTGCATGTATTTCCCGATTCGAAAACTATGATACTAATTGACTTATAAAACAGCTGGTCCAAATAGATATGAAGCTAAAACTTCAAAAGTTTAAGTTGTTGATTTCCACAAACCCTTTCGGGCCCCATCCCCTGTTTGATTAATTATATGAACACTATTAGCTCCAAAATGGTTATCTGTCGCCTTTAGATGTAGTTTCCTACAGCGTTTGATAAAATTGCTCTCTCCTGCCGTTGTATATATAGAGAATACTTAACGACGTCCCGTTTAATAACATATTTATGAAACGAGTGTGTGGTTTGGTATTTAACGAGCGAAAGCGAGTTAGATACCGATACCATTCACGAGTTTCATAAAAATGTAATTATACGGGACTGAGTTTAGTATTTTATTTATTACTCGCTGAATTATAGCAAAGAAAAATCATGAAAATCGCCGAGACAGCCATTGTCGCTGCGCCGCTAACATTGTAACGTCATGCTTGACGATTGTGACGTCATGTGACGTCAATCGACACGCGATGTTATTATACAATGTGTAATAACTTTGTAGATGTATTAAACGGCGGTATCTTCAACGGGAGAGTAATAAATCAGGTTTGGGTGCACTGCTACACTGAGTTTCAGCGCAGTACCACCATTGGTTCGCTAGTTCCAGCCGATGCTCGCAGGTTTCACTGCAATGCATGGCACATTGGTGTTGCGGGCTTTCTCCCTGCAATATTACTAGCAACCGCGATATAATTGAAATACTCTTGAAAGCGGCGTTTAACCCATTTCACCTCACCTCACCTCACCTTTTATTTGGAGCACCACATGTTCTACAAATCGACAATGGTTCAGAATTTACTCCAGCTGTCATAAATGAACTGAAACAAATGTGACAGAACTTGATAATAGTTCATGGAAAACCAAGGCATCCGCAAAGTCAAGGAGATGTTGAACGCGCTAACGGTGATATAAGGACATAATAATTGCGTGGATGAGCGATAACAAGACATCAGATTGGACTCTAGGTATCAAGTTTATCCAAGTTTCGAAGAAATCAAGCTTCAATGCTGGTATTAAACAGTCGCCCTACTCTGTCATGTTTGGTACTGGGGCTAAGGTTGGATTGACATTAATTTTATATAGTGTTGAAAAGATTAAATACATGTATAAATCTTGATCGAATGGGGAACCCTGATACGAAACTGCGTGATAGGTGGCGCTGCGGAATTTCCGTCCTTGTTGATAGCTCCGTATATAGATGTTCACAGCAAAATGCCTTGAGCGACAGTGACGTGTAATGTGTTGGTGCTTAATGTTTGTCAAAGAATTATATCTAGATTGGCTTTTCAGTTTTGCAACGACAAAAGGATGTTTGCTAAATATTTTCTTTATAATAAAAGTATTCTAACCATGAAATGTTTAACATGACAATCGTAAATCACGGGCACGAATTTTCCGAACCCGGAAGTAAATCAAATGAGGTTACTTTCGCTGTCAATCTAATTTTTAATACAGTGAAATGCATTATTAGAATATAGTTAACAATGTGTAATATAAAGATCTCAATCTGACTGTGTTCAATATTAACAGACACAAGCATTATGTCGTTATTGGAAATGATAGACGACCGTAAATGATATGCTGACGTCATGATTATGTGTTTGATCATCCTTGAGGTTTCAAATAATCTTTCGATCCCGCTATGCTAAGTTTTTAAATTAAATATTTTCATTTATTTCTGATAAAAAGTATTGCTAAAAGGGAAATATATTTTACTGATAATGACAATTAAACTATTTTTCTTACACAAAATATGAATATTTATGTTTTTTTAATGTTATTTTCAAATATGTATAAATAACGTTGTTGTGTCAGAGTTGAGTTGGAAATACAAATTCAAAAAGGCAGCTTTTTCAATCAGGGCAATGTGTTTCACTTTTGTAAACTGAATTATTTTAATACTAAAATGCCTTAGAGGAACAGAAATAAACTAACCAGTCAGTGTGGCTTCATTGTTTATCTGTATGTTTATCTTCAATCAAAGTTTCAAATTATTTCAGGATTTATCCCTAAAATGAGTACTGTCACTAATTAGACATTTTAGGATTGTTATAGATCTATAAGTGCACTAAAATTTTCAAATGAGTTAATTTCTTTTTGTCCTAAAAATGCATGCACATATTTTGCACACATTGTAAATACAAGCAAAAGAAATAATTTAATCTTGTTTGATTTTGGATTGATCTAGGTACCTGTAACTGACTTGACCCATACCCAGCAAAATTACCCCCAAGCATTTTCTGAAGTGGGACCATTGGCCCCAAGTTTGCAAATGCTTGGCAGAATACTGCCCTTAAAGCTAAAAGGCAACACAAACATCAACATTTTTTTTCAAATAAAGTTCACAAGTGTTCACAATATTGAATAAAAAAGGTGAAAACAGAAATAGACAGTTGATTTTTATTTTTTGTTAATGTATTATTGTTTTAAACAATCCTTAGAAATAGCATGTGTTTTAAATATCCAATTACCTCTCCCGGAAATCCCACTGCTTCAGCAATAGAGGGGATTTTAGCTAATACACAGATTTTCCAAAGACGGTTCCTTCTATTTGGTAAACTGTTTTAGGCTCAACTATTTGAGAGTGGTTGGATATGACAAATTTGAGAAATACGAGTTTAAAACCTTAGCTCATGAGTAAATGCAAAAATTAATTTGAGAATAACATGATACTTACTCAATCTCTACTTTCATGTCAACTTTACAAATGAAAGGGGGCAGAGTTAATAATTTTGGCAGCTTGACACCTGTGTATGATGTTTTGACCAATACAAAATAGAAGATGATAAAAAAAACTAAAATAACTCTTTTCAGTGATTGATGATGATTTATTTTGGATCTTGAAGGGAATTATTTTACAAATGTGATGTTTATGTTTCCCAATTTTCTGCTGATGCATGAACAGACTGGAGGAGGGTAAAGATTAATCTGAAAAAAAAATTGTACTACCTGTCACTTCAGTGAATAGTGGACACATTTGAGAAAATCGAAAGGAAAAATACATGGCAAGTAGGTATGAAAAGTTTGAACAAATATCTATACAGGTAAATTTCCTCAATTACTAGTCAATGGCTACCTAGCACATGTGAACTGAATATGTAGCAAGAATTAAGCCTTTTGTGTGATGCTAAAGGCTGCATTCATAAATAAAATTCAACATAAAAGCAACACAATATAATTAATACACAGATTTCACTCCATGATACTTATAAATTCAAAGAAATATTTCATTGCTTAAGAAATGTACACATTTGTTATCATTGTTTATTTTTCCTGAAAATTAAATTGAACAGAAATTATGACTTTAAATTGTAGCTTCTGGAGAGTCGTCTTGAATTGAATTTATCTTATGCTTTGAATTAAAGTAAATTGATTAGGTTTAATTGGTAAATCAAAACTAATTTTACCTTATTGTTCTACATGGTAAATTCACAAATATTATTTATTTAGATTGAAAATTCAGGGATAAAGAGATACTCTTGATCTTGTCAACAATGATTTATTCATGTAAGAGTTTAATGTTACAACTTTATGTAACTGTATGTTGGATACAGGGACTAATATATTTGAATTAAGATTTGTTGCTGTCATTGTGTTGCAAAAATTTGCCAGTAAATTTTGAAATTCCAGCTCATGAAATATCTTTAATTTGGTCACTTAATTTTCAACCTTTTGAGAAAAAATCTTAATGACTGATTATAATATTATTTTGTCTATTGAATGTGAACATTTAACCGAGATATCAAAAATAATTAATAGAAATAAACCAAAGCTCAAATCAAATTTTAACAAAATGACAGTGAAGATTACCTAAGAATAAAGTAGAAAATAGAATTAAACCTAAATTATTCATGTGAAATTTTACATTTTATAAACCTCCAAATGCCCGATGATAAATTGTCATTTTTTTAATGAGATAACATTATTACGAAACTGCAGCATAATAGAATGTCATTTGAATATTAAAGCTTGTTCACAATCACAAGCGTATTTTAAAATCTTATCTTCACAAAAATAAAAATAAATCATCTTCCGTGCAACGGTTATACATGCCTCTCCGTTAATGGAGTTTTCCGAAATTTTAATAAGAATTTCAGTCGCAGGTTTAACATATGTGGTCTAGATGTTTGATCATCATACCTGATATCGCTGTCATGCGTTGTATCCTTCCTGGATCGATGTTTTCTTTAAATTTTCGCCCGTCAAAACTTCGCTCACTGTGTCGCTTCATTACGCTACTTCCGGGACGGAAATTCCGACGCGCCACCTGGTGGATTAGTACGTCACGGTTCCCAATTAAAATAACAGCCTGTTCAAATATGATAGAATAAAAGTGCCAACTACGACATCCCCCACCCCATACACTCACCATGTCCAAGGCATATTATCTAAACAAGTTATCTACAACTGAAATTGTTTTCTTTATAGTCCTTATTTTACCACTTAAAAAAATTGGTGAAATTTTGAACTCACGCAGATTTTATAGTCAATGATAATAAAAAAAAAATAACTCTACTTTGCATTCTGTGTAAATTTTTAACATGCGCTGTAACTAAAAAAGGTATCTAACATCGAGTCACTGTCATTGTACATCCGTGTATAACCTGGATTCATGCCAAGTACATGCAGTATCTACATGCACAGCAACATGATCTGATTAAGGTGAACTAGTCTTCATAACGAACACAAAATATATTGTGACTACATTACTGCACTGAACGAGACAGTGTCAACATCTCAGTTGTGAAACAGAAAATGGAGGCAGTCAAGTTTCTCTCTGTATTAATAACATTTTCACTGATGAGTGGTGCGTGGTGTAATGAGGATATTCAGCTACTAAATGACAGAGTCAATGCACTTTCTGACAGGATTCAAAGTTTTGAAAATCTGATGTCCATTGAGAAAACAATAATTATAAACAAACAGGAAGAACAAATCATTAGACTGAAGACTGAGTTAAAGACCTATCTGCAAAAAAATGTCCAAACGGTCCTGTCTGAAATCCTGAGAGGTGAGTCATTTGAAGACATTATTCAGTCCGAGGTATTCTCCGAGATGAGGCACGTGAAACGTTCAAATCATAAAATGAGACGACGGCTTCATGAAATGAGCACATCCCTGAGACAGGTTCAAGAAGACAATATGGCGTACAGGGAAACATTGCTGAAAGTTGTGAGAGAGAACTCCGAGCTGAATGTTTCTTGCACGCCAGGAAATAACACCAATAACAAAGAATCTGATCCAGTGACTGAACGTTCAAAATGTCTTCACTCGGAGGTTGTAACAAATAAATTGATAGAACTTGACCACAAACTTAATGAAGTAAACGAGACATTAATGGCAGGTTTGTGTAAAGAGTCGGGCGTAACCATCAACACAGAGGTGACAGCGATGGAAACAACAACTCAAACATCTCCTTCAACCACGTCGACCTCCACTGAATCCACAACTGTAACTACAATATCAACAACTGACCCACAAGAAGAGAGAAGTCGGATTCTTGTGGCTCCCATGTACTCATCTTCATCTCATCAATTCCGTCAAGTAAACATCCAAAGTAATTCTCTGGGTATTTATTCATATCTTGATTTGAACAAAGTTATTTCTGTTGTCTATATCTCAAAAATAAACTCGCTTTTGATTGGTTTGTACAGACCTGACAAGATCATTTCCTCTAAGCTCTACAGTTCAAGGATCATAACTGTAAGACAACATGTCAGAAGTTACGGTATGGCAGCTGATGAGAAGAGAGGAATTATATTTCTTACTACTCGTCTTTCCACTAGGACCATCAGCAGGATGTCACTGCATGGTCAGCACTTTACTGCTGTAGTAAACTTATTCGGACATGGTGGCTTCCCCTCAGCTATTGCCATACATTCTGAAACAAAGATGATCTTTTTTTGTAGTTATGATAAACTATTCAGTGTTAGATATGATGGTCGTGGATTAACCACTCTAGACAATGATGGTTACATAAATGCAGTGACCCTGGACATCAACAACGGTCTCCTGTACTACAGTAATAGGAAGAAGCTGATGAAGATATCCCTGTCTACCAACACAAGCAGTGAAGTGACAGAGTTCAATTTTAATATTTGGAATCTAATCTACTACAGAGACACTGTATATTACATCAGTACTAGTTCATCACCCGGTAGACTGGGAGCAGTAGATGTGGGACATAACAATGGGACTTACACACTTCACAGAGTGACAGTCTCTGGTGTTGGCTACTACGCTATTTGTTTAATTCCATAACCTCAACTCATCCGGTGTTAAAAACCACGTAGGAGGATTTCATTCTGCTCTCAATATGTAATTATAACCCGTAAATCGTTAATAATTTCTATAGTGGACACTTAAACAGATACTGCATTATAATTCATTGAATGTATTTCAAAAGTGTGTAAACAGATTATATGTGTTGCTGTTATATGGGAAGGGGTGATTCTAGAGTTTGAAATATCTTTTTATCGCCTTGGCTGAAAATGTAAGGCTTTATACAATATTCTTGCTGTAAAATAAACCCTCCGAAGGCAGCACGTAGCGTCATACGTCAAAATGTTATTGGTACTTCCTGAACCTTTTTTAAACAAGCACAGCCTATTTATATCCCACGTAGTATATATGCTATACAGTGATCAAAGTTCAGAGAGAAAAATAAAAATGATTGTCAAAGAATATAAAGCAATCACTGTTACCACAATATTATGCAAGTTTTGATATTTCAAGAACGCTTCAAAAACATTCTTTTTATCATTATTTTTTTCCGGTTGGATTTTATATATCATTATTATTTCTCAAATAAACTCTGTATATCTTTATTCGTTGGTCTTGTCTACTTTCTAAACTTCTCGTAACAAATTGTATGTACTATAATTCTCAGTGTCTGTGGATCGCCTGTCGCTCATGTAAACTTGAAGCAGAGGAGAACTAGTGGGACAGAACTTTGTGTTTTGTAGGCGTCAATCTATCACATATGACAGAATTTAAGAATTCTAATTTCAAATGTAATTATTTGATTCCTTTTCCATTACCGCCAGTGTTTTGAATCCAAATAAGATAACTAAAAATCAACACACATTAAAATGCTGTAAATAACAAAATCCCCGATATCAACAAATGTATGTAAATGTTTGAATTATCAACATTTCTTGAATTATTCACTAATTTTGTTTTCCAAATCTGCATGATTAGTCACGAGTACGCTCTGGAATATAGGGGGTTAACAGTAGAAGTGTTTTTCGCCAAATTCTCTTTACCCGACACAATTAAATCAGGGAATTTGTTTGTCGAGAGAGAACGATCTTACTCAAAAGTCAGTGATTTAAATATGTCGTACAAAATTAAACCAACAACTTAATTCCCTATAGACATCTATATTTTTCAACTGATTAGCTGCTAGCGGTAAATTTGTCTACATCAAGGTATAATATATGGTATACATCTATATTTTCGTTGTAACATTTTAATTCGATTCTGTATTATTTGTTACTCCAGGAACGATACTCGTTCACTTCGAATGATAGAATACGAATACGCTGTATAAGGTGCAATGATGAATTAAAACTTGTCAGGATTCAAAGATAACAAAACAAAGCTACCAAGAAAACAATCGATTTAGTTACTACAATGTTCTTCTTCAATTGTTTTCTGTCAAAATAATAAAGTTAAATTCGCAAAATAAACATACAAATAGATCAATGGATATTTTCTAAATTACAAAATCAATCAATAAAGCATTTCTTTTGAACTCAATTTTATATTAGTAACAAATTTCACAATCTTTTATTGGATTACGTTTCGTTTTATCTATGAGATTACACAACATAATCTTGTTAAATTTAGAAATCGGCTGAAATGACCCATGGCAACTTACGTGGTTCATTTAAATGTATACTAATATGCCAGTAACTTGAATTTACACTTTCGATATCGGCCGATAAACATTAATTAAATAACTTAGACAAGGGTTAATATTTTTCTTGCTATTGAAATCCATCAGGTTAACTCTGATGAAAAGCATAAATATTGGCTAATTAGTTTACATTTCCCCTGTGATATGATTCACGCTTGGTACTACAAAATCCATTGAAATCATGAACATTTTCGTCTTTTAACCTGACAAATGGTGATTATGATGATGTTGTCATGATTATTTTTCATTGGTCAAAATACAGGATTTATGAGGACAAAGACAACAGGAGACAACATATACGAATTCTGCATTCTACCGAGTTTACGGGAGGTATAGACACAATCAGAAAGCAGTTATAAGGTATAAGTTATAAAATGAATAAATTGTTTAATAGTATATATGCAAGTGTATATAATATAAGAATGAATTTTATCATCCAAAACTGGGTTCCACAGGAGATATTGCTTGTGGAAGATCAAGCGATATCTCCTAGGATATATCGCTGTTAGGAGATATCGTTGTGACAGTAGATTTTAAACAATACCCTGTTACAGTCAAGTTCATGACATCACAATTGTTATATATCATCAGGTAATGACATCACAATACTATGACGTCATAAACATTATGACGTCACAGTGCTTTGACATCACCACACTGAGAGTGTAAGAGTAGTGCAGTGTTCAAAATTGTACATTTTTCACGGAATGGGAATGAAAAATGATTTTGGATGATAAATAGATTCTCACCCTCGTGTCTTCTGATATCAAATATATCAACACTCGTTGATAAAAGTAAAAATGTCCTAAATATTTGTAACTTTTATCAACTCGTGTTGATATATTTGATATCAAAAGACACTTGGGTGAGATTCTCTATATATGAACACTTTATTAGTGAACTTTGTAAATAGGGAAAAAATCAAATTGTCGTCTTAAGAAAATACTGTTTTTTTTTCTATATTTGAAAAATGGTAGAAAGGGAACCTTTCTCAAACAACCAATGTCTACAACAACCTAACTGAATTAAACTTTAATACCAGTGGAAATTCGTGTTTTGAATGCAGTGCCCTCTTTGGCGACAAGTTGCTATTCTCATACGATTTCTTATTGGACAATCGCGATCCGTCGCAGAAGCCTTGGCGACAAGCACAGAAATGTACAGGAAATGCGGCAAGGCCTATCTTAGTAAGTCATTGGTGCTGGCGTAAGAAAAGCCGTGCCATGCCACAGATTTCTTATAATTTCTATATAAATAGGGAACTGTATAGCGAAAATTGTACATTGTACAGTGCAGCAAGGATTGAATTCCCTGGGACTGACACTAGGGTTATGCCTTGCGGGGGAAGAAGGCATTAATATTGCAATAGATTTATAAATGTTTCTCTTCTTCAAAATTGCCTCTTCCACATGTCTGTTGATCCGGAGAGACCGGAACTACCTGGCCTCCACAGCGTGCAATTTGGACTTTGGTATTCAAACGAAGTACACAGGTCCAGGGCATCACATTTCCACATGCATTCAGTTCGCGAATCAAGCTCAATGGTCTCCATCTCTGCAAGTAGTGCCACGTCAACTGATTCCAAGGTGAAGGTCACAGAAACCTCGCACAGCGGAACATACTTCGTGAAGATGCTCACATCAGCGGCTGTTACCACTGAAATATATGGAAGACGAAATGCAATAGTCAAAACAGAGCAGAGATGATTGTTTTTTTCTTGTCCTTCATCATGAAAACAAGTTTATTTACTGTTAGAATTGACAGCGGTTTCGTTCGGATAACCTCATTCACTCAAGTGCACTGCACCTGATTGTAAGAAGCGTTGGGACTGAGATGGGCGTTTTCCTTGTTCCTACTCTGTAAAATGAGTTTTTGTGGTAACTGATCGATGAACTCTTAAATCCTCAAATATTCAGAAAATGTATTACTCACAAGTGAAGGGCAATTACTTTTGGAGGAGGTGCTATTTTCAAAGGATGTAAATCTTAAATATATACCCTTTTACATCGCGATAATGAATGGCAAAGGCGGATCCATTAATTTTGGGGGAAAACGTTCAATATCGATAAGGGGTTGTCATGGGTACATTTTTCCAAAACAGGACTTGGAGGAGGCTACCAATGGATCCAGAAGTTGGGGCGATTAAGACAATTTCTCCAAAAGTGAAATGGTTCGAACCCCTTCCACTCCCTTCTTCTTCCTGAATGCGTCCAAAAAGGTTGCTACTCACGTTCATCACACTGGCTTGTCTTCCAGCCCGGCATACAGCCGGAAAAACATTCCCCTGACACCGGGTCACATGTTCCGTTAGCGCAGTTGCACTCCGTATCACACAATGGTCCAAAGGTCTTCTCGGAACAGGCTTAAAATTAAAAAGGGGAATGATAAGGAGATAAATCCATTTTATTTTTTAAGTTCTTTCATTCATTCGAGTCATTTTAAAATCGAAGTAAAAACCTTCAAAGCATTTCGCTACATCTTCGTATTAATATCTGCGACGGTCCTGTTATACCATGATATTTATCAAAGAAATGCCTCTAATCGCTTTTTTTACACCCCAGGAAAGTTATTTCCTTCATTTAAGGTGATAATACATCTCGCTATGGCAATATACTCTGCTCGAGTTACGCCTTCACGAGCGTATATGTCATAACCGCTCGGTCATTATTTACTACAATGCCAGCCAATGATAAGTTTCCTATGTCCGAATGAGTTGACACTTGATTTACGTGGCCAAAAACTATCGTTTTGTGAGCAAATCTTTCTCGGTTTATTTAAGTTCTCATATAGTAACAGCGACAAATAATTTGTTGCGAAATATGACAATATTTGGATATTTAAATAGCACACATTAAAAATGCTATGACATCATTAAAGAAATGTTACTGTATTTACTGCGTTACTGCTGCAAATGATAACCCAATTGTTTATGATTAACCAATTGTAACCATAACTATTGAAGAATAATTAAGGATGACAAATGAAATTACGTTTCTTGACAATAGATATGATGACAAACATTGGTAAAATAAGAAAATATTTTTTCCTTCTTAAATCAACTAGTGTCATATATACCAACATACACAATTATTGCACCATGCTCTAATTACTTCAGTGATATAAATAAATGTAATTCGAGAAAATGTTATTCGATCAATATCAAATTGATTGCCTATGTAAAACAAAGTCTTAACCTTTTCAGCGATTCCACAACTTATATATAATTTTAAAAATGGTTAATGAACAAATCTTGTATCATTATCATTATTATGTTTATTTTAATCATCATCATTATCATGATTATAATAATAAACACGTTTCTTTAAAATCTGATTACAAGAAAGTTCGTTTAGCATCGTATGTAAATGGAATATGACAGGGTTAGCCATTACCGTGAACTTCAACTTCACCGAAATCAAAGACGACGCCATCTCCGTTGTCCGTCACGGTGGACAAGGTGAGGTAGCGCCCCCTGCCTTCACATATAAACTCGTAGATATCAGGAATGTCCGACCCATCGGCAGCTCCGGTAACAGTCTCACAGAAACTCGATGCGCTTTCAGGATCATTTGACAAAGAAATGCGGGCGCCGTTCCTCCTCACTTTATCTTCAACATCCATAGAAGAATATACTTGTAATCAAACATTGCACGTTGTTACTTATATTCCTTTAAAGAGACACTCCGTGCTTTTCATAACATATCATTTATCTATTATTATTATTGTTATTGTTATTGTTATTGTTATTATTATTATTATTATTATTATTATTATTATTATTATTATTAACTATTATTATTATTACTATTATTATCATTATCATCATTATCATTATTATTTATAATTTAGGTTCGTATCAAAGGTAAATAATATGTTATGTGCGATTACTAATAGTATGTTTAAGATTATACGATCTTAACTGAAACGTGTTGAGGAATTAGATCATATAAGTAATTTGGAGTTAGGTTACCATTTATTTTGTATAAAATGTGGTAGTACCTTTTGTATCTTTTATTCAACAAAGACAATATCAATGCAGTATTTGAGTTGGTAGGATTAATCACAGTTTGAACATAGCTATTTCAAAAACAAATATATTTTCAACTGAAAAATCCTCAAAAAAACAATGTTCTGTTTTCATTTTCATAGTTATTTCAAAGAAAAATATATATTCAAATGAAAATAGGCAGTGTACGCTTAGCCTAAAAAGCAGGGAGAACTAATTAGGACTGGTCTACTTCAGTGTCTAAAGTCTGCCTGTTGGGACATACTCGTTCTGCCTGCTTTAGATGTGTTTCCAAACATTACGATGCATTGTCCGGTTTTCTATCAACTTCGCGACTTGTTTCCAACATATTGTCACTTAACTTAACAAGTTAATGTTTTAATGATCATTCGCTGCAACAGTAAGTACTTCTTGATAAAACGACACCATCGTAGCGGTTGACATGATCATGACTCTAACAACTCGCGCATTGTCTCTTTGTTGATAGGAAATCTTTGGTCATTTCAGACACTTACATGAACATGTAAATATAAACGTCCCCCGCAAGGCACAACCCTAGCCAGCCCCTACCCTGACCTATTCAAGCCTTGCTGCAATGTGTCAAATTTCGTGGTTCGAGTGATATCCCCTCAACGGTGAGAAGTAATTAGCGCTAGAGGATTTCTTACATCAAGGTGAGCTGCAGTAAGGTAAGGAGTTAGCTCAGAAACGATTGGAAATGCATCAAGGCTTTAATTATCTAATGTTTCTGATTGACCCTTTCTATCTCTTGTAGGGTAAGTTGTGCAAATTTGGATTCTATCTTAACTGCTGCTAATGCTAGCCCCGAAACCATTCGTTACAAACCCTCTATGAATCATCAACAGTGAGAACATATAAGTTTTTCCTTGACTCATCAAAGGCTGAAGATCAAGGATGACATCATGTAGCAAAGGTCTGACGCAACGAAATATTTTATGATGTCAGGTTGTTGCAGTGGCGACAGTTGCTTTCTAGCGCCCCCCTCTAAATGAAAATGATCATGTTTTCCTCTTTATTACAAGGATAGCATCACGTTATTTTAATTATATATAGAACGTCTGTCAATTCTTCTTATATACCATGTTTATCTCATCTCGTGAAGAAGAAAACATAAATAATTTATCCCTTACTCGATGAAATACAAAATGGTAGAAATCACGATATGAGAGATATCCTCTATTTCATTTTTCAAATCAACCCATATCAAACTTCATTGAAATATTCACGGCTCTACTTACAGTCTACCCGGAAGAAGATCTTCACTTCAGGGGAGATAACTTCTACACCCAAGTCCACACGCCACCAGGCGGATGATTGCCCCAGTTGACTGTGAAACACATTAGGATAGGCGACATTATTATCCCCATCATTTGCCTTTTGTGGAGCCATGCTTGGGTAAAAACTGCTAGCTTCAACTGGTTTTCCAACAGCGTCGATGATATATCCTGTTTAATGATGAATATTACCATTTTGAAGGCAACGGTAAAATAAGTGGGTTTTTAAGGGACAGGGCGTTTATTAGATGAATAGAGGGATCTCTCGAAAACGAAAATAAAGTTTACGACCAGATGACCAGGTTGAGTAAAGAGATTTTTGATCCTCTGAAGATTTATAAACTGAAATCTTGTGTGTAGACTCCTTGAATAACAAAGATAATGATTTTACATTTCGTGATCCTGTGACACCTTTTTATATTTATGAATCTTGTTGAGCCACAAAACCAAAGGTAATTGTTTTTAAATTGGGGTCAATTTCTGTTTAAGTGGTGTTCTAAGATATTTTGGATATCATTTGAAATAAAGTCACGAGCAAAAGAAACGTTACCATGTATTTAAATCTAGATTGCAGAATAAATACAAACGTGAGATTAAAAAAAAATGTTTATTCAACAAAAACATGTGATGATATCATATTCATAAAAAATGCAACAAATCAGCTTCCGGTATCAACGGCACAGTCTCCGATATTGACCTGAAGTCCAAGTTCACTTTGATAACAGTGTGAGGGAAATTCGAGTTCAGTGTGTTGAAAAGACATTGATAACGTGTATGGCCTCCCCTTGCCACAATACACGCATTAACCCTCCGACTCATGGAGAAAATCAAACGTCTGACGTCATTACGTGGAATGCGCTGCCATTCTTCTTGGAGAGCTTGAAAAAGTTGCTGGAGGGTATCTGGAGGTGGTCGTCGTTGACAGTTGTGACAGTTGTACGGTGACAGCCAAGCGTTCTTGCAACCTTGTTGTGGGTGGCTCCCATTTCAATCATCCCGATTGCTCGCTCACGTTGTTGTTAAGTCAGTCTTGTCATTCTTCAAGTGTTTTTTTTTACAAAGTGGGTGTCTGACAAGCAATTCGTATTGGTTTTATACCCGTCGGGCATGAGGCTATTCATTCTCTCCCAAAAGAGGTAGCTCCGTCTTTTCTATACAACCACTGTCTTAATTCGAAGGTTTCTTGTGCACGAAATGTAGCACGCTGATTGAATGCAATCAAAGTTAGTTGTGCAATCAGCGACGCCGTTTCAAAAGTTATCAATCAAATCGCCTAAGTTATTTCCGTAAGCTGCCCAAAAGCTAAACTTTTTCGAATATGCACCTTGCACTTTGAGTCATCTTTACAGAACACAAACGCCTCATTTTCCGACTGTTTCATTGCACAAGCCTGTGTGACATCAAATATGTTATTCATGCATTCGTTGTTTTCATTGGCTGAAATATAGCCAGGTAGTTTAGGTTGCAATATTGTCCCGCTAGGGGAAAGTGCCGGAAAACCAAGAAACCTTCGAATTAAGACAGAGGTTGTATAGAAATTTATGACGGAGCTACCTCTGTTGGGAGAGAATGGAGGCTAGTTTGCTTTGCAGGAAAAAGATGAATACCATAATGTGACAAATTTGGGAAAAGCATGCGTTTGATACCAGAGTTCACAAAGCAAAAATCATTGTTGTATTTGGGCGATGTGTTTTCATGCGATTGGGTTTGAATCTGAGTTTGATTTTTTTCGTAATATCAAATCTAAAGTGGTAGCGTTTCTTTTGCCCGTGAGTTAACATTTGTCATAAACTAATGTTTATTGGGTAATAATTGGAGAAATAAAATTTTCCAAAAACGTGCTACTGGCCCTTTAATTTAATCTATTTTGTCAAGGTAAATTTGTTAAATAAAACTGACAAAAGTCTATAAGGAAATATAACAGTACTGAAATAAATCGATTTCCTGAATTACAAAAAAATAGTGGTTGAAAAGTAAAAACATTTCAATTAACTTTAAAAGCTTCGAACCTATTGCTCCGTTCGGTAGATAAGATATGTTTGTCCATGGAATGCCTATAAACATGCAAAGGGGTTACACAAAACTAATTTCCTAATTGAATTTTATTCATTTAGTTCTTTTACCTACTTTGGTGATTAAGAAACAGTCCCACACGGTGAACTAATGCGTTTTGGCTAGGTCACGATTTGGCTACAATATGATGCATACGCAGTTCGTGTTAAATCTTATGATTGTGTAACTTTTGTTGTTTTTCTCCTTGTTTATGATTTGTTATGATTTGTTTATTCTTAAATGATTTTGTACCTTCAAGTACCAGAGAACGTAAGTCAAGTGAGATGTGTTTTAGAACTTGTAAAGTACAACCATACGTTCTTGCCAATTTTTTCTATAGTTGTGTAGACCATTGAATTAGGTACCGGAAAAGAAAAACAAGTGGGAATGGACAGTGAAATATCAGAAATCCTTTTAAAATTTCAAGAAGATGAAGTACTTGTACACTAAAATGCAAGATTGCCCTTGAAGTTTGAATGTGATGTTTCGTCTCGGGACATGGCGCTATACTGTTAGATAGTAAAGAGCGACTTATTGCCTGTGCTTCAAGACCTTTGAAAAATTGCACAAAAACATTACGCACATTTTAGATTAGACATCTAAGCTCTTTTTTTGGTTTTGAAGGACCTTCAGTCTCGTGACAGATCACCAACCAGTACCGTTTATCTTTTATACAGACTGAAAGGGTATGCCATATCCGTGTTAGACTATACATATTAAACTCAGTACAAGAATACCCTCGAACATACAAAATTAATGCTGAAAGCCTTTCTAGACTACCTTGAAAGTTTGCATCGGATAAAGCACAAAATCAAGTCAATGCCAACACTGTACGCAACGAAATTCTTCTTGATAAGACTTTATCCAGTGTATATGAACTTATAATGAATGGATGGAATGGTGGAGATTCCATACATCAAGATCTATGAGAAGGATGTTTAATGTGTAATGGTTCCAGGGAAACCACGTCCACAAATCCTCATTGAACTCAATCGTGGCTATCTTGAATTAAAGAATGAAGTGCTTTGCAAAACGCTACGTGTGGTGGCCAGATATCGACAAAGACATTGAAGCCAACTGTCGACAATGGCATGAATGCCGTCATATCCGAACCATGCCGTGGCAAGCTCCTCTACACCATTAGGAGTATCAAACTTCACCGTGGTACAGAATTCATGTCGGACCATTCTAAGAACACATGTTTCCTACGATTATTGATATTCACTCGAAATGGCCTGAAGTAATTTGTACTAAGTGTATTACACGTACACCGATTCAAACCATTAAGATTCTACCGACAGTCTTCGCTCGTAATACTTCCGGTTCCCTTGGTGAATGAAAACGGTCCGCAATTTGTTTCAAGTGAATTCAAGAATTTTATTGATCAAAATGGAATTCAAGACATTTTTCCGCTATATATCATCATGCTTCTGATGGACTAGCTGAAAATGTGTTCAAACTTTCAAGAAAGCATTAAAGTCTACGTGTATGAAGAGGAAAAATGATCAATTAACAAGATTTGATTTGATATTAGTGTACACGTTTCTCCATGTTTTAAAGTACAGTAATCGCTTAATGACTGAAAAGAACGGTATACTTATTTCTATAAAATATTCTATGCAAGTTTACTAAACTAATTATTATCATTATTCGACATCAAACACGAGCGATATTTGCCATGTTCATAAAGCGACCTTGTACTCTCCACGATTTCAATTTGCTATCCCTCAAGATGTTTTTATAAATCTGAATCGTGGCCATAGTGACCATTCGTAGACATACTGGTGTAAACGTAGCTTTACTATGACTTGGATCTGTGATTAGACACGCTTGAAAAGGTGAGCTAATTTTCCCAAAAGGAAATTTTTCAAACTATATCCAAAATATCCTAGAACACAACGTAAATTGATCCCAATGTTGATAAAATTAGCTTTTTGGCTCAACAGGATTCAAAAATATCTCAAAAGGTGTCACAGGATCACCATATGCACGGTCACAGGATCACGAAATCTAAAATCATTATCTTTGTTAATCAAGGAGTCTCCACACAAGATTCCAGCTTTCTATGTATTTGGATTCTGAAGAAGACTATAATAAGTTTGACCCTTGTAGGACCCATCAGCTAATAAATCTATACACAAGATTTACGCTTTCTAGAGTTTTCTGTTCCGGAGAACACGAAAGTAAAATTTATAGGGCGTTGCCCCTGCAGCCCCCATTTGTTTGCTGATAAATATGTACATACGATTTCAGCAGGCCCTTTTAGACCACAAGATTTCAACCATCTTTTAGTTCTTTAGAAGAAAAAAGGCAAAGGTAACTGAACAAACTATTTCAGCTTTCTAGGCTCTTTGTTTTGATAAAGAGGATGATAATAGGTCTTTAGGACATGACCCCAAGGCTCTCATGTTACTAAAGCTATGGTTTATAATCCCCATTGGGCAATGTGTCTGTACACAGGATTTAAGCCTTCTAGCTCCTTTTGTTCTGGAGGAGAAGATAGAAATAGGGTTTAAAGAAATGACCACAAAGGATCTCATTTCACAACCTACAATCAATTTTAGCCATTGACCATGGCACCTGTACACAAGAATTCAACCTTCTATGACCTTCTGTTTTGGATAAGAAAATTAGAACAGATAATTAGCGCATTTCCTCCGCCCCCTTGCTCCCCATCGAGGGCCACAGAGTCACCAAATCCATAGTTGTTAATGCGCATTGGCCAAGGGACATGTATATAAGATTTCACCCTTCTATGAGGTTTTGTTCTAGAGTAGAATATTTAAACAGGATTTCAGGGACGCAGTGTCAACAAATCCATAGTTGTTAATGCGCATTGACCAAGGGACATGTACACAAGATTTCAGCCTTCTAGGACGTTTTGTTCTGAAGTAGAATATTTAAACAGGACTTCAGGGCCACTGAGTCAAAACATCTACAATTAACAATTCCCATTAGCCAAGTTACGTCTTTGTAGGATTTCAGCTTTCTAGGGTCTTTTGTTCTGAAGCAGAAATAACAATAGGATTTAGGGCATGACCCAAGGCCACCATTAAGAGCAACATTGTTACCAAATCTATAGTTTATTATCCCCATTTGACAACATGTCTATAAAAAGGTTTCAGCCTGCTAAATCCTTTTGTTCTGGGTGAAAATATGAAAATAGGTTTTAAGAACATTGTCCCGAAGCCCTCATTAAGGTTAACAGACTCAACAAACCAAATTAATAAACCCCGTTGCCCAAGGGACCTATACACAAGATTTCAGCCTGTTAGGGCTTTTTGTTCTGGAGAAGAATATGAAAACTGGCATTGCCCCGTGATTCGAATCGAATTAGTCTTAGATTTCAGATAATGACAAGAACAAAACACCAAACGTTGTAAACAAAATTCAAAATTCACGAAATCGGCACTGCAAACCTCCTCATTCGTGTAGGATAAAAGAAATGAGCAAAAGGTTATCAACAATCGTAGGACTCAATTCGGCCTGGGAAAATGTCCTTGGACGGACGGACAGACAGTCGGAGTCATTGGTATAACTATATACCCTTGACCGTTGATCGGGGATATAATTATGTTAATATCGTGGTCTAGTACAAACGGAACATAGTAAAATCAGTTGCGGATCCAAGGCTTCTTGCCCTTTGAAATTGTTTTAAGGTGAACCCCAAAAATGACCCCCCCCCCCCCCCCTCTTTAATTTTCAATAGATGAATACCCCCCTCCCAAAGATAACCCCCCCCCCCCTTTAATTTTCAATAGATTAACCCCCCCCCCCCCCTCTCTCCCTTGCGCTTTTCAAGGTTCTTGAATCCGCAAATGACACACTCACCATGACCAGTCGTTGTAAGAAAAGTCAGCATGAAGACTAAATCCCCCATCATTGCTGTTTGTTAGGGAAGTTGAAGTACGTCAGCATCTCTCTTAGATCTGTTAAATAAATGCATATACTGTTAAACACAAATTTCGCACGAGTTTCGTAAAAGTCATATGACACACTTCCGAGTGTAATAATTTCTTTATTACCGATTCTGTCCCATCTAAAACGCATTGAAATATTCAGAAAACGGTCTCCTTCCTTTGCGACGGGCCGCTTCAGTGACGTCATGAACAATGGTTTCATGACGTCATAGGCGACGAAATACGGTAACTCGCACTGAAACAATCGTTTCTAGGCAAAAGTGGTATGTGCACATGTGCTCATATTGAAAATATGTAACCGGTTGTGATGAACCATATGGGTAATAAATGCAGATACTGTTGGTACAAGGTTTTAATTAGCCAGTCATTGGGGCAACGTCGGTCTGTGTTTCATCCATCATTTATTGCATGGTTTTAATGTCGTAACATTAATCAGCTTTTCAGCAAAAGATGAGTCGTGTAAACGGTGCAGTAGCATTTTTAGTCATAAATTTTGAAAATTCAAACAAATAAAACGGAAAGTACTCACTTCGTACAAATTAAGGAGACACTCAGTGATTTTCATAACATTGTTTGTCTTTGATACGAACCTTAATGCCATATAAATAAAGTGATAAAAGTTCAAAACATCTCATATCCATCTCCTAAGACTAATTATAAGTAACTTTTGACCAATTGTAAAATGTAATGAAACAATATTTTGAAAATATATTATCCAAACGAGTATGAATTACCCCCTTTGCGAAATGACATAATTAATACACATGCATACATACAAACATACATACATACATATATACATACATACATACATACATACAGACAGACAGACAGGCAGACATACATACAAACATACATATATATATATATATATATATATATACATAAATCATACCTACCTACCTACATACACATATCTACATACATACATACACTCATGCACATAACGTTATATTTCATATTTATTTATCAAGTATGAATTGAAAGAAATTTAAACAAGTTTAGGACATTATTATTAATGTGGTTCTGATTTTAAGCTCGCACTTCTTCAGAGAGCATTGTCTAACAGCAAAGAGTATGCAATTACCTAACACGAACAATAATATAAATATTTCGCTATGTTGCGTGTGATAGTGTTGTAGTCAACTAGGGTGTTCAGAAGTGATAATAAATGGTTCGCATTTTCAAAAACAACTCAATTTCAGTCCGTAACTAAACATACTTAAGTTTAAAAGGCAACTTATGAAAGGATGAATATAAATTTATGACACTCACCAGATATACATGATGTCAGTGATGAACGAACATGACAATTGTGGACATCCAAGTGTTTTAAAACGTATGGCATGAACAAAAATGAACTGCATGAGTTGTTTTCTATTAACCAATAAATTAATTAATGTTCAGGTGGTCTACCATCTGCAGACAAAAGGCATCGATTTTCATACGATACTTAACAATGCCTTCAGACAGAATTCGCACCAAGGTCCATTAATACAGCTGTTGACCTCTTATTACAGTAAACTTGTAACATTTACAGTTACAAGGGGTTGTTTACTTGTGGAATAGCTATATAGATTAAAATGTTGTCATCAGGTAGTTAACCGAAGTTTATTTTTCATAAACAATACGAGATAAAAATTCATTAGAGATATTTGAATGTTTATGATTGAAATTATCATTGTTACAGTCAATGAAGTATTAAATAATAAACTTTCCGAATTCTGTATATTGATCTGAGTCTCATATGATGTATATGCAATGTATATTCACTCTGTTACCATTGGGAGCTAATAAAAAAATTAAAAAGTATTAAATAACTATCTTTTAGTTCAAAATTTGCATCCATCATTTTCTGTCCAGTAGACAAGTGTGTTAAAGATCCACTGAGATTTATACTGTCAGTCCTTTTCGCATAAAAACACTATTGCGATATTATTTAATTACAAATATTGATTCATGCACATTGCGGCAGCGTAAACTACTTAAGATAATTAATGATTATATAAATGAGTAGCTTCGAATTCGTTGTGACATTTTTTCAAACGATGTTTAACAGGATGAGAAGTCACTAAGGTCATAAATTGTAAGGAACCATTATTCATAACATGAGAGTACATAAGATAGATCATCTGTGACGAAGTGCTCTATACAACTTGCTACATAAGTAAAAATCGTAAAAAAGGTAAAAAGGCTAATACATCGATCTAGATTATAAACATGGCATTGCTATTTCATAAATAACAGCGGCTGCTGTTTTTGGTCGTCCGAATATATGCCAAATTTCAGTTCTGTCAAAATTGCAGTCCATCTGGATTATTGCAAATAAGCTTTCCAGTGTGTGACTAGAATCGAAATGTATGCATACGTGTAGAAACGCCCGATATGGTAATTAACTCTTCTTCAAGGTTAAAGATATAGTTACTGCACTTAAGAAGCACGTTTTTTTAGATTAATAAAGTCATTTCACGTAAACGAAAATATTTTGAATGGAAAGAGGAACGAAAGTTGACTCATCGATTAACTATGCGAATCCTTTACCTACCTTAAATAATTAAAAGGTTGTTCACACAAATGACCGTCAATGATTTTTCCTTGATATATGATGATTTCCTCTACATTTGGTGTAATGTTATGTTTATTTGGGAAAGTTGGAAGAAGTTAAATTTTCAACAAATGAACTATTGCCCCTTTTAAGTTGTATGTTAATACGAATGATAAAGATGCATATTCTTTACATCAAAAGAAATGATTGTTCAATATTGTCATTTTAACTTAAGTCAATATTTTCTTTAAAACATAGTGTTTATTGTTTGTTTTGTTTAGGATTCTACTGATTGACATTAGGATTTACATGAATATTTCAGAAATTGTACAAATGAACTTTCCTTTTCTTCTTTAAGAACAAATAACACAGCTGCAATAAAAACCAGGCGAGTGTTGATACTTCAGGCTTTAACATTGGTCGATAGACAATCACCATTTATTGTGTAAAAATGTTGTTTGACACTCTGCATATACTTGTATATTAGCCGAAAATAGATACTTGTTTGAAAAATATTAAAATTTCCTTTATAATATCTAGATCAATATTCATTTTGCCTGTAGTATGAAATTGATTTACAAACCATAACGACTAAAGGTAATGCTAAATCATATCAATGACATTCTTTCTCGAACTTGGTTACTCATTTATTTTTTTCCTTTGTTACCTCTGTTATAAGTGGAACAAAACTTTGTCTGGAATCAATGGAAGGTGTGCAATCAACTACGTTGTTTTGGTAGAGTTGTTAAGACTGTAAAGACTGGAGTTCCTTCACCTTTGGGAATTCTTATCAAACAAAATACAGTCAGGAATATAACACGATATAAATTGGATAAACGTAAAGACGGATTCGGTGTTGAAAATCTTCACCGCTGTGCGATTTGAAAAAACGAGAATTTTGGTCAACTTAGCCCACAAGGCTATACTTGGAAAGATATGAAATGTCTGTGATAAGAGCATTTGTGAATGATAGCTTCCTCTTAAACTCAACGCCATCATATATAAAGAGGATACTAAACTACTTTCCATTGAATACTATTTTTATTAAAAGAGTTAATGATTAAGTATAAAACGCGCGAAAGCGAGTTTAATACCAAATCATTAACGAGTTTAATGTAAATAGTATTTAATTGAAAGAAGTTTCGTATTCTGTTTATTACTTGACCCCATTAGTCGATCATGACTGCCGAAAGTGTACTGCAGGAAACATTTCCGCGACTTGGCCGCCATTGTGACGGCGATGCTAACATTATGACGTCACAACTACACAATATCATGACGTCATACGTGAAGCGGTATTACACAAGTTTAAAATCGTCATATGAATATTACACTGTAGTATCTTACACAGGCGAGTAATAATGTTTCTATAACTGCTTCAAAGACGTATGATTTTCTCCTATATTGTAATGCTCATCCCTTTGATTCTGCGTTAGGTATTGATCAAACGTGAATAATTCTGTTGCTGGCGGCTCGCGTCCTTGAAGAGACTAGTTTTCGAAAAGTCAAGTTGTATCTATCTTTGTAAAATCTCTAATAGGTCAATTCAATTCAATTAATGTACTCTTAATGTGTAAATATTTTATTCTGAAATACAGCAAATGATATTTTGAAAGTTGGACCTCCATCTGTATATTTGATTACCTCGGAGGGCGAAAAGTTCAAACATCGACCTTACGATCATATGAATGAATCTTGTATATATGTACAATGGGCGAATACGTGAATACGTGACAATACGTAATATTTGCTTCCATATACACCAGATGGTGAACAAAATTTCGGGATACAGCTGTAAAAGTGAGTTAGACAGATGACGTTCAAAATCGAATGAGGTGACGATGAATACTTAAAAGTTTGTTCACTTACTACTGTATCTTAGTGCAAATATCATGTAATTTGGGTTTGATTTGAACATCAATAAAATAACTTCAGCAGAACTTACAAAGGATCTCGAATTGTCAATGTGTAACATAGCCATTTTCCAATTTGTTGTTTGATTGTCTCGTCTCTCGTGCAAAAATTAGAATTTTAGCATGATTAAATATACAGAAAGGGTCACATGTTTTTTATTCCGATTTCGTAAAGATTCGATTAAGATATTCAATTTTGACTCTCTGAGAACAAAATCCTATTGACTTAATGCAAACGAACAAACATGACTTGTGTTTGAAGCTGTTGATCACTAATTCAGGTTTTGGTAGAGAGAAATGATAATTACTGTTTTCGAAATTTTGACCTGCCAAAAACTATTACGATTAACTGTTGGATATGGCATACAATTGCGTAAATGCGAAATGGATATTCTCTTCAGTGTTGAAATTTCAAAAGTATCCGGGTTTTTTTTGCAATGCTACGATGCCACAAAGACATGCCAAATTTTATGATATTTGCACTACGTTATGCAGGTATGTGAATAAACTTTTGGTTTGCAGCTGTATATAATGCTGTATCTCACGATATCCCCAATTGCTTGAAAACGGTGTAAGAAGCTATACCGAAACGTCGCTGTCAGTACAATAAAGAAACTGATAATCCATAAAATGCTTGTCTTCCTAATACTGACAACTTCTAGAATGCCACTCAAACAGTTCAAGACAATACCTGCTGACCGGTATCACTTCCGCCGAAAAATACGTCACGCAATCAAGGAAACGAGTCACATCTATCTATCTATCTATCTATCTATCTATCTATCTATCTATCTAATAATTATGCCAGACGTCTAATAAGGCGTTATTCTTAAACCGGGGTATAAAACGTGTCTAAATAGTTGAATGAAGATAAACCTTTTCTCTCGATTTTGCATCTTCAATTAAAAACCTACATGAACATAATATTCAAGCATTCTTAAAAGCAATGAAGATGACTACCCCTTTAAGTTTAGCGTTTGTGTACAAGATTCATTCTTGCAATTCCATCTTCTGGAAACATGATAGTTTCAAATACTATTTTTGAATATCGATCACCTTTTTGCAATTGTTTTCAAGAATCATCGATAAATATTTGATCACTTCAAAGCCATGCAGGTGCAACGAACAAACAAAATATCGATTTTTTTTAAGTTGTGAAGGTTCAAATAATTATAGGTCTAAAGGGCATTCGCTTGATAGTTTCGACAGAAGCGTCGGGTTTAGTAGCTTAAAAGAACGACGCGAGATAGAAATTCCTTTCTTGATAACATGATATGTCAATTAATTCTAGAGTCATATAATAAACAAATCAAAGCAGTAAATGAATTTCAATATATTAACGATCATGCAAAATAAAAGCATTTAAAAAACTTTTGTCGTACATTGAGATTATTACACTACCAAGTGTGTCATATGATATATACGAAGCGAGTGTCAAATGTTGTATTACTCGAGCGAGAGCGAGGGTAATAATTTCTTTATTATCCATTTAAGTTTTGAAAACGATGAATTTAGCATACGAAACGCAAGATCGCTAAAATGAGTTATTCAGCTGAAGATAAATGACAGACAGAGTTGAAATTCAACTTAACATGTTTAATAACTTTGAATATTAATATGGCATCATCGATGAAACGTTAGTATTTACGTTCGAAGGTTTTATTGTCATTTGTCGAGGGAACGTTAGATTCTCCGTTGAGGCGATGTAGGCGACATGCACTCAGTCACACCGACACCCGACCCGATAGTGATGTTGACTGTTGAGTAAAAATCTCAAACGATAACGAGGAATTTGTTCGATTGTTACTGCTTCCTTACGAATCACAAACACATTAAATCTTCCACGTGGCTGAATTATGTCAATCACCCTTCCTTAAGCTTTGCCGTTTTGAGTTGACAGGCGAAAACGTCGCCACATTGTCGGCTAGCTGCTACGTAGACTTGTGAAAATTTTACAACAAAATTTTCAGAAAAACTGGAAAAAAAACGTATACAAAGTTAATATTTGTTGACGTTGGTTTCTTTAGTGACAATTTATGAATACAGAAAGCGTTTATTGTTGTTATGATTCCCGACTTGTAATCTCGTCTCATCGTGATTGAAAACCGTGAATGAAGTTCACGCTACGTAGTAAAAGTTTATTAATGGAGAAAGTAGTCCCTCGTCTCGTTCACAGAGGTCAAGGTCATATTTCAACCAACAGATACGCCAAAAGTGATATGTGCACATGTGGTCGTATCGAAAATATTAACTCGATTATCATCAACCATATGGATAATAAATGATGGAATGAATGTATTTCCTTACGTTATGAAACAACATCCATATGGCAACCGTTTGAATAATGTACAGTTCTCGATTACTCAATCACTCAAGTAATCTTTAAATGAGTAGTCAGAGATAATTTGATAAATGAATCAAAAAGGAAAACATATGTTTAAAATGTTTCACAGGTTCAATAACTACATCGGAAATAAAAAATGTTCAGTGACGTTTTGCCCTTGCGGTGAGATGTTCGATAAACCGCTTTAATGAGAAGATAGATAAAACTACTTCAATGATTGATTGATGAAATTACTACAATGAGTTTACAGATAAACTTTACTTCAATGAGTTCTCAGATAAAACTTACTTCAATGAGTTTACAGATAAACTTTACTTCAATGAGTTCTCAGATAAAACTTACTTCAATGAGTTCTCAGATTAAACTTACTTCAATGAGTCGTCAGATTAAACTTACTTCAATGAGTTGATAGATGAAACTACTTCAATGAGTCGTCAGATAAAACTTACTTCAATGAGTCGTCAGATTAAAGTTACTTCAATGAGTTGATAGATGAAACTACTTCAATGAGTTGTCAGATTAAACTTACTTCAATGAGTCGTCAGATTAAACTTACTTCAATGATTGATTGATGAAATTACTACAATGAGTTTACAGATAAACTTTACTTCAATGAGTTCTCAGATAAAACTTACTTCAATGAGTTCTCAGATTAAACTTACTTCAATGAGTCGTCAGATTAAACTTACTTCAATGAGTCGTCAGATAAAACTTACTTCAATGAGTTCTCAGATTAAACTTACTTCAATGAGTTCTCAGATAAACTTTACTTCAATGAGTTCTCAGATAAAACTTACTTCAATGAGTTCTCAGATTAAACTTACTTCAATGAGTCGTCAGATTAAACTTACTTCAATGAGTTCTCAGATAAAACTTACTTCAATGAGTTCTCAGATTAAACTTACTTCAATGAGTTCTCAGATTAAACTATCTTCAATGATTTGATAGATGAAACTACTTCAATGAGTTGTCAGATTAAACTTGCTTCAATGAGTCGTCAGATTAAACTTACTTCAATGAGTCATCAGATTAAACTTACTTCAATGATTTGATAGATGAAACTACTTCAATGCATGAGTTGTCAGATTAAACTTGCTTAAATGAGTCGTCAGATTAAACTTACTTCAATGCATGAGTTGTCAGATTAAACTTGCTTAAATGAGTCGTCAGATTAAACTTACTTAAATGAGTCGTCAGATTAAACTTACTTCAATGAGTCGTCAGATTAAACTTACTTCAATGCATGAGTCGTCAGATTAAACTTACTTCAATGATTTGATAGATGAAACTACTTCAATGAGTTCTCATATTAAACTTATTTCAATGAGTTGTCAGATTAAACTTACTTCAATGAGTTAAAAATGAAACTACTTTGAGGGTTGATGGGTGAACCTACTTAATTGAGTTGATAGATCTATTGTGAGACACGTCTCGTTTTAATATTTCTACTATACTGACGAATAAATTACATTTTACAATTTATCCATAACATATATATAACATAACATAATCCTGTTACATATAATAATCCAATTTAAAGGTTCAACGTACTTCGTTTATTATTAATTCAAAAACTGGTATATAATACTTAGCATTTAATCTTCATTTTGGAAGAAACAATATAAGTGAGATGCTGTTAGTTTCCTTTGAAGGACTTTTGGAATTCATTGCCGTGAGTTCATGTGAGTTGACCTTGAATAATATTTGAACTCTGAAATATAGTTAAAACCAAGCTTACATGTACTCCCAAAGGATAACGACTTTACATTAAAGTTAGCAATCAATTAGGACTTCTACTTATCTAATTGAGATGAGTTCAAGTTGTTTATTCGTATAAAGGCCATCGGCCCATATACAGCTATAGAACATACATGAAATAAGTATATAACATACATGGTAGGCGTCTCTTTGAATATCACACATTTGGGGCTTGATACAATACATGGGAATTTCTAAGTAACTTTATTCTGTCTTAATTCAAAACTCAGACATAGATATTTACATAGATTATTTAATACTTTTGCAGAAGTAAAAGATACTAATTGATTAAATTTATAGGTTGATGGATTTTCATAGTACAATTTTGGTACATATTTGATTCTCAATTCAAAATAACATTCACAAATCAAAATAAAATGAAACTCATCCTCGATTCCTTTTTTGCACATAGGACATAAACGTTGATTGTAATCGATTCCTTGCCATCGTCCTTCATTTACTTTTAATTTTAAGTACCCGCTTTAATCCTGATGAAAATATTTATACGTTTTTTATTAGTTAACAATGAAAGATATTTCTCTGGTACAAGATGACTTTTACACTGTTTGTACAACTTATATCTTGAACTTTCCTGAATTTTACTTTTCCATTTCTGTATATACATATCAATTGCAACTCTTTTAAACATATGAAGAAACAAAGATTCATTGCCGACACCTTGAAATAACCAAACATAACCAAATCCGTATGAAAACAATAGATTACGTACAGATGAAACATAATTATCATATCCACAATTATCATAATAAATCAACATTTCATAGCCTTTCTTCGGTATTCTTTGCTGGAACATATTCACAAGTTTAAGCCAGTATTTTTAAAACGACATTGAGCATTTATGTACAGTGGGAACCGTCCAAATTCACCGTAAACAATTACATTTGATGTTTGTGGACCACCATCTAAATATTTCTTACAAGAAATTAAATGTACATGTTCAATCTTTTGAAAGTTAAAACTACCCCACACTTCAATTCGGTACCATGAGATGAGTTAAGATTTCAAAGGTGATAATTTCAACGATGTTTTCGTTGTAATTTTGGATACTTTTTATTTGAATTGAAACCAAAATTAAAAAGCGAGGAACTATATATTTTTTAAAGGGTTGCACCTCATGAACGCCTTAGATAGATTTGGCTGTGCACATACTCAAAAGGGGCAGTGGCACGTTCTTTGAAAATTCTATTTTTTTAATTTTCCCTAATAAACATTAGTCTATGCCAGATTTATCATTATCTGAATCATCTCATTACTCGAAACTCATCCGTAGTTGTTATATTTAAACACCATTTCTTCATTTGAGGTAGTGAAATGGGTTCTCATGGCTGAATTGAAGAAGGTATCGGTTTGCTTCTTTTTTAATTTTAAATAAATGTTTTGCAATTGATAATTGTTTTCGTGAGATCCCCTTATATCATTGACGTGCTACAGAGGATTTATTTTTTTAATGTCTCATTTATTGGAAAGGCTTTCATCTTCAAGTTTCTTCCAATAAATACTTGTAAAGTCTATAAAAACAGCGTATCAATCACAGATACACTGAGTAGACCTTCAGTCAAGCTTTGCAATCTTAAACTGCCATTGTTCACTGGATATCTGAACTGTCAAGCGCCAAATGGTTCACTAAAGGTGAATGTAGAGATTGAGGGTCAAGAGATATATTTTATTCACTGAGTACATGTATAATTTCTTGTCACTAGATGTTACAACGTATATCTGAATGTGAGAGGACAATCCTTCATCTTTTCCTGGTAGAGCTGATCAAACCACTCGTTCTGAGCCACAGTGAACCAGTTCTTCCAGTCTCCAACCTGACCTGTTGAGGAAATCTTGAGCATTAGTAATAAACATATCAAAAAAGTATATAACCATTTTAATACTTTCTGACACATGAGGGTTAACACAATAAACATGCTAATAGATATACAAAGAATACTTTGAGACAAGGGGAAGGGACACAAACTTGACCAAATCATAGCTTAATTAAACCACAGCAGAGCTAGACGGAAACTATTAAACTTGTGTTATACCGCTCAAAGTATGATGTCACACAATTTCTCAGTTATGACATCATTTTACTAATATCGACGTCATAAAAGTGTGATAAATACGGAAATATTATACTGATAACACTGTCGCTTTCGCTCGATTTGTAACAAGTTTTTAGTACTATTTGTAAAAGCGTTTTCATATATTATCCGACATTCACAAATCATTGGATAGTGGAAACAAGAGGGAATCATAGAATATATCAATGAACACGAAAGGGAACCATAGGATAAATCAAAGGACACGCAAGGGAAACACTGGATATGTCAATGGACACGAAAGGTAACAGAAGAATATATCAATGGGCACGAAATGTTTTAAAAGGATATATCAATGGGCACGAAAGGGAAATACAGGATATATCAATGGGAACAAAAGGTAACAAGAAGATATAACAATGGGCACGAAAGGGAAACACAAGATACATGTATATCAATGGACACGAAAGGTAACAATAGGATATATATCGATGGTCATAAAATGGAACCATAGGATATATTCATACACATAAAGAGGGTTCGAAAGATTCATCCATGGAAACAAAATGGATATATCAATTGACTTATTGTATTCGAGGATTCCGGCCGATATATGGGAGACTAAAAGCATTGCAACTTGTTATATACAGTAGAATTGATTGCATACAATGTAAAACAAATCAGTTTGATGTATATCTGTATTCAAAAATTTCACCACGGCGCTACTGAACATAACGTGGAATAGGATATATCCATAATTATTAAATTGATTCTAAGGATATATCAATCGACATGAAATTGATATATATTGGACATGAAAGGAAACAATAGGATATATTGATTTACACGAAAGGAAACAATATGATATATTGATTTACACGAAAGCGAACCATATGATATATTAATTTACACGAAAGGGAACAATATGATATATTGATTTACACGAAAGGGAACCATATGATATATCAAGGGACATGACGGGAAGAGTATGAGGTGGGTTTTAAAAATCCCATGCAAAGTAATCTTAGAACAATTGAGTAGACAGACAAGCGCCCTAAAAGGGTTAACATGTTTGTCGGCTATCCACCATTTCCGTTTTTTATGTATAGTTGAATTCTGAATTTTTCTAAAGAAAAACGTAATTCGTAATTTTTATGAACATCATTTTTATGTTAAATGTTAAGATGAATGTATTGTCAATTTAATGATAATTTTAATTTTTATCATCATAACCTGGATTTGATATTCTCGCACTCACCTTTCCTGAATACAACGTCGGAGTGTTCGACCTTGGTCTTCTTCATGGTGTCGAAGTGACAGTTGTCACTTACTTCCTGTACGAACTCGTCACTTCTTTCAAGGTTCAGGAAGTCTCGAATCTTCTTCACCTCTCCAGTCAAATCCTTTCATACAACAACACTATTTGTTGGATAATTCTTAGGTGAGATATAATGCTGAAGATGATAATGGTGAGAGAAATAATATTCATGTTCTGTACTGTACTGTTTTATATTGTTTTATACAAACATTCATTTCTTCCGGACACCGTTAGACTATGGAATGTTTTACCGCAAAATACTAAATCAGTGACAGACCTAAACAGTTTCAAATCTGCTTTAATTTCTAAACCTAAGAATATAAATTTTATCTAAATAAAGACTCAAGGCATTGAAAAATCATTCATTGTCTTAAATTTAACAGACATACAGCCGCATGCCAAAAGTTTGTTCACATACCTGAATATACTGTGCAAATATGTGATTTGAGATGCTTTTGAGGTATCGTAGCATGCGAAAAAGAAACGTATAATATTGAATTTTCGATACACATAGGAAAATTCATTCTGCTTTAAGGCAAAGGTTTATCGTACCCCACAATTAACCGTAGCAGTTTTGGCAGGTCATTGAAGTGACCAGGGTCCAAAATTCCGAAAACACTAATTTTTATTTTTCTCCATAAAATCCTTTAAAATTTATCAACTTCTTAAAAATTAGTCACGTTTGTTCCTTAGCACAAAGTCAATGTGATTGTGTTCATTTTAATCTCAGAGAGTCGATATGGAACATTTTATTCGACATTTAACGAAATCGAAATTTCGAAAATGTGACCCCTTCTGTCTGTATCAAAATGCCAAAATGAGTTCAAGAATGGCTATTTCACACATGGACAGTGAGTGATCCATTGTCAGTCTTTCTGGAGTTATTCTACTGACGATTAAACGAAATCCAAATTATATGATATTTGCACTACGATTCAGTGGTAAGTGAACAAACTTTCGGTATGCAACTGTATATCTGGTAAAGCAGACTGCTCTTGTGACTACCGCACTGACAACGCACTTCATTACTTCTTCGTATGTTGTAGATTCGACTCCATAAGATCAAATTCAAAATCAGTTCACCTATTCATAATCGAGTCCAAAAGCTTTGCCTAAGTTACCATCATTTCCAATACACTTTGTTCTGACATATATTTGATCCTCAGCGACGCCTAGCGGTGAAACCTCTTATCAACCTCTTTCTGGATTTGACCGATCGAGGTATTAGTAGTTTGTCTTAGACAAGTTGGCAATATAGAGCTATGGCGCGCATTCCTGGAGGAGCTGATAGTCAAAGGCTTTCGGGTTTGGAAGTTGTCAATTCAAATTTTTGTTTAATTTCCAAGCCATGCATATTTTTAAAGCATATAATATGCAGGTGAGATATAATTATAAGGTGAGCTATCATGCTTTGGTGAGATGTGATGGCATCTATAAGTTGAGACGCAATGCGTAGGTGAAATATATGTACATATTTATGGTGAGATATACTGCTTGGGTGAGATATAATGCTGAAGTGATTTACAGGGTAAGAGATATGTAAATGTAATGTTTTAGGTAATATTTAATGCAAAAACGAGATAGAATGATTAGGTGATATATAATGTTTAATGTGCATGAGATTTAATGCGTACAATGTACGTGAGATATTAGAATAATAAGGTGAAAATACGGTAAAAGGGGACATTTATTGCTAGGTGAGAGGTATTGTATAAGGTGGGATTGAATACTTATGTGAGCTGAAAGAAATTAGATATAATGTTGAGGGAAGATATAAACTAACCCAGTTCCATTCTTTGGAAGTAAATATCTTTAAATCATATAGTAGTAAGGTGAGATATAAGGTGAAAGGTGAGATATAATGCTGAGGATGAGAAATATAGGTGGTGAGGTACTTTGCACAGGGAGGTATATATTTACGTGAAATAATGAGATATAAGCACCATAAATTACGCGTTATTGATGATACATTGTATTACAAGATGTCAGTGTGGAATTTGGTGTATTGCCTTAAAAAACAGTATTAGCCTCCAATGAAGAAGAGCGTGTATCTTTAAAGTTAACCTTTTTAAATTATGATAGACAATAACTAAGTTTATAGCTTTATTGCATTGATTTGGTTTTACCTTATTTATAGTTAAATCACAAGGAGATACATTTATTCATGCTTGAATATTAACGATTTACCTTTGAAATTTAATTTTTTATATTCCAGATGAGATATAACCTAATTGGTTTTGATTATGGCGTTGAACTACAGTAGAACACGAATAAACGAACACCAAGGGACCAACGAATTTAGTTCGCTATATCCGGTGTCCCTATTCGCGTTTGGCCACCATCTTGGATCATATTGTCAGGACTTAAAATTTGTTCGCTATATCCGATTGTTCGCTATATCCGAGTTCGTTATATCCGTGTTCTACTGTACTTAGAAATAAGATCAGGAAACGTTCAATGATATAAAAAAATAACCTATTTGTTTTTATGCTATCAATCGTGGTTTGTGGATAATGCTATCATCTGCGACAAGTATCATCGTCAGGATATCTCTGATATATTTGTCATTTCTATGTACAATTAGCTGAAAAGATGGCATCTTGTCGAAATGGATCTACATGTAGGCATATATCAGTTATTAGAAATGGCGTCTCATGCCTTAAGTTCAATATTAAAAAACCACGTTTTGCCGTCCCATCTAATTACTCACTAGAATCTCTACGCCGTTAACTCACATTTTATCCATTACAGTATGACATATTACATAAATTAAAAAGACTAAAACGACTATACAAACTCAACTATAAATGTACTTAAGACGTAAACATATATATGATGTATAAATATTTGTTAGGAATAGCTACAGAACCAAAACAAAGATTACATATATATGATATACTAGAATTTCAAAAAAATAAGACCAAATATGTGAAGATATATTCAAGTGAAATGATAATTAGGTATATAGTCATTACATGCAGATATATTTCCAGGCCTTGGCACTGATAGAAAAACGTTCAGGCGAGAAGAAGAGTCGTCTCCTGAAGTTAATTACCAGAATGTCTCCTTGTCATAATGTCTCTTTGTCAGAATGTCTCTTTGTCAGAATGGATCTTTGTCAGAATGGATCTTTGTCAGAATGGTTCTTTGTCAGAATGGATCTTTGGTCTATGCATTGTTTCAATGAATGGATAAAATTTTCAAATTCTTTCAGTTCTAAACTAGAATGTTTCACAGTAAGCATCGATTTTAGAACATTTAGCAGCGATATTAAGAAATCTACTCACTTCTTTCATGTCTTCATAGTTGAGAGACAGGATGGGTACATCTGATGTCTTCTTGGCTTCTTCCCAATTCTTTACATAGTCGAACCAGGATCCATAGTCAACTGAAAATCCCTGTGTATTTTAACAAACAATCACGATTTCTACGCATTTCAATGGAAAGACTCTGTTCGTACCTTTCCTTCAGATTTTAATGCTGGATCCCTCATTAAGACAAATTGATTTTGAAGAAATCCTCGATCTACTTATTGACATAAGAAATGGGTTTGGTATTGTTTCTTCAATCCGTATTCTTGCTGATTTTTTTTCAAATTGAAATAAATATTCACCACAAGATGATAGATGATTGCACACGTCGAGATTTGTATCTAAAAGGGGTAGCAGCACGTTTTCTTATAGATTTGTTTCTTACAATTGTCCCAAGTAAACATTAGTTAATGCCAAAGTTATTTTCTCTAGAGACGTCAAAATTAATAGTCGTAGAGGTAATAAGCAAGTTTCAAGCATAAAACTGGCGTCCATTTTGGTGAGAACACCTTTTATTCATTTGACGTAGTGCAAATAATCATATAGTTGCTGTGGTATGTTGCATTTTTGATTAAAGAAAACCAAAATCTTTCAATAGGACACATTTATTATTATTATTATTATTATTATTATTATTATTATTATCATTATTATTATTATTATTATTATTATTATTATTATTTCGTTTTCGTGGGATGGTTTTTAAAAACGTGCCGCCGTCCCAGATAAATAGAGGATACTAAACGACCTTCCATGTAATACTATTTTTATTAAACAAGTTAATGACTAAATACTAAACGAGCGAAAGCGAGTTTGATACAAAATCATTAACGAGTTTAATAAATATAGTATTAAATTGAAGATAGTTTAGTATTCTGTTTATTACTTGACCTCAGTAATCAAGCATGATTGCCGAAAGTGTACTGAACGAACATTTCCGCGACATGGCCGCCACTGACATTGTGACATCACAACTATACAATTTAATGACGTCATACGTGCAGCGGTATTACACTAGTTTAATATTGCCATATAGATAATACACTGTAGTATCTTACACGGGCGAGGGATAAATAATAAAAATGAAGTGAATAAAAACACTGCGAGTTCTAATTCTAGTTATTCACAGAAAAAAGAACCGCGTGAGAGATGTTTGCTTGTTCATAGTTCGAACATCTCGTTTTGTCGACCAATAACGCAGTATCTGTCTGTTTTGAAGAGGGTGCTGAGGTTGCAGAATTCGTCTCCCACGATGGACCCAAAGGAGCTCTATTGGATTCAGCGGATCAGGCAAGCGACAGGAAATCTTGTATGCTATTGACATTGATTGAAAGACGACTCGTGTCAGCTGCTATTCTTCTCTACAATTTACGTTTTTTTATATTAAAACATCCTTATTATTTCTAGAAATTAATCATATTTGTCCATACATAATTTCCAGTTGACCGTCATGGTAACAGTCCTCATATCAACCAATCTTAGATTATCAGTATGAATTGGTAAGAAATTCTTGATCTAAATTATTTAGATTGTAGTGATGATCTGCCTGATCGCAGGTTTCATAACCTAAATTCATCTTAAAGCCAGCATATACGCAAACGGCTATGCAAAAATGGGGCGTTATCCCATCGATAAACACCATGCGGTCAATATCGAATTTTTGCAAAATGTTATCGGGTCAAGGTCTTTCCAAATCGATAAGTTGATAACCAAAATGGCTGATACTTCCGGCTCCGGTCCTTCATCTGACTGTGTGTTTCAAGCATCTCATGTTGATGATGTCACAGTGAGAGAACTGTTACTGTTAGGTACAGCGAACACAAAAAGAGGTTGTCCGTGGTCCGCCTCTTCGTTGTTTGTCTGAAGTCGATTGTGGTTTCGCGGAAGTTCATAAACTCTGGCTTAGTTTCACCCGTCTGAAGCTCCCCAACAACGCTGCTCAGACGACAAAAGTTACATTCTTGTTGATGAAATCTAAACGATTCAACAAGGTTTCTGTGCATAATTTATACTTATCATACTTTTGATTCATTTTCTACAGACAAAATTTCTTGCAACACGTGGTGCGTTTTTCAGAATGTTGTGTCATAAAGTTTCTAATCCTCGTTCTAGATTGTGATCAAATTTTTCTCAATGTTTTTAAAACAAGTGTTCCTTTACCCGTTTGTTAAGTTCTCTTAAGCGATAAGTTTACATGGAATAGGTACATGTCAATGTATATAAGCGGATGTTACCTACATTTGCCCTCCACTGATGATTTGAGGTAATTTTCCCACCGTCCACTGTAATGGTAGAAGGGCAGCTTCTTAACGAAGGAATAGTAGGACACCAAAGTATCTTTTGGGTTTCTGTCGATGTACACGATTCTTGGTTTCTTTGTTTTCACCTGTTCAGGATGTTGTATGGTCATTATTATTAATTATCTATCACAATATTGATAATCAATATAATACACACATTGAGGCTCATCATAATCATTAAACTTAATGTATATCAGGAAATAGTAATCATTTAGTAACGGAATAAAATAAATAATTATCATCAATGATATTATCGTAGTAAAATCGTCATTTTGGATATCATGCCCATGTGCACGACTCACTTGAAGAACCAAGAAATATGGTCCATTTGTAACTGAGGTTACACAAGAAGAAATGATTTTATAAGAGAAAGAAAATACTTGCTTGTCAAAAGATATTCATAAAGTTTACTCTATGACAACCGTAAGAGATATAATTGACCCTTTATAATGATTAATTGGAAGATAGTTTTGTCACCTGTTCTGGAAGGTTTTCGAAGAGGACATGGGTGTCAAAGATACGTGGAGATGGGATGGTCTTGTAGTTCGTCTCCTCGGCCCACTCCAACATACCCACCATTTTACTGATGTCTTTAGTGTCCACTTTGCCAGCCACAAGGAACCGTATGATGTCATACAGCCAGTTGGTACCTGCGTTTGTAGAAGTTGTTTTAACTGATCAAATGAATAGATCTTTTTATTACCCATATGGTTAATCATAAGTGATGACATATTTTCAATATGAGCACATATCACTTTTGCCTAGCAACGATTGTTTCAGCGCGATTTACCGTATTATGTCCTCTGTGACGTCATCAAGCCATTGTTCGTGACGTCACTGAAGCGGGCCGCCGCAAAGAAAGCAGGCCGCTTTCCGTGTGTTTTAAAGGAAATAGAATCAGTAATAAAGAAATTATAACCCTAGGAATTGTGTCATTTGAATTTTACGAAACTCGTGCGAACTTGTGTATAACCCTCGCTCTCGCTCGGGTAATACAAAAATTCGCACTCATTTCGTAAAAGTCATATGACACACTTCCTCGGGTAATAATCTCTATATATGTACCAGGCTGTATCAGGGTGTTTATATCACCACCTAGCTCCTACAATCTTAAGGACTCATATTTTCCAAGCTCTCTTAGTGATAATATTGTCTCTAGCCAATGTTTTGTACTTACGACTATCTTAGCACTAAGAAAGCTTCGAAAATCAGGGTTTAGACTGTTTCGGTAGGGCATAGCGGTATGACTTGTGTTGACATTACTGGATGAAGATATAGGTCTATACATGTAGATTTATTTCATTAAATCGTTATAATAGGCAAACAGTGAATTGTGGGAGCCTTTCGCGGATGTAAAAACACTGATATGGTAGGGTGTTACAGAATACAAAACACATTGAGGCTTTGTTATGAATTGGATTCTGGATTGGCAGAAATTATTTCTTGCTAGCTCGGTTTACGTCTTCTACATTACTAAAAAGACATTGTTTTCTGAAACCTACTTATCATTACTGAAAAGGTTATCGAAGATTACTATGCTAGATAAAGTCAAGAGAAATATCTCTTAAAGATACTGAAATCGTTTCTCTTCCCATTTGGTTTGGGTATTGTATCGACGTAAAACAAAGGGAATGTAAAACAAATACTGAACATTTCCTTACACGAAACACATTTTCCAGAATGTCATAACTTACTTCGCGATAAGTGAAATACTCTTGAAAGTGGCGACCAACCCCAAATCACCTCATTTTACCTCAATGTTCGAATCGTTAACAGTTGCTTTGTAAACTAAATAGCAGCTGCTAGTAAAATATTGTAGTTATATATAATTCGTTATCATCTCCAATTAATCCGCATACCTGTGGGAATAACATAATTATTTCAAAGGCATTATGGAAGTGCTTTAGCGAATAACAGATCATGCAGTTCATAATGTGATAGCGTTACATTCAATACATTAAGGGAATAAAGAGTTCACAGAGAGTGTCACCTGATTTTGGATAAGCACTAATGATGATATCATCGGGTCGTATTTCAATGGAGGGGATGTTTGGAATGACTGTATCGGCAGGCTCAAAATTAGGAAACTTGCATCCATTGTAGCTGTAGAGGGTCATCGTGTCACCGCCATCATCAGGGACCTCTACCCGGGGCATGCTGGTGTCTGACAAGGAAACAATTTTATATGCTTTCACCATAGTTATTCAAGTGAAATACTATTGAAAGCGGCGTTAAACCCTAAATCACCTCACCATAGTTATTTGATCATTACGTCGTGTCACCGCCATCATCAGGGACCTCTACCCGAGGCATGCTGGTGTCTGACAGGGAAACAATTTTATGTGCTTTCACCATAGTTATTCAAGTAAAATACTATTGAAAGTACAGTTATTTGATCATTATGTCATTATACAGAATTTGAATTCATAAATCAATATAACTAGATGTTACTATAATTGGTTTGTTTGAAATTTATCCGTATGAGTTCATTATGAAATATCTCAACATCTTTCATGTTTCGTCATAATGTTATGGAGTTTTCAAGAAATTCTTACTACTTGAAAGCAGTTTTATGAGAGGCAGTATATGTTTTGCTTTTTTAAATTTTAATTTTGATTTTAACTTTTATTCATGTTGCGATTACTACATGAAACTACATGTATGCAGCATTTCCACAATGGTACAATAAATCTGATTGTATCACTGTTATTGTTAAATCCCAGGGAACGTGCAATTAATAACATATAGTGGATATTTCAGCTTTTCAGCGTGATGTCACTTATCTCTCAACGAAACGACACTGCTTTGACTATATATCTATATATAGGTTTATCCCCGTCAAGAAATGGGAGATAAGTGGTATCACACTTACAATAAAATATTCTGTTTATCATATGCTTCTTTGGCCGAAAATGTGTCGATTTATGTTCAACAATAGCTTCATTTCGGGAGCTTTTTGCGAGGTCAAGCCCTTGTTGGTTCGTCACTTAGCAACGGAGAATCATAGATTCACACTGGGTCATGTTCATGACGACATTTTGTTTAACTGCTCTTCTATATACTTCGTGAATGGATTTATAATACCATCATTTAACCGTGACGTCCTAGTTTTATCATGTAACTGTTTCTAACAAAACCCACATTTTTTAAAAACCAATATTTGATAATTCAAAATGTCAAACTTTCCAATTAGAATAAATAAGGGCATTGTTTATATTTTAGAATTGTATCTGTCTATGTTAGAGACAGGGAAAGGTTGATATTTGAACATTTCATATCTAAAATATTATTTTTTAAAAATCATAATGTTATTGTATGGTCGTTTTAGCATCGATATCTGTACCTGTAAACTCTGAATCATTATGAAATGATACATAAAACATTACCTTCCCACTGTCGGCGCTTGTATCCGTCAGAGAGCTGATAAGAGATACCGCTGGGGTGATTGACAAGCACAAACAATGTCAAGGTTACATGAGTTCGACTACGTTAAAGGAACTGCCTCACGTTTTTGGATATTTCATTTGTTACATATAAATGTTTATTATACAAGAGGAGAAAACATTGCAACACTCAACCCGAATATACTTAAACGTAGACTTAGACATCCTGCTTTACATCAGCGTATTTGTCTCATCCTGATACAGTCTCGTATTTGTCTCCGCCTAGTTCCATCCTATACCCTGATATCCTTCTGCCTAAAACACTAGTATCGCCACATATAGCAAGCCAATGAAATTACTCGCATTCAGCAATGGCTGCACCACCCGGATGAGAATTTAAACAAATGTCAATGTAGGCCATGAGCAACCAGCCGTAAGCGATACGAGTGTTTTAGGCCGAAGGATATCAGGGTATACAATGTATGCTGGAGCTAGGCGGAGACAAATACGCAGCTGTATCAGGATGAGACTAACATGTCACGTATCATTTGAAGTTCATGCGGCCATTTGGGAACAAGTTGTAATCATTCGCGTTAGGGAAATGGATTTGATAAGCGTAACCGAACTTGAACGTTCTTTTAAAAATCTTTGATATAGGTAGATTGTCGTGCAATTGGCAATATTGGTTTAGCTTTTCGTGAGATCAGTTTACAGCCGTAAGAAAATGTGAAAATATTTCATTGCATGTTAGGTAATACTTCTTAAAAATTGTCATGAATTCTTACTGAATTTGACATGAAATAAAGAAATACAATGAAATTTGTTTAAGGTTTTAAGTTTATTTTCTGTATTAGGTGTGTATTTTTTGTTTGCTTTTAAGATGTTCAGCACACTAAGTTAACTTCGCAAGGAAATTGTTTTTCAAGACAGATTTAGTAATTTTGATTTTCATAACAAATATATTTTTCTTTGATACGAACCTAAATGTCATATGTTATGACATAAATTCTAAAAATATAAATTTTTCCTCTGCAAAAATCATATATGACATACTGTTTTTCCATGAAAATCTTAAAACAGCCTTATTAAGACACAGAGGCGGAGATTACACGTTCAGTTTACATAAATAATAGTTGTATAACCTAACAAACGCTATCAACTCCAAACTGACATCCTGGCGGCTTTAGATAAGTCTCCAAAATTACGTTTGGCTGTTTCACGCGCGCCACTGTCCGGTTTTCGATCATAAGTGCGACTTTCTACCTTCGTATCGTCACTGTAGAAAACCAATTAGCTTCAAAATGATTATGTTCGGTGACAGTCGATACTTCGCGATCAAATGACACCATTGCTTAAGTTTCGCATATGTGACTCCATCAACTCACGGAGTGGCTCTTTAAGGCACATTCTTTTTTATTATTCATTTTTCATAATTCCACTAGATGCCGCAAGAGTCTCTTTTCTCTTTGATGCAATACATTTTTAAAAATGCAATATTTGGTTTCCAGATTTAACATCAATTTAAACAGCGTCATTAAGAAGACAGTATCACGAAAACAAAAATAGTTATATGTTTATCCAAAGCATGTTTTGAAAAAAGAGACAATCTTATAGTTTCGAAATATCTTTAGCGTTCACCGTCTACAAAAAGGCAAATACAACAAAAGCACAGATAGTGCATATTTATTGATATTACTAACGATCCGCACTCAGTTAATCTAATTCGTAAATTAATTAAAGGGTAACAGGGTATGTTTATGAAATCAAATATGTCAAACTTTATGGTGATATTTTGTCGAGAAGTATTGGTTTGTTCTCAAGATCAGCATTTAAGTGCTTATAAATTCAATGAAGTGACAATAAACAGGTCAAAGTCGTGATTTGTGATCGAAAACCGGACATTGGCGTGCACCAATGACACAAACGTAATTTTTTAAACTTACTTGCAGAAGACAAAAAAAATTCAGGACATATGGTATTTTTGCTCTTATTTCAGCAACAGAAGAAAATCACAAAAATACTGTGTGTCACTTTCATAAATATTCACGTATTCAGGTCATGATCTTGATTCTAAAAGACCGGAAGTATTTAATGCAAGGTGGCATTAAATTCGCAGGAACTACGATATCGGAGATATTAAAAAAAATTTACAGCAAGAAAAGCGAAAACGGTAACCCCTATCTTAATCCAGTAACAATGCTAATAAATCTACTTTTTTTTAATCGGCGAAGACAAGATTGCTTTGACAAACAATATTTGTTCTCAGTTAAGAGTCTAGGTAGATTCAAAAGCTGCCAAAATTACTACTTCAGCCGTTTTAGCTCATATGTTGTTCATTTTTGTGCACAGCTGACCATTGATTTTTATATCTTTTAGCCGACTTTGGCCGTCTTCACTTTTTCATTGTTGATTATATGTAACTATTTAGTTAAATGCAATGTGTTCAATCAACTACCAAAGTTGTAGCAACATCTTTTAGGAGATTATCCGCCTGGTAAAACAACACTCAAAATTCAAAGCTTACCGAAAGTCGACCTCCTGAGATTTTAGACAATTCAGAGCCTGAGCCGACAACGTTGATTACAGATAAAATGTATGATTACTGATTACTCAGTGTTCTAACTTGGTGCCTAAATCTTCATACACCTGAATTAAAATAGCCAATTTGAATCGAAAAAGCGGAAAATGGTGCCTTTTAATTCAATTTGATTGGACTGTTTCATGTTTTTGCTGCATTGTAATTTTTTTGTCAGTTTTTCTGTGTTATGTGTGTTTACTATAACCCTTTGGTAATCTAAATAATAGGCTAAATACATTTCATAAAATTACTTATTTACATATTTAAAAAGTTTATAAGAATAAGTTTTGATGATCTAGAAAAGTTTAAACAGCACAAAGCACAAATAATGGAATATTTCCGCCAGACCCTAGTTTGAATTTCAAAATGCAAAGACTCAACAGTGGCTGATGACTAATAAAAATGAGAATAGCGGAATCATCTCAAAATAAGTTTCAAATGATAAGTAGAAATCTATATATTTTCAACCATGGCTAGATTTTGAGTGAAGCTCACGGATTTATTATTGATGAGGTTCAAATTAGAAGAATGTCTTGATATAAGTTAAATCATTTGGAATGTTTAAATTTTAACTGAATGATCACCCAAAACGCTCACGGTCTTTGATGAAACTATTGATGATTAACTGCATGTATCACAAAACTGGAAACGTCTTGAAGAACGATTTCTTTGACCTGGGCTCAAAAAATAGAGTCTTGATCAAATTTTTTTTGAATATTATAATATCTGAAATCACGCTATCTACAAGTGTATAAATTCTTGTAATTGTTTGGGTTATGAACCTATCGGGATTCGAACCCACACCCTGAGGGTTATGTGACATCGCTAGCACTGACCGTACCAGGATCTTACCAGCTCGACCTTGTCGCCTCATTCACCATCATAACAACAGCTTCTCTCCGCTTTTTGATACATTATTGTCAAACTTCATATAAAGCATGTAACATGGGTTAAACTTGTGGTAAGTGCAGATTTCACTATTACATCTATGTAACCTGGCCTCGTTGCGCTTGCGGAACGAGACCAGGAACCATGTTGCTGACATTCATTCAAAGAAATGCGCTATTCAACATAAAACACAGAAACTTACTGCAGCGCAAGCGGAACGAGACCAGGAACCATGTTGCTGACATTCATTCAAAGAAATGCGCTATTCAACATAAAACACAGAAACTTACTGTAGCGCAAGCGGAACGAGACCAGGAACCATGTTGCTGACATTCATTCAAAGAAATGCGCTATTCAACATAAAACACAGAAACTTACTGCAGCGCAAGCGGAACGAGACCAGGAACCATGTTGCTGACATTCATTCAAAGAAATGCGCTATTCAACATAAAACACAGAAACTTACTGCAGCGCAAGCGGAACGAGACCAGGAACCATGTTGCTGACATTCATTCAAAGAAATGCGCTATTCAAAATAAAACACAGAAACGAGCCACGAGCCGGCGCTAAGAGTGGGGATCATTGAATTGATTATTTCCATAAGGGTACATTAGCAATGAATACATATATATCTTATATTTTCTATCTTTCTAAAAATTCGTTGAAATACTTCATTGTAGTACAGTTTAATTTTCTTAAATGCCATAAAGGGCATAATCGCAGGTAGAAAATCGACAGACCAATCTTTAACCTAATGATCTTTAGGTTAGTCATCAGGGAACACAATCGAAAGTAACATTTGTGAAAATAGTTTGAAACATAGTGAAACATAGTGAAACATAGTGAAACATAGTTATAATCAAAACAGTGTTCTGATTTTTCCTTGCATAACAGGCTGTTACACAAATATCCATTTACAAATCTTCAACTAAAATAACAATCCTTTGATATTATGACTAATCAATTTTCCGCATGCAAAGACAATGTCTGAAATAAGAGCGTTAACATGGTACATGAATATACATAATCTAAATTGTTAAGTCGAAACTAATGTTTGAAACGATAGAAATCGCTTCTTCATTTGTGAAATAGTCACTTCAGAATTATTGCTAAGTGGTCGAATTATGATGTATAAAAAACTGTTCTCAAATTAAAACAAATATTTAGAAAATGGAAAATATGTTGACTCAGTTACATTATAATAATAATCATAGAAAATTAAGTGGTCTTTTGGGTTTTTGCCTAATGTTCAAAGCGTTGAGCTAATACTTTTGAAAAGATGTTTCCTTATCTTTAAAACTCTCCAAAAATAAACAAATATTGTTGATAAGAAATCTTTCTTGAATATTTACGACTGCGGCGGACAGCAGGTAAGCAAAAATGCAACACATTGGTCCAAAATGCAAATCTCAAATTTCTTTATTTACTTTTTATAAAAACGCAAGATATATCATAATGTTAACAAATATCTTCTTAAAACCAGAATATAAAAAATAAAAAGTCTGTAATATTGAATCTTTTGTTTTTGAAACCTTGAAATCAAACTGTAAATCAAAAGAATTTTCACTCTGTTTACAAGACGATAATAGCAATGCTGGTCAGAAGAGTATTGTTATTGATATTGATTATGATTTACCACTATGATTGATTTATAATCGTAAATAATATATAACAAAAGGTTCGTGTCATGCAAACTTCTTGCATGTCAATACCTAGAATATTTTCATATTAGATTATCAAGGTTAATATATTTTCCATCACCAATGTACAAAAAGCATGTACAGTAAAAAGATCAAAGGGTCAAAAGATATCTTTTATTCACTGACTACATGTATAATTTCTTGTCACTAGATGTTACAACGTATATCTGAATGTGAGAGGACAATCCTTCATCTTCTCCTGGTAGAGCTGATCAAACCACTCGTTCTGAGCCACAGTGAACCAGTTCTTCCAGTCTCCAACTTCACCTGTTGAGGATATTTTATTAAATTTATTGAATATAATAGTTGCAAAGTCAGTGAATTAATTCAAATTAATTTACAAAAAAATAATTTAAAGTTATATTTACACCTTCAATTACTGTCGTATATAAACTAGCATTCATAGCTATGTATACCTTGAGTGTTACATGTACTGAGCAAAAGGAAGCTTTATTCTTTGATGAATTATTAATAACTCTTTTGAATTGATAATCTTCATTAGTTGTATCAATCAGTGGTAATTACTTCGTTCTCCACAAGACTCTTTTCAATCTTCAAGATTGCGTTTGATTGGCTTAGTATTTCTGTTAACAAAGCAACGAAAACTGATTATAACGATTATAACGTTTCATTTTCAGGGAATCAGTACCAAGTACCAAGGCGCCCAAACGACAAAGTAACATTCATCTGGATCTTGTTGGCTTTAACATCTTGTCAAGAAAACAATCTGTCATATGTTTCAATGGAAACAGACCCAAAAAATGATTTCATGAAAACCGAAAACAACGCACAACTACACTAGAATGATTGTTCAATACATTAAACTTCATAGAGCCAGTGTCCGTGGTTTTTCAGTTCTGGTCCGCAAACAATATTCTCAGATGGTCAAAATACAAATCTCAAGGATTTAAAAACACCAAAAGGAACCACAGGACATATCGATTGTTGCATATACAACCCTTCAATGAGCTAGACCAAGTGGTTCATAATATTGTGTTTTTTTTAATTACCAAACAATATCAATTAATGTGGAATCAAAAAGGGAAGATTGTAACCCACAACATTAGATTCTTTATAATGATAGTAATAATGATAATAGTCATTTTGAATTGCGCTATTTCCATGCATGGCCAAAGCTCACAAATTCGATCTTTACCCTTTAGGAATAGCACTTTCGCTGCAGACATTTGTGGAAAGTCAAGCATGGGTCCAGTCTTGCTGTTACCAACTGAGGCTAATGAGATTAAATATGCAGAAACTTACCTTTTCTGAAGACATGGTCAGATGACTCGATCTTAGTTTTCTTCATTGTAGAGAAATCACAATTGTTGCAAACTTCAATCAGGAACTCATCACTTCTGTCGATCTTCAGGAAGTCCCTTATCTTTACAACTGCTGTGTAAAGGTCCTGCAAACAATAGCTTTAGCCTTCAAATCAATTGTCGTAATCATTATTTTCAATCGCATTCACACAAAAACATTCATGAGAAAATTATCTAAGAATCCTAGTAAAATTCTTCAGCCGATCTTCAATAAACTTTTTTAGGGACGAAAATTGTTATCTTTCGAATCAGAAGTCCAGATCGATCTAAATCAATGACTATTGTCTTCGGATTATGAGAAATATCCTGTGATGTTGTGCGTCATTTCAATATTATTGCCTAGGTACCTGCCTAGACTATCAAACTTTGGTTATATGTGTTAAGAATGATTTCTTACAGCCGAACTCGTGAATACCTGATATTTTTCAAAACGGAGCCAGGTACGAGGGAATAGTTTCGATCTGATTTCAATGAGATTGTATTTTTGGTATGTAGCACTCACTTCCTTCATATCTTCATAGTTGAGAGACAGGATGGGTACATCTGATGTCTTCTTGGCATCTTCCCAATTCCTTACATAATCGAACCAGGAACCATAGTCAACTGGATCATAATATGAACTTTATTAGTCATGAGAATCAATTATTATTTTGTTTAATCGCTACAGTCAATTGGTAATTCAAGATCGCCATCATAATTCCAAATTTTATTCGAATGACAACAGACTTTCTATCACAAAATGTTTACCTAAAGACCAAAGACGTGAGTTTCTACAATTGTGTGACAAGTTTATAATTATAATCACGATAAAAAGATTCTTTGGTTTATCAATATTTTATAGTTTTCTTTATGAACGAATGTTAATGGATTTTGAGGCTGTGAGGAACACGATCAACTTTGTCTCCAAATTTATGAATGGCTTGCATACCCTTCATGACAATAAAATTTCACTCTATCATTTCGCGATGGCCGTCGTGTAAATTTATCATGATGCAATTATATACAATATATGTTTACTGCAAATGATATCTCCTGTAAAATAAAGCAATATAATTTTCAATTCGATTGTAGGCCATCGGCTTTTGTGTAATGCTTAAGAGTCATTTGAATTTTGTTGAGTAGAGTGATAAATGTGAAAAGGAAGTTCATACGTTTTCCCTCGATTGAAGGTTTCAGAAAGTTCTTCCACTCTCCTTTGTATTCGTAGGAAGGAATCTTCTTAATGAAGTTATAGTAAGACACAACCATATCCTTAGGGTTTCTATCGATGTAGATTACTTTTGGTTTCTTTATTTTCACCTGTACGGGTAGGTGATCAAAGCGCAGGTGCGTGTTCAGAAGTCTTGGGGATGGATTGTCCTTGTAAGATTCCTCCTCAACAAACTCCATCATTCCTATAACTTTGCTGATGTCTTCTGCATCAACCTTGCCAGCCACCAGAAAACGCACGATATCAAACAGCCAATGTGTTCCTTGAATAAAACGTAAATAAGTTGAAGAAATGTGCTGAAAGATACAACGATTATCATTTACCAAACAAGCTGACAAATCACGCAACTTCATCTTAAATGTAAGGTATTCAACCTTGAATGAAGTAGAGATGTGAAAGTAGATGAGATTTCAAATGTTAAACATTTATCCTCAAAAGTGAAACTAAAGGCATGGACTCTGTTCATGTTACGTTATAATATTAAAAGATTCTGAAACATTTCAATAAAACATATGTTGACAAAGCCTAGATTTAACCAATTGATTTTTATACTCAGGTATAGAGACCGGAAGAGGTGATTTAATAGCTTCAGATAGAATTGTACCTTTTCTGATTTAAAGTCAGCGCTGTTTTTGTGCTGTACACTAGACCTTATAAAACACATTATGTAAAGATAACATCTTTTATAAGTGTTCAAGAGGATATTTTTACTATCGTATTTACTCCCTCATTTGGCAACCATCGAGTAAGGTAGTTTTTGAAAGTGTAAATTAGTATTCCTCAAAGTTTGACAAGTTGGTATTTCATATAGAAAAATGAAATTGTACAATCATTGTTCTACATAAATGGATTATTCAGAACTGAAAAACATTATCATTTTCTTACTTATATTGTTCTGCATTGGCTCATATCTTAATAACAACTTAATAAAATAATTTTTTAAATATCCACCCTTCCATACTGAAAAACTATGAGTCTAATGATGATGGAAACATAAACGATGTAAGTGAGCGTAAGCTTTGATTCGTGACTTGATTTGCTATATCATTTGTAAGCTTTAATTCGTGCCTTGATTGGCTGAAACATTTGTAAGCTTTAATTAGTGACTTGATTTGCTGAAACATTTGTAAGTTTTGATTCAAGACTTGTTTTGCGCAAACCCTTTTTAGGGTATAATCAGTGACTTGATTTGCGCAAACATATGTAAGCTTTAATGACGCTTCATTTTTCTAAACACGCTCTTACCTGTTCAAGTTCCTCAAAAATTGAAATATTATAAAATCACCAAACACCGATATAGAGCTTTGGTGTATGAGTTTGTGTTCAAATACGCTAGCGTTTACAAATATAGCGTACAATACGCAGGGTTTTTTCAATTCCATTTAGAGGAAATGTCTGCGTATATCTACTCCCATTATAAATTCAGATACATTTTAAATGACTTTTAAAAATCTATATATGTCCAGATCTCTTCTCCACACTAACAATTTCAACATACGATGGAATGCAGCTTACCAGACTTCGGGAAAGCGCAAATGAAGATATCGTCAGGTCGTACTTGCACTGAAGGGAAATTGCTCAAAGTTGTCTGGACGTTCGGAAAGTTCGGATATCTAAAATCGTTGAACTCGTAGATAGTTAATGTATCCCCTCCATCATCAGCTACCTTGATTGTCGCCATCCTGCAATCTCAGACTTGGAAATATATTTAGCTCATATGTGTTGTACCTTTATTTAAAGTGGCACTAGCAAGATTTTTGGGAGATTTGTTTCTCCTAATTTTCTTCAATAAACATTAGTTCATGCCAAATGTAATTTCTTCAGAGGGTTAAAACATCTCATTACTCAACCCGTAAAGGAAATAATCAAGTATCAAGCAAAAACCATTGGCGGCCATTTTTGTGTGAACACCTCTAAACCATTTGAGGTAGGGAAATTGATTTGCAATGATTAATCGATCATAATACGTTTTAAAACTACTTTTTTTATAAAGCAATATTGTGTAGCAATTGGAAACATTTCGTTTTGTTTAAGTGAGATTCTCTCGTGCTACTGTCCCGTTAATCACTTAGGTTAAAAAGACATGGGGACTCTTGTAGACTTGACACACTAGTGTACCATTCATAATTATAGTAATTTAACACGTATTAACGATCATCGCCATCAGGACAGTATCCTCCGATGGGTTACGTTCTTTAAAGAGCCACTCCGTGAGCTTTTGGAGTCATATATGTCAAACTTAATCAATGGTGTCATTTGATCGCGAATCATCGACTGTTACCAAAAAGACACATTCTAAAGCTTATTGGGTTTTTTACAGTGACAACATGAAGGTAGAACGTCGCAATTATGATCGAAAACCGGACGGTGGCGCGCGTCAAATAGTCAAACGTAATTTTGGAGACTTATCTAAAACAGCCAGGAGGGCAGTTAGGAGTTGATAGTGTTTGTTAGGTAATATAACTAGCATCCATGTATTTTGGACGTGATATCTACACATCTGTGCATTTATAAGATTGTTTTTCGATTTTCATGGAAAACCAGTATTTGTCATTTATATGTCTTTTGGACATGCAAAGTTTAGATGTTTTGATTTTATATCACCACATATGACATTTAGGTTCGTATCAAAGGTAAATAATATGTTATGAAAATCACGGAGTGGCTCTTTAAACATTGTTTTGTAATTAGAAACATTAATTGTCGTTTTCGAGACATCACTATAGGATTGTTAAGAAAACTGTTCTACTGCCCCTTTAAAGTATTCTATTTGCATCAAAGCAAGAAACACTAGCTAGCTCATTTACTTTTTAGCTATAATTCTAATTGTGGTAATTTATCTCCTTGTTTTCTTTATCAGTTTAGAAATTCAAATTGTTTTACAACTTATTTTAATCAGCCCTTTTAATCAGAACCCCACAACCCTCTTACACCTCCGCGCTTATTTGAGGAAATACGGTATATGCTTGTGTAAGTTTCGTCCAGACATCCATATGCATTGTCGCTCTTCTTAATTTGACAAGTAAGTCAAGACTTGCAATTCAGTGTGATCTATGTAAAGTTTATGAAAATAACTTAAATTCAAGTCATTTTTTTGTAACCCTAGAAACCCGGAAATGTCTCAGATTCAAAAGAAATTATCGTTCCCTTTCCTTTCCAATTAGCTGTCCCGCATGCCTCATGTAGTAGAGAAAGCCTTTTTATCATCATGGGTCAGGATGACCTAACCTTCACACAGCAAGTTATATAATATCAAGTTTGCTCAAATGTAGAACAGTTATACCACACGTGGCTAGTTAGGATATAATGATTATTTCATTGATAAGGACAATCTAAATATTATATCCTACCTCGTGAAACGAATGAGTCAGCTAAGCTCTTGGGCAGAGCAAGTATAGGCTGCATTCAAAATGCAGAATCCTACACCATAACGCAGGGTCTGTAGATATACAACTACGCCCATGCCTGATCGCTCCCCTGGCCTTTTAAAGAGCCACTCCGTGATTTTCATAAAATATTATTTACCTTTGACACGAACCTAAATGTGGTTTCGGTGATATCGAATTAAAAAATCTGAACTTTTCATGTCCAAAAGACATATATATGACAAATTCATGGATACTAGTTATAAACACTATCAATTCCTAACTGCCCTCCTGCATGTTTTAGAAAAGTCTTCAAAATAACGTTTGACTATTTGACGCGCCACCGTCCGGTTTTCGATCATTATTGCGACGTTGATCTTCATATTGTCACTGTAAATAAACCCAATAAGCTTTAAAATGTTTCTTTTCGGTAACAGTTTAATGACACCATTGATTGAGTTTGGCATATATGACTCCATCAACTCACGGAGTGGCTCTTTAAAGCGACATCCTCCTCGAGTTGTCAGAGTCACGTATGCCAAATTTTACTGACGGTGTCATTTGTTGGAGAAATAATGTATATCATTTTAAGGCTAATCAGTTTTGTCAGTGACGTTATGAAGCTTTAAAGTCCTGATTGTGATCGAAAACCGGAAAATGACGCGTATCAATTCTCCAAACGTTATTTTTTAAACTTATCTTAAGCTGTCAGGATAACACATAGGAGTCAATGTTGTTTGAGAAGTGTTATGTCCAGTATGCAATTGGGCTTACGGTTTCGGTTTATGCGCAGGTCTGTTTTTAGATATTCACTGAAAACAAGTATTTGTAATTTAGGATGAAAATGTTATTTGTTTCGAATTTATATTACCATACATGGTATTAAGGTTTGTTGAAAGATAAGCCATATGTCATGAAAATCACGGCGAGCCTTTTAAAAACAGAAATATGAATAGTTGTAGCTCCTATGTATAAAATTGGATATTTATCATCGTGCAACATCCTGCTTGTTTTTAAACTTTGAATTGATTACCAAGCTTGTTGCTAATTGCGTGCGTGCGTTGGGGTTTAACGCCGCTTTCAAGATTATTTCACTTATTTCGCGGCAGCTAGCATTATTGCAGGGAGAATGCCCGCAACACTATTGTGGCTATGCATTGCGGTGAAATCTGCGAGCATCGGCTGGAACTAGCGAACCATTGGTGGTACTGCGCTGAAATTCAGTATAGCATTGCACCCAGACCTGACTGCGTGTAGAACAGTTCTCTAATGCAGACAAAGTTGCCGAGCCCCTGGAAACACAATGTACAAGTCACCTCGTGAAGTAGTAAATTATATAATTACAATCGTGGCTGCGGCACTCGTGAACATATCAATTTCAGTTCCACTCGATGACATACGTAGTATTTGACCTGAAATGGTGTGCAGTATAATGTGCTGCAATGACTCTGCATATACGTTTTGTCATACATGAAAACACTTAACTCTTATCTAGTTCCTAACCTCTGTAAATGTGTGGCGGCTGTAAATGTGGAAAATAATAAGGTCATATTTATTTATGAAGATAATAAATAAGCAAATTTAACTGCTTAAGAATAATTGTGAGTAACATAGAAAGACCCTTCTGTTCTTGGTAAATTTTATAGCGCCAGTAGTCATTTCATCTGTCTACAGTAAACTCCTTATAATCCGGTATCTTCTGTAAAACAACACTTTTGATGGTTAATGGAATGTTATCATCCTATGAAAACAGCTTTGCATGTTTGTTTAGCGGACTGCAATAAAAACGTTTTTTTAACTATCTCATTTCATCCAATTGTTAACATATTTTTGGGGATTTCATTCAACTGATAACCATCTTTGGGTTTTTTTCTTTGTACATTTTTTAAATTTCAAAGTATAAAATGAGTCTATATACGTGAACTCCAAGGACAAGTGTTGTCAATGAAACGGTTCAATAGTTTCAAACATTTAGTCAATTCAAATGAAGGTTAGGTAAGGTGATATAGGGTTAAACGCCGCTTTCAAGAGTAATTCACTTATATCGCGGCTGCTAGTATTATTGCAGGGAGAAAGTCCGCAACACCATTGTGGCTATGCATTGTGATGAAACCTGCGAGCATCGGCTTGAACTAACGAACCATGGGTGGTACTGCACTGAAATTCAGTTTAACAGTGCACACATATTCGACTGCGTGTAGAACAGTTCTCTACTGCAGACAAAGTTGCCAAACCCCTGGCGGGATTCGAATCACGGATCTCTTGATCCGATTCAAATGAAGAAAGATTCCCATGAATTTTTGACCCTGAAAAAATTGTGATCAGGTTTAAGTGCCGTTTTACTTGATTCATCTCAGTCATATACCCACTTGATACGGTTCGTGAATGATATGTCCTAAATCAGGAGAAGCACTTGGACTGTTTTTTCCGTGACAGGACACTACTCTGTTTGACCATTGTATACATAGAGGATACTAAACGACCTTACATTTAATACTATTTCTATTAAACGAGTCCATGAGTCAGTATATAACGAGAGAAAGCGAGTTTGTTACCAAATCATTAACGAGTTTAATAAATATAGTTTTGAAGTAAGTTTAGTATTCTGTTAATTACTTGACCTCAGTAATCAGGTCTGATTGCAGAAAGTGTACTGAACAAACATTTATTACTCTCTCATTGAAGATACCGCCGTTTAATAAATCTACAATGTTATTACACATTGTGTAATAACATCGCGTGTTGATTGTCACATGACGTCACAATCGTTAAGCATTAAGTCACAATGTTACCGGCGCGGCAACAATGACAATCTCGGCGATTTTCAAGCTTTTGCTTTGATTTAATTCAGCGAGTAATAAATAAAATACTAAACTCAGTCCCGTATAATTACATTTTTATGAAACTCGTGAATGGTATCGATATCTAACTCGCTTTCGCTTGTTAAAACAATACACTCGTTTCTTACATATCTTATTCGTTTAGTATTCTCTATTTCTGCGACTTGGTCGCCATTGTGACGGCGGTGCAAACATTGGGACGTCACAACCACACAAAATGTCATGACGTCATACGTGCAGCGGTATTACTCCAGTTTAATATCGCCGTATAAATATCACACTGCAGTATGTAACACGGGCGAGTAATAATATTCACAACTTGTTGATGATCGTCATTACTTCTCTATGAAATGAAATACAAATGATGCCTCATATGTCTTGCTTTTATGAATACTTCTCTGTTCCAAATCAGTTATGTGTTTTGTTATTGGTTAAAATTTCCAAAACTATTTCCATTCCGTTTAGTTCTAACAATATCTATATCGATGGTGTGTTGAAAATCATGGTGGTCACCAATTTCGGTCGAATGGTACAACTTACAACACTAGTTAGAGCTCGGGAATGCAATTGTTGAAGAATGAAATATTCTCATTGAAAGCATCCGGGTACTTAAATCCTCTTCGTCTTGTTCCAGAAGCTCCAATGCCTGCGGGGACATGTCCCTTCGACTCTGTTAATGCAATGGAGTAAGTAAGCGAGGAACCCAGCGTGCTGACACTTTGGACATATGCAACTGGTTATGGAGTATGTTCCATGCACTGCCGTAACTCAGACCTTCATTATCATTTGTAGAGTTACGCGGCGATCTTCTTGAACCAGGGTCTCAACCTTCTTGATGACATCCATATCATCGGTAAGTGAGGGGCGTCCACTTCTTGGCTCACCTGCGAGGGACATGTGGCCTGTTTGTAAATTCCTTTTCCATCTCACAACAGTGTCATAGGATGGGCTGTCATTGTCATTTCATCTCATCATGAATTTGACGTGCAGTATAGCCCTTCAGATGTAAAAACTTAATTACACTGTGCGCCTCAATTTTCTCCATAATAGGGGGTACTGTGCTATTTTAAGTACACTCTTTGTGATAATTGAAATTTTTTTTATATCCCCTCGTATTTTAACTTTAGCAACATTGTCGGTAATTTTACTACACGTGCATGTGATTCCTATCAAATTGTCGTATATTATTAACCTTCCACGAAGTTCTTACTTTTGTGCCAACGAAAAGGCGATGCAATCAAACACACACACACAATTTGAATTTTATGAAAATTTTCTATACTCAAATATTATGCCGAATTACTTATGTAATTGCATGACTCCTAGTTTCAGTGATCTCTACAGGCCATACTGGCATCCTTGATTTCTTCATAGGTATGTCTGCTTGCTGTAATCGCTTCGTTGTTGTCACAGGTCGGAATGACATGGCTGACATGAACTGACAAACCCTGGCAATTATCAAAAATAATAATAATTTTCAAGATTATTTCACTTATATCGCGGCTGCTAGTATTATTGCAGGGAGAAAGCCCGCAACACCATTGTGACTATGCATTGCGGTGAAACCTGCGAACATCGGCTGGAACTAGCGAACCATGGGAGGTACTGCATTGAAATTCAGTGTAGCATTGCATCAAAACCTGACTGCATGTAGAACAGTTCTCTACTGCAGACAAAGTTCCCGAGCCCCAGCCGGGATAATGTATGAGACAAATTATGTCAACCATATCTTGAGCTTCAATCAAACCTTCAGATACTTTAGAGGTGTCTACTCTCGAGCAATTTTAAATTGAAGGGTGTTATATGGAGGTTCATTTGGGGTTCCTAGAAAATTAAGATACTTAGTTGATTATAAGGGGGTGACGCTATAAACACTGTCATTCAGATTTATACTCAACAAAAACGTATAAGGACCGAAATTTTCAATAATGAGATATTTTACAGTTCATGTACCGATCCATGTTGTGCTTATATATAAAAAGTTTGGGTGGTTCTTAACTTAATGCAAGACTTGATAATTGGTATGGCTTAATTTTCTTGTTAATCAAAAATTTACCTCAATGTTTTTTACCACTTCATGATTATTTGAGGATACATGATGAAATTTACAACAAAAATCAGTGCTATGATTTTTATGTCATGAAAAGATTAATAATGATATCGATACCGAATGAGTACACATGTTATTTAAACCTATAGATTGATAGTACAACAAATTGTTTCACCCTGGATTAAAACAACCTGAGATCTTTGACTTGGAAGATCTATCATTTCATGTTCGACTTGAATTATATTGAATGTCAGGATTATTGTTTTTAACAAACATGAAATATATGTGAATAATCTAAATTGATAACTGAATGATGTTTACCGAATAGTCTTTAAACTTTCACTGGAAAAATAACAATAGTTTTCCAAGAAGTAAATTCCAGTGATGCAATAGATACTATTACAATATTTTTTTCGGTAAGTTAATCACTTTATACGCGTAAGTTAAAATGCACTTTAGCATGTTTTTATGTTTTATTTGTTTTTTTTTCATTTAATATAAACATATACATAGCTAGCTTTTTTTCAGAGGATAAAACATTGCATCACTGAAGTGAAATATTCATAGTCTTGAAATAGAATCTTACGTCTTAAACGAAAACTTTAAGCAGTCATTTTGGTGAGAGCACATTAAATCATTCAAGGTAGGGAAATAGATTAGCTCAGCCTAACTGAATCTCTTATATTCTTATTGTAACACTATATATTTGTCAAAAAGGATCTCTTTTAATTTTTAACATTTTGATTTCAATTTGGCAGTTCTATGCCTTACGAAAACCCGACACAGTGACTTTTGATATTTTTATTTATGATATTTTAGATAATTGCTACACAATGTTTTAATAAAAACGAGCAGTTTTAAAACGAAGGTACCATGGTTGGTTAAGCTATAGCCTATAAATCAATTTCCCAAGCTTGAGCTATGAGTGAATAAAAGAAGCAAAAAATGGCCGCCAGTGGGTTTTTTAATACTTGGTTATTACCTCTTCGCCTGAGGATGACCGAGTTGAGTAATGAGATATTTTGACCCTCTCAAGATAATATATATTGTGGAAAATTTGGAGAAATAAATCTGACAAATATGTGCTACTGCCCCTTTAAATGCGAGTAGAACGAATAAGACACCGATATTTGAGGAAACTAATATCTTATTCTTTAACACCAGAAAATAACCACTGGGTTGTCTTTCTTTACGACCCTGTAGAGTTTCAGGTTAATCAATCATTTCATTATATTTCTTGATAATCGTACTTTAAATTGAACACTGAGGTAAAAGTGAGGGACATTCATCTATGTCATCACAAGTTATATCTGAATGTAAAGAGACGATCTTTATTCTTCATGCCAAATTGCGTTAAACAGACCCAATGACTATTTCATGGTCATGGCATGCTTATATTTCGATTTTTCCCACTCTGTCTTCTTGAATATTCTCTTTGAGGACATTGAACAGATCTTTGTCTTCACAGAGTATATCTGAATGTGAGAGGACAATCCTTCATCTTCTCCTGGTAGAGCTGATCAAACCACTCGTTCTGAGCCACAGTGAACCAGTTCTTCCAGTCTCCGACCTCACCTGTAGGAGAAATTCCTGAATTTATCCATAAACGTTATAATGTAGTCGATGAAATATAATAATAATCAAGTGTGTCAAAAAATCTAATTAGTTTTAATAACACCCTGAATCATTAAATGATATGTTAACATGGACAAAGTTTTTTTTATTTATTGTAACTTCGAAATTGCAAAATAGAAAAACGAAGATATACAAAAAAACTTTCCGGTTTAAAAAAGACTGATGAAGGGTCATTAACTTCCCAGCAAGGAGATTACTGACATTTTGTTAATGCTATTTCCATGCATGGTCAAAGATCACAAATTCTATCATTACCCTTTAGAAATAGCTCTCTCGATGCACCAAACGCTTCGCGTGACCATATAGGTTCATATCTTCTGGTGTTACCATCGATGAGGATTGTGGTAAAAAAACTGAGAAATTTGTGTAAAGAGGTGATGCATGCACGTATTTCGTCTTGCTGTTACCAACTGAGCTTAATGAGATTAAATCATGGAATTTATTAACTTACCTTTTCTAAAGACAAGGTCAGATGTTTGGACCTTAGTTTTCTTCATTTTAGAGAAATCACAATTGTTGCAAACTTCCTCCAGGAACTCATCACTGTCGGGGCAATCCTTAAAAGCTGTTTCCTTTATGGACCTAATCTGTAATGTTGCTGAGTTGCAATTATTTTGAAAGATGTAAGAATAGAGTTTAAAAACAAACCTTTTCTGAAAACTACTTCAGATATCATGACTTTGGTTTTCTTCATTGTAGAGAAATCACAATTGCTGCAAACTTCCTTCAGGAACTCGTCACTTCTGTCGATATTCAAGAAGTCCCTTATCTTTACAACCGCTGTGTAAAGATCCTGTAAACAATTGCATTAGCCTTCAACTCAATTGTGGTAATCATTACTTTCAATCTCATTTACACAAAAACATTCATTAGAAAATTATCTAAGAATCTAAGTTAAATTCTTCAGGCATACTTAAATAAACGTTTTTTAGGGACGAAAATTGTTGTCTTTTGAATCAGATTTCCAAAGATCGACCTAAATCGATGACTTTTGTCTCCGGATTATGAGAAATGTTGTGTGATGTTGTGATAAGGCATCTCAATCCTATTGCCGAAGTACCTCCCTAAACTACCAAACTTTGGTTGTAGGTTTTAAGAATGATTTCTTACAGCAGAACTGGTGAAGATATATTATTTTTGGTACGACTCCAAGCAATTTTATTCGCAGACTGAAACTTTGGTACTTCTGTCATAGCTGATTTTCTACAACAAACATTTTCTTAGACACAACAACTGCATAAACTTCAACTCACTTCCTTCATATCCTCATAGTTGAGAGACAGGATGGGTACATCTGATATCTTCTTGGCTTCTTCCCAATTCTTTACATAGTCGAACCAGGATCCATAGTCAACTGGATCATAATATGAACTTTATTAGTTATGACAATCAATTAATATTTTGTTTAATCGCTACAAATTTTATTCGAATGACAATAGACCTTCAAAAATGTTGACCTAAAGACCAAAGACGTGAAAGCGTTTCAACTCCTAAAACAACTTTCTAATTATAATCACGATAAAAAGATTCTTTGGTTTATTAATATCTTATATTTCTATTTTATCAACGAATGTTAATAGAAGCTATGAGGAACACAATCAACTTTGTCTCCAAATTTGTGAATGGCTTGCACACCCTTCAAGACAATAAAACTTCACTCTACCATTTCGCGATGGCCGTCATGTAAATTTATCATAAGGCAATTATATGCAATGTTGCGAACAACATGATTCTCAATCCACATTTCAATTTCTATTCTTAATATCCACCTTGAATAATTAAAGTTTTAATCCATTTCATGTCCACTCCAACTCCGAGTAAAACAAAGTTCAAATTTCAAATAAATGTTCAAGTTTCCTGAAGGCTTCTCTTTATATTCATTCATGTATCCTCAAGAAATTCAAATACATGATATATCCAATCAAATCCATTCCAAAATCCAAGCAATTCCATATGACTATATTGTCAAGACTTCAAAATCCAGTTCAGCTTTTACAACTCACAAAAATCTTCAAACCCACTTGATTCTAAGTTTCATTTCATCAATTCAATGTTTACAACATTTGAACATATTCTGCTTAACAGCAACATCCTTATTCAACATTCAAATTCTTTTCCAAAGGTTCATATTCTTATTTCAAACTCCAAGTTCAAATTCCAACATTTTTTCCATTTGCTCTTAACAGTAGATTAACTGGAAATAACAAAAAACATAATCAGTGTTTGGAAATACCAAACCCTAAAGTTATCAAATTTACCATATAAATGAACTTAAATAAATTAAAACAAATTGCTGTACTGGCAACTTGCACTGATATCTTTAGAGCACTTTACACAAATCATTCAAAAAGGAAAAAAGCACATGGCCTAGAAAATATTTAAATATGCACTTCCGTAACATGAAAAACAATAAATTACTACCAATATATATATTGCTTGAAGAAACAATTAGAAAAGAGTATTCTTATGCCTAATATATATATATATATATATATATATATATATATATATATATATATATATATATATATTTATATATATATATATAGGCCTAATTCAATAATTTTGACAAACTCACCACTTACCACAAAGTTTACAAAATAAAGCAATAATTTAACACAAAGTTAACCTAACCTACATGAAAAACAATTAGAAGCTACTTTTACCAATTAAACAACATAAAATGTGATGAAATATAATAATTATGCTTACCGCTACTTTAGACATTCTTCGGGTTCAAACATTTTCTTTTGCTAAAAGCAAACGCATGGCCTAAAAATGACTTTAACTTCCCTTTGTAGAGTTATCAAAAGTGGCAAGGGCACTTATGCGAAATAGGAGCTAAATTAAATATGGTTGAATAAAAAACTTGAATTTTAACGAAGAAAAATTTAGAAAAATAAAGATTATGGAAAACAAGCTAGTATTTTGACCGTAACATACAATATATGTTTACTGCAAATGATATGTCCTGTAAATATAGCAATATAATTTTGAATTCGATTGTAGGCCATCGGCTTTTGTATAATGCTTAAGAGTCATTTAAATTTTATTGAGTAGAGTGATATCTTTAGGTGATAGTTATGAAAAGGAAATTCATACGTTTTCCTTTGACGGAAGGTTTCAGGAAGTTCTTCCACTCTCCTTTGTATTCGTAGGAAGGAAACTTCTTTATGAAGTTATAGTAGGACACCAACATATCCTTAGGGTTTCTATCGATGTAGATTATTTTTGGTTTCTTCTTTTTCACCTGTACAGGTAGATGATCAAAGAGCAGGTGCGTGTTCAGAAGTCTTGGAGATGGATTGTCCTTGTAAGATTCCTCCTCAACAAACTCCATCATTCCTACAATTTTGTTGATGTCTTCTGTATCAACTTTGCCAGCCACCAGAAAACGCACGATATCAAACAGCCAATGTGTTCCTTGAATGAAGTAAGAGATATAAAAGTAGATGAGATTTCAAATGTTAAACTTTTTTTTCTTGAAAAGTGAAACTAAAGGCATGGACTCTACCCATGTAAGGTTATAACATTGAAAGATTTTAAAGTTCGAAAATGATCTGTGATTTAACTAGAGTGAAATGAACACTGATAAAACATATGTTGACAAAGCCTAGATTTAACCAATTGATTTCTATACTCAAGTATACAGACCGGAAGCGTTGATTTATTATCTTTAGATAGAACTTACCTTTTCTGATTTAAAGTCAGAGCCGTTTTTGTGTTGTACACTAGACCTTATAAAACACATTATTTAAAGTTGATATCTTGTTTAGTATTCCAGACAACATCCTTACCTTTTGCGTATTTACTCCCTGATTTGGTTACCATCGTAACGAAGTAAATTGGTATTCTTCAGATTTTGACAAGATAGTATTACATATAGAAAAATGAAATTATACAATCATGGTTCTACATGACTGGATTATTCAGAACTTATAAACATTATCATTTTCTTAAATATAGTGAACATTAGTGTCATTAGTCTTGTAATGGCATTTGAAAACATTAAATACATTTTTTTATTTGTTGAACTTGAATATTTATTTATTTAGTTCATAGAAAGATTAGATAAACTCTGCTAGATTTAGTCTGCATTGGTTCATGTCTTAACAACAACTTAATAAAAGAAATTTTGAAAGGTCCAACCGTCCATACTGAAAAACTATCACTGAGTTGAATGATGATGGAAACATGAACGATGTAAGTGAGTGTAAGTTTAATTAGTGACTTGATTTGCTGAAGCATTTGTAAGCTTTAATTCGTGACTTGATTTGCTGAAACATTTGTAAGCTTTAATTAATGACTTGATTTGCTGATACACTTGTAAGCTTTAATTAATGACTTGATTTGCTGAAACATCTGTAAGCTTTAATTCGTGACTTGATTTGCTGAAACATTAGTAAGTTTTAATTCGTGACTTGATTTGCTGAAACATTTGTAAGTTTTATTCGTGACTTGATTTGCTGAAACATTTCTAAGCTTTAATTAGTGACTTGATTTGCTGAAACATTTGTAAGCATTAATCAGTGACTTGATTTGCGCAAATATTTGTAAGCTTTAATGACGCTCCATTTTTCTACACACGCTCTTAGCTGTTCAAGTTCCTCAAAAATTTAAATATTATAAAATCACCAAACACCGATGTAGAGCTTTGATGAATCAGTCTGTGTTCAAAGACGCTAGCGTTTACAAACTATAGCGTACAATACGTAGGGTTTTTTAATTCCATTTAGATTTGAAGAAAATGTCTGCGTATATGCACTCCCTTTTTATATTCAAATACATTTTAAATGACTTTATTACGAAAAATATTGATTTGATTATTAATACGCAATTGTAACCGGTTGAATAAATCTAGATTTCAACCTTTAAAAATCTATTTATGTCAAGGTCTCGTCTCCACTCTCAAGATTTCAAAATCCGATTGAATGCAGCTTACCAGACTTTGGGAAAGCGCAGATGAAGATATCGTCAGACCGTACTTCTACTGAAGGGAAATTGCTCAAAGTTTTCTGGGTGTTTGGAAAGTTTGGATATCGGTAGCCGTTGAACTCGCAGAGAGTTATTGTATCCCCACCATCATCAGCTACCTTGATTGTCGTCATCCTGCAGTCTGTAATTTCATAGTAGGAACTTCACATAAGTTGTATCATATATGGTGATTAAATTCGTTGTACCGTTATTTCAAGTGACCATTTGATAAATAATGCACTAAGAGCAGAGGATTGATGATACAGAGTTGGAAATGTATCAAATATTTAGTTTATATTCGTTGAACCTGTTTTTAAAGTGGCACTAGCAAGATTTTTGGGAGATTCATTTCTTCAAATTACCTCAATAAACATTAGTTCTAGCCAAATGTAGTTTGTTCTGAGGGTTAAAACATCTTATTACTCAACCATTACTCTTTACAATAATCAAGTATCAAGCAAAAACCAATGTCGGCCATTTTTGTGTGAACACATCTTAATCTGAATCTTGTACACATTGTCATCTTGAAACACTAGTGTACTATATTAGTGATCGTACAACCTGCATGTAATTTTACACGTATTAACGATTGGAAACAATATTTTCCCTTTCGAAATATAATTCTAGTTACGTAAAAACCTGCTACTGTCCCTTTAACATATGTATATTTGAAGCAAAGCAAGGAACACAAGCTTTGAAATTCGATTTTATTTTCAGCAGCCCTTAACCCCAACCCAACCCTCCACCCCGCACTTACTTGAGGAAATACGGTATGTGCTTGTGTATTTTACATCACACCGTCCCGACATCCACATGTCGCTTTTCTTAATTTGACAAATTGATCTTGCAATTCACGTGAGCTACAACTAAGTTTGTTCACATATTTGAATATACTAGTGCAAATATCATGTAATTTGAGATACCTTTGAGGTATCGTAGCGTTGCGTAAAAGAAACGTATAATATTGAATTTTCAATACACATATTCAGATTCATTCTTCTTTAAGGCAAATGTTTATCGTACCCCACAACTACACTTAACAGTTATGGCAGGCCATTGAAGTGACCAGGTGTCTAAATTCCGAAAAACACTTATTCTTATTTTTCTCCATAAAATCCTTAATAAGTTATCAACTTCTTTAAAAATTAGTCACGTGTGTTTCTTAGCACAAAATCAATACATGATGTTGGTTTTAATCTCAGAGAGTCGATATGGAACATTTTATTTGACATTTAACTAAATCGAAATTTCGAAATTGTGACCCCTTCTGTCTATATCAATATTCCAAAATTCGAGTTCAAGAATGGCTAATTCACACACGGACAGTGGGTGATTCATTGTCAGTTTTGCTGCAGTTATTGTATTGACGTTGAAACGAGACCCAAATTACATGATATTTGCACTACGATTCAGTGGTAAGTGAACAAACGTACGGTATGCAGCTGTATGTAAAGTATATGAAAATGCCTTCAATCCAAGGGATCTGCTCACAAGTCACTAGGGCATGAAATGTAAACCATAGAAACCCGGAAATATTCTCAGAATCAAAAGAAACGATCCATCCCTTTCCTTTCCAATTCGATGTCCCGCATGCCTCATGTAGTAGAGAAAGCCTTTTTATCATCATGGGTCAGGACGACATAACCTTCACACAGCAAGTTATATAATATCAAGTTTGCTCAAATTTAGAACAGTTATACTATACATAGGATATAATGATTATTTCATTGATAAGGACAATTTAAATATTATATCCTACCTCGTGAAACGAATGAGTCAGCTAAGCCCTTGGACAAAGCAGGTATACACCGTATAGGCTGCATTCAAAATGCAGGATGCTACATCATAACGCGGGGTCTGTAGATATACAATTACGCCCGTGCTTGATTCCGACCCTGGCCTTTAAAAAGAGATACTCCTCGAGTTGTCAGAGTCACTTATGCCACATTTTACTGATGGTGTCATTTGTTGGAGAAATAATGTAGCTGATATATACCATTTTAAGGCTAATCAGTTTTGTCAGTGAGATTATGAAGCTTTAAAGTCCTGACTGTGATCGAAAACCGGACAATGACGCGTATCAATTCTCCAAACATAATTTTTTAGACTTATCTTAAGCTGTCAGGATAACATATTGGAGTCTATGCTGTTTGAGAAGTTTCATATCCAGGATGCAATTGGGCTTACGGTTTGCTAAGTATTTGTAATTTAGGATGAAATTGTGATTAGTTTCGAATTTATATGACCATACATGGTATTAAGGTTTGTTGAAAGCTAAGCCATATGTCATGAAAATCACAGCGAGCCTTTTAAAAACAGAAATATATAGAATATAGAATAGTTGTAGCTCCTGTTTATAAAATTGGATATTTATCATCATGCAACAATATTATCCTGTTTTTTTAAAACTCTGAATTTACCAAGATTGCTGCTAAGTAAATGCTACCCAAGCAGATGATCATACTACTTTACACAGTGTGACTTTTTGACGTCATGGATATAACATCATTTGCGCATTGAGTTTGACAACAAGTGTTTGACGTGTGAATATGCGAGTTTGACAACTCTTATAAATTGGTCAACTTGTGTTGTCAAACATATGTTTGCCGTGTGAAGGCTGCCTAAGGGAATTTAATAAGTAGGACATTTGACACATCTCGTGAAACACAATGTACAAGTCATCTGTGAAGTAGTGAATTATATAATTACACTCGTGGCTGCGGCACTCGTGAAATATCAATTTTAGTTCCATTCGATGACATACGTAGTATTTGACCTGCAATGTTAAATATCCTCTATGTGCAACTGCAATGACTGTGCATATTTGTTTTGTCATATATGAAAACACTTAACTCTTATCTATCTATCGTATCTTATCTCCTAATGGCGGCTGTAAATGTGTGAAATAATAAGGTCATATTTATTTATGAAGATAATACAGAAGCAAATTTAGCTGCTTAAGAATAATTGAGTGCAACCTAGAAAGACCCTTCTGTTCTGAGTAAATTTTATAGCGCCAGTAGTTACTTTATCTGTCTACAGTAAACTCCCTATAATCCGGTATCTTCTGTAAAACGACACTTTTGATGGTTAATGGAATGTCATCATCCTATGAAAACAGCTTTGCCTGTTTGTTTAGCGGACTGCAATAAAAACGTTTTTTTAACTATCTCATTTCATCCAATTGTTAACATATTTTTGGGGATTTCATCCAACTGATAACCATCTTTGTTTTTTTAAATTTCAAAGTATAAAATGAGTATATATACGTGAACTCCAAGGACAAGTGCTGTCAATGAAACGGTTCAATAGTATCAAACATTCAGTCAATTCAAATGAAGGTGAGGTGAGGTGAGGTGATATAGGGTTTAACGCCGCTTTCAAGAGTATTTCACTTATATCGCGGCTGCTAGTATTATTGCAGGGAGAAAGCCTGCAAAATCACAATGGCTACGCATTGCGGTGAAACCTGCGAGCATCGGCTGGAACCATGAGGGATGCACTGAAATTCAGTGTAACATTGCACCCAAACTTGACTAGAACAGTTCTCTACTGCAGACAAAGTTGCCGAGCAACTGGCGGGATTCGAACCACAGACCTCTTGAGCATATATTCAAATGAAGAGAGATTCCCATAAATATTCGACCCTGAGAAAATTGTGATCAGGTTTAAGAGCCGTTCTACTTGCTCCACTTGTAAATTTAATAAAATGTTTGTATTGTATTTTTGTACACGGGCCTTTGGCCTCATTACAAATAAACATAGTGAACCAAATAGCATATTTTCATCAACAGTCACTGCTTTCCAATAAATAAAGCCGCTAGCTGTGGTAGTGTCCAAAATCTAGGCCTTTCTATGTAACCCGCTTCCGGTTATTGAATACATTAGTTTTACTATTGACTGTGTTTCATTCCGTAATAAACTTCACACTACCTTTTCATTATCACTATTAGGCCATAGTGACTGTCGAATACGTTAACATTTAACCGAAATAAATATAAACCGATTATTGAGGCAAGAAAATGTCGTCCTACCTTGTAAAGCGAATGAGTATGCTGACAAACTGGGGCAGCCAAATAATGTTTGTACACTGTGTGACCGCCTTTCACCATTCAAACTGTGTTCAACGTGTTAAAGGGACTCTCGACGTGGTTGTGACAAACGTATTCAATATGAATTTACCAAGATTGTTGCTAAGTAAATGCTACCCAAGCAGATGATCATACTACTTTACACAGTGTGACTTTTTGACGTCATGGATATAACATCATTTGCGCGTTGAGTTTGACAACAAGTGTTTGACGTGTGAATATGCGAGTTTGACAACTCTAATAAATTGGTCAACTTGTGTTGTCAAACATATGTTTGCCGTGTGAAGGCTGCCTAAGGGAATTTAATAAGTAGGACATTTGACACATCTCGTGAAACACAATGTACAAGTCATCTGTGAAGTAGTGAATTATATAATTACACTCGTGGCTGCGGCACTCGTGAAATATCAATTTTAGTTCCATTCGATGACATACGTAGTATTTGACCTGCAATGTTAAATATCCTCTATGTGCAACTGCAATGACTGTGCATATTTGTTTTGTCATATATGAAAACACTTAACTCTTGTCTATCTATCGTATCTTATCTCTAATGGCGGCTGTAAATGTGTGAAATAATAAGGTCATATTTATTCATGAAGATAATACAGAAGCAAATTTAGCTGCTTAAGAATAATTGAGTGCAACCTAGAAAGACCCTTCTGTTCTGAGTAAATTTTATAGCGCCAGTAGTTACTTTATCTGTCTACAGTAAACTCCCTATAATCCGGTATCTTCTGTAAAACGACACTTTTGATGGTTAATGGAATGTCATCATCCTATGAAAACAGCTTTGCCTGTTTGTTTAGCGGACTGCAATAAAAACGTTTTTTAACTATCTCATTTCATCCAATTGTTAACATATTTTTGGGGATTTCATCCAACTGATAACCATCTTTGTTTTTTTAAATTTCAAAGTATAAAATGAGTATATATACGTGAACTCCAAGGACAAGTGCTATCAATGAAACGGTTCAATAGTATCAAACATTCAGTCAATTCAAATGAAGGTGAGGTGAGGTGAGGTGATATAGGGTTTAACGCCGCTTTCAAGAGTATTTCACTTATATCGCGGCTGCTAGTATTATTGCAGGGAGAAAGCCTGCAAAATCACTGTGGCTATGCAATGCGGTGAAACCTGCGAGCATCGGCTGGGACCATGTGGGATGCACTGAAATTCAGTGTAACATTGCACCCAAACTTGACTAGAACAGTTCTCTACTGCAGACAAAGTTGCCGAGCAACTGGCGGGATTCGAACCACGGACCTCTTGAGCATATATTCAAATGAAGAGAGATTCCCATAAATATTCGACCCTGAGATAATTGTGATCAGGTTTAAGGGCCGTTCTACTTGCTCCACTTGTAAATTTAATAAAATGTTTGTATTGTATTTTTGTACACGGGCCTTTGGCCTCATTACAAATAAACATAGTGAACCAAATAGTATATATTCATCAACAGTCACTGCTATCTAATAAATAAAACCGCTAGCTGTGGTAGTGTCCAAAATCTAGGCCTTTCTATGTAACCCGCTTCCGGTTATTGAATACATTAGTTTTACTATTGACTGTTTTTCATTCCGTAATAAACTTCACACTACCTTTTCATTATCACTATTAGGCCATAGTGACTGTCGAATACGTTAACATTTAACCGAAATAAATATAAACCGATTATTGAGGCAAGAAAATATCGTCCTACCTTGTAAAGCGAATGAGTATGCTGACAAACTGGGGCAGCCAAATAATGTTTGTACACTGTGTGACCGCCTTTCACCATTCAAACTGTGTTCAACGTGTTAAAGGGACTCTCGACGTGGTTGTGACAAACGTATTCAATATGAATTTACCAAGATTGTTGCTAAGTAAATGCTACCCAAGCAGATGATCATACTACTTTACACAGTGTGACTTTTTGACGTCATGGATATAACATCATTTGCGCGTTGAGTTTGACAACAAGTGTTTGACGTGTGAATATGCGAGTTTGACAACTCTAATAAATTGGTCAACTTGTGTTGTCAAACATATGTTTGCCGTGTGAAGGCTGCCTAAGGGAATTTAATAAGTAGGACATTTGACACATCTCGTGAAACACAATGTACAAGTCATCTGTGAAGTAGTGAATTATATAATTACACTCGTGGCTGCGGCACTCGTGAAATATCAATTTTAGTTCCATTCGATGACATACGTAGTATTTGACCTGCAATGTTAAATATCCTCTATGTGCAACTGCAATGACTGTGCATATTTGTTTTGTCATATATGAAAACACTTAACTCTTATCTATCTATCGTATCTTATCTCTAATGGCGGCTGTAAATGTGTGAAATAATAAGGTCATATTTATTCATGAAGATAATACAGAAGCAAATTTAGCTGCTTAAGAATAATTGAGTGCAACCTAGAAAGACCCTTCTGTTCTGAGTAAATTTTATAGCGCCAGTAGTTACTTTATCTGTCTACAGTAAACTCCCTATAATCCGGTATCTTCTGTAAAACGACACTTTTGATGGTTAATGGAATGTCATCATCCTATGAAAACAGCTTTGCCTGTTTGTTTAGCGGACTGCAATAAAAACGTTTTTTAACTATCTCATTTCATCCAATTGTTAACATATTTTTGGGGATTTCATCCAACTGATAACCATCTTTGTTTTTTTAAATTTCAAAGTATAAAATGAGTATATATACGTGAACTCCAAGGACAAGTGCTATCAATGAAACGGTTCAATAGTATCAAACATTCAGTCAATTCAAATGAAGGTGAGGTGAGGTGAGGTGATATAGGGTTTAACGCCGCTTTCAAGAGTATTTCACTTATATCGCGGCTGCTAGTATTATTGCAGGGAGAAAGCCTGCAAAATCACTGTGGCTATGCAATGCGGTGAAACCTGCGAGCATCGGCTGGGACCATGTGGGATGCACTGAAATTCAGTGTAACATTGCACCCAAACTTGACTAGAACAGTTCTCTACTGCAGACAAAGTTGCCGAGCAACTGGCGGGATTCGAACCACGGACCTCTTGAGCATATATTCAAATGAAGAGAGATTCCCATAAATATTCGACCCTGAGATAATTGTGATCAGGTTTAAGGGCCGTTCTACTTGCTCCACTTGTAAATTTAATAAAATGTTTGTATTGTATTTTTGTACACGGGCCTTTGGCCTCATTACAAATAAACATAGTGAACCAAATAGTATATATTCATCAACAGTCACTGCTATCTAATAAATAAAACCGCTAGCTGTGGTAGTGTCCAAAATCTAGGCCTTTCTATGTAACCCGCTTCCGGTTATTGAATACATTAGTTTTACTATTGACTGTTTTTCATTCCGTAATAAACTTCACACTACCTTTTCATTATCACTATTAGGCCATAGTGACTGTCGAATACGTTAACATTTAACCGAAATAAATATAAACCGATTATTGAGGCAAGAAAATATCGTCCTACCTTGTAAAGCGAATGAGTATGCTGACAAACTGGGGCAGACAAATAATGTTTGTACACTGTGTGACCGCCTTTCAGCATTCAAACTGTGTTCACGTGTTAAAGGGACCCTCGACGTGGTTGTGACACACGTATTCAATTATGTTACTATATTTGGACGAACTGTTGCTAACTATAATTGCCCCCCCCCCCCCCCCCCCCCCCCCCCGTTTCTTAGGTGTGTTTGGTTTTCGATTGGTTCTTATCTAAGAGTCACTGCTAAAAAGTGCTGATATACAAGAACCTAAAGATAAGATAAGAATAAATGGCGATTTCTTTTTACTCATAGAGCTTCACAAATGTGATTTTATCTTGAAGTTCAATGACGTCACCGTATATCACACCATCTGCAATGCTGAAAAGCAAATATAATTTGAAACCGAAATGTCAGCCTGAATTATCGACTGCTACTCCACGTTATAAAGCTTGTGTAATAGCTACGTTGTTGACAAAGGTCACAGTGACATACCATGACATATTGTCTCTAATGGGCATTCAAGAAGTTTGAGTGATGAAAAATGAAGACAATTTTTATGATAAATATTGCATAACGACATTTTCTAATCTATGGTGCAACGTCGCCTATATATAATGAAAAACATTTGATTCCTCTAAATACTTTCAAATAGAGACTATATTTTGCAATTGCATTTTATTTTACGAAAACAATGACATGAAGAATTCATTGATACATAAAGAGACAAAATACGGAATTTATTTGTGTTCACACCATACAGTGATGGGAAACAGATAAATTAAAGAGCCACTCCGTGAGTTGTTGGAGTCATATATGCCAAACTCAATGGTATCATTTGATCGCAAAGTATCGACTGTTACCAAAAAGACACTTTGCAAAGCTTGTTGGTTTTTTTACAGTGACAATATGAAGGTAGAACGTCGCAATTATGATCGAAAACCGGACAGTGGCGCGCGTCAAATAGTCAAACGTAATTTTGGAGACTTATCTAAAACAGCCAGGAGGGCAGATCGGAGTAAACAGTGTTTTTTAAGTTATATAACAAGTATCCATGTATTTTGGACGTGATATCTACACCCCTGTGCATTTATAAGGCTGTTTTTAGATTTCATGGAAAACCAGTATTTGTCATATATATGTCTTTTGGACATGAAAAGTTAAGATGTTTTGATTTTATATCACCACATATGACATTTAGGTCTGTAGCAAAGGTAAATAATATGTTATGAAAATCACGGAGTGGCTCTTTAAATTAAACGTCCATTCAAGTTAAAGACGTTACTGATTAAATCACGTCTCAGTGTTCCTTAAACAGGTTGAACTACCACAAGACGTGTGTTGAATAGGCGACAGAGTTCGTTTGTCGGTCTTAAAGCGAAACTGCGTCCACAATAGAAACGAGACCACCGTTACCGACCCGGGCTAATTAATCTTCCCGCTAACGAGCCATGCAAAAGAGATTTCATCGACCTTCAAAATTGGATGGATGGATGCTTGGAAAAAATTGCTCGATATGGTAGCCATCAAAAGTATTGACTTTGTGACTGACTAAGGAAAGAACAACATAACCTAACAAGTCGCAGTTGGGTAGACCTATTCTTTGCCTATAGATTTTTTCTATGTAAATTCTCACGTATATATCATTGGAATTATATGTGTTATTATTTTTGCTCTGAATGTAAAACAAAAGTTTTCTTTTAAAAAAACGTATTAACCTCAGTGGTGTTTTTCACAGAAATATAGAAATGAAGCAAACAAATGATCATATATATAATATGTAGGTAAAAGTACGTAATTGTAAGTTCGCTCATACTGTTACTTTCGGATACACCCTCTTCGTAAAAGCTTTTGTTTGAGGATGTGCGTGATCACAGAGAATATCTGAATGTGAGAGGACAATCGTTCATCTTCTGGTTGAGCTGATCAAACCACTCGTTCTGAGCCACAGTGAGCCAGTTCTTCAAAACATGACAGAAAAATGTTCGGTATGCAGATGTTTATGTAAAAATGATGATATTAACCAAACAATAAATATGCAAACTTGTTTCTGGTGATGTCAAGGGTAAATCTTTTCCTTCATTTTCGCTATGTAAAGTTCTTCTGAACACTTGTTCTAAGACGCAGTGAACGAGTTATTCATGTTGCACACTTGACATGTTGAGAAACTTTGTAAAGATTTTTATCATCATAGAGAATATCTGAATGTGAGAGGACAATCCTGCATCTTCCCCTGGTAGAGCTGATCAAACCACTCACTCTGAGCCACAGTGAACCAGTTCTTCCAGTCTCCAACTTCACCTGTTGAAGCCGAAACATTCTTTAAAATTGCTTTATTTTCAGGAGTCGATCATGAGTTTACTTCATATTTGTGTTTCTCTATTTGTACTTTAGTGATAGTGTCGGCAACTGATGAATGAGCATGGCTAATATGAACAATAAAATGTGAACAAGGAGCTATGAAGACACTCAATGAAAGCTCGAAACTCATTTAAAACAGCTGGAACCTTTTACTTCAGCGCATCAGCGACAAAGGAAGTCATTTGGTGAGTCACTAAAGCAGAGTTAACAGGCTGCTGACATGGCTCCTGTGGAGCACTCTTTAAATCGGAAACGAGTTAAAGGTTATTCTTGATTCACATATATGAATAGAGGACTGAACCACTGTCAAACGGATACCTTAATGATCATCACTAAAATGATTTTAATGTGTGTGAAACAATAAGAATGTTATTTTCCCCATAAGGAAAATTCATTTCAGAAAGTTACCTTTTCTGAAGACAAGGTCAGATGCTTTGACCTTAGTTTTCTTCATTGTAGAGAAATCACAATTGTTGCAAACTTCCTTCAAAAACTCATCACTTCTGTCGATCTTCAGGAAGTCCCTTATCTTTACAACCGCTGTGTAAAGGTCCTGTCAACCATAACATTAGCCTTCAGATTCTATGATTTGGATTCGTAATAAGAAAAGTTTCTGAGATAGCTTTTTGATAATGCACTCACAAGGTAATTACCAATGTCTGTTGCTTGAAAATATAGCAAAAATTGTTAAGATTCATCATAAAGAGAATACTAAACGACGTCCCGTTTAATATCATCTTTGTGAAACGAGTTACTGGTTGTTATTAAACGAGCGAAATAGAGTTTCATGTAGATGTCATTAAACTGGACTAAGTTTAGTATTTTATCTAATACTCGCTGAATTAAATAAAAAATAAAACAATAAAATCGCTGTCGTTACCATTGTTGTCGCGCCGATAACATTGTTATGTCATGCTTAACGATTTTGACGTCACGTGAAGTTAGTCACCATGCGATGTTGTGACACAATGTGTAACTACCTTGTTGATTTATCAAAATTTGGTATCTTCTACGGGCGAAGAATATTAAGGCAAAACATACTTTTAATGTACTTCAAAAGAAATCACATGCACTGTTTTGTCAGCTAGAAAATTTCATTTAAAAAATAACATGTTCTTTAATTTGTTAACCTTAAATCGATATATATAAATCATCTTTTCAGTAACGTAACGAAATAAGATCAGATATTAAACAAAAAGGTGATAAATTTTCACCTGATTCACAAACAGGAAAAAAGTGCAGTTTCATTTTTAAAGTCTGTTTGTTGCATTCTAGACGTTTGTAGTGGTACAATAGAATAGATATTCTTAAATATTGCATTTAATTAAGTTTATGTTAATTGAAATATCAGATGTTAATGTACTTCATCTCTCCTGGTACTCCCAGACTGAATCTTTGGTACTTCTCTCATAGATGATTTTCTACAACAGAAATATTCTTAGACACATCAATTGCATAAACTTTAACTCACTTCCTTCATATCTTCATAGTTGAGAGACAGGATGGGTACATCTGATATCTTCTTGGCTTCTTCCCAATTCTTTACATAGTCGAACCAGGATCCATATCCAACTAGAAAGACACAACTACAAGGTATGAAGGTATTTGTTCGTGTCCACCATTTTATAAATTATTTGTATGATATAAGAAAGGCAATCTCTTGGAGAACCCTATCCAGTAGATTCTACTTTGCAGTACACATTGACCTTTCTCAGACGTAATCGGATTAATTAATAAATTTCGTGCCATCTCATTGGTCGAGAGATGCTTAGGTGAGAGTCGTAAGAAAAGTATATTTACGTCATTTTATTGTTATCGTGATGTCATTTCTTTATTGTGTTGCACCAATCTACTGTTTGTGACCGTCACTACCTGTTTTATAAACCCTCGGATTACGTCCACTGTCATTATCGTTTTAATATTGTTTATCCATACAAATAGGTATTGACATCATCACCTTTATTTGTATCATATTTTCAACGAAAACTTCAGGAGGTTAAGTCCAAACTTTCAAAGGTATCACCAAGCACAAGGCGTCATGAAGGCGGAATATCATTTTTTATCTTTTTCAATGAGACCGATTGTATATGCACTTAAAGATACAAATTTATTTAATATACTAGTATATATCATGACGATTTCCCTGAAATACAAGTATTCTGATTGTGTCAGTAAACCATATCATTCTCGAAAAGACTACGTTTTTTTCCCATTTAACCTCTGGTACAAATGTGATAGATTAACGGTTTCGAACTTCCAATGACTTATCTGTTATATAGAAATACCAACGGCTGACGCAGTGTGGGTCAAATTTCATACCTACATTTCCCCTCCATTAATGGTTTAAGGTAGTTCTTCCATTCTCCTCGATATTCATAAAAAGGCAACTTCTTTATGAAGGCAAAGTATGATACGGCTATGTCCTTTGGATTTCTATCAACGTAGATTATTTTTGGTTTGATGTCTTTCACTTGCTTGGGCAGCTGATGAAACAACATGTGGGTATTGAGGATTCTCGGGGAAGGACTGTCCTTATAGGATTCCTCTTCAGTCATCTCTAACATTCCTACAATTTTGCTGACGTCGTTGACATCAACCTTTCCCAACGTCAGAAAACGTATGACATCAAACAGCCAATGAGTACCTTGAAGGGTAGGAAAATTACATCGAAGACATTTCATGAAGGTACGGGAATGGATATACAACTTCTTTATTCTAGGAATTATGGTCTTTATCATTCTTCATCACCTAAACTTCAAGAATTCCAATCAAAGAACCGAAGATATTGGTTTCAAAAGCTGAATTTAAAAAGGGTTCGTATTAATGTTTTAAAGACTACTATAAAATGACAACGGTCCATTCAAGAACCTCAACATTTTACAATCCTCATGTGAGTAGATTTTTTTGATTATGTAATAATTACCTGATTTTGGGAACGCGCAAATCACGATGTCGTCAGGTCGTATTTCAATAAAAGGAATATTGTCTAATATTTTCTCAGCATTTCTAAAATTTGGATATTTTGAACCGTTGTGTTGGAAGACTGTCAGCGTGTCACCAGCATAATCGGGCACCTTTATCGTAGCCATCTCTTCTACTGGAGACTGAGATAATGAGATATCATACAATGGGTACTGTTCTCGGCAGGATAATGTCAACGAAAATTTTCTGTATAAATTAGAGTCATATACGGATATAGATGCAAATTGCGAAGGTCAAGGTCAGAACTTCTTTTGAGAATTTCGATGACGTAACAAGCGTTAAGATTTTCACGTTTTCAGTAACTGAAAGATATATGCATCAAAATATAAATGATATATCGCGTAAATTTTCATTAAGGATATAAGAACTGTATGACTCTTTTTTCTTTAAATATGATCAAGCTGTGTTACGTACGACAGTTCCATCGCTATTAGATCAATATCGACCAATTGAATTTCCAAAGGTACGCTCGTAGTTTGAGTCCCATGTTCATAGACTACGGTTATCTATATCAATATTCCTTTACGTTTGCTCTGGGTACTATAGATAATAACGTTTAGCTCTCCGTTGCTGTTTATGCGTAGGCTGCCATTTGCAATCGAGCTGAAGGGAAGCAACTCTTGCTTCTATGTATGATTGGCTTGCCCACTTGATTACACAAAGGTGGAAGTATGTGAGTTCGAATTTGAATAATCAGCGTCTACTCAAAAAAATGTTGATGTACTCAAGTGTTACAAATTTGATAACTCACAACATTATCCTTCATTCTGTTATTCATGAGTTTCTACATTTATTGGCCGTACAGATGTGAAGATGTTTCATTATAAAAACGAAACAACACATTTCTTGATCAATTTGCATCAATAACTTTATGAATTTGATTTTTCATGATATATCGCGTCTAACGCGTATATCATAATTTTCAAATCTTTTGTAAATAATCTTGATAAATAAGCAACAATAAGGTTGTGAATTTAACTTTAAATTGTCCATACACTAGTTCTAGTATATGCAAAATCAGCTTCAAATCGATTGGAAACAATCTTATAAAAATATACCATGACGTCAAAACTTTAAGCTTTACCTTTAAATAATAAACAAATAAACCTGAATCAACAAAACAAGTAATACCTACGTCAGCTTCTCCGACCTGTATAGTGCGATGTGAATGAGTTGGCAAAATAACTAGGTGAGATATGCATAAATACGTGTGTGACTTGACTACGATAACCTTTATATTAATCTTAACTCATTTCCAAAAAGGCATTTCTGATTTTTAAGTCAGCATAATTTGGCTTAATATCGTTATTGTATGCTCGTTACATTCATTAAACTACACAAATTATTATTTACATAATTTTTGTATCGAAACAACATATTTCATGACGAAATTCTCGTGGTTGTCTTTCTCATGCACTGATAACTTCCGTTTACATGACGTTATCACAAATTTTAGCATGTCATCTTGATCACGAAGTACTTTCATTTGTTCGCCATCTTATCATCAGTCATTCACGCCGTCAATTCCTTTCATATTATCCTCCGTAAAGAAACTCAAGAATTGCTATAATCTCAGACTGTAGCCAGGACGCACAATGCTACAATAGTAATACTGTAACAACGTTAACGACGAAAACGTTGTGAAACATGGACAACAAAACTTCAATGACAACAGCATATTGAAATTAGATTTTAGATAATAATATGAGTACGGACTTGTAAATCACTAGCTTAAAATAGCCTAACAAATCCAAAGCAATTACCTGTATGAATGCTAAATTTATCTAAGAGCAAATGATTTTAAAAAAATTATTTGTGACGTTAATGTACAAGTTTACATCCAATGACAATTCACCTTTGAAAAGTAGTGACCGCCAGAGCACCTATTTATAGCTCATGTATTTGAAACGTTGATTAACAATGTGAAAACAAAGAAACATTACATGAATATTATAAGAACATATCATGTTAACAACTTCGTACGAAATAGTCTTATAAAAATTCTCAAACAGTAATTGAATACTGTACGGGGTATAAAACGTGAAGGAAACGAATTCCGATAATTCCTTTCGAAATTAATTCCAGAGGTTATCACATTTATGTTGCTATGGTAAAGTAAAATAGTCATCATGGCATTCCAAGATAGTTCTGTTAATGTCAAAACATTGATTCAATATCACTGTCTATAAGCACTATTTGGAATGCTGTTTTATTCTAATGAAAAACGTGTCAAGATCTTTATCAAAATATTTGTTATTGTGGCAATTGATACCGTTTAATCATAGCCATGTCATATTACTGATATAGGTTTTGTTTTAGTGGATATGGTGATAATAACGAAAAACTGTAAATGCAAAGTTGTTCAATGTTTCTGGTGATCCCAAAGGGTAAATCGTATTTTGAGAGGATAATCCTTCGTATTCTCCTTGAGAAGATGTTATAAAACGTGTTCCAAGACACAATCAACCAGTTCTTCCAGTCTCCCACCTGACATGTTGAGAAGAAACTTGAAGATGATGTCATCACAGAGAATATCTGAATGTGAGAGGACAATCCTTCATCTTCTCCTGGTAGAGCTGATCAAACCACTCATTCTGAGCCACGGTGAACCAGTTCTTCCAGTCTCCAACCTCACCTTCAACAGAAGACCAATTTTAAAAGACAAGAAGCAACAAGATATTCTCCAAAGTTATATTTGCATTTTGTAATGTCACAGGCCTCCTTTTACAAAGCCTTAAGGTGATCGTAAGTCCTCAAGGTAACAATAGTGCAATGTTAAAGTAAGGTTGCTTTGTGAAAGGAGGCCATGGCCATGTGCTACCATATATAAAATGCTAACAAACCATTATTATTGAATATACTGAATCATTTCATATTATCAATGAGTAGTCTTACCTTTTCACATAAAAATAGATTACATTTATCATACCCCCTACATGAATTTAAGTTACTTTCTGTATAAACTTAGAAAATTTATGACACAGTACAATATTTTCAGTTAAATAAACGCAGTAGAGAAAATCATAATGGTAACTATACACGTAGTTTAGGATTTTATGTCTCAACATAGGGATTTTGGAGATATATGTTTTTATCAGGAAAAATCTTGTTTTCCTTGTTTAAACAACTTTAAAATGCAATTAAAAGATTCAATGATATTTGCTGAAGAATGAAAACTCTTTTAAAGATATTTGGTTCTTTGAACTATGATTGTATCTTTTGACTCACCATGATTCAAGAGAGGTGAGGTGAAGTGACATAGGGTTTAACGCCGCTTTCAAGAGTATTTCACTTATATCGCGGCTGCTAGTATTATTGCAGGGAGAAAGCCCGCAACACAATTGTGGCTTTGCATTGCCGCGAAACCTGCGAGCATCGGCTGGAACTAGCGAACCATGGGTGGTACTGCACTGAAATTCTGTGCAGCATTGCACCCAAACCTGACTGCGTGTAGAACAGTTCTCCTCTGCAGACAAAGTTGCCGAGCTCCTGGCGGGATTCAAACCACGAACTGATTAAAGAGACCTGGGGGTTAACACGTACGACAGGATGTCGATCAAAAGTTATTGAGAAATTCCCTATTTCTAATAATTTTGCTAACTAACCGGAAAGCTCTCACTAAAACTACAAACCTTTTCTGAAGACAATATCAGACATTTGGGCCTTGGTTTTCTTCATCGTAGAGAAATCACAATGGTTGCAAACTTCCCTCATGAATTCATCACTTCTGTCGATTTTCAAAAAGTCCTTAATCTTTACAACTGCTGTGTAAAGGTTCTGAAAAAAATTTGAACATAGGTATGAAGGTTAAATCTTTGACATGCATTAGATATGTTTTTCAATTTTGATAAATATTATGATTTTAAGGACTTATCATTAAACATTAATATATAATCTGTTACAAATTCAATGAAAAGTGGACACACGATCAGGAAATCGTGAATAGTTCATTGAAGGAATAATTGTCAGGTTTGTTAATGATCTCCATGACAAAAATACAGTATATTCAGGTGAATTACTCTTTTTACGACCCCTGAACAAAATTCCACGCACCTCCTTCATATCTTCATAGTTGAGAGACAGGATGGGTACATCTGATATCTTCTTGGCTTCTTCCCAATTCTTTACATAGTCGAACCAGGATCCATACCCAACTGTGAATAAATCCTAAAGAGTATTTATGACTTAATGGCATGTTTTATTGAGACGAACGTTTCCTCGTATTTGATGCAACCTTTCTTAGTTATTTCTTGCACCTTTTAACTAGTCAAACATGTCAAACAATGATCGTGTGAATAAATCTTAAAGAGTAATTATGATTAAAACAATACAAAATCTCATCCTTTGTTAGTTTATTTAGTTTATTCAGACAGACAGTGCTTTCATATAAGGAACAATCACTAAAAATCTTCAAGAAGGGTCCCTACATTACGTAGAAAGTATTGTTCAAAGTGCACCGAGTTAGGATTTCCAACTCCAAACCCACCAAACATCGGCTGAACGATGAAATGCACGATGCCGAATTTGGATTGTGACGAATTATAAATAACATTATGGAAATAGCTGGTTCCCTTGTATTACAGAAAAGATGCAAATACGGCTTTTACAAATCACCGCTTGAGATTAACAACGTTTTCATCTTGTGGTAAGATGACCGCAAAATGATGTTATTTAAGGGATATACATAAGTGTCTATCATGTATCTTTGCGACGCGATTGTTTAATTGATGTCAAAATTCAAAGGACCGATCATGCCTAGGTTTAGAACTTAATCCAATAGAAGAAAATGAGCCGAGCGAACGTCTTAGGGAATTTAAGTGCACATAATTGAGATAGGTATTTCGCATATAGGTACTTATGAATGTACTTAGGAACTCAGAAACTTAACATGCATCTCGAACATTGAATATATTTATTTTCCTTTGGAAAAATGTTAAAGAGGTATTCTATTTCAGACAAACATCTGTCTGATTCCTTCCACACGATCCATTCCTTTTTTTACCTTTTAGATGAGCCGAAATCTTGTCTATATATCAACTATGTATATGAATTCAATTACGCCAAAGACCTGATGAGGGTTGCTAAAGGATTCATAACTTTGTATTGACCACATAAAGCCATGAATGAGCTGACGTACCATAGGCCATTATACTACCTACATTTGCCCTCCATTAACGGTTTCAGGTAGTTTTTCCACTCTCCATTGTAGTCGGTGGTAGTTTTTTTCTTAATAAATGAAAAGAAAGATACAGCAACATCCTTAGGATTTCTGTCCATATAAATTATTCTCGGCTTCTTGGCTTCAACCTGTGTTGGTAAGTTGTGATATAGCATGTGAGTGTTGAGGAGTCTCGGTGATGGATCGTCCCTGTATCTTTCCTCTTTAAGAAACTCCAGCATCCCCTTTGTTTTACTGATGTCTTCTGTATCAACCTTGCCCGCCAACAGGAACCGGACTATGTCAAACATCCAATGTGTTCCTTTAACAAAGAAAATGAAGACCTGTGTGATTGAAAGAAACTGACGTAAAGTAATATCAACCATAGTTAAATGTCACAAACTCCATTTATTACAAGATCAAAAGCACCCTCATATTCCGGAATTTACAAGGGGTCAATTTTTTAAAACCCTCTGTGTTATGTGCTTCCTAACACGTTTTAAGCTATAATCCGCGAGCCTTTTGAGTCCCATGTTCCAAACGTCATAAATGGTGTTACTCTATCATGAAGAACTGACTGATGCCTAAAATTCTCTTGGAGTGCCATGTTCCAAACGTCATAAATGGTGTTAATCTATCATGAAGTACTGACTGATGCCTGAAAGTGTCTTGGAGTGCCATGTTCCAAACGTCATAAATGGTGTTAATCTATCATAATATCTGTGTTTGAAACAGAAAGAAATTGGCCTTAAGTAAAGATAGTCATTAGGCAAAATCTTGATATCAACCATTTATGATTATCCATATATTATCCCATTTAAAAGGGCTCAATACCTTATCGGCATCTTCAGTCTCAATGTTGCAAAAATCTTTTGGGGGAAATTGAGCATTCTGATTCTATTTTTATCGATTTTTTTTTTCTGTTCCCTTTGTGTTAGGTACTTCCTCAAACGTTTAAAGTGACACAGAGTATTTTCAAAATTGTGTATGTCGCTTAAATAGTAATCAATATACCATGTGTCCTGCGTATAAAGTCATGTCGAAATAATTGCAATTTCATCACTGAAATGCCAAAATTATGATATTTACATATTTTCAATAATTGTAGACAAAAGGCAACATATATGTTATGAGGTTGAAATTCTACGTCCCATTTGCTTGTATACTACTTATGTGTTATGCTTACACTACCATACCATATTTGTCGTTGTGTCTGCTGTAGATAAGTTTCCGAAATTACGTTTGAGTCATTGACGCGCGTCAGTGTCCAGTTTTCGATCACAATTTACAATTTTAAGCTGATTTTTTCTCTCTATACTGAACTGATAATATTAATGGGTTAGGATTGTAACACGCACACAAAATCATACAATGTGTAAGTTAGTAACACATCATTAAGACAAATTCATGTGCTTTATTCTGTTTACGTAAAGACTTCTCAAGAGCTTTGTCTTCAAAAGGAAATGTATTTATTCCATCTAAATCCTTTTCGACAACACTTACCTGATTTTGGGTATGCGCAAATCAAGATGTCATCAGGCCGTATTTCAATTGAGGGAAAATTCTTGTATATTTCCTCAGAATTTTCAAAATTAGGTAACCGATAGCCATTGTGGTCGAAAATCGTCACAGTCTCTCCGCCATCATCGGCAACTTCTAGCGTCGGCATGTCTGCTTCAGGGACTGGATTTAGGGGTTGAGAATAGACAATATGAAGATTAGAGTTAGAGTGGATTGAAAGTAAATTGAATCAAATTTGAAATCGCAAATCCAACAAGTTTTGTAGCTGCATCGAAAATGCAGTTCCTGAAGTCTTACGTTGTTATATGTTAGATATAGACAAATATTCTAACAACTGCATTATCTAAGGCTCTGGGATATTTATAAGTGTTAAACTCAATAACGCCTGAGGTAATGGAAATCTACAAACCTTTCCATAATGATCCAGTAATTCATTCTAAAAACAGTCAGCCAGATACAAATACAAATTTGGTTTTACAATAATAACAATATTACCAGATATATAAATAGGGGCCATTCTTTTGAAAACAGACGTCTACCTACCTCTCTCACTGTGTATGAGTCAGCTAATTATCTAGGTCAGATAACTACACAGTAACAATACTTGTGTGACTGCACATATTGAATATGTTACATGTATAAGGATAAAGCACTGTGCATTTGAGTAGCAGATGATATCATTAGAAAGGTATTACCACACATAATACAAATACAACGGAGAAAAAGTGTGTTAAATTATATCCTTACAAAATTGATCTTAGGAAGCTCGTAGGAGGCAAGTCCATCCACAGGAGGAGCAAAGTGGGGGTCTGTGAAGTTGCAAACTGGCTATTTTACACATGGGTAATAGGTGTCAATTGCTGAAGTTATTTTAATGTCATCCAAACAAAACCTACATGACATTTGCACTGACATATGGTGGTATGTGAACAAACTTTTGTACATCTGTACACGGTCATTAGTTTAAAGTCATTGACCAGTGAAACTGTTTATCACGTTATGACACTATTGATATGTATTATATACCTATGCAAACTTAGAATAGTAATATCCACGTGCAAACGGAAGACGTATTCGACATGCTTATCCGTATCCACTGTTTCCAATTGTTCCTCTTGCAATGTCATATTGTCCTCCCATTGGATCTTGTTGATAGATTAAATTACTGCAATGAGTGGATAGTTGAAACTACTCCAATGATTGATAGATGAAATTACTGCAATGAGTAGATAGATGAAACTACTCCAATGATTGATAGATGAAATTACTGCAATGAGTAGATAGATGAAACTACTCTAATGATTGATAGATGAAATTACTGCAATGAGTAGATAGATGAAACTACTCTAATGATTGATAGATGAAATTACTGCAATGAGTAGATAGATGAAACTACTCCAATGACTGATAGATGAAATTACTGCAATGGGTAGATAGTTGAAACTACTCCAATGATTGATAGATGAAATTACTGCAATGAGTAGATAGATAAAACTACTCCAATGATTGATAAATGAAATTACTGCAATGAGTAGATAGATGAAACTATTTTAAGGAGTTGATAGATCTATGGTGAGACACGTATCGTTTTAATATTTCTACGATACCGACGAATAAATTACATTTTACAATAATAATCCTAACATAATCCTGTTACAATGTACATATTATAATCCAATTTAAAGGTTCCACGTACTTCGTTCATTATCAATTCAAAAAGTGGTATATAATACTTACGCATTTAATCTTCATGTTTGGAAGAAACAATATAACTGAGACGCTTATATAGTTTCTTTTGAAAGGAAAATATTTTTGACTTTATATTGAATTTATTGCCGTGAGTTCCTGTGAGTTTAACTTGAATAATAATTGAACACTGAAATGTAGTTAAAACCAAGCTGACATGTTCACCCAAGGGATAACGAATTTACATTAAGGTTAGCAATCAATTAGGACTTCCACTTATCTAAATGAAATGAGTAAAGAAAGCATTGCCTATTTACATGTGATCATTTCAACGTTGTTTTCGTTGGATATTTTTGTATTAGAATTGAAACCGAAATTAATGAGCGAGACACTATCTATTGATAAAGGGGTTACACCGCATGGACGCCTTAGATATATTTGACTGTGCACATGCTAAAAAGGAACAGTGACACTTTGTTTGAAAATTTTATTTTTGTGTGTTTTCCCTAATTAAAATTTATTAATATCGGAATCTACTTATTACTCGCAACGATCATCCGTAGTTGTTTTATTTGAACATCTTTTCGTTATTTGAGGTAGTGAAATGGGTTCCCATAGCTAAATTGAAGATGGTATCGGTTGGCTTCTTTGATTTTAAATAAATGTTTTGCAATTGATAACAATCATTTCCGTTTTCGTGAGATCCCTTTATATCCTTGACGTGCTATTGAGGATTTTTTGTTTTAATGTATCATTTATTGGAAAGTCTTTCATCTTCAAGTTTCTTCCAATAAATACTTGTAAAGTCTATAAAAGCAGCGTAACAATCACCGATACAAGAGTAGGTTTTTAGTCAAGTATTGCAATCTTAAACTGCCATGGTTCACTGGATATCTGAACTGTCAAGCGCCAAATGGTTCACTAAAGGTGAATGTAGAGATTGAGAGTCAAGAGATTTCTTTCTTTCACTGAGTACGTGTATAATTTCTTGTCACTATATATTACAACGTATATCTGAATGTGAGAGGACAGTCCTTCATCTTCTCCTGGTAGAGCTGATCAAACCACTCGTTCTGAGCCACAGTGAACCAGTTCTTCCAGTCTCCGACCTGACCTGTTGAGGAAATCTTGATTATTAGTAATAAACATACCAACAAAACATATAACCGCTTTAATACTTTCTGACACAATAAACATGCTAATAGATATACAAAGAATACTTTTCAAACAAGGGAAGGGACACAAACTTGACCGAATCATAGCTTAATTGAACCACAGCAGAGCTGGACGGAAACTATTAAACTTGTGATATAACGCTCAAAGTATAATGTCCACAATTTCTCAGTTATGACGTCATTTTACTAATACCGACGTCATAAAACTGTGATAAATGCGGAAATATTATCCTGATAACACTGTCGCTTTCGCTCGATTGGTAACAAGTTTTAGTACTATTTGTAAAAGCGTATTCGTATATTATGCGAAATTCATAAATCATTGGATAGTGGAAACAAGAGGGAATCAAAGAATACATCAATGAACACGAAAGGGCACCATATGATAAATCAAAGGACACGCAAGGGAAACATTGGATATATCAATGGACACGAAAGGTAACAGAAGAATATATCAATGGGCACGAAAGGAAAATACAGGATATATCAATGGGAACGAAAGGTAACAAGAAGATATATCAATGGGCACGAAAGGGAAACGCAGGAAATATCAATGCACACGTAAGGTTACAATAGGATATATATCGATGGTCATGAAATGGAACCATAGGATATATATTCATACATATCAAAAAGGCCATGTTTAGAAAGATTCATCAATGGAAACGAAATGGATATACGAATTGACTTATTGTATTCGAGGACTCCGGCTGATATAAAGGAGATTAGAATCCTTTTATCTTGTTATACAAAGTAGTATCATTTGCATACAATGTAAAACAATTTAGTTTAGTTTATATATATCTACATTTGAAATTTTCATCACGGCGCTCTTGAAAATAACGTGGAATCATAGGATATATCCATAATTATTAAATTGATTCTAAAGATATGTCAATCGACATGAAATTGATAAACACTGGACACGAAAGGAAACTATATGATATATTGATTTATACGAAAGAGAACCATATGATATATCAAGGGACATGACGGGGAGAGAATAAGGTGGGGTTTTTTAAAGTAAACATAGAAGTGTAAACTTGTTTGTTGGCTATTTATCATTTCCGTTTTTTATGAATAGTTATAGTAATTTTTGTGAACATCATTTTTATGTTAAAGGTTTTGATGAATGTATTGTCAATTCAATGATATTTTTTAATAATTGCATTGCAGGTGTTCGCAAGTTGTCATCAAAACCTGGTATTGATATTCTCGCACTCACCTTTCCTGAATACAACGTCGGAATGTTCGACCTTGGTTTTCTTCATGGTGTCGAAGTGACAGTTGTCACTTACTTCCTGTACAAACAGTTGTCACTTACTTCCTGTACAAACTCGTCACTTCTTTCAAGGTTGAGGAAGTCTCGAATCTTCTTAACCTCTCTAGGCAGATCTTTTCATACAACAACACTATTTGTTGGATAATTCTTAGGTGAGTTATAATGCTGAAGATGGTAATGGTAAGAGAATTAAAATTCATGTTCTGTTATTGTTTTATATAAACAATCTTTTCTTCCGGATACAGTTAGAGTGTGGAATGCTTTACCGCAAAATACCAAATAACTTACAGGCCTTAACAATTTCAAATCTGCTTTGATTTCTAAACCTACATTTTTATCTAAATAAAGACTCAAGGCATTTAAAAATCCTTCATGGGTATAACTTTAACATACATATATATGAGAAAGCAAACTGCTCTTGTGGCTACCGCACTGACGACGCACTTCATTACTTCTTCGTGTGTTCTAGAGGTTTAGTCTCAGTGAGCTCAAAAGTGAAATATGCATGCAAGCGTAACCAAAGTGTTAATTTGAATTTCTATAGAGGGATTAGCTATAGTCTGTTTCAAGACTATACTGGTCAATATCTTGAGCATGGGTGTCGGATTCATGATTATGTGCTCTTCCAAACTTGAACGGGAGATCATTCTTGGTATTTAAGGTTGCTTGGCAACCTTGTGTGTGCTTCTTGCATCGCGAATAAATCGTATCTTTGTATCCGTTCTTTTTGGTGTATTCGAAACCACCATGGACTAACATACGTCCACAATTTGGTGTTTGGAAGAACCTAATATGTACATTAACATTTGCCAACTGAAGACATAACTCCTTTTATAGTCTGCCTGATTAGATTGATTTGATGAAAAAGTGAGTAAAATCACTAATGAACAGTGTTCACTCAAACTCTAACATCCATGACACGACATCCATCACTTAACAGCTGACCACATCGCTGATAGTACAAATAAAATCCCATGGCTTAGATAACTGCGGTCTATCCCATGTCTTTGTAAACCCGTCGGTATGCTCAACGCAATGGCTTGTCTCAATGGTTGAAAATGTTGATAGATCATAGTTTCTTCAAAATTGGAGAGCTCAAGTTTTATCAAGTCCTAAAGGAAATCTTTACAAATTCATAAAAAACAAACCTAGCTTAGAAAACTATCTCCTCCTCTCAAAAAACGTCTACTATCCCATCTTAAAATTCAGAACAACTAATCACCAATTACCAATCGAGACAGGTCGATGGTTGAGCATTCCACGTGAAGACCGAACATGTCCACTTTGTAATTCCAATGCTGTTGGAGACGAGTTTCACTACTTGTGTAGATGTAAAACTTTTCTCTAAATTCGTAAAGATTATGTAAATGATAAATACTTGAAATTCCCAAACATGTTCACCTTTAGAAAAATACTAACTACAGCCAGCATAAAAGATCTTAAATGCCTGTCTAAATTTCTCAATCATGTATTTAATACTTTTAGAAAATGAAATCTCATATTGTCAGTAAGCTGCTATCTTGTATATTGAATAATATGTATATATGTTTGTCTCATGTACCGCCGATGGCGGTTTAACAGAGAATAAAGAGTTTGAGAGTTTGGCCAGAGGTCTAATTAGGTGAACACTTGTCAGCATCAGACTATAATCCCCCAGCCCTATTTCCTTAATCCCCCCAAAAAATATTTTGAGCTAACTGATAACACCCCGTTCTAGATTCGACTCCAGAAGATCAAATTCAAAATCAGTTAACTTATTCATAATCGAGTCCAAAATCTTTGCTTAAGTTACCATCATTTCCAATACACTTTGTTCTGTCATATATTGTATTATATTTGTATCATGTTCGCTTTTGTTTATCTTGTCATGTTTTTGTTTCGTAGACATTTGTTGATTGAACGGTCTTCACATAACTTCTGTTGAGTTTTATGGCCAAACCAGTTCATTTAATTTCCATGTCATGAATATTTTAAAACCATATGATATTCAGGTGAGATATAATTATATGGTGAGCTATCATGCTTTGATGAGATGTGATGGCATATGTAAGTTGAGACACAATGCGTAGGTGAAATATATGTACATATTTATGGTGAGATATACTGCTTGGGTGAGATATAATGCTGAAGAGTTTTAAAAGGGTAAGATATATAATGTTATTGGGAAATGTAATGACTGGCAAGTCGTCGAAAGGGATCTAGGCATATATGAGTTACTCGGAATGGCGTCTCACGCATTTAGTTTTAAAAAAACACGTTTTGGCGTCCCATCTTCTTCCTCACTAAAATCTCTCCGCCGTTTGCTCACATTTAATCCAATGTAGTAGGACATACTACATAAATTTAAAATACCAAAATGACTATACAAACTCAACGATAAATGTACTTAAGACGTAAACATATGTATGATGTATAAATAATTGTTAGGAATAGCTACAGAACCAAAACTAAAAGTACATATAAAGAATATAGTAGAATTACACAAAAGTAAGACCAAATATGTGAAGATATATTTGAGTGAAATGATAATTAGATATAAAAAGTCATTACATGCAGATATATTTCCAGGCCTTTGCACTGATAGAAAAAGATGAAGCGTCTCGTTTACCTATTTGACGTTAAAACGTGTAAATTAATTACCATAATGTCTCTTTGTCAGATATCTCTTTGTCAGAATGTCTCTTTGTCAGATATCTCTTTGTCAGATGTCTCTTTGTCAGATATCTCTTTGTCAGAATGTCTCTTTGTCAGATATCTCTTTGTCAGATGTCTCTTTGTCAGAATGTCTCTTTGTCAGATGTCTCTTGGTCAGATGTCTCTTTGTCAGAATGTCTTTTTGTCAGAATGGATCTTTGGGCTATGTATTGTTTCATTGAATGGATATAATTTTCAAATTCTCTCAGTTCTAAACTAGAATGTTTCACAGTAAGAATCGATTTTAGAACATTCAGCAGCGATATTAAGAAATCTACTCACTTCCTTCATATGTTCTTAGTTGAGAGACAGGATGGGTACATCTGACGTTTTCTTGTCTCCTTCTGAATTCTTTACATAGTCGAACCAGGAACCATATTCAACTGAAAATCGCTGTGTATTTTAACAAACAATCACGATTTCTCCCACGATGAACCCAAAGGAGCTCTATTGGATTCAGGGGATCAGACAAGCGACAGGAAATCTTGTGTGGTATTGACATTTATTGATAGACTACCCGTGACAAAACCTTGTTGATGTAGCTGCTATTCTTCTCTACAATTATTGTTATGTTAAAACATCCTTACTATTTTTAGAAATTAATCATATTTGTCCATACATAAATTCCAGTTGACCGTCATGGTTACAGTCCTTATATCAACCAATCTTAGATTATCAGTATGACTTGGTAGGGAATTTTTTATCTTAATTATTTAAATTGTAGTGTTGATCTACCTGATCGCAGGTTTCATAACTTAAATTCGTCTTAAAGCCAGCATATAGGCAAAAGGCTATGCAAAAATGGGGCGTTATCTCATTGATAAAAAAATGCGATCTATATCGAATTTTTGCAAATGTTATCGGGTCAAGGTCTTTCCAAATCGATAAGTTGACAACCAAAATGGTTGATACGTCCGGCACCGGTCCTTCATCTGACTGTGTGTTTCAAGCATCTCATGTTGATGATGTCACAGTGAGAGAACTGTTACTGTTAGGTACAGCGAACACAAGAAGAGATTATCCTGGGTCCGCCTATTCGTTGTTTGTCTGAAGTCCGACTGGTATCTTAAAGACCTCGATTGTGGTTTCGCGGAACTTCATAAACTCTGGCTTACTTTTCCCCGTCTGAAGCAACCCAACAACGCTTCTCAGACGACAAACGTTCCATTCTTGTTTATGAAATCTCAACAAAGTTCTGTGCATAATTTATACATATTATACTCTTGATTCATTTTCTACAGACAAAACTTCTTATTCGCAAACGTGGTGCATTTTTTCAAAGTGTTTTTTCATAAGATTTCTAATCCTCGTTCTAGATTGTGATCAAATTTTTCTCAACTTTCTTTAAAACAAGTGTTCCTTTGCCTGTTTGTTAAGTTCTCTTAAGCGATAATTTTACGTGGAATAGGTACATGTCAATGTATATAAGCGGATGTTACCTACATTTGCCCTTCACTGATGATTTGAGGTAATTTCCCCACCGTCCACTGTAATGGTAGAAAGGCAGCTTCTTCACGAAGGTAAAGTAGGACACCAAAGTATCTTTTAGGTTTCTGTCGATGTACACGATTCTTGGTTTCTTTGTTTTCACCTGTTCAGGATGTTGTATGGTCATTATCATGAACGAATTATCATAATATTAATAATCAATATAATACACACATTGATACTCATTATAATCATTAAACTTAATGAATATCAGGATATAGTAATAGTTTGGTAACGTGGTAAAATAAATAATTATCATCAATTATATTATCGTAGTAAAATAGTCATTTTGGATTACGATATCGATATTCAGAATCTAGCAAGTGTAAAGACGGACACCGTAAGGAATTGATAGAGTAAAGAAATGGTATGCTTCAATATCAAGTTGAGGTTTTAACATTTTAATGAAAACGTTTTCCTTTAACTGATAGCATGATTTACTAGTAATCATTTGTATCCATTTTATAAAACGGGAATTTTTTAAGTTCAAATTTAATTTCTTGTCTTATGCACAGGTATGTGTCCATCTTACTGCTAGCCAAAGGAAAAAGGAATCTTTATGAATATAAACGCTTTTTTTACCTAAAAGTAATAACCATTGACAGTTATCGTTTACCTTTATATCTTGAATTTTGATTAAAGAAAGATAGATGTAACATAATTTTAAAATAAAGTAAGAGTCCATAACCATCTATTATACATCATGAGCATTTTTACTATTTAGCTTTTCATTTATATCTTGTTTGTTTTGTGCCCAAATATGTTATGTAAGGTTTCTTCAGTTCACGACAAAGGTATCTCAATTCATTTCTTCATTACTTGCTTCAAACAGTGCATTCTGTCTTAAATCGTTGAGTTCCCTCACCTGTGCGAATAGATTTGACCGTGAATGCAGCAATAAAAACTGAAAAATATAGATTTTTGATTGATTTAGAAATTTCAAATGTCCACTTAACCTTGAATTATACTTGAATGCCAAACAAAACTTTAAGAAATGTTGTCAATTAAAAAAGATGATTATATAGCAAAAGCCGCAGATGATATAAGAAAAGCAGCAGTTAACCCAGACTGTAAAATATTTTAGCGCACCTTAAAACAACACCTCAAGAAAACATCCTATCTTGATAACATTACACCATACCAATGGTTTCATTACTTCAAAGTTCTCCTTTCCTGTAGAGATGATAATCCTCTCTCTGATTTTGATAAGTCGGTGTATGACTTTGTTTCAACTCATAACTGTGATGACTGTGAAGATTTTGCTTTTTCTCACGATATATTGTCAACTCAGAATATTGAAGAGGAGATTATAAAATCTATCAATGAGTTAGAGTGGAATAAGGCCGCGGGACATGACGGTATTCCTCCCTCATTTTATAAGGCCTCTCTTACTGCCATTGTGTCGTATCTGAGAGAATTATTCAATAGAATTCTCGACAACGGTAAATTTCCATCGGTTTGGAATATTGGTATGATTGTCCCCCTATTTAAGACTGGTAATGTTTCTGAAACATCCAATTATCGTGGGATATCCCTTTTGAATGTAAGTGTAAAACTATTTGCTCATATTCAAGAAAGGCGCTTACGGGCTTGGGTTGATATAAATGAGCTACTGGATGAAGCTCAAGCTGGTTTCAGACCTGATTACAGACAATATATTTGTATTACATGCACTATGCACCAATTACCTATGTAGATCAAAAGGCAGATTTTACTGCTCTTTCATTGATTTTGAAAAGGCCTTTGATTTTGTCGATCGCAAGAAATTATTATTCATGTTACATACAAAGGGATGCCATGGCAAAATGTATGATATTTTAAGGGGTATGTATGAATCTGTACAATCCTGTGTAAGAACTGATTCTGGTATTACTGAAACGTTTAACACTACTGCCGGTGTAAGGCAAGGTTGTGTCCTTAGCCCCTTGCTATTTATCTTTTTATTATTTTAATTTATTTTTATTATCTTATTATATGGTTCAGAAATCTGGGGAGCACGGTATTTTGAAGTTATAGAAAATGTTCATGCATCTTATTTCAAAAGGTTCTTCACAGTCGGAAAATTTGCATCAAACAAAGCTATACTTGGTGAAACAGGTCGCCACAACATGTATATTGAAAGTCAAATGAGAGTAATTAAATATTGGATCAAACTTATTAGAATGCCTGATTATCGCAACGCTCACCAATGCTATCAACTATTGTTATCATTAGATTATCATGGAAAACATTCATGGGCTTCAGATGTTAGAAATATCCCATTTTCAAGTGGATTTTCTTATGCCTAGTTAAATCAAGACATCGCTGATAGAAAATATTTTTGTCAATGTTTAAGCAACGAATAAGAGATATATTTATTCAGAATTGGTCCGAAACAGTTAATTCATAAATTTTTCTAAGTCATTATTCCCCTTGTAAATCAGTGTTCGGACCGGAAAAGTATATAAGCGTTCTCCATGATAAGTCACTTTTGAGAAATTTCTGTAAATTTAGAATTTCACTCCACTCCTTTAAAATTCAGACGTTTAGAAAAGATAACAATACAGTAGATGATTTGGCATGTTCGTATTGTTCATCTGGTCAAACAGAAGACGAATTTCATATATTGCTAGTTTGTGACGCATTTTCAGCCTGTCGTAAGAAGTATTTAAATTGTATTAATGTAACATATCAAACGATGTATAATTTGCTAAATTCAAACAATGCTGATGTCATCAAATTTGTCGCAATTTTTATAAAACAATTGATGTCCATTTTGAAATATCAAGTGAAACCGTTGCCTATGTCACGTGATTTAAGTCTGTAACGATGCAACTTCAATTGTACTTTGGGCCATTGGGCCTTCAATACTGAATAAACCTGTCTGTCTGTCTGTCTGTCTGTCTGTCTGAATAGCACATATTTTATTGCACGACTCACTTGAAGAACCAAGAAATATGATCCATTTGTAACTGAGGTTACATAAGAAGAAATAAATTGATAAGTGAATGAAAACACTTCCTTGTCAGAAAATAAGTCATAAAGTTTACTTTATGACAACTGTACATTGTAAGAGATATAACTGACCATTTGTAACAAAGATTAATCGGAAGATATTTCTGTCACCTGTTCTGGAAGGTTTTCGAAGAGGACATGGGTGAACTGTACATTGTAAGAGATATAATTGACCATTTGTAACAAAGATTAATCGGAAGATATTTCTGTCACCTGTTCTGGAAGGTTTTCGAAAAGGACATGGGTGTCAAAGATACGTGGAGATGGGTTTGTCTTGTAGCTGACCTCCTCAACACACTCCAGCATACCCACCATTTTACTGATGTCTTTAGTGTCCACTTTGCTAGCCACAAGAAACCGTATGATGTCATACAGCCAGTTGGTACCTGCGTTTGTAGAAATTGTTTTAACTGATCAAATGCATTGATCCTACAATTTTAAGGACTCATATTTTCGAAGCTCTCATAGTGATAATATAGTCTCAAGCCAATGTTTTGTACTTACGTGTACGACTATCTTAGCACTAAGAAAGCTTCGAAAATCAGGGTCTGGATTGTTTCGGTAGGGCAAATAGATTTGACTTGTGTTGACATTACTGGCTGAAGAAATAAGTCTATACAGGAATATTTATTTCATTAGATCGTTATTTGTAGAGTGTAATAGGCAAACAGTGAATTGTGGGAGCCTTTTGCGGATGTAAAAACACTGATATGGTAGAGTCTTACAGAATACAAAACACATTGAGGCTTTGCTATGAAACGTAGTTCCGGATTGGCAGGCATTATTTCTTGCTCGCTCTGTTTACGTCTTCTACATTGTTATAAAGATGTATTTTTCTGAAATTTACTTGTCCTTACTGAAAAGGTTATCGAAGATTGCTATACTAGACAGGTCAAGAGAAATAACTCTTAAAGATACTGACATCGTTTCTCTTCCTGCAAAAAGTACTTAACATTTCCTTACACGAAAAAAACATTGTACAGAATGTCATAACTTATTTCACGAAAAGTGAAATACTCTTGAAAGTGGCGTTCAACCCCAAATCACCTTATGTTACCTCAATGTTCGAATCTTTAACAGTTTATTTGTAAACTAAATATCGGCTGCTAGTAAAATATTGTAGTTATTTATAATTCGTTATCATCTCCAAGAAATCGCAATATAACATATTTATTTCAAAGGCATTATTGAAGTGCTTTAACGAATTACAGATCTTGCAGTTCATTATGTGATAGTGTTACATTCAATACATAAAGGAAATCAAAAGTCCATAAAGAGTGTGTCACCTGATTTTGGATAAGCACTAATGATGATATCATCGGGTCGTATTTCAATGGAGGGAATGTTCGGAATGACTGTGTCGGCAGGATCAAAGTTAGGAAACTTGCATCCATTGTAGCTATACAGGGTCATCGTGTCACCGCCATCATCAGGGACCTCTACCCGGGGCATGCTGGTGTCTGACAAGGAAACAATTTTAAATGCTTTTACCATAGTTCTTCAAGTGAAATACTATTGAAAGCGGCGTTTAACCCAAAATCACCTCACCATAGTAAATTCATCATTACTTCGTGTCACCGCTATCATCAGGCACTTCTACCCGGGTCATGCTGGTGTCTGACAGGGCAATAATTTTATATGCTTTCACCATTGTTATTCAAGTGAAATACTATTGCCAATGTTTAAAGTAGACATTTATTAATTTATTGTGGTAATGTCTCGTCTCTCGAACAAAAACTCGAATTTTGGCATGATTAAATGGACAGAAGGGGTTACATTTTCGAGATTACGATTTCCCAAAATTTCGATTAAATGGTCAATTTTGAATCTTGGTGAACAAAATCAGCAATCTCCTAGTGACATAATGCAAACAACCAAATATGTCTTATATTCAAAAGTTGTAATCACCTAATAAGGAGTTTGAAGGGAAAAATAAAAACTACTGTTTTCGAAATTTTGACCCCTGGTCTAACTAAAACTGTTGTTTATGGCCAACGATCGTGTAAAGGTGCAATGGATCTTCTCTTCTGTATTGAAAATTCAAAATAATCTATTTCTTTTTCGCAATGCTACGATGCTTCAAAGACATGTCAAATTATATGATTTTTGCACTACGATTCGCAGGTATGTGTATTTTTGGTCTGTAGATATATACATATATATATATGCAGACCAAAATATATATATATGCTTATCCCGTCACGAAATGGGAGATAAGTGATATCGCATTTAAAACAAAAATATTCTGTTAATCATATGCTTCTTTGGCCGAAAATGTGTCGTTTTATGTCCAACAATAGCTTCATTTCGGGAGTTTTTGCGAGATCATGCTTAGCAACAGAGAATCATCGTTTCATGCTGGATCATGTTCATGACAACATTTTGTTAAACTGTAAGTTGCTCTTCTATATACTAGTACTTCGTGAATGTATCATAGTACCATCGTTTAATTGTGACGTCCTAGTTTTATCATGTGACTGTTTCTAACAAAACCCACATTTTGTAAAACCAATATTTGATAATTCAAAATGTCAGACTTACCAATTAGAATAAATAATGTCTTTGTTTGTATTTTAGAATTGCATCTGACTATGTCCGAGACAGGGGATTCGAAAGGTTAATATTGAAAACGTCATATCCAAAATATTATTTTTTAAAAATCATAATGTCGTTTTAGCATCGAGTTCTGTACCCAAACTCTGAATCATTATGAAATGATACATAAAACTTTACCTTCCCAATGTCGGCGCTTGTGTCCGTGAGAGAGCTGATAACAGATACCGCTGGAGTGATTGACAAGCACAAACAATGTTAAGGTTACATGAGTTGGTTTACGTCAAAGGAACTATATCACGTTTTTGGATATTTTATTTGTTACCAAATTCCGATTAAATATCATTTTCTACAAGAGCAAAAAACATTGCAAGACTCAATACCATTATCTTTAGACGTAGAATAGAATTAGTATAACACGTATACCTATCACTTGAAGTTCAGGCGGCCATTCTGTGAACAAGTTGTAATCATTTGAGTTAGGGAAATGGATTTGATTAGCTTAAAGAGCTTGTTGACGAAAGACGATTGTCCTGCAATTTGCAACATGTCTTTTCCTTTTCGTGCGAACATTTTACCGCCATGAGAAAACATGATGAAAATTTCATAATAAATTTACTATGAATGCTTGAAAATTGACGTGAATTCTTTTCGAACTTGACATTGAGATAAGGAAATAAACGTGATAAAAATGAGAATAGCGGGATCATCCCAAAATAAGTGTCAAATGATCAGCAGAAAATTAAAATAAGTTAAGCCATGGCTATTCTGTGATTGAAGCTTACGAATTCATTATTAATAATGATCAACATGTAAATGATGTCTTGATATAAGTTTTTAAAAACATAACTTGATGATCACCCAAAACGCTTACTGCCTCTTATGAAATGGTAAACTATCACATAACCTGAAACGTTTTGAGGAACGATTTTTTTCATAAGGACTTTGAAAAGAGTCTTTATCATATTATTTTCACCATTATTATTTCTGTGATCACAATATTTACAAATGCGTATAACTTTTCGGATTCAGATCCTATTGAGATTCCAACCCACACTCACAGAGGATACTAAACGACCTTCCATTTAATATTATATTTATCAAACAAGTTTATGATACAAAAATAGTATTAAATTGAAAGAAGTTTAGTATTCTGTTTGTTACTTGACCTCAGTAATCAAGCATGGTTGCCGAAAGTGTATTGCACGAAACATTTCCGCGACTTGGCCGCCATTGTGACGGCGGTGCCAACATTGTGATTTAACAACCACAAAATATTATGACGTCATACGTGCAGCGGTATTACACTAGTTTTATATCGCCGTATAAACAATACACTGCAGTATCTTACACGGGCGAGTTGTAATAAGAGTTATGTGACAACTCCTGTACTGAACGTACCAGCAGCTAACCAACTCGCCCATCTCACCTCGACAAAAATCGAGGACCAACATTGAAACAACAGCTTCTCTGCCGCTTTTTCAAAGTACATATGTAACATGTTGTAAAATGTTGGTTGCTGCAGATCTTACAGAATTGAAGCCACGAAGAGAGTTTAGATCATTGCTACAGTATGACAAGGAATTGTCTATTAGTCTTAGCATTTTATAGTTCCATTTTTGCGCATTAGCTATCAAAAATATATTTGATATTTATCATGATTTAACAGATTCGTTGAACTACTTCGTTGTAGTACATTGTGGTTTTTTTCAATACCAATATGGCATAATCGCAGGTAGGAAACCGACGGACCGATCTTTAATAAAATTATTAGTCATCAGCTGGTAACACAATCGCAAGTAACATTTGTGAAATTAGTGCGAAACATACTGAATCATACAATGTAGTTATAATCAAAGCAGTGTTGACATTTTCCCTTGCATAACAAGCTGTTACAAAAGTATCAAATTACTAATCATTAAATTATGATAACAGTCCTGACTAATCAATTTTTCGGCAAGCAATGATAATGGTTGAAATTAGATTGTGGAAATGCTCAAGTGGAACATAATGTTTAAAACCATAGAAAGCGTTCCTTCATTTGTGAAGAGTAACGTTAGAGTTGGTGCAAAGTTTGCTGACTTATAATGTATCCAAGAAAGTTTTAGATTAGAAGAATAATTTCAAATGCGAAAATATATTGTATCCTAGATGATAAACTGATCATTTCTGTCCTTGGCTTAATTTTCAAAGCGTCGAATGTGGTAAAGGTGAACGGTAATTTACTTTTGAAAAGATGTTTCATTGTCTTTGTAACTCTTCAGAAATATAATTTTTAATCATGTCATTTGGCTGAGCATTTACGTCAAGGTCCCGTGTGTCCGATTGCAGTCAACGATTTGATTTGTATCTAGTTTTGTCACAAAAGTAGGGAAGAACTGATCCATTTAACCCACAGCATACGGGAGAGACTTGTTAACACGAGCTTGAAAAGAAGGCAAATCTTATTTCCACTGGAGAGCTCGTTTAGTTTTCATAGTCTTTTTCCCTGGTCTTTTCACATTCACTTCCCACTTTTAACTTGGTGTACATGGAGTGATGTGCCCTAGTGTCTTTAACGTCATTTGCTCATTTTGGCAAAGTAAATGTATATGCATGCCCAGCATATAGTCCATCGCTTCCAAATGTATCTCGTCTTGAATTTGAAATGATTATCAAACTTATTTTTTTTGCTTTGTAGTCATCTACATGATATTTAAAATAACAATAAATCCCAATTACCTCAACTATTTTTTTTAAATCACGTTGAATTCCAACTGACATGATCCGAAGTTGCTAACACAAGCATGTGTTATGAGTGTGATATTGTTTATAAGTTTAACATTGTATAACATTGTTGTATATTTAGTGGGTCACACACTTGTTTTGATAGTCATAGCTAGAATTATCTATTCTACAATGTTCTATCTATTTCTTGATTGCTGATTGGAGTTTGTTCTGGAACTTTAAAGGACATTCTGGAAGGTCTCTATCCTCTATATGTAGGCTGGCATTAGAACTCTTACTCATTTTGCCTCTTACAATCAACTTTGGGATCATCTGCCGTGCCAACGGATTCATCTCTTATCAAGACCCACTGACTGTTTTCATCAACTGTGTGCTTCATAATGGTGAATATATTTAGTTAGCTAATTAGTGTGACTCATTTAATATTGTTTTATAACTTGTATTAGCTTGATATTGTAACCTTAAATACTTTGTTGTTTTTTTTTTGATTGATTAAATTGTCATTAATATACAATTGTCTTGTTATATTTTGCTGGTTTGACTGGTGACATTTTACTATTCCAAATTCATTCGTAACACTATGCTTCACGCTTTGTACTATCAAATTCATCAAAATCATGAACATATTCGGCATTTAAGCTGGTAAATGGTGTTAATGATGTTGATGTCATTTATCATAAATACAGAACCAAAGAGGAAAAAGACAACAGGAGACAACATGAATTCTGAATTCAAGCGGACTTATTATTAGCTTGATATTGTAACCTTAAGCACTTTGTTTATCATTTGATTGATTAAATTGTAATATCTATACAATTGTCATGTTATGTTTTGCTGGTTTGAGTGGGGACAGTTTCCTATTCAAATTATGGTCTCAAGAACTTGGTGATTGCTGCACCATCTGGATCTGTTCTTGACTTCGAAATATACCAAGGTAAAGAGCATCTGCTTGATGAAGATAAAGTACTATGCCTGTTTGGGGCCTCGTTGTCCTGCGCCTCACATCCTCCTTCAAAGACGGCAACTCTGTATTGATGGACAGATATTTCACCAACATTTCAATCCTTGAAAAGCTTGTCGAGAAGCGAATGCATGGAACCGGAACTATCATGAATAGATCCTTCCAGCCACCTGCACGTCAGCATCTCCTTTCAGGTCGTGCACTGGCCAGGGAAGATCATGTTTCTGCAAATGAAATCGTCTGGGAGGATGGGATGGTTGCTGTAGTCCAATGGTTTGACACTAACTCTGTCATGATGGCATCTACAAAATACGAGGTCAATCCTGAATCCGACTGTCGTCGTTGGTCAAAACCCGACCAAGCTTATCTCAATATCAGGAGACCTAAAACTGTAAAGTTCTACAACGACAAGATGGGAGGAGTTGACCTTAACGACAGAATCATGTCTCTGTACCGTATTTGTGCTCGCACAAGCAAAAGGACAGTGAGAACCATATTCCACATGGTCGACATGAGTTTAGTCACCTCATGGATATACTGCCGAGAACAAACTGGTAAGAAGATCCAATTCTGGATTTCAGGATGTCCATTGGTGAGTTCCTGATCTACTCCCAAGCTTGATCTCAATGTCCACAGTTGTGGAACCCTAGAATATCACTTTTGGGTACGAGAGCATGAAATAAATTTTATTTTCATTGTAAGTGAAGACCATGACTTAGTAAAGTCAATGTTAAAATTTATACTCAATAATTTGCCAAATGTGGTGAACTCTAGGTCTCAGGAGGATGTACTTCCTTTTGTATTATGTACTTTCTTGAAAACACCTGTTACAATAAGAACCAGTCTTTATGCCTTAGATGATGTAACAAGATGTGAGATATCGGAAATAAAAAACATATTTAAAAACTCATTTCTGTATTGAGTTTTATGAACTTGATTATTATCCCTTGCATTGTGCTATATCGAGACTTTCACTATGTTGCGAATTATTTGGTGTATTTTCTTCCACCTGTAACCTATATGTTTTTGAAGATTAGAGTGTTCAAAGAGAATATTTGAAAGTGAGAGGACAATCCTTCATCTTCTCCTGGTACAGCTGATCAAACCACTCGTTCTGAGCCACAGTGAACCAGTTCTTCCAGTCTCCAACTTCACCTGTAGGAAATATTTTATTGAATTGATTGAATATGATATTTGCAAAGTCAGTCAAATTCAAATTAAATTTCAAAAACATAATTTAACGATATATTTGCACATTTAATTACTGTCGTATATAAACTAGCATTCATAGCTATGTATACCTTAAGGGTCACATGTAGTGAGCAAACCAATTAAACTTTATTCTTCGATAAATTACCAAAAACGTTTTTATATTGATAATCTTCATTAGTTGTATCAATCAATGGTAATTACTTCGTTCTCCACAGGATTCTTTTCAATCTTCAAGATTGCGTTTCATTGGCTTAGTATTTCTCTTAACAGAGCAACGAAAACTGTTTCATTTTCACGGAATCAGTACCAAGTACCAAGGCGCCCAAACGACAAAGCAACATTCATCAAGATCTTGTTGGTTTTAACATCTTGTCAAGTAAATAAATCTGTCATATGTTGCAATGGAAACAGACCCAAAAAATAATTTCCTGAAAACCGAAAACAACGCACAGCTACAATAGAATGATTTTTCAATACAATAAACTTCATAGAGCCAGACTCCATGGTTTTTAGTTCTGGTCCGCAAATAATATTCTCAAATGGTCAAAATATAGATCTCAAGGATTTAAAAACACCAAAAAGCACATATCGATTGTTGTATATACAATCCTTCAATGAGCTAGACCAAGTAGTTCATTATATTGTACGTTTTTTAATTTCCAAATAACAATATCATTTAATGTGGAATCAAAAAGGGAAGATTGTAACCCACAACATCAGATTCAATATAATGATAGTAATAATGATAATAGTCCTTTTGCATTGCGCTATTTCCATGCATGGCCAAAAGCTCACAAATTCGATTATTTTTAGGAGTAGCACTTTCGATGCAGACATTTCTGCAAAGTCAAACATGGGCCCAGTCTTGCCGTTACCAACTAAGGCTAATGAGATTTATTCGGGCAATTTAAAAACTTACCTTTTCTGAAGACACGGTCAGATGCCTGGACTTTAGTTTTCTTCATTGTAGAGAAATCACAATTGTTGCAAACTTCCCTCAGGAACTCATCACTTCTGTCCATCTCCAAGAAGTCTCTTATCTTTAAAACCGCTGAGTAAAGGTCCTGCAAACAATAGCTTTAGCCTTCAAATCAATTGTCGTAATCATTGTTTTCAATCGCATTTACACAAAAACATTCATTAGAAAATTATCTAAGAATCCAAGTAAAATTCTTCAGCCGATCTTCAATAAACTTTTCATAGGGACGAAAATTGCTGTCTTTCGAATCAGAAGTCCAGATCGATCTAAATCAATTACTATTGTCTTCGGATTATGAAAACTGTGATGTTGTGAGTCATTTCAATACCATTGCCTAAGTACCTGCCTTAACTATCTGGTTGAAGATGTTAAGAATGATTTCTTACAGCAGAACTCTTGAATATCTGATAGTTTTGTCAATCCCATTGAAATCAGCTCGAAACTTGTCCCTCGTACCTCAAAATGGAGCCAGGTAAGAGGGAAACGTTTCGATCTGATTACAATGAGATTGCATTTTTTGTATGTAGCACTTACTTCCTTCATGTCTTCATAGTTGAGAGACAGGATGGGTACATCTGATGTCTTCTTGGCTTCTTCCCAATTCTTTACATAGTCGAACCAGGAACCATAGTCAACTGGATCAAAATATGAACTATCAGTCATGCCTATCAATTATTATCATGTTTAATCGCTACAGTCAATTGTTAATTCAAGATCGCCATCATAATTCAATAATAACTGACCCTCTATCACAAAATGTTTACCTAAAGACCAAAGAAGCGAAAGAGTTTCTAATTGTGTGACAGGTTTATAATTATAATCACGATAAAAAGATTCTTTGGTTTATCAATATTTTATAGTTTTCTTTATCAACGAATGTTAATAGATTTTGGATCTGTGAGGAACACGATCAACTTTATCTCCAAATTTTTGAATGGCTGGCACACCCTTAAAGACAATAAAAGTTCACTATCATTTCGCGATGGCCGTCGTGTAAATTTATCATCATGCAATTATATACAACATATGTTTACAGCGAATGATACCTCCTATAATGGATTTGTGTAGTGCTTAGGAGTCATTTGAATTTTGGTGAGTAAAGTGATACGTTTAAGTGATAAAATTTGATAGGGAAGTTCATACGTTTTCCCTCGACGGAAGGTTTCAGGAAGTTCTTCCACTCTCCTTTGTATTCGTAGGCAGGAATTTTCTTAATGAAGTTAAAAAAGGACACCAACATATCCTTTGGGTTTCTATCGATGTAGATTACTTTTGGTTTCTTTGTTTTCACCTGTATAGGTAGGTGATCAAAGAGCAGGTGCGTGTTCAGAAGTCTTGGAGATGGATTGTCCTTGTAAGATTCCTCCTCAACAAACTCCATCATTCCTATCATCTTGCTGATGTCTTCTATATCGACTTTGCCAACCACGAGAAAACGCACAATATCAAACAGCCAGTGAGTTCCTTGAATGAAGAAAGAGATGTGAAAGAAGATGAGATTTCAAATGTTTAACAGTTTTCCTCAGTTCAGGTAAGGTTATAATATTGAAAGATTTTAATGTTCTAAGATGATCTGTGATTTAACGGCAGTGAAATGAACACTGACAATACATTTGTTGACATTACCTAAATTTAACTATTTGAATTCCATACTCAAGTATATAGATCGAAAGCGGTCATTTAATATTTTCAATGGAATATATGTAATGTAATGTCATAATAACAACCTGATTCACGAATTGCTTAAATGTCCACTCTTCCATATTAAATAACTCTCATGGAGTCGAATGATGATAAAAACATGAACGATGTTAGTGAGTGTAAGCTTTAATTCGTGACTTGATTTGAGCTAACATTTGTAACCTTTAATGAGTGATTTGATATGCTGAAACATTTGTAAGCTTTAATTCGTGACTTGTTTAGCTGAAACATTTGTACATGTAAGCTTTAAATGGTGACTTTATTTGCTGAAACATTTGTAAGCTTTAATAAGTGACTTGATTTGCTGAAAAATTTGTAGGTTTTAATTCGTGACTTGGTGAGCTGAAAGATTTGTAAGCTTTGATTATGGACTTGATTTGCTGAAACATTTGTAAGTTTTTATTCGTGACTTGGTTAGCTGAAAAATTTTTAATTGTAAGCTTTAATTATTGACTTGATTTGCTGAAACATTTGTAAGCATTAATTTTATCAGTGACTTGATTTGCGCAAACATTTGTAAGCTTTTATTCATGACTTGATTTGCACAAACATTTGTAAGCTTGAATGACGCTTCATTTTTCTACACACGTCCTCACCTGTTCAAGTTCCTCAAGAATTGAAATATTATAAAGATCACCAATCATTGATATGGAGCTTTGATGTTTGCGTGGATGTTCAAATACGCTAGCGTTTACAAACTATAGCGTACAATACTCAGGGTTTTTAAAAATCCATTTAGATTTGAAGGAAATATTTGCGTACATGAACTCCCCTTATAAATTCAGATACATTTTTAAAATGACTTTTAAAAATCTATATATGTCAAGATCTCTTCTCTAATTACCAATTTCAACAAACGATGGAATGCAGCTTACCAGACTTCGGGAAAGCGCAAATGAAGATATCGTCAGGTCGTACTTGCACTGAAGGGAAATTGCTCAAAGTTTTCTGGATGTTTGGGAATGTCGGATATCTAAAACCGTTGAACTCGTAGATAGTTAATGTATCCCCTCCATCATCAGCTACCTTGATTGTCGTCATCGTGCAATCTGAGAGTATGAAATATAACATATATTTAGCTCATATGTGTTGAACCTTTATCTAAAGTGTCAATACATCTAGAGAATTACTGATTGAGGTCATGTTCAGCTGACCTTTCACTAATTTTGAACCGACCAATAAAATGAGGGCAGGATGACAGCTTTCAACCAATCAAAGACGGGTTTCCTTTGCATCTTGGTTAATGTTACGTGCTGACGTTTACCCTACGTTTGTCTATATTTATCATTTAACACTTATTTTGTTATTGTTTGACCTAATGTGTTGATTTGCTTTTGCACAAAATACCAAATAAACAACCCAAAACTATTCCTTCAAGATTATCAGCACAGAATTTATGCTTTCATCATATTTTTCTACACAACTCACTGCGAAACATAGGTAACATTCGGATTCTGTAATCGAGGTGCTTAAGAACGGCGAAACAATCGCATTGACCCGCGATTCGAAGAGCTGGGCCAGCACTCTTTTGATTGGCTGATGATCGCGCCTGCTCGACACGGAATAGACCTGTATTTCTCTGATGTGAAATGGACAGATGTTGCCCTTAAACTGCACATCACATATCTAACGAAATCAAGTTTTCCTATTTACATATGATGATAAGTAAAAGACTACAAAATCATTTTCCAATAAAACGATAAATATCAATCTAATAATTTCGACTACCACTTTCAAACGTTTGAACTAAAACTCGTTAAAACAAATAATTAAAACTGTTAATTTCATTGATTCCAATTGTTTAACACTTACGATAAACAAGATTATTAAAAACAATTCAAACGAAACGTCTTTATTTTTTTCTTTCAAAATTTAAATCATACCATTTGCGTTCATCTGTGAGCGCTCGCCAGCGCTCGTTAAAACAGGGTGAACAGTTTCTATTTATAGATATTTCGCTTGTAGTCTAATAATAAACGCAACCATACCATTCGATAAAACCGACCAAAGTAGGTGGTCGATGAGTGGATAGAAATCAGACTTTACCAAGTTTATTCATGGCATTCCTATCTTGTAATCTGTCACAGATGAATAAGATAATCGTTCAATGGTTGTCCAAATTAGTATGTTAGTAAATGTTATATGCTGCACAAGTTTTCTTTCATATAACTGAAAAATAAATTTTGTGTCTGTATTATTACTGTAGCTAAAACGGTATATCATAATACTTGTTGTGTATTTAAAATGTCTTTGGTTACGTCGGTAGACATATATATAATGATTTAGATAAATCAATTATAATTTAATCATAATTAATAAATCTGCATTATACATGTTCATGTCTATTTTGATTAAAATAGCCATCCCATTTAACTTATAATTAAAAAACTTGCATGAGTTACATCCAAAGTGACAATCTAAAGCTATGATAGAGACGTTGGAGTAAACAATTCTGATTATTTGTTTGATGTTGCAATACATTTAGAATAAAACACGTAATTTCAAAGATAGAAATAACATGTGATTCTCAGTGAAATTACATATTTTTATCGCTGACGTCACAAAACTGTTGATGACATCATAATATCACGTTAAATGCGATCTAGCTACTTCGTTTATAAAATGGCCGGAATCTACGAATTTTAACATTGTTTAAAGCGGCCTTCACATGGCAAACTAAAGGTTTTATACAACATGTGTTGTCAAACACAAATTTGGGAGTGAGGTGAGTTGAAATAAGTTGGTGTTTAACGCCGCTTTCAAGATTGTTTCCTTTATATCGCGGCTGCTAGTATTATTACCGCAACACTAGTGTAGTTATGCATTGCGGTGAAATCTGCGAGCATCGGCTGGAACTAGCGAACCATGGGTGACAGTGCGCTGAAACTTAGTGTAGCATTTCACCCAAACCTGACTGCGTGCAGAACAGTTCTCTTATGCAGACGAAGTTACCGAGCCCCTGGAAAGACAATGTACAAGTCACCTCGTGAAGTAGTGAATCATATAATTACAATCGTGGCTGCGCCACTCATGAACATATCAATTTCAATCCGCTCGATGACATACGTGGTACTTGACCTGAAATGGTGTGCAGTATAATGTGTAACTGCAATGACTCTGCATATTTGTTTTGTCATACATGAAAACACTTAACTCTTATCTAGTTCCTAACCTCTGTCAATGTGTGGCGCCTGTAAATGTGGGAAATAATAAGGTCATATTTATTTATGAAGATAATAAATAAGCAAATTTAACTGCTTAAGAATAATTGTGAGTAACCTAGAAAAACCCTTCTGTTCTGAGTAAATTTTATACCGCCAGTAGTTACTTTATCTGTCTACAGTAAACTCCCTATAATCCGGTAACTTTTGTAAAACGATTCCTTTTTATGGTTAATGGAATGATATCATCCTATGAAAAACAGCTTTGCCTGTTTGGTTAGCGGACTTCAATAAAAACTTTTTCTAACTATCTCATTTCATCCAATTGTTACATATTTTTGTGGATTTCATTCAACTGATAACCATCTTTGTTGTTTTCTTTGTACATCTTTTAAATTTTAAAGTGTAAAATGAGTCTTTATACGTGAACACCAAGGACAAGTGTTGTCAATGAAACGGCTCAATAGTATGAAGAAATTTACGGGGAAAATCAGTGCATGAAAAGATTCATAATGGTATCAATACCGAATGAGTTATTTACACCTATACATTGATAGTACATCAAATTGTTTCACCCTGGATTAAAAACCCTGAGGTCTTTGACTTGGAAGATCTGTCATTTTATGTTCGACTTGAATTATATTGAATGCTTTATTGTTTTTATCAAACATGAGATATATGTGAATTACCTTAATTAATAATACTATGATGTTTACCGAATAGTCATTAAATTTTCCCTAAAAAAATAACAATAATAATCAAAGAAGTGAATTCCATTTATGCAATAGACACTATTACAATATATTTTCGGTAAGTTCAGAATAATCACTTTATACATGTAAGTTAAAAGGCACTTTAGCATGTTTTATTTGTTCGATTTTTATCCATTTAGTATAAACATATACAAAGCTAGCTTATTTTTTTGAGAAGATAAAACATTGCACCACTGAGGTGAAATATTCATAGTCTTGAAATCGAATCTTACGTCTTATGGGAAAACTCTAAGCAGTCATTTTGGTGAGATCATTTTTCAAGGTAGGGAAAAAGATTAGCTTAGCATAACTGAATCTGTTATGTTCTTATTTGAAAATCAATATTTGTCAAAAAAGATTTCTTTTAATTTTTAACACTTTGTTTTCAATTGGCAGATTTTGGCTTTGACCTTTTACGAAAACCTTACACAGGTGCCTTAAATAGCGTATATATGATATTTTCGATAATTGCTAGAAAACGTCTCTAATAAAAACGAGCAGTTTTAAAACGAAAATTCCATGATGGGTTTAAGCTGAATAAATCAATTTCCCCTCACTTTAGTGAATAAAAGCTGCTAAAAATGGCCGCCAGTGGTTTTATTAATTCTTGGTTATTACCTCTTCGCCTACGGATGACCGAGTTGAGTAATGAGATGGTTTGACCCTCTGAAGATAATGTTCATTGGGCAAAATTTGGAGAAATAAATCCGAAAGAAAAATTGCTTCTGCCCCTTTATCTGACAGTAGAACTAATATGAACCCGATATTTGAGGAAACTAATTATATATAATATCTTATTCTTCCCCACCAGTAACACCACTGGGTTGTCTTTCTTTACGACCCTATCTGTAGAGTTTTAGGTTGATCAATCCTTTCATCATATTTCTTGATAATCGTACTTTAAATTGAACACTGAAGTAAAAGCGAGGGACATTCACCTATGTCATCAAAATTTATATCTGAATGTAAAAAGATGATCTTTATTTTTCATGTCGTCAAATTATATTGCCTTTAACAGACTTAATGACTATTCCATTGTCATGACATGAATTTCATTTTGCTTAAATTCCGATTTTTCCCACTCTCTCTTCTTGGGTACTCTCTTTGAGGACTTTGAAAAGATTCTTGTCTTCACAGAGTGTATCTGAATGTGAGAGGACAATCCTTCATCTTCTCCTGGTACAGCTGATCAAACCACTCGTTTTGAACCATAGTGAACCAGTTCTTCCAGTCTCCAACTTCACCTGTAGGAGAAATACATGAATTTATCCATAAATGATATGAGGTAGTCGATGAAATATCATAATAATCAAGTGTGTTTTGATAACACTTCATGACGCCATGTACATTTAATCACCTGAATCACTAAAGTCTCTTAATAATATGTTAACAAGGAAAAGTTGTGTTTATTGTAACTTCGAAATTGCAAAATAGAAAAACGAAGATATATAAAAAACTTTCTGGTTAAAAAAGACTGATGAAGGGTGATTAACTTCCCAGCAAGGAGATTATATACTTTTTGTATAAGCACAAAATCGAGTGACAACTTCCATTATAACCATTGTAAAAATGCAAGATTAATTGAAGAAAGAGAGGGAGAAATGTAACCAAATTTGTATAATGTCGGGGTAAATCCTCGAAGAGTGTTTCCTTTGTGGACCTAATTTGTAATGTTGCTAAGTTGCATTTATTTTTAAAGATGTAAGAATAGAGTTAAAAAAACAAACCTTTTCTGAAAACAACATCAGACATCATGTTCACTTTTGTTTTCTTCATTGTAGAGAAATCACAATGGTTGCAAACTTCCCTCAGGAACTCATCACTTCTGTCCATGTCCAAGAAGTCCCTTATCTGTACAACCGCTGTGTAAAGGTCCTGTAAACAATAACATTAACCTTCAGATACATTGTCACACTCATTATTTCTAATCGCATTTACACAAAAACAAAATCATCTGAGGATCTAATAAGAATTTATCTCCTGATCTTAATTAGATTTGTTAAGAGACTAAAACTGATGGCTTCGTGTTGGAATTCCAATGAGCGATCTAATCACAATTGTTGCAAACTTCCCTCAGGAACTCATCACGTCTGCCGGTATTCAAGAAGTCACTTTTCTTGACAACAATGTAACGGTCTTGTTAAACCATAACAGAAACACGTCTCTAACTAAACATTTGAATGTTGATCATGATGAGAAGTCAACTATATAATATATATTATACTATATAAAGGATGCGCGGTATCATTGGTATATCTTTATATTGCAATACATTAACACAATACAAACCGGTACACGCTTCTGAAAAAAAAACAAAATATATCGGAGGTTTTAAAAATTTACAACATTATTGAAAATTGAGGTGAGGTGAGGTGAGGTGAGATGGGGTTTAACGCCGCTTTCAAGATTATTTCACTTATATCGCGGCTGCTAGTATTATTGCAGGAAGAAAGCCCGCAACACTATAGTGGCTATGCATTGCGGTGAAACCTGCGAGCATCGGCTGGAACTAACTATTGAAAATTGAAAACAAGTTTGTGAACTCGAGAAGTGAAAATAGCACAGACATGTTAAAAGTTGAAAACAAGTAACTGATTTTTTTGTCTTTCCAAAACAATGGCCAGTTGATCACTGATTTAATTTCTTTTATTTATTCAAGAGTGCATGAAAAAATAAAATATGAAAAGTACCAATATATTACAATACGTTTTTCTGTATTCAAACATAATGCGATACGAAAATGAGGAGCGATACCCATCCTTTAATTTCTGTATTTTGCTGTATATCTTTTGAGGAGTTCACAAGCAAAGGAGAAAGTCACCTTGGATGCAGCATGCATACATGATTTTCAGCATGAGAGGCTGCTAAATTTATTACCTTGCCCAAAGAGGAGCAATCAAACAAGTTTTCTGATCAAGAACTGATAGTGTGCAAGTGTTTTCACCTAAATCTAAAGGATCTACTGTGTAATTTTGTAATCACAGCTGCTTCATCAAACTTCAAAATTATCATTTTTGTGTCGTACGAATACTTTAACTGTATTCAAACTTTTAGTTTAAGTAGTTCGTAACATCATGTTATCCATGACAGAAAATTCAAAAGGTTTTCACTTCTAAGCAGGTTACATCCTTCAAATATTTTGTTTTTAATTTCTAATTTTATTTATCATTCAACTATCTTAATTGATAAAACAATTCATATGTCAGTCCTTATGATGAATCATTTCTTGTTACCTGCAAGTGAAAATTTGCTTCCTGTATAAAAATAATGCTCAATGGGAGAACAAAGACAGGCTGAGCATTACAGGGAATTATCCTTAAAGAATGATTTCTTACAGCAGAACTCGTGAATATTCAGTATTTCTGGCAATCTCATTGTAATCATATCGAAACTCAAAACGGAGCCAGGTACGAAAGAAACTTGTCGATCTGATTTCAATGAGATTGTATTTTCTGTATGTAACACTTACTTCCTTCATATCTTCATAGTTGAGAGACAGGATGGGTATATCTGATATCTTCTTGGCTTCTTCCCAATTCTTTACATAGTCGAACCAGGAACCATAGTCAACTGGATCAAAATATGATCAGTCTACTCAAATACTATCAGCCATGCCTATCAATTATTATCAAGTTTTGTAATCGCAATTGTTTACAATCAATTGGTAATTCAAAATCGCCATCACAATTCAAAACTTTTCTCTAATGATAACAGACCCGTTCTCAAAATATGTTGACCTAAAGACCAAAGACGTGAAAGCGTTTCAACTGCTAAATCAATTGTGTGACCAGTTTATAATTATAATCACGATATCATGATTCTTTGCTTTATCAATATTTTCTATATTTACTTTATCAAATAATATTAATAGATTTATAACCAATGAGGAACGCGTTCACCTTTGTCTCTCAATTTATGTAAGGCTTGCACACTTGTTCACTCTATCATTTGCGCAGTATGATGGCCTTAAGAGTCATTTTAATTTTTGTGAGGAGAGTGATATCTTTAGGTGATAGATATGAAAATGAAGTTCATACGTTTTCCCTCGACGGAAGGTTTCAGGAAGTTCTTCCACTCTCCTTTGTATTCGTAGAAAGGAATCTTCTTAATGAAGTTAAAATAGGACACCAACATATCCTTTGGGTTTCTATCGATGTAGATTATTTTTGGTTTCTTTGTTTTCACCTGTACAGGTAGGTGATCAAAGAGCACGTGCGTGTTCAGGATTCTTGGAGATGGATTGTCCTTGTAGGATTCCTCCTCAACAAACTCCATCATTCCCATACCTTTACTGATGTCTTCGGCATCAACTTTGCCAGCCACCAGAAAACGCACGATATCAAACAGCCAATGTGTTCCTTGAAGTAAGAGATATGAAAGAAGATGAGATTCCAAATGTTATAATTATTTCGTCAAAAGTGAAACTAAAGGCATGGACTCTATTCATGTAAGGTTATAATAATGTAAGATTTTAAAGTTTGTAAATGATTTATGATTTTACTGGAGTTGAATGTTTGACAATAGAACATATGTTGACAAAACCTAATTTTTAATCAACCGATTTCTATACCCATTCCGCTATAAAGATGAGAAGTGGTGATTTATTATCTTTAGATAGATTATGTACCTTTTCTCACTTAAAATTTGAGCTATTTTCTGTGAAGTACGCTAAACTTTACTATCTGTACGCCCATTTTTAAATCAGTTACATTTTAAATTATTTTGTTACGAAAAATACTGATTTGATTACCATTAGCAATTGTCAACGGGTAAACCAATCTACCTCAAACTTAAACATTATCAAGGTCTCCTCTCTACACCCAAGATTTCAATCTCCGATTGACAGCGACTTACCCGACTTCGGGAAAGCGCAAATGAAGATATCGTCAGACCGTATTTGTACTGAAGGGAGATTGGTCAATGTCTTCTGGATGTTTGGAAAGTTCGGATATCGGTAACCTTTGAACTCGCAGATAGTTAATGTATTCCCTCCATCATCAGCTACCTTGATTGTCGTCATCCTGTAATACTGAGAGTTGAAAACAAACCAAAGGTCTCATATTCGTTATTACTTTAGTTTATGTGGCATTAGCTAGATTTTTTGAAGATCTAGTTCTTCAAATTTTGAAAATTGAACTTGTATTACATATTATTATTATGCATCCCCTTTACCTGCATCCCGCCGCTTATTAGAGGAAATATGGTATATTCTTATGCAGGTTTCAACACATGCGACATCCATATGCGTTATCACTCTTAGTTTTTTTTTTAAATAATGCAATTCATTGTGAGCTATGTTAAGTATATAAAAATAACTTATTCAGTTAAGTATATAAACATAAGTCTTTAGAATATATAAAATAATATTTTGGTAAACCAATGACAATTTAAACATTAATTCCTACCTTGTGAAGCGAATGAGTCAGCTACACACTTGGACAGCACACAGTATACACACGTTCTTACATCATATCGCAGGGCCTATATGTACACATTATATGTGCCCATACTTGATCTCGCCCCTGGCTTTTAAAGAGGCAATTCTTCAAGTGTCAGAGACACATGCCAAACTTACATTAAGATAAAAAATATCACTCTCAAGTCGTGATTATGATCGAGAACCAGGCGATGGTGCAGATCAATTGGTCAAACGTAATTTTTGAAACTCATCTTAAGATAAGAATGACAGAATATCAGATATGAGTCAATATTGTTTGAGAGGTTTTATGGTCAGTATTCAATTGGACGTTTGGTTTCAGCTTTTGCGCAGGAGTAACTGTTTTAAGATGCTCAGCTTTTTCAAAACAGGAATATAATTATGTGTATCTCCTATTTATGAAATTGAATATTTATCATTATGCAAATATAATATCCTACTTTCTATTTTAACTCTGAATTAACCATTTACACCGAGATTATATCCCAGTTATTGCTACCCAAGCAAATACTCATAATAGTTTACATTGTGTTTTCAAAGAATAACAGTAACCAGCTTTATTCTGCATAAAATTAAGAGTTACCACATGTCAGATAACTACATTTACACTTATATGTCATTCGGTTTATATTACCTTTGGTTGGATAGTATATTTCGAATCATAACTGCCGACACTTACGAGGGATGACCCAAAAATGTCTGGCCTGAGCATTAAAATCAAAGAAACATTCAAATTTGTATGACCTATTTTTCGACATTATCACCCTTGACCTCAATGCATTTGTTCCAGCGTTTTTGTAACATCTGCAACCACTCCAAAAACCACTTCTTATCAGGAGACCCAAAAAACTCCTCTAATGCAGGAATGACGTCATCGTCAGTCTCAAACCTTTGGCAACGGAGCTCTGCTTTCAGTCGAGAGAGGAGGAAGAAGTCTGAGGGGGCCAGGTCTGGAGAATAGGAAGAATCCTGATCCTTCAATCACGCGCTGCACTGACTGCAACTTGGGCAGTGTGAACGGGACGCATTTTGCTCGTTTTTAGTGCTTACTCTACCCCGTTTAAATTCAGCAATCCAATGATTAATGGTGCTATATGAAGGAGCAGAGCCCCCAAAATTTTTGTAACATATCTCCACGAATTTCCTTTGGAGTGTATTTTTTTAAACTCATATATTTGATTAACAGCCCTACATTCACTTTTCTCCATTGCGGTAAAAGATGTGAGGGTACCGTTGAATGACAGGCTATTGTAAGATGAGTATGCATCTCGTGATTTTCATGCCATTTACTCGTCAATGAAGGTTCTTCATGCACGCACAGTAGGGTTGCGTTTCAGGCATGTTTTCAAATTCAGGTCGGAAACTTTTGGGACAACTCTCGTACATAAGCAATTAGCTAGCTGTTTTCGTAGTGCTCTGGCCGAGGGTTTCGCCACTTTTCTAGTTTTGACATTTGCATCAAGTGGACAATCAGTTACCGCTTGTCACAAGTACTAATATTAATAAATGTTAATGACTGTTGTACAGGTGGGTTTTTTTATACAACCGACAAAATGTTGTATTTGTATATCTATATTTGAACTGTTTAGTATGCTGATTATTGTTTCTTACCAATGTCTTGGTTACGAAAGTAGACATAAGCAAAAATTATAAAGGAATCGATATATCATAAATAATTTTGCATTATAACTTAAATTTTCATGTTCAGTTTTATTCGATACCATCCTTTTTCCAAAATAACTTGCATGAATTACTATTCATACCTACGATGGAGGCGTTGTATTTTAAAAAAATTGAATATATACAACATTTAAAACAAATACATTTATCGGTTTGAAAAATACAATCTGTTTTTTCATCGATAGAAAAAATATGTGATTCCTCAAGTGAAATTACATGTTCAATCGTATTACGTTACCTCTGACATCATTAAACAAGATGACGTCATGAGATCGCGTTATCACAAGCTGCGATCTGGCTGCTTCATTCAAAAAATGGCCGTTATCTTAAGATTTTAAATAGTTTAATGCAATAAGTAGAACATTTGACACATCTCATCATACATATCTCATCTCGTGAAGTGGTAAATTATTATTTTATTATTATTATTATTATTATCATTATAATATATTTCAACTCCTGACTGCGCCTCTCATGAAAAAAAAAACTTCAGTTTCACTTGATGTCATATACGTAATATTGACTTGAATTGTCAATTACTCTTTGCATATTTGTTTTGTCATTCACTTGAAAACACTTCAATCTTATCCAGTACCCTACCTCACGCGGTAACTTGAAATATGTGAACTAATAAGGTCATATTCATTTAGGGAGAAAATAAATATAAAATTTAACTACTATAAAACAAAAATTGAGTGTTGAAGAAAACATTTCTTGTTGTGAATTAATGTCATAGCGCCAGTAGCTAGTTTTTTTCTGTCTACAGTAAACTTCCTTTAATCCGATGTCCCCGGACATATTTGATGGTTTCGGGAATGTGGTCATCCTTTGAAAAACTCAGCGTAACCCGATGGCTATACCTGTTTTCATTCAAAAGGTGGTTTAAAAGGGCTGCAATGAAACGTTTCTTTTACAAAGTTATATCATCCAATTATTAATATAGTTGAAGGGTATTTCATCCAACTAATAATATCGCTCTTTGCTGCAAGTTTTGTACTTTCGAAATTTCAAACTAAAACATAAGATTATAAAGTTGTACTCCAAGGAAAAGTGTTGTCTATGAAGTGATTCAGTATACGTAGTAAAAGCATGTGAGGAAGGTTTTGTGTCAATTGGTTTGGTGTTCGGTAATGGCTATCATTTTGACTTCCACAGCCTTTAAGATTTGCCCTTGATGATAAACCAAATCACAAACCTCCGGCAAAAGCATTCGGTATCACCAGATAAGCGCTATTAAGTCTCGTGAATTATTCGTTACCTTTTTCTCTTTCAAACGCGATCATAACTTTATTGGTCCGCTAATGATTTTCGGTTTTGTTTGCACAAAACTGCGGCCACAATGTGCGCTAAAATTGGCTGCGTTCAGACCTAGTGGAGAGGAAAAGCCATAGGTGGAATGTGTTCGAATCTCGATAAAGTCAATTTGTTAAACCCTTATTCCTCGGGATATGTCGACTTTAATCAGACTTCTAATTGTCAGTATGAACTGACGTTATTATCAATATCTGTAAATGACATCAACAGTGGTAATGGAAAAATTGACTTTCTGTTTTCACCTTAACATTGTATAATTTCTTTGTGATGATATGCAATGATGTAAAATGAAACTATCAATAAACAAATTTGAAACACTTCTGATTTTGAATCAGTAAATAATTAAACTCTATTTCAATCTTATTTCATGATTTACAACATTTACGGTAATTTTACTCCGTATGCATGTGAACCCTATCAATTTGTGAGTCGCATATAATTAACTTGATACTTAAAATGATATTTGAAATCTTGTAGATTTTTTATACTCAAATATTATGCTGAATTACTGATGTAAATGCGGGACCACTAGTCTCAGTGATGACAGCTACTAATTCTGTGTTCTTGGACTTCCTCTTAGAGATTTTACAAGAGATAATATCATTATTGTTAACATGGGTCACAATGACATGAATTACCCGTTAATTATCGTAGCCAAATTATAGATATTATAGCGATGAGGATAGGGAGATGTCAATATTTTACGTGGACTATATTCAGGCACCTTGACTATTGCAGATTAAATTGCTAGAACACTGAACCACAATCTGATCAAAATCAGATGACGTATCGCGCGCTTAACATTTGTCCATCATCAATATGCGATAATATAGCTTGTTAAACTGAAACAAAACGAAACGGAAATAAAACGAAACGAAATTAAACAAGCGAAACTCATCTGATTTTAATCAGATTGACTGAACCAAAACGTATGAGTCAATCAGTCTTCAATCAAAACTTCAGATAGATTGGAGGTGTGCACATTTGATCAATTTCAAATTAACGGTGTTATACGGAGGTTTTTATTTCTAAATGTATCGTAAGATACATTGCTGTTTTTAAGAGGGTGACGCAATTAACATCAAATGAGATTCATCTATACGTAACAAAATAATTTAAGGACCGACCTAGTTTTCAATATTTTGTGACATTTCATAGTTCATACAACGATTTAGGAGGGTGGAACTATAAACACAGATTCAACGTCAACTGAGATTCAGACATATACTCAAAAACAACAGTTAAGGACCGACCTAATTTTTATTATTGAAATATTTTACAATTCATGTAACGATCCATGTAATGTTCAAATATCAATTATTGGGATGGTTTTTTTTATTAAAATGCAAGAATTAATAATGGATTATGCTAAAGTTTGTTGTTCATCAAAAGTTTACCATAATCTTATTTGACCATTTTATGATTATTTGAGAATAATTGAAGAAATTTTCAAGGAAAATCAGTTCCATGTTCTTTGTGTCATGAAAAGATCATTGATGATATGAATACCAAATAAGTTCACATGTAATTTATATCTTAAAATCGAAAGTGCAACAAATTGATTTACTCTTATCCTGCAAAGTCGGCTTTTTAAAACCCCGGGTAAATAGTTCAATCATTTCTTATGGGACTAAAATTAACATGCATCTCAGGATTATTGTTTTTATCAAACATGAAATGTGTGTTACCTATCTAAATTGCTCGACGTTTTCCCCGAAAACAAATAAAAGTTCTCCAACAAGCCAATTCCATTCATGTTATGGATATTCAATATTAATTATATGATGACTTGAAAGGCAGGTTAGCACGTTTTTATGTGTTATTTGTTCATTAGTTTTCATTCAATAAAAGCATATACATAGCTATCATATTTTCTTCAGACGGTAAACATTGCATCACTAAAGTCCAGTATTACTTGTTTTGAAACATAATGTCACGTCCCTAGCGAAAACTTCAAGCAGCAATTTTAGTGAGAGCACACTAAACCATTCAAGGTAGGGAAATATACTAGCTTAGCCTAACTGAATCTGTTATCTTCTTTGAGAGGACTCTATAGTTGACATGAAGGATCTCTTTTAATTTTTAACATTTGTTATTGTTTTGAGCAGATCCTTTACGCAAACCAGGCACAGGACCTTCAAAAGCGTACTATTGATATTTTAGATAATTGCTAGACAATATTTTTAATAAAACGAGTTTTAAAACGAAGGTACCATGATCGGTTAAATATCGAGCCCCTAAGGTGGCTAAGGGGCTTGATAGTTAACCTATATTAATCAATTTCCCTAAGGTGGCTAAGGGGCTTGATAGTTAACCTATATTAATCAATTTCCCAAGCTTAAGTGAAAAAAGCAGCAAAAAATGGCCGCCAGTGGGTTATTTAATACTTGGTTATTGCCTCTTCGCCTTCGGATGACCGAGATGAGTAATGAGATGGTTTGACCTCTGAAGATAATATCTATTGTTGAAAATTTGGAGAAATAAATCTGACAAATATGTGATCCTGCCCCTTTAACTGCAAGTAGAACGAATATGACCCCGATATTTGAAGAAACTAATGTGTTTTCCTGCACGACTTGTAACACACTAGAGTTGTCTTTCTTTACGACCCTGTAGATTTTCATGTCTAGTAAATCATCAATTGTATCTCTATAATCGTACTTTAAATTGAACACTGAGGTCAAGTTAGGGACATTTACCTATGTCTTTAAAAGTTATATATATAAATGCAAGAGGAAAATCCTTATTCTTCAAATTGAGTTTAACAGACTTAATGACTATTCCATTGTCATGGCATATTGCTTGTATTGCTACTATTTCTCACTAGCTCTCTTTTAAGAATCTCTTCGAAGACTTTGTACAGATTGTGTCCTCACAGAGAACATCTGAATGTAAGAGGAAAATCATTTTTCTTCGTGATGTAAAATTGGGTTGAAGGGACTAATTGAGTAAACCATGCAATGTCATGTCATGAACGTCATGTTCCTAGTATTGCGAATTTTGTTTTCCACTCTCTCTTCTTGAAGACATCTTTTTTAGGGAAACCCGTTCACAGTGTATATCTGATTTTGAGGGGACAATCCTTCATCTTCTCCTGGTAGAGCTGATCAAACCACTCGTTCTGAGACACAGTGAACCAGTTCTTCCAGTCTCCAACCTGACCTGTAAGAGAAATACATGAATTAATCGATTAACTTTATAAAATAGTCGATGAAAAATATTAATAGTTAAATGTGTCAAAAAATCAAAATAGTTTTGAAAACACTTCACTATCGCCATGTACTTGTAATTACTTGATTCATACAAGTATCTTATTATATGTTAACGTGGACACAATTTAAAGTAACTTTGAAATTACAAATTCGAGAAACAAAACTGTACAAAATATGTTCTGGTTAAAAACAATGATCGATGAAGGGACATTCACTTTCCAGAAAGGAGATAACTGACATTTTGTTAATGCAATTTTTTTAACTGTTTTGAATCATGCATTTTCAAAAAGCAATGCATAATTTATCGAAGCGAGATAGAATATGTAATTAATTGCATCCTATATGGGGTCCAATCCTTACAAACTGCATTTTCTGTAAGTCATTCATAAGCTTAAACAGTAATACTGTTAATTAGCAATTGTTTTGAGATATTTCCTAAATAGAGGATATTATATGAGTGTCCATGACATATTATGTTTACGACACAAGTGCCTGAATATTAGTATTTCCCGAGCGATAGCGAGGAATATACTTATATTTAGGCACGAGTGTCGTGAACACGGTATGTCATGGACACGAATTTGATATTCTGTTTATTACCAAAGTCGCGAAGTTAAAGGAAATTATCAAAATCAACCTCCAAGCATAGGTGGTTTACCCGACATTGTCACATTTGGAACGCAACGTCATAGGCAAACTGTGACACCAAAGCATTATTTATGACGTGACGTCACAATGAAAAAGTGATATTTTGCATCGTATCCAAAATATGAACCCCGATATGATTGCCCTCATAGGTGATAATACAGTTTAAAAACAAACCTTTTCTGAAAACAACATCAGACATCATGACTTTTGTTTTCTTCATTGTAGAGAAATCACAATGGTTGCAAACTTCCCTCAGGAACTCATCACTTCTGTCCATCTCCAAGAAGTCCCTTATCTTTACAACCGCCATGTAAAGGTCCTGTCAACCATAGCATGTAGATTTAAAGGGGCAGTAGCACGTTTCATGAAAAAACTGGTTCTTAAAAACGTCCCCAATCAACATAATTTTATGCAAATGTATTATCTTTTGAGGGTCAAACATCTCAATACTCAACATGATCAACAAATCATTCTAAACCGGAGAACAAAGACAGGCTGAGAACCTTGAACAAAATTCCACTCACTTCCTTCATATCTTCATAGTTGAGAGACAGAATGGGTACATCTGATGTCTTCTTGGCTTCTTCCCAATTCTTTACATACTCGAACCAGGATCCATAGTCAACTGGAAAACAGTGAGTGAAAAGTACACGGAAAACAACGTTAAAATGCCATTTACTAATGTATATCCTCAACAATAGCTAGTATCAACTTTAATGCTCTGGTTTAGTAGTTTAAATGATGATAATAATAATAATAATAATAATGATAATAATGATAATAACAATAATAATAATAATGATTATGATGATGATAATGATGATAATGATAATAATGATAATAATAATAATAATATGATAATAAAATGGATGAGTGAAATATATATTATTTACTTAATTACATAGGAAGCTAAGATACTCCCTAATCTAGTTTATAACATAATATAAGAGATTATTACGCAAGGAACTGTGTCATATGACGTTTACGAAACGGGTGTGAATTATTTTATACCCGAGCGAGAGCACGACTTTCGTAAAAGTCATAAGACATATTCCGAGGAAGACAATTTCTATATTACCGATTATATTCCATTTAAAACGCATTAAAATAAACAGAAAACGGCTTGCTTCCTTTGCGACGGCCCGCTACAATTACGTCAAGTACGTCATTGGTCTCCGATGTTAATATGTGGTAACTTGTGCAGAAACAATCGTTGCTAGGCAATAGCAGTATGTGCAGATGT